>OX359275.1:21887804-23087804 GCA_947179155.2 Hedera helix | reverse complement strand
GGTTTTATTAACCTTTTTTAACAGCAAACACCGCCCTAACACAGATCAAAATAAGTATAAACTATCAATGTTAAGCTTGTTTTGCCAGAATAACCATGTCTAATATTTTGACATCAAAAGTATCATCTAGCTTAACAATTCCGTCGGTGCCATCTATACCAATAAGCTTTCCTGTTGCCCCACGATATGCTCCACCCATGATCTTGATTTTGTCCGATTTCCTTGGCACCACTGCATCGATTTCATTAGGGAAAGCCGTGATTGTTTCACCATTGCCGCTCGAACCTAGAGCTACCTTACAGGAACCATCCTGTAGCCACACAACAAAACTGTTAGTTAAATGTTGCATAAAAAGAGATACAAATTAATTAAAGAAAAAGAAATGCCACAAATAAACCGTTTAAAGCCTTTCATAAAAAGTTGCCTGAATTGTCACAAAGTAATCATTGTTTACTTGTATAATAGTTTTCTGTCACAATTTAACTGAGCTACTTCTAGAAGGGGGCTTTTAGTGTTCACACATCCTAAATAGATTGATCAGCCTTAAAATGCTTTTTAGAGTTTCAAATCTTTTTTTTACACAATATTGCTCTCTTCTTCTCATGCCATTTTTCATGCAAAGAAACATAAAATATAAATACATGGCTTTATAATCTTTTTTTTTTCTTTTCTCCAACTCCTGTAAATTAGAGCTTTTTCTTTGGGTCATATTGTTTAAGGTAAAACTAAATTTCTATTAATTCTCAATATCCCAAGTTAATTACCTCATTCAATATGTGAGGGGTATGTTTCAAGTAAAAGGTGTGAAACAGGACATAATAAAGTGTGACGCGCTTCAGAAATGACTAAGCATAACAAATCTTCACAAATTGATGCTGATATTTTAAAAATTATACGTCTCAGATATTATTGCAAAATCATCAGACTAGTAAAATAAAAACACAGTACAATTGCTTGAAAATACATACCGGAAGCAGCTCTCGAACAACTCCCAAAGAATTGTCTTCACTTGATCTGCGTAGGTTAACCAATATGTTTGGCAAGATCCAAGGTCCTTCATTATCCCCAACTGCCATAATATAGTGACTGTTATCAACCAAGCTTTTGCTGCGGACTTGCAATATATATATGTTGTCGATGTTGATATCAATTTACAGAGACGCAAAATAACAATTCAATTTGGATGTCAAAACAAGGAAACCAGCATTTAGCTGATCAACTAGTAACTTATCATTAATGACCTACAGCTACCAATGAATTCATTTTTCAACCTATACCATAAATTTTGGCGCAGACTTGCATTATGATCTACCCTCTTCTGAACAAAAGAGTAAAAAGGAACATAACCTACGGGACAATAAACAGAATAAAACCATATCGAGATCCTAATTGTATGATTTTGGTATGATCTCCTTCTCTAAACCTCCTCATAGGTATTGTTCATTTAACTCAGTTTATTAATTCCATAATTATATCATCTTTGCTTCTGTCTTCATGTAGAGATGTACCAGAGGCCTCGTCTGCACCATACATAGATGCTATACAGGACCTTCTGTCTTCCAACTACTTCCTCTGACATCAAATTTTGTCCCTCTAATTTCTACCGAGCCTCTTCTCTCTCTTCAGCTGTTCCCACTTCCTCATACTTTGGGGTCCCCTTTCTTTTTTTCCCGTATTCTCTTCCCTTTAGTTTTGAGACTCAACTATAACTGTGCTGTAACAACATTGAGTTGTCTTTATTGTGAAGACAAGATATATATACCATGTAATTGTGATCTGTGCCATTAGCATGAAAGGTTTGCCCCCAAAAAGAATTGACCCAACAATGAATAGCATACTGAACACTTAAATTGCAGCAAATACTTAAATACTTAACACAATACTAATAATGCTTCAACCCCACAGAACGATTAACTAATTACCAACCAGCCACCCTCCAAATTGGATAGTATTTATTGCTAAATTGAGATCATAATTAAATATGCATATTACAATAGAATTAAATAAAAAAATACTTTTTTTTGTTTGGTGGTGGTGGGGGGGGGGGGGGGGGGGGGGGAGAGAGAGAGAGAGAGAGAGCAAGTACCTACTACAGGCGACATCGTATCCAAAGCACCACCTCCAGGTGTCATTGGTTGCCCACCAGGCGTACCAGGTAGGTATGCTGAACTTGGTGTCATGGGCGGTTGACCACCAGGAGTTGATGGCAAGTACGGGCTTGGAGCATTTGCTGCAATGGAGACAAATTTACTGTTTAATTCCAATATACAAAAAAGTCTCGAGTAAATACAGAGCTCAATTTGCTCCATTTTTGTTGTTAATGGTGAATGAATAGGGAGAATCTTAAACTGATTACCATAGGCTGGACTGCTATCCCTTGGGGTTCCAGCTTCACTATAATTGCCACTGGGAGTGTTGGCCCAACCAGAACCAGGAGTAGGTGCTTCATATGTTCTTGAAGGAGGACTTCCTGGCTGAACATTGAGAATGCATGGAATATCCCTTTATCCTAGTGTTCACAAGTTATAAATCACTAATCAACACATTACATTCTGCAAGTCACTAACCTGATACTGTGGACTTGTCCCCCAAGAAGCAGGGTTTCCATCTTCCCAGTTATCCCTGTTATGTTTTTACACGAAATATAACCACCACTTAAACCACCATATCATTTTTAAAGATGTCCGAATTACACAAAACATCAAGCAAATACAGGAGTCTTAATAATTAATCAACAAATTTAACACGCAGCCCTTGACTTCAAGACAGATACTTGTTTCAGTGCCTTTTGATCGACCTTAACTTTAATAAAGTGAAAGGGACCCACTTCCCTTTGCCCACCCCTAAAAATAAAAGATCAGGCCTCGTTCTTATTGACAATCTCACTGAACAACAAGACTACACCCCCGACCCCCATCAATGGATACTGATAAAGATTATCTCATGGTAAAGCATGGGAGTTTTGTTGAGCTGGGCTCAACCTTCGATTGGAATCCGGATGAGATCAAAAAGGCCGTCATTGGGGCAAATGATACAATAGCTTCAGTTAGGGCAAATCCTAAAATGGCATAACCAAATGATTGTTTTGCCAATGATGGATTTCGCGCCACGGAATGAATCGAGGAACTAAAGACATTTTAAATACCAGCAGCAGCTCCGCTCATGCAATTTTAGCAGCTCCGGCACCCATTGATTTTGCACCTTCTAACATTTTTTTTGAGAATTCTCGCCATGCTCTTTTTTACATTCTTTTGCTTTTGTTTTTCATTCACACATCATGAAGATGCTCCGAAATACACAACAATTGTTTGAGTATAATTGAGAGAAATAAAAGAGAGAGATAGTAGGGGCGAAGAAAGGGCATACGTTGAAGAGAACGGGGTTGAGCAAGAAGGTTTGACATAGTCTCACAGAACATGAACATATATCATAAAAGCCTGAGATACATCTCATTTGTCCCTCTCTTATACTACACTGCAGACTTATGCTAACATAAGCTGTGCCCTACAAAGCTTACCACCCTCACAACCCTCACATGGCATGCGTGAGGTCACTGTCTAGAGAATATTTTGGAAACCAATCTTTTAGCAGATTATACTTGAGTTATGCTTAACAAACCAAGTTCAGAGAACAACTTAGAAACTTAGTAACATATTCGTAAATATAAATATATACATATTGTCCAAAATTCAGTGAAAAACCTTGGTGGACTCATTGGTGTATATGGATTCCATGCTCTGTCACGCATTGGTGTCCTCATGCCATCATGGATAGGTGTGGCTGTAGCCAAAACAAAAATAACAACAATAAATTAAGAAAAGATATACTCGGATGCATTGGTAACAAAATTGCTAGATAATGCGGATAGAGATCTGACCTCCAGAATCTCTCATGGGAGTCATATAAGGATGCATTGGTGTTCGTGAAGGATGCATGGGGGTCTCACTTCCCGCACCATATCGAGGTGTCTCCCTGATACAATGTAAATATACAATCAATCAAAAAGCTATGAAATTCTAAAAAATTAAACAAGCAAAGGTAGTTCTTAATTACCGGAATGGAGTTGAAGAATTCACATTATCAGAGATTTGGTCACGATTAACTGCAAATATAAACCAGGAGCTGTGATCCACCAAGAAGCAGGAAAACCAAGCAGAAAAAGAGAACTCTTCAGACCAAAAAGTAACTAACCTGTTATAATCTTCATTTGGGACTCCAATTCAACACGAACTGTTGGCCCTTTAACATCTTTAACTATCCCTCTGTAGCCCTTAAAGGGACCCAAACGAACTCTAATGCTAGTACCAATCATAGAATTATGCCCTCTTCCACCTCCTCTAAACCTTCCTCCGGCTACAGAATGAAGTAATTTATGGTAAGAGAAATACTTGCTCAACTTGATCATAAACAAACCCAATAAAAGAACTACAAAGGATCATAACCAAACTATCCAAAATATGAAACTGTGAAAACAGGCAAATTATTATGACAAATTTCAGAATAAATTTAGCTGCAGAATCAAAAGGGCGCCAAACATCGACAACTTACAGTTTATTGGATGGCCGCCTCTAGGCATTCTACCAGGCGACTGGGGAGCACGAGGAGGGGTTCTGAGCTGCGCAAATCTTGATGCAAGGTCCCCCTACAAACATGATGTGAGAAGATTGAAGATACACTGAACAAGAAGATTCGAGATATCGCTAGAAAAGGAGAAAATAGCAAAATAAAAATAGAAGACATACATTTCTGTCACCATTTGCACGTGATCCACCAACAACCATGCAAGATTGAGATTTAGCACAAATAAAGCCAGCATGCTCGAGATGGTGACGATCGTTTATAAACAAAACACCTTTATAAATATGTTCAACTGGCCCTTGCTTTCCCTAAACATGATTGAAGCCATGACTTTCTCGCTTTGCATGTGTATATGAATATATTGTTTATGCAATTACAAGATAAGAGTTTGAGTATCTCACTTTGCATGGACCCTCAAGAACTTTCACAACATCTTTCACCGATATTATGTTCTTCAACCGATCCTGAGCAGAATTCTTTCTTTCAAGCTTGTATTTGATCTCTCTTAGTCTAACAAGTGCAACATCTGGTCTATCTGGCACTCCTTTCAGAACCTGTAAATTGATAGATTGAGTTCCAGAACGTATTTAATATTATGATTCCAGTAATTAAAATTATGATATGATCACCTGAAAAGCTTCATTTTCAACACGTATGATTACACCAAAGCTCATGTTGCTGGTAGAAACATTAATGAACATTTAAGGACTTAATTAAGAAATAAATAACCTAATCATGCCTTAGAATACAAAAACTTACTCCAGCAGCACTAGATCATGAAGCTCATAGTCCCCAATTCTAGTTTTGCCAGATGTCACCTCAGAACTTTCCACGACATTGTCAGAAAATACTTGGATCTGAAGACGACATACATTCATATCAACACCACATCACACATCAGATAAGAAAAGGACAATAATTTTTTTAAAAAAATAAGCAAAAATATAACACTTACAACTTCCTTAGTTGTATCAGACACTATGTTCACCAGATGCCTCTCAACTGTCAGAACCATGCCAGTTGCACCCTCAGTTGCACCAGATACAACCTTCACATGATTACCGGGTTCAAAGTACTTGCACAGCTCCTTTTCACTTACGGCAAGAGTTTTCTTCAAAATTAGAAAATACACTGGTTATGCAATACCTTTGCAATTATATACAGGCACCATTAAAAGACATATCTATGTTCCAATTATTATTTTTATGAGCATGATGAAAAAAAATTAAAAAATGGGCACGAAATCCAGTTTAACTTTTACCGGAAGGCCCTCATCGTATGGTTTAATATGTACAGTGTCTTCCTCAACTTTCTCAACCACTCCCTTCAAATTTTTAAGATCTCCTTTGACAATTATGACTCGATCACCCTTCATAAAATGGCCTTTCTTTCGGTTAGCAAACAAGGTTGACAAACTAGCCATATCAACATCCCCATTTTCACCAGGTTGCCGAAATTTCTCTAGTTCATCGAAACTTGGTTGAATGCTCTGGGTGCTAATAGATTTCATTGATACAGTTTTATATAAAAATCCGTCTTTGAACATCATGCCATTGATGTTCTCAAAGTAATCACCAGTCATCGGATCTCGCCTACGCTCTACACGAATATGCATCTCTCTGGAGATAGAACATAATGACTGTAAGACAGAGTCGAGTATGCAAAAATTAAGAAACATCTGACATAGAAGATAACAGAAGAAAGGATTTTACCTAGCTTCGTCAACATTCATGAAACGTGGCGGAGGAGTGAATGTTTTCTTCTTTGGAACTTCCCTACCTTCCTGAAAAGAAAAAACGGTTGCTACATAACCTAGTACATTGGTTTACTAAAGTAAAAATAAAATTGCAGCAAATTGGGATTTCCTCCAGAAGAGACAAGACGGAATCTTGAATAAGTATATTTTGGTAGTAAAGAGAGATGAACATTGCTTGTATTAGATGACAAGAGAAAACAAATGCACAAATGCATGCACCTCCGCATTATAAGTTTAGATATACCATCGTAGAATTAGTAAAATCCACAACATAAATTATGAAAACATACCAATTTATTTGCCAAAGCCTGTAAGTCAATCCTTGGAATTAATTTCACAGTAACTCTTTGTCGCACGTTGTCCACATCCACAACCTATATATAGCAGAGTATATATCATTTAAAAGTGATTAAAAAAATAACATCAAGAGATGGTGGAAGGTAGGAGATTGATACCTTTGCAAGGTCCCCTTTATATGTACCAATCTTCATTCTGACCCAGGTGTCCCTCGAAAGTTCAATCGCTTTGCTTTCCACAGCAAGGACATCAGTCATTTCCTTGATAGGGACAAGCAGAATCTTACTGCCTGTAAAAATATTGCGCATACCCTTGCAAGCCTGAGATATAATAAAAATGGTGATCAAATAAATCATGATCATCACAAAAATATCCTCAATCTAGTTTTGTATATGCTTGAATCTTCGTGACAACTCACATACCTCCCTAACATGAGCTTCTTTGTCTGCTTCAATATAAACGTAGTTTTTCAGGTGATCAAGTGCTATAGCTGATCTAATTTGCAACTCAGTTCCTTTATCAATGCACTTCTGCATTAGGCAAACAGCTACCTCCCGCTCATGGCCAATCTACCAGACAAAACATAAAGTTAATAAATACATCATGCTGAAACAAGATGTATGACACAAGGTAGGAAATCAAAAGGCATTTTTAACCATACCGCACATTTCACCATCCACAATTTTGGATCCCTAACAGACGGCAAAAGAGCTTGTTGTTCTACATCTGTTGTCTCCTCGTCATATTCAGTATGACTTGACCTGGCATATCTTGCTTGAATGCTTCTCTCAAGAGCTTCAACATCTTCCTGATCATCCTCGCGAAGCAGAGGCCGACGATGCATCCGTCTAGCATCCTCTTCATCAGGTAGATCAGGTCCACCATCCTCAATGAAATCTGTAAGTTACCACTCTAAATACATTAGCAAAAACAGAAAAAAAAACACCGTGTTAAATTGAGACTATAAGATTTATATTAATGAGTAGTAAGAAAAGATAAAGCTTGAAAAACTTTGTTTTCCTTTGACAAGTAAATCATGAGATACAATTATAGTCGAATAGAAAAGCCTGTGCTTTTCTAGGTTTCGGAAGACCTATAAGAGGACGGACAAAGTACAAACACCATGACTGAGAACAGTAGAGGGTATGGTTGAAAAGCTCAAATAAAATGACACCAAGTAACTGTACAATACAATTTTTAGCCTCCTATAAGTCAAAATATAAGTTGCTAATCATAGACTCATTTAATGATGAATAATAATTTTTAAGTCCGCAATACAACTAAAAGTAAGTTAATACTATATTTATAATATTTTCATGAAAATTTTTGAATACTCAAATGCGGTAATCCGTCTCAAGAAGTTCCACCATTGTCCTCCAGAAATCACCAAAGATAGTTTCAAATGTGAATAAAAGTTTAGTACGAACTACTAAAACCTAATAACCTACTTAAAAGGACAAAAGGACGGTTCAGTACTCGCTTGCCTACACCTACTATTTCTTTAATTTCATGGAAAACCTTGCTCAAATAACCTTCAGTATAATCATTTTAATAAAATCTAATATATTCAAAATGTTGACCCACTTATTCCTTAATTCGCTTTCTCCTCTTTGCCTGATATTGTTAAAGACACGTGTTTTAGCTACCCTTTGGTGCATCATTGGCCAATATGCAATCAAGATGCCTACAAGTACATGAGGCCCTCCCCGTTGATCATACTCCATTCTCTTCTAGTCCACTTAGGTCTTCTGCATGCCTATCAAAAACAATGTTCTCAACTCATGGTATTTTTTACATATATTTCAGTATTAAATTGCTTGTTGTAGGATATGGTTAATTTCCTATCAACTTTCCAAGCATAAAAATTCAAAGTCTTACCAAACTAAGCTTTATTGCCCGCATCTCCACTCTCCACTATGTTGACCTATGCTATATGGACTCTTCTAATTGGGTGAAGTATCCATGTTGGACACCTGACATCCGGACATGGGTGGGGTGTGGGTATGGCATTCATGATGGCATTATTTTTTGAATATGCACGTGTTAGCGAAAATATAAACTCCTTTTATTATCAGTTCTATAATAAAAGGCAGTTCTGAATGTTATTTCTTAGCTGACCATTTCAGTATAAAATGTAGTCACAGTACAACATTGAAATCTATTTCATACTTATCAATTTGTAACCTTTAAATTAGACTTAATATTATTATAGAGGATAGAGATATACTGAACACGCCATTTTTTTTTTGGGTTAAAGAAATTGTACATAGGTCTAATGGAAACAGAAGTTGCAGTTATGAATCAACTACAACATAGATAACTCATAAAGGAAAAAAAATAACAAAGGACTCCACCCCTACTAAGTAAATATTTGGCTAACATGCAATACGCATGTTAAGGCAAAATTCTATTATCTGAATCAAGCAAGAAAAAATTAAACGTGTACAAGTTCCACAGAAAAACTAGTATTTCTGAACCTATATGTTAAACCCAAACAACAAAGAAGCCTAGTTATCCTAGCTTCTTGCATCAATTTCATAACAGTAAGATTGGAAACCTACAGTCTACTTCAGAAATTAGATTCCCAGCACAAACTTGCATCACTACACCATGCCAATTTCATGTTGTTCTCATTCCAATAGACTTAAGATTTAGCTAATGCCATCATTGTAATCTGAAGAAAACACACCTCAAATATTTGATAGTTAAATCCAACAGTCTTGTCAAATAGTAACATACAAAATTAATGAACACACAACGTTTTTCCAGTCTTAACATAAAAAACTAAGTGACATCAATCATAACTCTCTTTAACCATTTTAATCCAATTTAAAAACATTCAAATTGAGGTACTAAATAAATCCCTAGCAAATTCAACTGAAATCCAAAACTTCTAATATGGTAGCAATTTCAACTAATCAACTTGCTGAATCACCACAAAAAAAATCATTTAAACATGTTTAAGCATAATATTAAAAGGGAAGAGAGAGAGAAACCCTAACCGTCTTCACCATCTTCTTCCTCCTCATCTTCATCACTATCCACCGCAGCTTCAAGGTCAAAGAATTGAGAGCCCGACGACCGTTTCTTAGCTTTATGCCCGCCACCTCTGCCGGCACGACGACCGCCACCGCCATCAAAATCCTCATCGTCGTCGTCATCTTCATCCTCCTCTTCTTCTTCATCCTCCTCCGCTACATCATCAATAAACTGCGATCTGGAGCGCTTCCGGCCGCCGGATTTATAATCATCATACTCTTCTTCTTCATACAAGTCCTCGTCCTCCTCCGGCTCCAGATCGTCGTCGTCGTCATCTCGTCGTGGCATAATTTCTTCTTCTCTGCTGTAATCGAACAATTTTACAATATGTCTAAAAGCTAAATTTCTATACCTATCTAAAGAGATATAGTGTGAACGTTGTATGTGCAAAATATTGTGATTTTTTAAAACCCTAGAAATCGTGGAAGAAAGGGGAAAAAGGAGGGCGGGAGAGAGGAAATCGAGTAGAAGAGATGTGACGGAGCATTGGGCTTGCTGTCGGTGTGGGCTGGGTCGGGTTGCGAAAGTCTTGTCTGCCTGTAGAGATGGACAATGACTAATTGATGGATTAAACGTACAACTTTAAATTTTGAAATTTTAGCTCCAAAATTATTTGATCTTTTGAATTTGCTGTTTCTAAACTAAATTTGTCTTATATTGTTAAAAAAAAAATACAAATAATTAATGCTACATACCCATCTACCAATTTGTCCATAATTTTTAAAAATCACTTTTATAAATGTGTAACTATATTTTCTTGTTAAAAGCGCATTACTAAAAAATTTATTATTAAAAGTGTTTTATATTACTGTAATATGATGCACGCACAAAAACGAATAACTAATAATAAAGCGTTAACAAAAATCTTTCATTTTCTAAAAAAGAAAAAGAATATTTTCCCGAATAGAGTTAGATCATGCTTACCTACACAATTATATATGAGCGTTTTTAAAATTATGGACAAACGTTTTGGTAATGTGTTAAGGGCTTTCAAGTTTCATTAACAATTTAATGACAAAAATTTACACTGAAATATTCAAAATATTTAGCAAACCACAATTTCAGAAGTTATTTTTTTTTGTTTTTGGCAAAAATATTTTGCGACCAAAATCTCTACCAACAAAGAGTGTTTTTAATTAAAGGTCACTAAACACACACACACACACACAAAATAAAAAATAAATTATTATCTCTCATCCTTCTTAAAAGTATTGAGTTATAGAGAAAGTGGATCTGATCTAGTTTTGAGTTCTATCATCATCATTATTGGGTTATATGTGAAAACAATCTTATGGATTAACTGAAACTCTTATATGAGTTTATGAACTGGGCCTGCAACTTTTGAGGAGAAGATATGGGGAATATACAATATAATATTTCGGCCATTTTTTTCACCAAAGTTTGACTTAAGGTTTATATCGGTAATTTAACTATACTTTGGGGTTGTATTGGAAGATTTTAAATTTCGTGTACCTAATTATAAATTGGGACATACTTGGGGGTTACATATGTTATCAACCCATTTTTTAAACCCTAAATTTATTAATATTGTAATTTTGATTATTTTTTGTCAATTACAGAGAGGAAATTGATATTTCTACACATATGGCCCACATATTAACTATTATGGAGGGACATAATTTGTTCTTATATGAGTCTTATGTGTGAAAATATCAGTTTCATAATAAAAAATGAATTATTGTGCACTCATTTTTGAAGTTATATTGATATTTTTTTTTGTTAATGTTTTACCCATTTTATCTCCCACATTTTAAGGACTCCAACAACAAAATGAACTGAAAATGGAGCATGGTGCATTTTTTTATGCGAGATTTAAGTTTAGGGTGTATTTGATCACAATAATAATATGGGATGCAAATTGAAATTTAAGTGTAAAATGTGGGGTTCAAATTAGACTTTAGCCTATTTAAAAATTACATATTAATTTAGGTAAGATGATCTTTATTTTCTTTTAAATCTATATTGCCCTCAAAACTAAAATTTATTCCATCGTAATTGGTCACTGCTTGTGCGATAATCTATTGTACTTTTAAAATTTATAATTACATAACTAAATTAATTAAAAACATAAAATTAAGACATGTCAAAAAATAATCGGATGTTCATCGATTCACTTAATGTGGCAGTTTAAGAAAAAAAAAGTAAATTATGACATATGACGTGGACAAAAAAAAATTAGTGATTTTTAAAATGATTTTCTTATTTATTTATAATTATATGCAAGTACATATCTACAAATCATAAATACTTTTTTTCTCAATTACTTTGAGGGTGTGTTTGAATAAATTATTTTGAAATTCAATTTGAGTTGTAATTCTATAGAATTGAAAACTATTGAATTCAATACTAAAACAAAACAATTCTATTACTTGGTTAGCATATTAAATTCATATTGTATTTGTGTTAAAATTTGAAAACTAACGTTTGGATAGTATTCATAAAAAATAAAGCATAACTAGTATTCATTATAAAAAAGATACAAAAAAATAAATTATAAAAAGAAATAATTGTTGTAAAGTCCTTTCTTAAATTTGTTATTTTTATATGTTCTACTAAAACGTGCACAATAGGAATAAATAATGCATGTGAACTTATTGATTAATTTCTCAACCTAAACAAAAAAATATTACTTTATACATAAAACAAAATCAATCAATTAAATGATGTTATTACATTTGTTTAGATACTATTGAATGACAATATATTCGTCCTTGGTATTCCAAAACATGTTAATAATCATTGCAAGAACATTTTTTTTAAAGATTTTAAATTGATGTTAATAATGTCAGAAAACATCATTAACTGAAAAATGCACATTACTTTCTCGCATGCTCTGGAGTCGGCCTCCCCAGCATCTTAGTTGGCACCTTTTTCAACTCTGCACAACAGCTATAATAATCAACCAAAATTTTATTGACTCACAACTGTGCTTCTAAGATTTGGAGAGTATTGCAGTAGCCTTGATACAAGATCCATAACTTCTAGTGGCATACACTTGTAGAAAATCTAAGAACAAAAATTTTGTAAATGAAAACCATGCATGATATTATAGGAAATCAAGAATGCATCCACAAACTAGGGGCCTGTTCGTGTACGACTTATAAGTCGGTCAACGAACTTATAAGTCATTAAGTCGTTAAGCTCGTTCGGGAATAACTTTTTTTTTAACTTATAAGTCGAAAAAAAGTCAAAAAAAAAAAGCAACTATTTCAGACTTAAAAAAAATGACTTATAAGTCATTTTTTTTAAGTTGGTCAACTGTCATGAAATGACAAAATTGCCCCTCCTTGTTTTTTTTTCTGTTCTTCTTACTAAAGGACATTTTAGTAATCTTTACATTTTACTTAACTTATAAGTCATTATTACCCGAACACATCCACAACTATTACTTATAATTCCCGACTTATAAGTAAAAATACTCCCGAACACTTTTACTTATAAATCTACTAAAATTTTAACTTATAAATCTACTCAAATGTTAACTTTAAGTCAAAAAAAAAAGTCATTCCCGAACGGCCCCTAGATCCCCCATACCTTATGCCATAGATGAGCTTTAATATGTGGAAATTTGAACTCAGTATAGTTTGGATTCAAGCACTTAATTTCTTCTCTTGTCGGGGTACCTAAAACCTGCATAAACAAGCATCTCTACTCTGAGACACCTTCCAATAAAAACCCAAAATTTTACCAACATTTTCCTTTGGGAAACCATCAACAAAGAAGTTGATTTTGAAGTTTATTTTTAAGTTGATATCAACCATATGTGGACAACATCACCGCCATATGAACAAGCCACAATAGTTATTAGTCTCCCACCAATGAAGGTCATAAAACGCTTTGGTATCTACAGACTAAAATCACAAGGGGTTGACAGCTATATATATGCTCATATTTATCCTATAACCAACAAGAGAAGCATGTAATGACTAATTTAGAACTAGTGATAGACACTCACCTTTATGATTTCCACGAGTTGGTCCACTCCACTCTTACCAGGAAAAGGGGGCTGAAAATCACCAAGAATGCGCTCCTTTTAGCAACTATAGATTCTGGAAAAAAATATATATATAATATTGATTACCTACCTACCCAAGCAGTAATTTTGCCAAGACACACCCAGCAGATCAGATATCTATGCCTATAGTGTACTCTGTAGTACTGAATATAAGTTCAGGGGCTCGTAGTACCTAGAATAGATGTAAGAAATGTTTTGACTCTCCTTTTACCTGTCCAATTTGAAGCACAATACATGACAAGTTAAAGCCGCATAATTTAACTTGGTGAGTATGTGGGTTGACCTGTGAAGAAAGGAATCTCATCAGAAGATGGTAATACAAGTTTTGGAAGTCCATCATAAAATGAAAGAGACATTTATCGTCATCCCACTGCAATAATAATTTCTAAAAGAAGGGCAATTATGAGGCAATTGTCACTACTAAGCATTATTAGACAACATACATTTATGAAAGCATATTCATAAACTTACCAATAAATTTTGAGGTTTGATGTCCCTATGGCATACTCCAATGCTACCATGAATGTAAGCCAAGGCTCTTAAAATCTGTAGAGAATTTAAAATATAGAAAGCGTAATCAATAAAAAGATCTAACAAATCATAATAGTACCTCAACTGGAAATAAGAAATATCAATAGCAATAAATTTATGTAGAAAATGTCCATGAAAAACATGAATGACCCCCCCCCCCCCACCCTAAAAAAAAAGAAAAGAAAAGAGAACTAATCAACTCTATGACTTGAATAAAGCATTCATGATAACTATAAAGTTTCACATAAATCATGGCATTCTTTGACTCATCTTATTGTAGTTTCTTATCAGCCGATGAACCGTCTCCAGAACAAACTCCAATACAAGGTTTAGATAAAGCTCCTCCTTTTTTGTTGTCGAAAAGAAACAATGTTTAAGAGAGACCACATTTGGGTGATCTAGAACATGCATGATATGCAGTCTTTTTTGTATCTCTTGTCTTGAACACTTTTTTTTACTACAACAGCTTCACCGGTCTTTAACCACTTTGCCTGAAAACTACCATATGTAGTGGAACTAAGTACAAATGAAATTCACAAATTATATATCTCTATATTAAGGATAAGTCTACGTACAAACACAATTGTTTTACACAAACTCAAGCACAAACTCCATTAAAAAGTGGGGCCTGACACGGATTTCCGTGTTAAACTCCACTTTTTAATGATTTGGATTCAAGTTTGTGTTTGAGTTTGTGCACAAAGTTTGTGCACTTAGACTTATTTCTATATTAAACCATAAATATATTATTTTATTACATCACTACTTTAAAAGAATAAAAGTCAACATCTGGCTACTCTAAATGATCCTTGCCCAACAACACGCTCTGCCATATAGCTAATTATCTGGATCATAGAATGTTATAGTGATTCCACAAAAAGAGTTATATACACAAAAACAAATTTGTTCCATAAAAAATCATCTTTTTTGTTGATGATAGTATAAAAGGACACAAGGTCTTATAAATTTAACACCTCAACTTCACTACCATGCCACCACTACTAAAATAAAACAGTCATTATACTTGAAGGATAAACAAAGAAGAAAAATGTATCCTTAAACTTTAAAAATGCAAATAGGAGACTTTTTCTTGAAACAGAGAGAGTAATAGATAATCAAGTAGGTTTATATCAAACTGACCAATGGTATATGAGGCATAATCATCAATTCATTATCGCCATTATTACTTCTATTATTTCATCTTTATTTCCAAATCAAGCAAATCTTGAAATTTCATATATAGGGGAAATATTAACAATCATGATTAAAAAATAAGGTAAACAAGTTATAAACAAGTTCATAACCTCTCTAATAATATGAAACCCAAATTGAAGAAAAATTAATCAAACAATCACATTATTGTAGCTAATTATAACACAGATCAATCACTTTTAACAAATCTAAATAACAAGAAAATGTTCATTTAAAGAAAATGTGCATACAAATTGGCAGAGGGGCTTTTGTTGAAGCAGATTATGGCCAAAAAACTTGTAATCACACCCATAATTGCAAAGATGAGTGTTGTCACAAAGAAACTTATTTCAAATTCAATCTGAAAAATCAAAAATAAAAAACTTTTATTCAGTAAAATGAAACTTAAAATACTAGCCTTCGTCTTCGTCGATGCAGTGAAGAAGGTCGATGCTAAAATGACATCAAATGAGTGATGTGGGGCACCACATGATAGGTGCTCCAGGACTACTGAATAATTACTTCTACTCTATCTATGTTATGTTGATATTTACATCGTGTTACTAGATTTTAAAATAAATGAAAAAAAAAGAAGATGAATAATTTAAGTTTTCAGTTTAATTCTTTTGTTATTTAATATTTTAATAAATGAAAAAGAAAAGTAATGAATGGAAAAATAGTCATAATTTTATCAATATTTTTTGTTCAAAAATAAAAATAAAAAATAAATAACACAAGTAAATCTTTTATAATTTCTATCATATCATTTACATTTCAAACACAATAAAATTAATATAAAAATAAATTAGTAATTCACATTTAAAACTTAAGTTTTCTAATTTTTTTTATAATTTCAGTAACAACATAAAAAAATATACAAATTTTCTAATATTTTCTTTTGCATTATAAATTAAGTTATTTATTTCTTTTCTTTTTTCGTCTGAAACTCAAAATATAGTGTTAGCGCGCGCGCACGCACACACACACACACACACACACACACATAGGGTCCTTATCCATGATAATCAATTGCTAGACTACTGTGTTTGGCAGTTAATGTAGGTGGACATTTTTATTGTGGATTGACTTTGCTACTCATCCTTTTTACGACATGCCAATTTACCTGTGATTTTGGCTCTGCTGCTACACCTTCTTGCGGCAGGCCAAAATTACATGTAATTTTCCCTGTCGCTTATCCTTCTTACGGCAAGTCAATTTTGGTTACTCTTAGCAATCGGTTGCCATTGATAATTTTATATATATATGACAAGATAATAAGTAAGAAAGTCAAACTTGTTGTAAGATATATATGAAGGAAATTGAAGAGTAATTTCAAAAAAGAGTATGGTTTGAAACATAGAGAATCCGGTAGAAATACCAGCGTATCTATTATGGTGCAAGGGTGATTACTTGACCACTCTTAAAAATTTCAATGAATTAAAGTATTATGATAAAGAGTTATCACCTTTTTTAAAAAAAATAGTAAAATAACAATTTCAATGGTACTGTTTCCTTAAAATTTTAATTTTACCCTAATTTTAAGATGACTTAATCATCAAAAAAATTAAGCAATTTTAGTATTTTATTTTTCAAAAAAAAAAAGAACTTTATTTATTTTTAATTAAATTAAAGATATTTTAGAAATGCAACAACAATAACTAAGATTTGACGAAACTTCTAATCAAAGTTAACTATTGATGATGCGTCTTTACATGTGATAATTGATTTATTTATTTATGATTTATTACTAACATCATATTAAATTATTTTAAATAAACTAAAAACTAATTTAAAATAACTTGAAAATATAACTAGCCACTTTTATTAATTAAAAACAACTTAAAAATAAAACTAGCCATTTTATTTAATTAAATAATAAATTAATTAATTTTAATTAACATTAAAAACACTCATATAATATTGAACCTTCATAAAATTGACTTAAAAATGTAATTAAAATTTTTATTTATTTAAAAATAAAATTATAATACAAAATTATTTTCTTCTGTCAATTGAAAAATATTTTATTTTGTTTTTTTAATTAAATAAAATGGTTACTTTCATTTTAAGTCAATTTTTATTAAAGAAAATGATTATTATAGGTTTTGGTTGTTTTTATTTAGTTAAAATAGCTTAATTATATATTTTTTAATTAAATAAAATGACTACTTTTATTTTTAAGTCATTTTTTATTAAATAAAATGATTAGTTATAAGCTTAGGTTACTTTTATTTAGTTAAAATAATACACCTCATCAATAGTTAACTATGATTAGAGTATTATTCAAATTTTGATTATTGTTGTTACCTTTTTTAAGACTTTATTGGTTTAATTGAAAACAAAAACAAAGTTAATAGTTTTTTTTAAAAAAAAAAACAAAGTTGATTGGTTTTTTGGAAAAAAGAAGAAGACTGGAGTTCATTGATATTTTTGGTGATAAAGTCTTTTAAGATTTTCCTTTCTCCTAATTTGTCATGTATATTGTTTTAAAATAATTTTATTTATTGATTCGATTTGCTTATAAAATATGCCCTGAATAATTAATGTGGAATTGAGTATATTTTTTTCTAAAATATTTTAATGTATGTAATTGTTGGGATATAATTATTTGAGGTCCGATCCTAGTGTAGAACCAAACTGTCTTTGTAATTAAGACCCGATTCAGGTGCATGTGTACTACATCTATGTTGCACATTGGGCCCGGTATTGGGGTTGACCCGCTGTAATATATTTTTGATGGCTTATTATTATAAAAGGGTCAAAGTCCTAATTTATATATGATTGAGTTTCTTAATTTGGGAGTGATAAAGAGACTTAATTTATTAAGAGCTCAATCAGTTATATATTATAGTTATAAGGGGATTCTGATAAGGACTTTCACTTCTAATTGGTCTCAGGCGAGCATGACAACTATAAATACAGTCATAAGAAAAATTTATGGCACACACATAATATTATAGAATTTTACTATTTTTCAGCAATTTACATCCCTCAATTGTTATCTTTTTTGGCTTGTACTGATTCTCACACTGGAGCTATCCCCCGACGGCCTAAGCTGTCAAGCTTTTGGTGTGACCCATTGACTGTTTATTATGCAGGTTGCTGGTTTTTTGGTGATTTGGGCTAGCACATAAAATCAGGCATTAACATTGGTGCTAGATGGATGACCTTAGTAAATTTTTGTTCAAAAATCACTAGACGTATTTTAATTGGTGTTCATAGCGGATAAGAGTGATCATGTGTTGGACCGGGCAAGATCGTCGATGGTGCTGCCAAAACATAACATTTGTGGTTTAGTTAAAGATAGGCTTGGTCCCTCCACTTAGAGGACTAAACTTATGGTGATACAATCGACTCCAATCAGACATCGATTGCTTACTCCTAATTCACCAATTCCTGATCTACGTAGGAGAGGGAAAAAAATTGATCCCCTTCATGGAAAGGTCGAGACAGGGAGTCCAATAGGCCAGATCAATGGGAGGTTATCAAGAGGTAGGAGATCCAAAAGGCCGAGGATGCATTGGAAGCCTTGTGCCTTTAGTAACAGGAATTAGGTTCTAATTATTATTCAGGGTTCTTGGGAAGTCATTCCACAAGGCTGGAGTAGGGTGAGGCAAGTAGATGAGTTTACTAGATCTCACCATATAACTTATTCTAAGGAGGCTTATCATGGCGAAACAAGGCGTGCTGACAGAAGATAGGACGACTCTCCAGAGCCTCCTTATAAGGAGAAAGCCTCTCATAGGGGTCGGGAGCTATATCGTGACGATATAAGAAGGGGAGATAAAATGCAGGCATTTCACAAAGATAGGGAAACAATTTATTCAAATCCCACTCAACGACTGCGGATCAGGTCCCTGGTTGACGATCGGGATTACGATAATATAAGAAGGGGCAATATAAGGTAGACTAGATCTTTTGATCGAGTTCAGGATTGATGCGATAGAACTCTCTAGTCGGGTGTCCTTGATCCAGTTATGTAAAGGATAATGGAGTTGGAGCAGAAAATAACAGTTGTACAGTCAAATTTGAAGCCTCTTGACTCAAAGTCTCCTTTTTCACCTGTTATTGATTAGGAAAGGGCTAAGCCGACAAAGAAGCTACCACCGTTGGAGACATATGATGGCACTAGAGATTCGTATAACCACACACATTCCTATGAGCACATCATGCGTTATTATAATCATTTGGAAGTGAGGATGTGTTAGATCTTCATCACTACATTAAAGAAGGGAGCTAAGCAATGAATGATGTCTTTACCTTCGAACAACATCAATTCGTGGCAGGAGTTATGCGATAAGTTTCATGATCAGTTTGGTGAGTAATAGAAGGAGAGGAAAGCTCACTACTTCTTTAATGCAAGTTAAGTAGAAGCCCAACAAGACGCTAAGTCAATATGTGCAAAGGTTCAAGGAGGCGGTCAGCATAGTAATTGACTTAAACATGACATATGCCTTGGGTTTCTTCACAACAGGGTTGGACATCGGATGATCATAGAAGCTTATGAACAATATTATGTTCAACCCGCCAAAGGACTTGTCAGACACCTATGAACGGGCAAAAAAATTCATAACAATTGAAGAGGGAATTGAGAGTCTTAATCAAAATTAGAAGTCGACAGATCGGACCAAGAACAATGATGGTCAACCAAAATTATGAGATCGAATTAGGCCTAAGGTGAATCCTCCACAAGTTGATATATTGCCCTTTCGGCCGAAGCTATAAAATAAGGTTTACACTCTCTTAAACATTAACAGGGTGCAGATTTTGGAGAAAATCAAGAGTAAACCATTTTTTGAGCTGCTACAACCAAATAGTCGCCGACTGAGGGGAGATAACAAATTGTTCTACAACTATCATTAGGCAGCTGGGCATTCAACATAAGCTTGATGGGACTTAAAGGATCTTATAGAGAAGAATGTTCAGAAGGGGAAACTTATTCAGTATGTTACAGGACAGGAGGCCCCAACCCCAAGTCAGCCCCAAGAAGAACATCAGGACAAATGTAAGGATGACTAGCTGAGGAGGGTGATCGAAGTTATTATAAGAGGATCTATTAGGAGGAAATCTAGGAAAAAGGGTCAAATTGGTTCAGACACAGTGATAACAGTGTAAAAACAGGCAGTTAAGGTGGAAAGGCCTTTTCCCAAAACAGTGATCTCCTTCTCAGATGAAGACTACCCTCTCGATGTAATAAAACCTCATGAAGAGGCTCTAGTTATCACATTACGAATTGGACCAGTGGACAAGAAGAGAATTATGATAGATAATAGGGTATTTGTGGAAGTGTTGTATAGTCATGCCTATTAACGGATGGATCTGGAGGGAGTAAAGATGGATGTTGACCATGAGTCCTCTTTATACGAATTTAGGAATGAACCAGTACACATGGTCATGATAGTAGAACTACTAGTGATCTTTGGCATGACTCCCTAGTAAATGCTGATCAAGGTAAAAAAATTCTTTGTTTAAGTTAATTCTACATACAATGCAATCCTGGGTCGTACCACTCTATTTGCATTACAAGTCGTTACATCGATCCCCTACTTTAAGATGAAATTTCCTACACCAAATGAGGCTGATAAGATAAAGGGAGATCTGGACATTGCTAGGAGGTGCTACCGCCACACTCTCACATTGTCGGATGTTAAAGTCAATAAGCAGACATAGACGATGATAGTAGATATGGAGCCTTTTACTAAAAGGTACTACGAAGCTGCTGGCGTCGCCTGCTGAAGAGACAGAAGACATTGAGTTGATACCGGGTAATCCGGCAAAAATAGTAAAGATAGGTGCTGAGTTGGAGGAGATAGTCAAAAAGGGATTAATAGAACGAATGTCAGTAAAGATATGCTGACATATTTGTGTGGACACCCCACGATATGCCTGGGATAGCGGAGGATGTTGCGGTTCATAGGCTATCTGTGAATCCTGAATGAATGTTAGTCCATCAAAAAAGGCGGATCTTCGCTCTGAAATGACAAAAGGTAATTAATGAAGAAATTGTAAAGTTTCTAGACGTTGAAGTGATATATGAGATAGAGTATCTAGAGTGATTGACAAATGTGATTTTGGTTAGGAAAAAGAACGGGAAATAGAGGGTCTGTATTGACTACACAAATTTAAATAAACCATATCTGAAGGATTTCTACCCATTTCCTCACATAGATCAACTTATTGATGCGACATCAGGACATGCTCTCCTATTTTTTTTGGATGCCTTCTTGGGATACAATCCGATTTCGATGTGTTAGAAGGATTTCCCGAAAATGACTTTTATCACGCACAAAGTAATATATACATATAAGAGGATACCATTTGGGAGAAATATATGGGTGTAAATAGATAAAACGATTGTTAAAAGCATGAGTGTTCAATATCATCTTTAAGATTTAGAGGAATGCTTTCAAACGATCAGACATTATAATATGCAGCTCAATCCTACAAAGTGCATTTTTGGTCTGGGCTAGGGTAAATTTCTTGTCTGCCTGGTTAGCAAAAGAGGGATTGAGGCCAAACCAGAGAAGATTAAGGCAATCCTGGATATGAATTTGCCTCAGTCTTTTAAGAATGTGCAAAGGTTGGCGAGTCGGGTAGTAGCATTACGACGCTTCATATTTTAGTCGGCAGAACGATGTCTTCCATTCTTCGACAGATTAAATGGTCCAAAAAATGAGAAAACCTTCCAGTGGACATTGGAGTGCGAGGATGCATTTTAGGGTATAATACGATACTTATCTTTGACTCCATTATTACAAAAGTCGTTATCATCTGAAGCCCTATATTTGTATTTGGCTATTAGTTAATTGGTTATGGGGGCGTTATTGGTTCAGGAGGAGGCAGGTATTGTCCACTATATTATATCAGTCATACTTTTAGGGATGCATCAATAAGGTATTCGAATTGTGAGAAGTGTACCTATGTATTGGTGATTGCTAGCAGGAAGCTTCGACATTACTTAAAATGTCAAATTATTGTAATTTATATTGATTAGCTGTTGAAGAAGTTTTACATAAGCTCGATGCATTGAGTTGGATGGTTTCTTAGGTAGTCGAGCTGAGTCAGTTCGTGTTAGATTACAGACCGTGGACGATAATTAATGGGCAAATGCTTGCGAATTTTGTGATGGAGTGCATGTTCACTGAAGAGAATCTAAAGCTTAATTCTGATTTAAATGTGGAGTTGATATCTGGAGGGCAATGGGTTTCATCATCTTCTTAGGCTCTGTATATAGAAGTTCATCAACAACTGATGCTAGTGGAGCTGGAGTTAATTTAACCATTCAGAATGGGTTTAAGGTTTAACAAGTGATCAGATTCTAGTTTATGGTCACTAATAATGAAGTTGAATATGAGGCCATAGTGGCAGAGTTAAGGCTAGCACGGAGCTTGGAGGTGCACCACATACTTATCTTTAGTGATTTGCACCTGGTTGTTAAAAAGATCCAAGGTGAGTATGAGGCTCGAGGGGTAAAGATGACCAAATATTTATCTAAAGTTAAAATGATGCTTTAACGCTTTGAGTCTTATTCCCTCCAAGGTATAGAACGGAATGCTAATACCACAGTAGATGCATTTTCCAAGTTAGTTGCTACACATGTGGAGTTTTTCGTTGGTTTGATTTATCTTGAGGGCCTGAGTGAGCCAAGTATTATAAAAAAAGAGTTGATGCCGATTAGGAGGTTGGACTGCTGGTTGATACCATACTTGGAGTATCTTAATAAGGGTAAGTTGCAGTCATACAAGTTATTGGCTAAAAAGATCAAGTACTGAAGTGCTTACTTCTACTTGATTGATGGGGATTTATATCGACGGGCTTATTCCTCCCCTCTGTTGAAGTGTCTGGTCTCGTCAGAGGCATCGTACACACTTCAGGAAGTGCATGAAAGGGTATGTGATGATCATATAAGATCAAAGTAATTAGCCTATAAATTGATCATGAAGGAATATTATTGATCAACCATGTTCCAGGAAGCGAAAGAGTTTGTGTAGAAGTGTCCAAAGTGCTAGATGAATAGCCCGATTCCACATCAACTTCCTGATGAGTTATCATTGGTATTATCCCCAATATCATGTACTATTTGGGGAATTGATTTGCTGGGGCCCATGCCTAAAGCTAAGGGGCAGGTTGCATATATAGTAGTGATAATTGACTAAATAACCATATGGGTGGAGGTAAAACCACTTTGACATATAATTGAGCAAGACTATATACAATTTCTTAAGGAAGTGGTGGTATTTCAGTTCGGGATCTTTATGGTTTTGGCTTTGGATAATAGGTTGTAGTTTGTAGAAGCTAAGTTTAAATAGTTCTTGGTTGACCTGGGTATTCAACATCAGAAGGTGTCAATGGCGCATCCTTAAGCCAATGGGCAGGTGAAGGTCACTAACAGGACTTTGCTTAATGGGATTAAAAGGAGATTGGATTACGCTAAAGGCAGATGACCCTAGGAGCTACACAGTGTATTTTGGGCGTATTTGACTACTTATAAGTCCACAACATGAGACTCTCATTTTTATTTGGCATATAGGACAAAAGCCTTGATTCCAATAGAGATTGGGTCCTTGTCGTTCTAGGTGGTGAATTTTAGGGAAACTTACAACGATAAAGGTCTTCGACTCAATCTAGACCTGTTGGATGAAGTCTGAGATACGACAATTTTAAAATTAGATATCTACCAATAGAAGACTACTTAGCATTACAACATGAGGGTTCAACAAAGGAGATTTTATGTCGAAGATTTGTTACTTCGGGAGGCCGATGCCACAACTCCTCAAGATATGAGAAAGTTAATGCCAAATTGGGAAGGTCCATACGAGGTAGTTGAAGTTTTGAAGCTTGCCACTTATTGACTTCGAGATATGTCAGGATTGGAGTTAAGTTTTTTTTTTTGGCATGAAAGTCATTGAAGGAAATATTATCAGTAGTAAGTTATTATTTTATGCAAGTTAGTCATTCATTGTAATAATTAAATACATACATTCATTTAGTTGTATGATTGAGAAGCATCAATAAAATGAAGGAGAGGTTTTTCATTCATTTAATAAAATATTTACAATATTTGGAGTTCATTATAATTTTGTACAATGTGAAAAAGAAAGAATAGTACATAGTTATTCTTCCTCAGACTCATCATCTTTAGAGAAGCCTAAACTAGTAGGATCCACGCCAGCTGCCTTGTTCTTTGTTTTTGTTGCCTGATATCCTTTACCATACTCAACTAGAACATTCTCCATAAGTTTTTTTGAAATTCGGTATTCAAAAATGATTTGTTGGCATTGTTTGGCAGAAACTGTTTGGGTTTGTTTTTTGAGGTGTTTGTTTGCTTTTTCAAGATCGTTAATGATGTTGAGGCTAGTTCGGTGGGATTCATGTTGTCTTCGAATTTCTTTGGCGAGTTCTTTGATGTTATGTTGTTGTTTTTTGTTTTCATCGTTTCGTTGTTGAAGTTGGTTTCGAAGTTCGATGTTTTTCTTTTGAAGTTTCTCTCATTCTTTGGTCAGTTAATTTTTAGTTTCGACGACCTCAGATAATTGGGTTTGGAGGGTGTTGTTGTAGGTTTTGAGGTCTTCAATTTCAGTGTTAAGGTCAGATTTTTCTTATTTGGTGTTGGAGAGTTTAGATTTTAGTTCTTCATTTTCTTGAAGGAGCTTTAGTTGCTTTTCTTCGGCGGTTTTGAATTTGGTTTTCCAAGCGTTGATGATCTAATCTGAGTCGACAGCTAGCATCTCTCCTTGTAGAAGTCTGCTGAAGGATCTAAGGAACTGCAAGAAAAAGAAAAGGTTAGATAATGATAGATTAAGCTGGTAGAATTTGAAATCTATTATATAGAATGTGTTAGAATTACTTGCTTGACCCTGATGAATGACTGAGGTAAGAATGAGTTCCCGGTTGCTGTTGTTGTCAAGCATTACGTCATCACTAGGCAAGATAAAGAAGTCGATAAGTTTAAGGGGGAGGTCATCATTGTCAGGGCAGAAGGTGGAGGAATAAAATTCTTTTCGAAATGCTTCTACTCTGGTGCTTTGTAGAGGGTCGAGGTTTGTGTTGGTAGTGGAGAGGTGTGTTTAGGTTGGGGTTCAGATGTTGTTGGGGTAGATGATGGTGGGATTGTTTCGATTTGGTGTTCAGTTTGGGATTCATATTGGAGTTTGGGTGGAGGTGGTGGAGGTAGTTTGGATTGTAATACGATGGGGATGTTGGAGTTGTTTTTTTAGAGGGTTCAGCAGGGAGTTTAGTAGGTGTCAGAGTGCATTTTTTTGTGGAGTCGGGTTTGGCTTTATCAGTGGCCTTAGCTAGTTTTCAACATTTCTTTCTTATTAATTTCTATTTTTCTTCATTAGAAAATCAGAAGAAATCTCTTTTCTTTTTAAGTGATATTTTGAAAGGTTTAGAGGGTTCGACTGCTGGTATGTTATTTTGAGTATTCGGGTTGGTTAGAGGCATGGGTGGCTTCGACAATGTTAGAAGTTAGTGGTTCAATGAATGTTTGGAGGGGTTCATCTTGTATGAGAGGAGGTTCGAAAAATGTAATAAAAGGTTCGGTAGTGGTATTTATAGAAAGTTTGGAGGATTGGGGATCGGTGATGAGGTCAACAATAAGGGGCTTTGAAGGTTGAGGAGGAGCAAAAAGTTAGGGAGATTGGGCAAGGTGCTCGGGGGGAGAGGTTATAGATAAGATGGATTGAGGACTAACGATTATTATTGAAAATAAATGGAGAAAATAGAAATTACTCTACATGGATGAATAAATGAGATGAATTTAAAAGAAGCAAGGATGGGTAATTACATCCATGATAAAACAACCAATGTCGGTTGGAGAGGAAGTCCAAGGGCCAGGGTGTGGTCGACATCTTTGCATAAAAGGCTTTAAATACTTCTTCATCAAGGTCGACCATGTGATCGAACTCGAAGGAAGCTGTAGTAGGCTCTCCCCAAGATGGAATTAAGTGGGTATCTGATCCTCGGATGAAAATCCAATATGGATGCCACCTTTTATTTCTAGTAGGGATGGTCATCTAGACTTTTCGATTAAGGAGTTTGGTCAGTTGACGGAAGTTAAACTCTTTCGAGTGGTTGAGTTTGAAGAAAGTGAAAAGGAGATCCATGGAAGAGGTGATGTTTTATTCTTTGTAGAATGCTATGAAGCACACGAGATGGATATAGGAATAGTGCACCAGTTGGGAGAACCTGATGCCTATGGAACAGAGAAAAGTGTAAATGAATTTGGGGAGGGGGAATCTGACACCATATTTTGGGGCATGGATTGGCACGACGATCCAGCCCCCATTAAGGCACCAATACATTTTTTTATATTATTCAGAGGCTCTCATGAGATATTCATCTGGGAATTGGTATAGGTAGCGGATATCGTCAAGATGACGGGAAGAAACATTAGATTTGGTGTTATCTACGGTGTATTCGATTTCAAATTCGTATCTCTTATGGTTTTCTAGCTTTATTTCTTTAGCTGTTTTGGGGGAGAATTGGGGGGAGATACATGTTGAGATTTGGAGATTTTTTTGGCTATGGTAGCAGAAAATGGAGGTTTCACGATGTAAAGTGATCGGAGGAGAATACAGGATGCCGAAAGAATTTTTTGTAAAGAGAAAGAGGAAGTGAGGGTTGAAACGGTTTTTGCAAGAGTAATTTGAAATGAAGGAATTTCGTTCATTTTGGGGTTTGCAGGGTAACGACGGACACAAATATTTAGGGCAATTGATTTGAAAGGGCGATAAAAATTTATGAGGTGCATGCATTTGAGCGGTTTTTTACCAGTGCAGTGATGGAAAATGATGATTATTTCCTTTAATTGCTCTCTTATTATAATTTTTTATTTATAATATGAGATATTCATCTGGGAATTGGTATAGGTAGCAGATATCGTCAAGATGACGGGAAGAAACATTAGATTTGGTGTTATCTACGGCGTATTCGATTTTAAATTCATATCTCTTATGGTTTTCTAGCTTTATTTCTTTAGCTGTTTTGGGGGAGAATTGGGGGGAGATACATGTTGAGATTTGGAGATTTTTTGGCTATGGTAGCAGAAAATGGAGGTCTCACGGAGAAAAGTGATCGGAGGAGAATACAGGATGCCAAAAGAATTTTTTGTAAAGAGAAAGAGGAAGTGAGAGTTGAATTGAAATGAAGGAATTTCGTTCATTTTGGGGTTTGCAGGGTAATGACGGGCACAAATATTTAGGGCGACTGATTTGAAAGGGCGGTAAAAATTTACAAGGTTCATGCATTTGAGCGGGTTTTTACCGGTGCAGTGATGGAAAATGACGATTATTTCCTTTAATTGCTCGACTATTATAATTTTTTTATAATATGAAAGTGGGAGCAATGTTGGAATATAATTATTTGAGGCCTAGTCCAGGTGCATGCCTAAACTGTCTTTATAATTAAGACTCGGTTCAAGTGCAGGTCCACATCCATATTGCTTGTTGGGCCCAGTACTGGGGCTAACCCGCTGCAATATATTTTTGATGTCTTTTTATTCTAGAAGGGTCAAAGTCCTAATTTATATATGATTGGGTTTCCTGATTTGGGAGTGATAAGGAGACTTAATTTATTAAGGACTCAATCAGTTATATATTACAATTATAAGGGGATTCTGATATGCGCTTTCACTTCTAATTGGTCCCAAGCGAATATATAAACTATAAATACAGTCATGAGCAAAATTTACGGCACACACAAAATATTACATAATTTTACTATTTTTCAACAATTTACATCCCACCATTGTTATCACTTTTGGCTTGTATGATTCTCACACCGGAGTTATCCCCGACGGCCTAAGCCGTCAAACTTTTATTGTGACCCATTGACTGTTTATATTATTTTGTATAATGTTATATTAGTAATATATATATATATATATATATATATATATATATATATATATATATATATATATATATATATATAGTTAGAGATATTTTTGTTATTATATTATATTTTATTCCATTTATAATTTTTTAGTAACATACCATATGCATGAATGAAATGTTAAATTTCAATTCATTACAATTAATTCCGACCATTATTTCATTCTGCCTTAAAACGATTCCGTCTAACCAAATGATTTGTTAAAAAAGAAATACAAAAGAAAATACTCAACGAGATTTAGTGAACGTACAAAAACTTTTCAAGTCTTTTTAAACTACACACATCATTTTTGATTAGTTACACTTAACTTAAAATTATATTTATTACAAGTTATAAAGCATCAAATTGATATAGTTGCATACTTGTAATATTTATTTAAAACTTAATATTTTTAAATGATTATAAACTGATTATATCTTTTAATCAAGAAAAATATTGTGATGAAAGTTTATATACTTGATATAATATTTGCTCCAAATATTGATTTTAATTTTGATATTTATCATATTTGGAGGATTTGATTGACATTAAAATATTAATTGTAGTTCATCTCCTTAATTTATTATTTTCATCATATATCTTAAATTCTCATTCAAGTAGCGTGCTTAAAATAATTTTATTTTGTACATTTGAATTTTTAATCTATTTTTACTACTAGAAAACAAAACTATAGCGAGGGTCAGCGGCCGTAGCTATGGGTGTAATGACCGTAGTGAGGATCACATGCATCATCTTGATATATTATTTACATATACTTCATTATTTTATTATCATTTAAGTATTTGATTTTAATCACTATATCTTATATACTTGATCTATTGTGGCATAGGTTAGAATATAAGCACACCTCACACTAATTTTGAAATAAACTTACAAGGTTATATTCACACATCAAAACTTATGAAAATAATCTTAAATAATTAAAATAAAGGTTAAGAGTGAAAACCTAATTTGGTGATTAAAATACCTAAGAAAATTTTATCGGGTATACATTGAAAGACCTAATACGCCGTCTCGTGTACTCAAAAAACATTTCAGACAAGTTTTGTGCTGTGCAATGACAGAATAACAAGCCCGAAAGCAAGTGAACTTGTAGGGATCTAGAAATAGTTTTCCTTGTTCCATGATAAGATAAGCTTTTTATAGTGTAAAGAACTAAGATAAAAGGATGAAAACTGATCAAAAAAAAGTTGAAATGAATGAAAAGGAACGAATGATGAGAAAACCCTAGGTTTTGTTCTTAGGGTTTTCCCCTTAGGGTTCATCCATTAGGGTTCGCCCCTAATGTTTGGCCCCTAGGGCTCATCCCCTTAGGGTTAGCCCTCTCCCACACCGTGCCAAATTTCTTCGAGATTTATCGACAATGAAATTGAAAGGCGCGATGTTTTGGATTGAGCAACAAGAACCTTAAATTACGAGACCTGAGAGGGGTATCCACGAGTCTCAAGGCTGAAGGCTTGTGGAGGCAACTCATTTTGGAAATTGGTTAAGAAATTGGATTGGCGGCTAACTAGAAGGACGAGACAATTTGGGCATTACCCTCGTAACCAAGGGTATTATTGGAATTTTTTCGTAACTAAGGGTATTTCTGAATTTTTTCCTAAAGTGACATGCCAGGCATATGATCCCTTGCAAAGAAACTCTATAAATACCCCCTCCATTTCATAAGAGAGGGACTTTGTATTCTATCTAGACCTGAGACACCTGAGAAGACTCTTAGACACTTGAGAAATCCATTGCACCCTAAGAGTTTTTCCACGTGTTACTCGAGTAATCGCTCACCCATTATTCTCCCCTCTTCAACTCTTCAACTGATTCTGTACTTTTCGTGAATTTCTCGCCTCCTCAGTTAGCACGAGATCCGAACCCTAATAAGGTACGAATTTTCTTGCCTACACCAATTAAGAGGTTACTTTAAAATTGGCTAGCAATTTGGAGAGAAATATATGTAATTCAAAAAATTGATAATAACTAACACTATATATAATAGATTTTGTGTTATGCATCATTTAAGGCATGACTATAAAAACTAAATTTAAATACATGACTTAAATCATCGTTGGTACACTTTGTAAACCGTACAATGTTAAGTATATTAGTTTCATAATAATTTAATTATTTATCATGTGTTCACATGATAGCAATTCAAATTTTGTTTTAAGCCTATCGTCCTAAGAGAACTTAAGCGTCCATAATACGACATTATACGACAAATTACTTAAAATTCTCAAAGAATAAATTATAAGCTCTTTGAATATGAATTTTTAACGAATTCTGCCTAATAAATCTAGCAATTTTTTACAAATCAATATTCTTAAAGAGTAAATAACCACGCTTATTACAATAAATAAACTCATAATGCTACTAAGAAATGTGAGATAAATCTAAAAAGAACAATGATTATATTTTTTTATCAGTATGTGCAATCGCTAAAGGAAAAAGGCTTGAAGTAATTAATGATGTTTCCCGCAAAGAATAAAGACTTAAAATCCAACATTATATATATATATATATTGTGTGTGTGTTTGTACGCACGCTTATGTGCACTAATTTATAGAAATCAAGTTAATAAATGAAGTACGAGAAACTTAGATTTATATATAACTATAATTATCATGCTCGACATAGTTTGAGAAAACGAAGATTCGTAACCTTAATATATCAAATATATGCAATAACAAAATGTTGTTTGTTATTTACTTTTCGTTGATTCGCTAGAGAATTTAGCAATTCATGATGGCTACAATTAGGGTTTTAATTTGTTGACTTAGTAACGTGTCTAATTTAGGGTTCCAAACACATGGGTGGTGAGACTTGGTGAGTCGTTGGGCCTTGTATGCGAAGGATTTCTTACTCTAATACAATGTTAAAAAATCCAATTCAAACTATTTTGCAATGAGTCAAATAACTTCTAAAAATTAGAGGCTATAATGTGTCTGATGGTGGGACTTTTGTTATCTCAACAGAAGTCATTTTACTACTAAATAGAATAGAAAAGTCATCTGTTGATGGTTGAGAAATATAAAGATCTCTTATATGATCTTATTACATTCTTTTAAATTGTAAATAAGTTTTTTGACCCAATATTTAAACTAGTTAACCTAAAAATATCTAAATATTCAAAAGCCCTTCTTTTTTGTCAAGTGGCATTTTTTCACCTAGACCGTCAACTTAGACTTAATTATTAATTGGTAAGCTTCAATGGATCAACAATGTATTTTTTCTTTTATTTTTCAAGTTCAATGGCTTTATTCTTTTTTAAGTGTAGTCGAACTTGGGGACACCCTTGGATGTGAACTTAGTAAATCAACGGTTGCACCCTTGGATGGGACTTTTTTCCTCTTTATTATGAGGTTTGTATTGTCACTATAGAATGCGAGCTATACTTAATATTAAGAGAATTAAAATTGTAAAAATTATTATCTAATTCTTTATATTTGTACTCATATCTTTTTGAAGTGGGAGGCATTCAAAAGAAAAAAAAAAACGGTTGCATAGAATAGTTGTAATATTTCGAATTTCGAAGAATATTGTAATCCAATTTTTATATGAATAAATAAAGATTGAATTACACTTTAAATGTGTTATGGAATTTTCATATGTGTTTATTTTCGTGTTTCGTTTCAATAATTTAACTTAAATAATTATTGGAAAAATAAAAGTTATTTTTGAGAAAATCTAAAGTTAGGGTTTGGAGAAAACCGAAAAAGGTTAAAACTTGAACCCTAACCCTAAAATCTAAAGTGGAAAAATAAGTTAAAACCTAAACCCTATTTGGAAACCCTAAGGTTCAAATCCTAAACCCTAGAAAAATACTATTCACAATACGCGTGAAAATTATAAGATATAAATACAAAAAAGTCAATTGTGAATAGTAAAACTCAACTATACTAATTAGTATATTTAATCAAGATTAAGGCTAAACTAAGTAAATTTGATTAGTTAAATGAATTACTAAGCAACCAATCACATGCTAGCTTATTAAATGACTAAATTACCCTTACTAAAGCTTGCAAAATGACCTTTTTGCCCTTAAATGGCCAGCAAAAAAGAAGCTCACCAAGTTTGCTTTGGAAGCTAAAAAGATGAGTATTGGAGACGTTTTGTTAAGCTTGTTCAAGAAGCTAGAAAATGGCTTAATTACTAAACTACCATAAGTTTGAAAAGCCTATAAATATAAGCCTTAAACCTTCATTATTTTCATCATTTTCCAAAGCTAATTTCTAAGTATTAAAGTTATAATCAAAGTTTCATAAGAGAGAGTTTCGTGAGTTTAATATTTGAAGCCTTGCAAAAGTATTATTAAGCTAGCATCTTAACAAGGTACACCAGTAGTATTATTTTTGTTTATTTTTAATTTATAGTTAGTTAATTTAATCAATTTATAAGTAGTTATAATGTTCAATTTTTTTATTTTACCAACAAGCTCAAGAACATAAGTCGTAGCCATGTACGATTTTTCGTTCTCTGTGTTCCTTATGACTTGAGCAAGTCATTATTATCGTTTTTCATTTCATAGTTTAATATTAAAGCTCAAAGAATGTAAGTCGTAGCCATGTACGATTATCGTTCTCTATGTTATTCCTGTGTTCTTGAGCAATAGTTATAAATTGTTAAAATTAAGTAAACAAGCCGTTATAATGACCAAATTATTTCATATATAAATGTTATAATCACATATGTAAGCAGTTATAGTGCTCAAATTATTTCAAGTATGAAATCCAAAAGCTCAAGAACATAAGTCGTTACCATGTACGATTTTTCGTTCTTTGAGTTCCTCGTGTGTTCTTGACCAAAAATCATAAATCTCTAAATAACAAGGTTTATGATTTTCTTATTTTTATATTACAAAGTGTTATTGATTGTTAGAATATGTTATCTTAGCAAATTAATGCTTGGGGTATCATGTTTTATCAATTAGATCAAAGAAATAATGAAACAATTTTGTGCAGTCACCTTTAAGGTGAAATCTGTGCAAATATGTATAGAATTACAAACTTTAGTCTTAATATAAATTGTAGAGATGGAAGTTACGAACGCATGAAATTTTTAACGACTCAAAAATATTTTAAAAAGAAGAAGTTATGGCCGTTTAATTGACCCGGGGTCTGACAACAAATATGTTGTCCACTTGTTAAAAAGTGCCTTAATAATGAATTTTTGAGTTAACAAATTTTCTGAATAAAATCACGTATGGAAATAGTCTAAACAAGTTATAAAAACATTTATTAAGAAATAAAATTAAATAAACTAACATTTAGATACGCGTAAACAATTAGTTAGGCATTTAACGCTTTATTGGAAAAATCCTAAATTGCTTCAAGACAAGTTTTCTATCCATAACCTTTGTTTATATGTTTTTTTATGTGATTTATACATCTTATACAAACAATGTGTTATAAATCTTTGATATGAGAGTTATTGTTTCTTGTTTCGGCATAACTTGAAAAATAAAATGCTCATTTGTGATATATTTCGAACCATACTTTATTTTATCAAACCAAGTTGTCTTTGTGCGATCCTGACATGTGAAGTAAACTGAGATGAACGAATATGTATCACTATTCATGATTTGTCGGGTGTATTGTATGTTATGCATAACATAGGATGTCGTTAGGTTTATCCCCTTTCTATATCTATTGTAAATGGTTCTAAGTCGAAAGACAAAGAACAGTTCAATGTCTAAGCACCACTCAATCTTGCTATGTTAAATCATTTGTAATATCAATTGTTGTGAGTTCACTTATATGCTATGTGTTTAAGACTTGCTGAGTATCTTAGCTCACCTTTGTAAATAAACCTAATTTGCAGAGAAACCCGAGAGCTCCGGCTCAAAGAAGAAAGGAAAAAAGAAATGCGTAGACTAATTTACTGCTTTCCTTACTTGTTCTTAACTGTAGTCATAATGACATTTTGTAATAAGAACAAGTTTCGTACATGTAATCGAATATTATATTAATATTATCAAGTTGTATCACATTCTTTTGTTACGTCTTTACTTTGATAAAAACTTAGAATTTTTAAACTTAACATAGTATTGATAATGATCTACTTCTATAGATGATGATTGATAAATGACTTGTGAGTACTATAAGTATCCAAGACAGAACTAATCGATGTTAACTGGTCAAATTCATCGTTAGGTTCCTCGGACAAAAGTACAAACTTGTTATTACTATTCTGAATGTCAGATAAGTAAGATTATTGATATGAAGAGATCTCACTATAACTAAATGTGTTTCGAGTGAGGGTTTTAACTAGTTAGGTATATTTTGTACGGAAAGAGAATTTTGCACCGAATAAAGATACAAACATTTGTCACGGATAAAGATGCAAACATTTATTACGGGTGAAGATATAAACATTCATCGTGAGATTTTTTATTCCCAAGAACGGTCCTAATGAATTAATGCCATGAATTTTAGAATATCTAAAGTTATAGAATATCTAAATCTTAAGGTTAAAATGTTATGACTGAGTATTAAGTTTCTTGCATCGATTACAATGACTTAGTATGAAATAATAAAAGATCTTTGGGAGTTAAGCTAAGAACTTTGTTTATGAATAAAGGAAATCATCTATAAACCTAATGATTTAGCATTTATACAAGTCAGCTATATAGTAAGTATAGTGATTTGGGGCGTCACAATAGTCCACAACAAATGATTTTTTAGGTATGAATTTTCTTACTAAATCGAGATGATGGGTCGATAAAATTTTTGTTATCAACACTCACTATTTAACAATTTATTATTCAAAGCATTTAAAGAAAATTCATACCTAAAAAATCATTTGTTGTGGACTATTGTGACGCCCCAAATCACTATACTTACTATATAGTTGACTTGTATAAATGCTAAATCATTAGGTTTATAGATGATTTCCTTTATTCATAAACAAAGTTCTTATTTAACTCCCAAAGATCTTTTATTATTTCATACTAAGTTATTGTAATCGATGCAAGAGACTTAATACTTAGTCATAACATTTTAACCTTAAGATTTAGATATTCTATAACTTTACATATTCTAACATTCATGGCATTAAATCATTAGGACCGTTCTTGGGAACAAAAAATCTCACGATGAATATTTATATCTTCACCCGTAATAAATTTTTGCATCTTTATCCGTGACAAATGTTTGTATCTTTGTTCGGTGCAAAATTCTCTTTCCGTACAGAATATACCTAACTAGTTAAAACCCTCACTCGAAACACATTTGGTTATAGTGAGATCTCTTCATATCAATAATCATACTTATCCGACATTCAGAATAGTAATAACAAGTTTGTACTTTTGTCCGAGGAACCTAACGATGAATTTGACCAGTTAACATCGATTAGTTCTGTCTCGGATACTTATAGTACTCACAAGTCATTTATCAATCATCATCCATAGAAGTAGATCATTATCAATACTATGTTAAGTTTAACAATTCTAAGTTTTTATCAAAGTAAAGACGTAACAAAAGAATGTGATACAACTTGATAATATTAATATAATATTCGATTACATGTACGAAACTTGTTCTTATTACAAAATGTCATTACGACTACAGTTAAGAACATTTGAATGAGTGGAAAAAATTAGCTCAAAAGATAGGAAAGGAACAAATTTGACTTTACTATTTAGAATCTGCAAATTATAAATAAAATGAACATAAAATATTTTGTAAAAAGAATTAAAAAAAGAAACAAAGGAATGCCAACGAGGTCTCAGCCTAGTGCGAGCATAATTTCTTCTCTTATGTGAAGTAGGGATGATAGTGGTGTAGTGCAATAGTGGTTATCAAGTGATTTAGTACTGCACTGGTATAAAAAATAGTTGAATAAAAATCGCACTGCAACAGTCTCCGTTCAAAGAAATGCTATACCAAAATTGTTATAGGCGGTTCATTCTTTTGACACTACAATAAAAAAGGCTATCTATGACCGATATCAATTGCTAATAGGTATTAGCAATCGAATTCGGTCACTACTACTGGTCGCAGGTAATCTAGTCTGTAAATATACCTCAGTGACCGACATCAGTGACTGACTTATCAGCGACCGACATCCGTGACCGAAGCCGTCACTAATCCGAGTTAGCTTTTCAAGGGACGTGGCATCATGTGTCAGCGACCGACGTGGTTGCTGATAGTTTCGGTCGCTATTATTATCAGCGACAGAGATCCGTCGCCAAAATTGCGGTCGTTGAGAAGTATTAACAAATGGGTGCGGTTGCTGATATTAATTTTTTTTTTTTTTTCTGTTTTGTGGATTTCCCAAAAAAAAATTCTACCTGCTTTATATCCCAACACACATCAGTTCATATATATAAAGTAATTCCAACCAAATATTAATATCAACTTCATTCAATATAAATAAATATGTACAATACATCCGAACTAAAATACACATAAACCAAAGTAAAATCATATACAATGTCATCAAAACGAACATCCATGCATACATTCATTCAAAAAAGAAGAAGAATATAAAGAAGAAGGTAAGGAGAATACAAAGATGTCTTCTCACGCATCATTGTTAGCTCAAACGTTCCTGTAACAAAATAATAAAACATGTTCAATATAGTACTATATAAATATTATGTGATCAACTTGATTGTACTAAGTACTAAGATTACCTCGTCGTTATCTTACTGTTGTGCTGTTGTCGCCACTGTATTCTTGGTGCTGCTGAGGAAGACATCTATATAAAAAATGCACATGTTACTATGACTTATATGATAATATATTCACAAAAAAATGATAATAAGACAAATAAATATAGAACATGTATATATGTAACTGTACGTAATACAAGTAAAACTAAACATACAGTTTAATTAAAATCATTGTTTGATTTAGAATCATTTTCAACATCATGTGGAGATTTATAATCATAATCTTCTTTAGATTCAGTGTTAGTATCACTCAATAACTCTTCCTCCTCAATATCACTATCATCTGACACAAGTACTGACTTAGGATCTAACTAATCAGGTTCACCTCCATCCTCTAATTGGTTTAGTTCATTGTTATCATCCACATCTATTATAGAAGGTCTATGTAACGTCTCTTCTTGGTAAAATTCTCCGTCTACTAATTAGACACGACTGCGTGCGATAGTATGAATTATAACTTATCAATCTATAGGCGATCTATCCCTTTTCCTATTAAGACTAGGAGTGTAGTATACTTGTACTATTTGAGTTGACAACACAAATGGTATGTTGACGTACATGTACCTATGGAGGTCAATATCGACGATTCTATATCGATCGACACGTATCCCTTTTTTTAAATCAAACCAACAACACTTAAAAAAATTAATTTGAACCCCATACATAACCTTATACGAAAACTCAATGATTTCCTCCAACTCCCCATAAAAGGCATACACACTCTAGTGTTAGTTGTTCTTTTACTGCGGGCATATGTCTTTATATGAAAGTTATATCCGCTTACTTTATAACCATTGCGATTGACTTGGTCCCTATCTGGGCCCATGACTAGGACTTGTACATTTGAAGGAATCATTCTGTCATTAAAAGCCTACAAAAATTTAATAAAATGTGAAAGTCACTGATAGTCTACATAACTGCCGCCTTAAGGTTGAAATTTATTTTCGTCGAAACATCCCAAGTTTATACTCCATCCTCCCACAATACCTTTAACTCGTCCATAAGAGGTCTCAAGTAAATATCTAGATTTTTTCCAGGACTTTTGGGACCAGTAATTATGAGTGAAAGAAACTAGTATGGTTGTTTCATACATATCCAAGGAGGCAAGTTGTACGAAGTAACAATCATAAGCCAGCAGGAGTACAAGACAAATGAGTGGTTGAAAGGGTTGAAACCATCGACGGTCAATCCAATCCTCACATTTCTTAGTTTTAATGCAAACCCAAGATGTGCTAAGTTGAAATCTTTTCAAGCCTTCCCATCTGTAGGATGGTTAAGTTACTCATCTTTAGCTGGAGATCTCGCATGCCAAGTCATATGTTTAGTTGTTCTTGAAGACATGTACAATATTTTTAGCCAATGTGTAATTGGAAAATACATTACAATCTTAAAAGGTACATTTGTCTTTTTTGTAGCCACCCTCTTTTTAGGCCTAAACTGATCATGACTGCACAATGTGCACTTTGTCTTTTATTCATTTTTCTTATAAAACAACATGCAATCGTTCGGACATACGTCAATCTTTTGGTATCCATGACCTAAATTCTTCACCATTTTCTTACAAAAGTAGTAGTTATCGGACAAATTTTTACTCTCAAACAACATACTTTTAAGGTTCCTTAAGAGTAACTCAAAACACCCATGGCTCATGTTATGATCAACCTTGATGTTAAGTAACATTGCCACTATAGACAGCGTAATTTTCTTCGTGCAACCAGACCACAATGGTTCGCTACCCTCATTTAATAACTTAAAGAACGTATTATTCCAGAAGGCACAAAAAGGGATCTGGGGGGGGGGGGGGGGGGGGTGAATAGATCACTTCTCAAAACTTTTGAGCACAATTATCAAATTCTTTTCTTTATGTAATTACAACGGAATTGTTAATTTGAAAAAATATCCCCTCTTCTCTTCTACTATGCTTCTAAGGAAATCACTCTTTTAATCGATCCGCCAAAGTTCATATTAACTTTAGGATAATGATATGTCTGTTCAACAGATCAATTTCTTTTCTTCTTTTCTTCTATTTATCTATCTCTTAGACTTAATATCATCATTTTTATTAGTCTCACTCTCTCATTCTATTTGATGTTTTTTTTGTAGTCCTTTTATAGAGAGATATATATGCCATTTTGCCCATTAGAGATTTAATCGTTGAAGTTTTATTCGTTGAAAAATAATTGTTGCTTCATTTAATGTTCAGATCTGTGAAGATTACTGTAACGCCCCCAAAATCCCCGCGCTTTCCACGCGGCGGATCTTGTGCGTTAATTTCGTACATCTATTGACTTAACCAATGATCCCATAATCATATTGGTTGAATTAGTCTTATTTTAGACTATACATTAAAAATTTCTCTTAACTTTGTCCCTGGATCTTAACTTGATCTCAGTCTCATAAGTATACAAGTATCAACTTGTATTTCATCCATATAAATGGATAAAACCATATATAACGATTTAATTTTAACCTTAGGATTTAAATATTCTATATACGTCCACTTGTAACGGTCTCATTCGTACTACAAGTATCAATATACAAAGATATCTCTTCATATCAATAATCCTACTTATATGGTATTCAGAATAGTAATAACGAGTTATACCTGGGTCCGAGGAACCTTAACGATGGATTTGACCAGTCAACATCGCTTAGTTCTGTCTCAGATGTACAGCACTCACAAGTTATTTACCGATCCTCATCCAGATAAATAGATCATTATCAACATTGTTTTAATATTTAACAATTCTACATTATATCAAATTTAAAGAAATAACAACATCCTGATAATAATAATTTATATCATTCATTCAATATTCGGTTACATGTTTGTTTGTTCGTATTACAACAGTCATTATGACTTATACAAATACAAGTAATAAACATGAAAACCTAATCTACGCTTCATCTTTACGTTCAAGATCTTCTTAACGTTCATCTTTAATCTGCAAATAAGGTTTTATTCGCAAGAATGAACACGACGGCTCAGCAAGTCTAACATATTATCACATACACAGTTTATGATTTCATATAAACTTTAACATGCTTTGACTGAACATACATCTCAGTTAATAATCATATTAATTTATGCTTAACAATAAACATATTTTATACATACTCATATGCATCATCCAATATCAATTAACATTTAACAGTTAATCAATAACTAACACTTAATCATTTAATCACATAAGACCTTCATTCATGTACTTTCACATATAAACTATCACATAATAACATGAACAATCTTAGAACATACTAAATAACACATAAAAGTTTAGAACTTGCCTCAAATTGAAACTAGGGTTTTCCGGCGGAGCGTTAAACCCTATACAGTCATTTAGTGCATAAACGGTTAGATTCATCGTATTATATAACTTCATAAGTCTTATATTAACTTATTTAAACTATTTCAATAGGTGGAATTATTTGGAAAATTGGCTAACTCAAAAACTCATTTTAAAGCCAAATTTTCGGATTTGGGCAGATTGTTGGACTGCCAGACCCCGGCTCAGTTAAACGGCCATAACTTCTTCGTTTTAAAACATTTTTTAGTCGTTCAAAATTCCACGCGTTCCTAACTTCCGTCTCTACAATTAATATTTAGACCAAAGTACAAAATTCCTGACAGATTTGTACAGATTTCTGCCTAAAGGTGACTGCTCTAAAACTGATTCATATTTCTGACCTCTTTTATAGTAACAGCCATAACTTCGTCATACGAAAACATTTTTGAGTGATTATTGAGTCTAAATTGCTTAGAATTTCATGAGCTACAACTTTTATTTAGGTAGATAAGGCAGATTCAGAATTTAAATTTTCGGAAATTCGCAAAAATATTCTGCGACTATATTAGATTTAACTTTCTTTGATCCGATTGGTAAAACATGATACCTCAAGCATTAATTTGCTAAGATAACATGTTCTAACACTCCGTATCACTTCATAACATAAAAATAACAAAATCATAAACCTACTTATATGGAAATTTATGACTTTTTCTCAAGAACACGAAGAACGAATCGAAGAACACGAAGAACAAAGTTTCATCGTTCTTCGTTTCGACTACTAAAACTTGATGCCACGAGCATTATTTAGCAAGGCCATCATGTTTCATCATCCCATAACACTAAATTACCAAATCATAAACCTACTTATGTAGAAATTATGACTTTCACTCAAGAACACGAAGAACAAATCGAAGAACGATAAGAAAAATCGAACATCGTAACGGCTTGTGTTTTGAGCTTTTTAACTAAATACTTGAAATGAAATGGACAGTATAACTACTTATAATTTTGATTTCACTACTCTAGACATAAAATAAATCGAGCATTATAGCTATTCACATATACTCTACGAATTGAAAAATTACATAATAACAACTAGAGATTACCTCTTGGAGTGCAAGCTTTGACAACAATTTGTGCAAGGCTTCAATACTCATCAACAAGATTAATCTATCAATATATCTCTCTAGCTTTGTTGCTCTAATTTACTTGGTGAATTGGTAAGGATTATGAAGAGTGAAGACTCCTATTTATAGGATTTTCCAAGTTAGGGTAAAATGGTAAAAATGACAATCAAGCTTTGGCTCCAAGTTTGGCTTGGCTTTAACTTTGGCTCCAAGTTTGGCTTATACTTTGGCTCCAAGTTTGGCTTGGCTCTAACTTTGGCTCCAACTTTGGTTTATACTTTGGCTCCAAGTTTTGGCTTGACTTTGGCTTGGCTTAGGCTTTAACTTTATCTACTAACTAGAGTTAACAACTAACTCAACATTAGTTAATTCTCTACTAACTTGTATACTTGACTTTTACTATTCACGTTTGACTTTTTTTTCGTATTTATACCGTATAATTTTCGTATTATTATCGTATTATTTTCGTATTCTATCCGTATAATTTTCGTATTATACGTGTATTTGTGAATAGTGATTAGGGTTAGGTTATAACCCTTAGGGTTTGAACCCTTAGGGTTTCTAGGTTTAGGGTTTAGGTTTTAACCTTTTCTAAGTTTAACCAAACCCTAGTTTAGGTTTTCCAAACCCTAGAATTAGGTTTTTAGGTTTTAACCTTTAAATAACTTTTCGATTTTAATAAGTGTTAAGGTTAATTACTTGAACCGAAACACAAAATCCTACACATAGATAAACTACATAACACATTTAAAGGTTAATACAAGCTTTATAAATCACATAACACATAGTTTAGGTTAAAAGTTTAATCTCTAATCGTAAACGAATCGTAGTTTCGAGTCGTTTTTAATCTTTAATACAGCTCAATGTATTGTTGAGCAATCGTTTTTAGGCTTCTAAATTAACAACCTTTATCATATCTTGACAGATCATTTTTAAAATATTTGGGATATTACATTCAACCCAACTTACAAGAATTTCGTCCTCGAAATTAACTTACAATTCACTTTACTCATTTAATATCATATTTATAAGTGCTATAAATATTCAAGATATTACATTCTCTCCTTCTTATCAGAATTTCGTCCTCAAAATTAACTTTACAATTACTTTAGTCATTTAATATCATATTTATAAGTGCTATAAATATTCAGGATATTACATTCTCTCCTTCTTATCAGAATTTCGTCCTCGAAATTATAATATAATCATCTCCAATTTACTCTTCAATATGAATTTTCTAAATTCATCTTTTACTCACATTAAACTTCCAATACTTTGATTAGGTCTGAACAATGTTCACTTATCTCTACACATTTCCTTTTATCAAACTTGACGTTCAGTCTCACTCTTCCTTTATTTAGGATTCTTCGAACTTATACTGCTGTCAATCAAGACCTTGACCTTTTTTTTTTTTAAATACTATGGATGCTAGATGACCCACAAGTTTAACAATCACTTGGATTGACAAACACTATTCTTGTGTAGCAATCAAATAAGATTGAGAACACTCATGACAGTACATTAGGTGATCAGCCTGTCGTACCATATTATCTCTTAAAGACGCGGTATGTTGCATCAACCGGAATCATATGTCCGTTTACTTATCATAACCATAAATGTCTAGCCAAAACAATTGGCATTGACTCATATTTAAACCATTCAAACTTTTGAAAAACAATTTTATGACTGTATACCGCACCTTGCAATGTGCGTTGATAACTCATCATGTATCATCTTCACACCAGGTTAAATGGGGTGTTGATGAATAAATCATTTTTATCCTTCACATTAAATCCGCCTAGCCAAAACAATTAGCATAGACATAAGAATAACATAGCCAAAAAAATTTCCATTTTTGAAAATCAATTTTATGATTTTTATCACACCCACATCCCTATAACTGTGCATTGATGATCTTCGATCATAACCACAACATTTGACCATGTGTTCATGATAAAATTCATTAAATTTAACTCTATCTAGCTTGAAAAATTAGCATAGATGTAGTTAACAAAATTTTTCAGTTCAACTAGTGAACAATTCTTTTCAAAGGCACTCAAGTGCGAATATAACCATAAAGATCTAGCATAGCTAGAAGATTTTTGAAATACCCTCAATCCTCTATCTTTTCCATTATTCTCTAACCATAACACAAGTTTTGCAAATATATAGTAATATAGTAAACTGGTTGGTTGTTTTAACCACAAGAACAATTATATCAGTTCCCCTTCTTATCAACACGGGATTGAAAATGTCTCAGTACATATCAGTCTGTTCCAATATTCTTACCGAAATGACATTCGTAGCCGTATCTCATAGTCGGTTCGACTGACATATCATAGCCCCCGCCCATACAAGGGTTCGTTCACTCAGTAACTAACATACAAATATCTTTTAAAACCATTAGTTTTGACGTAACAACTAATAACTAATCAATATACATATGAGTGAAGAATTAACTTCTCAGAATATATACAAAGAAGAGTTGACACACGATTTTAATTTACTTATCAATATAGCAAACTGAGTTATTCCTCCACCCAAGAACTAATGAATCAGTTCCCCGTCTCATCAACACTATCCTCAAATGATATCATTCAGTGTGTAACCCGCTTTGAGAACACTGACCATGAATCATTCATACCAACAGTGTAGTTAGATCGGTTCTCTGAAGCATATTAAACTCTTTCCCATACAAGAGAGTCATTCTACTCAGTTTTACTAATATGAGTTTTCAATTGCAATCTCTAATCGTTCTCTATAACTATCTTATGAATTCCCTGAATTCATTCATGTATCATTTACAACTCATTATAAGCTTAATTCTTACAATCTCCAAATAAAGTATCTCCAAATGAATTTCTCATTAACGTATCTCTATGAGTTTACTCATCTCTTATCTTAGGTATAATTACACATAATACCAAACATACCATTTCATTTTTATGAAACAGTTTCACACAAAAACCAATAAGATTATTTTATCTTATTGCTTGCTTTGAGAACTCTTTATGAGTCTATTTAACTTCAGATATTCTCGTAAAGAGTTTATCTTTATTCAATATATTACATTCACATGATAATTTTTATGTATTAAGATTTAATAAGATTTATGCGTATCTTTTAATTATATACGGACTCTTCACAAGTCCATTTCTTTTTTAATCCATCATATTAAACTCCAAGGTACTTGTTACCTCGAAACAATAATCCACTGCCCTGATACCAACTGTAACCATCATTCAATAGCACCTTACACTGGTACCTATCAGTTTGCCACCGCATGCGGCGTCCCCTACGGAGAGTCTGGCTTCGATGCCTCCCTTCTATGGGCGGTCACCAGCGAGAGGCTCGGGGTTCTTTTTATATAGCTCTGATACCAACTGTAACGCCCCCAAAATCCCCGCGCTTTCCACGCGGCGGACCTTGTGCGTTAATTTCGTACATCTATTGACTTAACCAATGATCCCATAATCATATTGGTTGAATTAGTCTTATTTTAGACTATACATTAAAAAATTCTCTTAACTTTGTCCCTGGATCTTAACTTGATCTCAGTCTCATAAGTATACAAGTATCAACTTGTATTTCATCCATATAAATGGATAAAATCATATATAACGGTTTAATTTTAACCTTAGGATTTAAATATTCTATATACGTCCACTTGTAACGGTCTCATTCGTACTACAAGTATCAATATACAAAGATATCTCTTCATATCAATAATCCTACTTATATGGTATTCAGAATAGTAATAACGAGTTATACCTGGGTCCGAGGAACCTTAACGATGGATTTGACCAGTCAACATCGCTTAGTTCTGTCTCAGATGTACAGCACTCACAAGTTATTTACCGATCCTCATCCAGATAAATAGATCATTATCAACATTGTTTTAATATTTAACAATTCTACATTATATCAAATTTAAAGAAATAACAACATCCTGATGATAATAATTTATATCATTCATTCAATATTCGGTTACATGTTTGTTTGTTCGTATTACAACAGTCATTATGACTTATACAAATACAAGTAATAAACATGAAAACCTAATCTACGCTTCATCTTTACGTTCAAGATCTTCTTAACGTTCATCTTTAATCTGCAAATAAGGTTTTATTCGCAAGAATGAACACGACGGCTCAGCAAGTCTAACATATTATCACATACACAGTTTATGATTTCATATAAACTTTAACATGCTTTGACTGAACATACATCTCAGTTAATAATCATATTAATTTATGCTTAACAATAAACATATTTTATACATACTCATATGCATCATCCAATATCAATTAACATTTAACAGTTAATCAATAACTAACACTTAATCATTTAATCACATAAGACCTTCATTCATGTACTTTCACATATAAACTATCACATAATAACATGAACAATCTTAGAACATACTAAATAACACATAAAAGTTTAGAACTTGCCTCAAATTGAAACTAGGGTTTTCCGGCGGAGCGTTAAACCCTACACAGTCATTTAGTGCATAAACGGTTAGATTCATCGTATTATATAACTTCATAAGTCTTATATTAACTTATTTAAACTATTTCAATAGGTGGAATTATTTGGAAAATTGGCTAACTCGAAAACTCATTTTTAAGCCAAATTTTCGGATTTGGGCAGATTGTTGGACTGCTAGACCCCGGCTCAGTTAAACGGCCATAACTTCTTCGTTTTAAAACATTTTTTAGTCGTTCAAAATTCCACGCGTTCCTAACTTCCGTCTCTACAATTAATATTTAGACCAAAGTACAAAATTCCTGACAGATTTGTACAGATTTCTGCCTAAAGGTGACTGCTCTAAAACTGATTCATATTTCTGACCTCTTTTATAGTAACAGCCATAACTTCATCATACGAAAACATTTTTGAGTGATTATTGAGTCTAAATTGCTTAGAATTTCATGAGATACAACTTTTATTTAGGTTGATAAGGCAGATTCAGAATTTAAATTTTCGGAAATTCGCAAAAATATTCTGCGACTATATTAGATTTAACTTTCTTTGATCCGATTGGTAAAACATGATACCTCAAGCATTAATTTGCTAAGATAACATGTTCTAACACTCCGTATCACTTCATAACATAAAAATAACAAAATCATAAACCTACTTATATGGAAATTTATGACTTTTTCTCAAGAACACGAAGAACGAATCGAAGAACACGAAGAACAAAGTTTCATCGTTCTTCGTTTCGACTACTAAAACTTGATGCCACGAGCATTATTTAGCAAGGCCATCATGTTTCATCATCCCATAACACTAAATTACCAAATCATAAACCTACTTATGTAGAAATTATGACTTTCACTCAAGAACACGAAGAACAAATCGAAGAACGATAAGAAAAATCGAACATCGTAACGGCTTGTGTTTTGAGCTTTTTAACTAAATACTTGAAATGAAATGGACAGTATAACTACTTATAATTTTGATTTCACTACTCTAGACATAAAATAAATCGAGCATTATAGTTATTCACATATACTCTACGAATTGAAAAATTACATAATAACAACTAGAGATTACCTCTTGGAGTGCAAGCTTTGACAACAATTTGTGCAAGGCTTCAATACTCATCAACAAGATTAATCTATCAATATATCTCTCTAGCTTTGTTGCTCTAATTTACTTGGTGAATTGGTAAGGATTATGAAGAGTGAAGACTCCTATTTATAGAATTTTCCAAGTTAGGATAAAATGGTAAAAATGACAATCAAGCTTTGGCTCCAAGTTTGGCTTATACTTTGGCTCCAAGTTTGGCTTGGCTCCAAGTTTGGCTCCAAGTTTGGCTCCAACTTTGGTTTATACTTTGGCTCCAAGTTTGGCTTGGCTCCAACTTTGGCTCCAAGTTTGGTTTATACTTTGGCTCCAAGTTTTGGCTTGACTTTGGCTTGGCTTAGGCTTTAACTTTATCTACTAACTAGAGTTAACAACTAACTCAACATTAGTTAATTCTCTACTAACTTGTATACTTGACTTTTACTATTCACGTTTGACTTTTTTTTCGTATTTATACCGTATAATTTTCGTATTATTATCGTATTATTTTCGTATTCTATCCGTATAATTTTCGTATTATACGTGTATTTGTGAATAGTGATTAGGGTTAGGTTATAACCCTTAGGGTTTGAACCCTTAGGGTTTCTAGGTTTAGGGTTTAGGTTTTAACCTTTTCTAAGTTTAACCAAACCCTAGTTTAGGTTTTCCAAACCATAGAATTAGGTTTTTAGGTTTTAACCTTTAAATAACTTTTCGATTTTAATAAGTGTTAAGGTTAATTACTTGAACCGAAACACAAAATCCTACACATAGATAAACTACATAACACATTTAAAGGTTAATACAAGCTTTATAAATCATATAACACATAGTTTAGGTTAAAAGTTTAACCTCTAATCGTAAACGAATCGTAGTTTCGAGTCGTTTTTAATCTTTAATACAGCTCAATGTATTGTTGAGCAATCGTTTTTAGGCTTCTAAATTAACAACCTTTATCATATCTTGACAGATCATTTTTAAAATATTTGGGATATTACAATTACGGACAATGTCATGAAGATACTATGTTAGATAGCTTTCGACTCTGTCTTTTTGTCAGTTTACTAAAAATAGAAACTTCGCATCTAGTGTTACTTTTTGTCAAGTAGCCGTTAGACACATCCTTGTCATGACTAGTATTTGTTATGAACTTTTAATTCTCCAAAGTATCTCAATATTAATCCACTTATCAGATATGTTATTAGTTTTTATGTAATCCAAGAATTTTTCAAATCGTAGAATTCTTTGAGCTTTATGAAATCCCTAACTTTCAATAGAAACTATGTGACTGATATTACATATTCAAAATGGTTGTTGGACACACCTCCTCTTTCCTTCTACTTGAATTATTTATCGGTCAACTATCTATCTCAAAATTCTCATTTTTCTATAGCCTTTATGTTAGACAAGCTTGAACGTTACAAACCTCCAAGTCATTCATTCCTGATCGTTTTGCAGCTCTTGACTTTACGATTTGTAGTTTTCCAGCTTACTCTACATTTTGATAGCTTTACGATCAACTCTACGATCTACGGACTTTACGTTTAGACATGATTCTGCGATCTGCTCTATGAACTATCTTTTGAGCTCTGCAATTTCGGAGAGAACTTACCACTTTATAATTTGCTTTACGAACTCTGAGAATATTCTTCAATCTTCAATTGTATTATCAAATATCAGAGTTGCCTTAACCTTGTATTCTGTTTCTCAATTTACTTGACACTTTGATCAACTTTAAGATTCGAATCCTTTACGATCTCAAAACTTTCTTCATGTGGAATTTTTTCGCTTTATGAACTATGAGTTCTTCCATTCTTTAGATGGTTTTCTTGTCTGAAGACCACCTTATCTCCTTTAGACTTGATTTTCAATCTTTCTCAAGTTTTCCTCTGTCTTGATCGGTTCTCCCCTTAATCTGATATTTGATGCAGATTCCTCATTATCTTTATCATGTGCTTTATTTTCATGACGAATGCCATATATCTTCTTCTTCTTAATTTGCTCCCCCTTACTTGATCATTCGTTGTCTTCAAGACTATTGGCTTCAACTCTTTATCATCTAGATTAGCTCCCCATTTCTTAAGCACTTAATGTCTGCATACTTAAGATTTCCACTTTATCTTTGATGGGAACCTTTCTGTTACAGTGGATGTCATGTCCGCTTCTAGCTTTATTTAATTTGTACTATACTTCTTCTGCTTCTGACTGCTTTATCGCTGAAGAATTCTTCTAGTAAGATCACTCCAATTTTGTATCATAGTGAATCTGTCTCTTAGTGTCTTTGACATTACGTTCTCTGATTGGTACGAGTTAACTTATCTATCAATGTAGTAATTCTATTTTTTGAAATTGTATAACGATATTGGTAGCTCAACGATCTTAGAGTATTCTGTTCAGCTTTATTCTACGATCTTGAGTACTTTGACTTATTTAGCATCTGTGAGCTTCCATACAAACTTCTCCAGCTAAAGTCTTTTGTCTTAGTTGTGCTGTGATAAGTCTATTTAACAAAACTCTATAAATTCTTTAATTTTGTGGAGTGATTCTTGTTTCCTTTAACCCTTCCTTTTCCTTGACAATAGTTTTGCCGATCTTCTCTTTTCTTGTCTTCTTTTTTGCTTTGCATCGGGTCTCTTAACTTCTTCAGTGATTTGTTCAATTTTATCGTTAGTGACTTTTTCTTATTTGTTGAACATCTTATTTAATGTCTTTCATTTGTCGTTGTGCTCTACGATCTTCTCCTTACTTGATGATCCTTCTTTTGCACTACGATCTGAGAGTTTGTCAGTCGCAGAGTTGGGCTTCAAGTTCCTCCTTTTATCATCCTGGCTTACTCTACTGAATCTCCGATCCTTTGAGTTGATATTCTTAAGACTGCTTACTACGATCTTTGAATAGAAAACATTGGGCTTCTCATGTCCTTACGATCGTAACTTGGATTTTTCTTTCTGCTTTACGAACTTTTAGCATATTCTGCAATCTTTTTTGTGCTTATTTATTTAATCTTCAAACATTCTTTCATAGTCATTTTACTTTATGATTTGATTGTTTTGTCCTGCTATCTCCTGACCAACTTTCTTCTGCTCAATGATCTTTCTGCTTGTCAACATCTTTATTACAGGCTTTAGTCTTGAGTATTTCTCTTGACGATTTCATACTTCAGTTCTATGAACTTTGCCATTTCTTCTATTTCTGATTTTGCTATTGAGTACTGCATTGTAGACTATATCATATAGTCTTGCTTACTTTACGATCCCTTCTGTTTTATTCCTCTGTTCTGCGATCTCTGTGTTTGCTTTGCAATCTCTATGTTCTTCTTCTTAATCTATTACAAGTCTAAGACTGAATCAACCTAACAAGTTTGATGCCTAAGTCCTATTACACTGAATTTTATAATTCTTGCATCATTCGAATCAGTCTAACAGATTTGATCTTATGATCTAAATTCTTGTACATTAACTTTTATTTAAAGACTGTACAAAAGTTACTGAGTACAAATATACTTTAAACTTTATTTTTTTTTACATGAATTTACAAATTTACTCAATTCTTAAATACAATATCAAACACAACACTAACAGATTACTTTTATAAAAACCATTATCAAACTCATTAATAAAATCAAACAGAGCATTATCTTAACCACATTATCAATCCCTATCCATTTGGTCAACATCAAATCACTTCATTTGAACTAACATAATGTTTTGGCATAATAATTCATAAGTTGCTCTCTGTCTTGTTCCCAATCAAAATCCAGCCCTACAATATCATGCATCATGTCATTAATACGATAGGTACTGTTGTCTGGATTCTGTACCCGTGCAATGACACTATCTCTTTTCTGCTCATGTTCCCACACCAGCATTCTTCATAATTATTTATGAATCCTTTAACAAGTAAATGATAAACGACCATCTACCTATCTGCATAATTTACATTCTTACACTTGAAACAAGGGCATCTTATCTTGTTCTGAGCATTGACACATTCTTTGTGACTGTACACATAATCCAGAAATATTTCGCAACCAGATCAAAATTTAGTAGTAGCACCTATTTGGCCTGTCGACTTCTGCCGCCTCATCTAACTACGGTTCGAATAGAAACCCATTATACTATGGTACCTATTTTGACGAGAATTATAGTATTAATTAATTTGTGTTATCTGTAGGTATAATTAATGTATGTTTCCTATCTAAATATGTCTCTAACCTTATTACACCGGTCAGACTTCTTTCCCATTCAAGTATGCGATGTCCCACTAATGTCAATGATTCAAACAAATGCACTTGTTGTTCAAAAGAAATTTCGGCAACATCTCCTATTGGTCTCTAAGTACATGAAATAGACTATGATTTATACAATCTAAGTATGCACTTAGATAAAAATAAAAGATAAACAAACCAAAAAATTTTTATAAGAAAAAGATACATTTGGTTCAGTCGTTGACACCAGTCTAAGTGGTAGCCTCACATACAAGAACAGTCCTAAACTAGGGACTATTCAAAATTCACTTATAATAAGTGAATTTTGAATGGATTTCTAAGCTGAGCATATTTTTTATTTTATTTTTATTTTAGTGTTTTTATTTTTTTATTTTTTTCATTTTTTATTATATTATATTATAATATATAATATAATATGGTATTTTAAATTAAATTACATTATTTTATTTTATTTTAAATTAAATTATTTTATTTTATTCCTAAATTAACCTACATAACCTATATCAAAAACCACAAAATAGTAAACCTCCTTATAAAAGAAGGGAATATATGAAGATCAAAAGGGAGACAAAACGAACAATAAAGTGGCATATAAACAAATAAAGACAAGTCTTCATATAATTTGAACTTGTATATATCTAGCTCGTACATATACAAATTTTCCTATTTTCCTTTATTCCTTTTAATTCATTCATTTTCCTTCGCTTCATAACAAATGTAGCCGCCATTCTTCTAGATTACCAAAAAAGAGGAAAACGTATCAAATTCAATTAAATACTTATCTAATCAATGAAGTAAAATTTGCTAGCAATAAAAAACCTTAGGCCTCTAATTCAAAGAAAGGAGGAAGGTTTGCAGACTACTACATAAATACAAATATACAGTACCACACTCACCATCTCATTGCTTACAAAGATGAGAACACAAACTTCACAAATTAAACAAAAAATGGGCAGAGTTCCAAACAAAGACTAGAAACTACAATATCCAGAAGATTGCTAACTATACTTAACACATTTAATTGAACATATATTGAAGCAATTCTAAGTATACATTTATACATTCAAAGTGTATGTGTGTATATGTATATCAATTTGTGAGGTTATCGTGAGAAAATAAATCAAAACATATATTGTGCACAGTAGCAGCGACGAGGTGGCTCGGTAACTGGGATGCACACGTACGGTGGCTGGGCTAGCACAGTGCCTTCTCTCTTTCTCCGTTTTTTTTTTTTTGCCTCTGATATGAAAGCTTTTGCCTTCTGCTGATACATCTAATCTCATCAGCAACCAGTGACTGACGTCGGTCATCGATATCGCTTGACGTGTCATTATTAGAGATCGCCTGCGGTCGCTGATACCAATTAGTCGTAGATATTTTTCACGCCAATTTCTGGTCAACAAAAATTGTAATAGCGATCGACTAACGAACGAATTGCGGTCGCTAATACTAATAGCGACCAAATTTAACAGCGATCGTTAATGGTCACACAAGCGATTGTTGGTGGCAGTCGTTGATATATTTGGTTGCTGATGCCTTTTTTTCTTGTAGTGTGAATAGTATAAAAGTACCAAATAATTACAAATAAAATATAATAAATTATATCTTCTTTCTATATTAGATGTCAGGACTTTCAAAACCACAACACCTATTTAATATTTTAATATATATATATATATATATATATATATATATATATATATATATATATATATATATATATATATAGTACATTGGTTCAAACTACAATGCATCTGATGCGGCAGGTGTATCACTGGTTCAATACCAAATACTAGTACTGCATCACACCGTCTTAATTTATTTATTTTTGCACCAAAATTGCACTGATCAAGTCATTGATTTAGTTAAAAATTGGCCATTTGATGCGGTTTGATCGATTTTAATTCGATTTTGGTTCAAATTGTCAACCCTAATGTAAAAATCTATTTTTATTCCTTTATGTGAAGTGTATTTTCTTCCTTATTTGTGTATTGAATGATTATTTATAATAATGATGATGATAGTGTATTTAATTATAAGATTATATTGTACTCTCCAAATTTGGGACTAAAAAAAGAAGAAGAAAAAACAGAGAAAATAATATTTGATGTCCTTAAATTAAAAAATATAATTTTTTTTTTTATATATTGTCCCCACCAAACCAAATAATCTCAACTGATTGCATTCAAATTTAGGGAAGACAATTTATTATGTAGTAACTTTTCACGTTTTGGAATGTATAATTAATTCAATTAAGAAAAGACAATTTTCTAAATCTCATTACGAAGCTGGTATGCATTTATTTTGCGCCCTAATGGGTCCACAAATGAGCAATGATAATGTAGATAGGTTTCGGGGGGAAAGAAGACAAGACTAGGCTTGTTCAAAAATTTCAATTTATTTGATTTTTTGGACCGATCCGGTATAAAATTATCCGATTCGATATCCATATAAAAAAATTGGTATATACTAGTTTTTCGGTGTCGGTTTTGGTACCGACTTTTTATGGTTTAGTAAATACCGAATTGTACCGGTTGTAGCGGCTTTTTTTTAATAAATAATTAGCAATAATAATAATAATAATAATAAAAAATAATAACAACAACAACAATAATAATAATAATAATAATAATAATATTAATAATAATAATAATTATTATTATTATTATTATTATTATTATTATATTAACTTTCAGTTTTTATTCGATTTTTACCGGTACCGAACCGACTAACCGGTTTGGTATACCGGTAGAACCAGTATCGATTTTGGTACCGAAATTTGATTAATTTCGGTACGATAAAAATCGGTTGAACACCCCTAGTCAAGACTACTATTGTATTATTTCTAAAACCTATTTTATAAATTAGGCCATTCCTTTACAATTTCTCACACTTAGAAATAAAAAAGAGTTGGTAAATAACTGATAATGGAAAGTCTAATAAAAGGTGTTGTTCTTCAGGTGATAATTATAGTTTTATTTTTTTACATTGTTTTTTTTTTTTTGTTAGTTTATATTCTAGATTGTATCTCATATAGCTAAAATGAAGTGTTTTAAGTCTTATAAGTTATTACTAGTTTTGAAGGGTATGATTTTTACTTTACAGATGGTTTTTCCCCCTTGGGCAACAACTGCTTTTGTACCAATGCATAAACTATATTTTGAACGAAAATCTTGAAATTAGTTAAAAAAATAAAGATAGTAATATTTGGACCGACGTTTTATTTATTTTTGCACAAAGTTGCACCAACCAAGCCATCGGTTCGATTAAAAATCAATCGGTTTGATGTGATTTGACCAATTTTTTAGCTAGTTCGGTTTCAGTTCAAATTGTTATCTCTGGTGTCTAATACGAACTGTTTATGTATTTATTTTGTTATGTGAAATTTGTTTCTACCTTTGTTTGAGAGTTGATTGATTATTCGTTATAGTGATACTAATGATATATTTAATTATGAGATTATATTATACTATTTGATATGAGGCTTAAAATAAATTAAAAATAAAGGAGAAACATATGAAGGGGGTAATATCTGATGTCCTTAAATTAAAAAAATACAAAAAAATTATATATGACCTCATCTGTTGCATTCAAATTTAGAAATCACAATTTATTATGTTATAAGCTTTCATGTTTTGGAATATTTATTTATATTATAAAGGTAGAGAGGTTGTGACGTCAGCCTCTTAGGCTTTGTCATAATTTCCCGTTCCTTTTTACCCATTCGGTTGTTTCGTCCTTTTTGTTTTTTGAATTTTATTCAATAAATTTGATAAAAATATTATTATATTTGATAATAATTGCACTGATAATGTCTGTGTAACGGTGACTAGGATTAATAATTCCATTAAGAAAATACAATTTTCTAAACCTAATTACGAAGCTGGTCCACCATGCATTTATTTTGCGCCTTGATGGGGTCCACATGTCAGCAATGATAGCGTAGATAGGTTTCCAGGGAAAGAATACAAGACAACGGTTGCTTATTATTTCTGAAACGGTGAAACCTCCTCTGTAAATTGCGGCCTTCCCTTTGCAATTTCTCACACACTTAATTAGAAATAAAATTTGGTGGTGAATTACTGATAATGGATCGACAACTAAAAGGAGTTGAAGTTCTTCAGGTGATAATTATATATATATATATTTTTTAATTTGTCTATTTTATATTTTTGCAGTGTTTTCTTCTTGTTATATATATGAAGGGTATAAATTTTTTGTTTACAGATGAGGTTTTTTCTTGAAGAACAGTTGCTTTTATACCAATGTAAAACTATATTATGAATGAAAATATTGGAATTAGCAAAAGATAGTAATATTTATTAGATTTTAGAATTCTTTATTGATTTTCCCCCTCAAAACACATTTGATAAATTTCTTAATATTATATGCACTAATTACTTTGTACCGGTATTGCCCTACTTTAATCAAGTACGTCGGCTAATTATTATCATTTAACTGAGACATCTTTTAAAAGTGGATAATAATTTGAGAATTTGAAAATTACTAGGCATTCGGAAAAACATATTTTTATCTAAATTATCTAATTTTGGATTATATCTTGAAGAATTTTTCATGCAAGTATCTATCATGTTTTTATTTTTATTTTTTTATTTCTGGTTTAATTCGGTCGCTATTGAAAAATGAAGGAAAAACGTGAAGAGTTTCAAGGGAAATCCAGATCTGTTGAAGAGATATCGTTGTTACAAAAAGAGCACGCAAGGTTATTAGAAATAAAGGAGAAAAATGACGCAAAGATTGCATTTTGGGAATCAGAAAATGAGAATATCAATGATGACAAGAAGCGTCTCCGGCTAGAGTTTGAAGCCTTAGTTGCTGCCCCCCTTTAGTTCCAAACTAGCTTCTCCTCCATTTCCCTTTGTGGTTGTTTTTGTTTGTCCTTCGATTTATTATGGCAAAGTAAACTTGAAGAAATATAGGTTGATGATGTTGTTATTTTGAATTATGCAATTGGTAATAAGTTTGTTTTAATTTCTAGTATTAAAGTGCTGCAAAATTAATTACACCGTTCACAAATTTTTAAGAGAAACTAAACGTCAAAATGCTGCTAAAAACATGTATAAATTGTGAACCACCAAATACCACGAATTCAAGTATGTTGTCTCACTTCTTGTCTCATATGCTATTCTACGTCCATGTTGTGCTCTCCAATTAATTATTATTCAGTTATAAAATAATTGTGAATAAAGAGAAAAAAGGTTGAGTGATAACAATTAATGCATAAGAGTGGGACAACAATGTGACATCAAAATTGGACTCAAATATGACACCAATGAAGACAAACTATGTTGGATAAATACCATGTACTTGTTCAGAATGGTACTTGGTCACTTGTTCCACCTCTCTATCTGAAAACATATTCAATTGTAAATGGGTATATCGAATAAAAGATAAAGCTAATGTCTCTCTAGATCGTTTTAATTCATGATAACTTTACGAAGCATACCATCAAATAGGAAGGTATTGATTATGGAGAAATATTAAGACCTTATTTATCATTATTGTCAAGGCTACAACTATCAGACCTGTATTGACAATTGCATTTTCTGTATTCTTGGTCCCTTTATTATATTGATGTCAGTAACGCGTTCTTAAATGGGTTAATTCTTAAGCGAAGATGTTTACACGATACAACTGCATAGTTTTTGTTTTTTTTTTATCTTAATCGGACTCATGTCTGTAAAATACTTATGATCTAAAAAATCTGCCTGGTTTTATCAGTAGCATGCAGCACTTACAAGGTAAGGCTTCAATTAAAGAGCTTTTTGGTTTTTTGTCTAGCTGGCGTTTGTGACAATCAATGGTGTCGCTTGATTTTGATTGAAGACGACAGTAGAGATGGCAGTAAATAGTGATTTAAATGATACAAGCGACTAGCATTAATTAATCCCCAGGACGAAAGATAGGATGCCGATAGAAGGAAACAACTCCGGCTTCACCTCGAATACTATCATTCTCCTTAACTGTGCAAGAAGTGGGTTATCTCTGGTTTTATTTGTCCAGGTTAACAACTAGCTCTGATACCAAATGACATGACGCAAGCATGAAGATCCTTGAATGAACAAGGAATAAGAACAAAAACTGTCAAATAACGAAATTTTGGAATAATAATAAGAATTGTTTCATAAAATAATAACTTAAGAAACTATTTATACTATTAAACTCTAAAAGGAAATATATTCCAAGAAACTTAAAAATTAAGCCTTAAATAGAAAACTAGTTGAAAATAACAAAATCCCTGCGCTAAGCGGAATAATAAATAAAATAAAATAAGTATATGAAAATTTCATAAATCTGTAAGGGAAAACTTAACATGTGCCCTAAGGGCACATGCTAAGCACACGGTTCAAGAGAATATTCTCTTGAACTGTGTGCTTATTCTCTTGAATTTGGTGCAAATACAGAAATTAAGAAAATATGCACACAGTTCAAGAAAATATTCTCTTGAACCGTGTGCTTAGCATGTGCCCTTAGGGCACATGTTAAGAGAACCCAATCTGTAATATAAGTTAAACTCAATCTTCACTGATATTGTTACCCTGCTTTAAACCATTCTACCTGCCTCCTGTGGCAGCAGGTTTCTATTTCCTCATCAAAAACCCTAGATAGGTAACATTGTATCTCTTCTCATTCAAAAGATAATTGGAAAACCGAAAATATAGAGTTATTCTACATAGAGTAGGAGGACTAGTGTCTAGTAGAATATAATTTTTTTTATCAGTAAAAAAATAAAATCTATTAAAACCCAAACTCATATAAATGTGTCAAATATAAAAGATATGGATTATGGCCAACTAAAGTTACATTACATTATAGATAGATTATAAAACCTAACAATTTCGCTATGTGATATGAACTCAAATACCTAACACTAAATGAATACTCTAGCACTTTATGTAACATCTCGTATTTTTTGTGTACATTTTATTTTTTTTAAATAATTAATAAAAATAGAAAATAGAATTAAATCAGTATTTTATCTAAATTAAGAGTTGTGGGCTTGAGTAACTTTCTTAATGAGTGGGTTGTTTAATAAAATTATTAGTGGGCCCGGCTCAATTTAATTTAGGTTAAAAATGATGTATATTTATGATTAGTAGGTAAAGAGATTACGTTGTTTTATTTTTTTTCCCCCTTAACTGAGAGGGAGTAGGAGAAGAGGAAACAAAAGGAGAAAGTTAAAATAATGGGGAATAATTGATAGGAAAGAATAATCAAATTAGGTTTTCAAGTTTCAAGGTAAAAATATTTACTTTTTATGTTTTGGTTAATTCCTTCCATCTTTTCAATCCTATATATCCATTTGATTATACTTTAAAATTAGTGTTTTTGTTAATCATCAACTAGGATTCTTAAAAGATATGACTGAGGATGAATTTGGGATATTTCGACTAATTAAGGTACGGAAAATCTGTCCAGAATTTTCAGCATTGTTCGAAAGATTATATTAAATTCATTTCTTGTCCAATTTTTTCAATTCTGAACTTTTTAAAAAGGTATAAGTGTTATCTACAATTTTTGTTATTTGAGTTTTTCGAGATTCTGAATTAATATTGGTCAAAACAGAACTTTTGTACAAATATTACTTTCTGTGATGAAAATCTGATCATCATTTTATTAAATTCGTATAAAATTCATTTTAACTCCGAATTGGATGGTTCTTGACAATCAGGAAAACTCTTGAAATCGTCTAAAATGTTTGCTATTTAAGTTTTTGATAATTTTATTGTTTAATATAACAAAATAAAACTTTTCTAAATATAGTCTAAAATTAGCGTGACAAATTTTCTATAGCGAGTTTGTATTTTCAAAATGATTTTGAATCCGAATTGAGTATTTCTAGAGATTAAATTGGGGTATCTGAAGTTTAGTTTTTCATACTATTTTTATATTTGAAAAAAAATTTCAAATTGAGGATGTTATAAATAAGATAGTGGACTGAGGTATTGCGTATATTTTGTCAAGTTGTGATTTTTGAGAATTTCTTAACTTTTTTATTTTATTTCAATGATTTTAAAAATATATACGTAAGTGTATGAATAACTTATGAGTTATTTTAGTTAAAAAAATAAGATTATATTGTTGTCACGTTTAATATTACATTTAGTAAGCATTGGGGTATTAGTATTTTGTAAGTTATAATTTTGTTTATCATTTGTAATATTTTCTAGTAAGTTTGTTTATGTGACGCCCCCAAATCGGGTCCACACCACCCCATTTGAGTCGTCAAAAGACTAGAACAAAATTATTACAATACACTGTTCAATAATACACAACTAAGTCTTTACAATTATTACTATTCTACAATACAGTGAAGACTACTATAGTAACTATCTCGGACCGCTACTCCATTCTCCTTTCCTCCCCGCTAGTCTCGGCTACACTCTTATTTTCTGAACAATTGAACAAAAAGGAAAGGGTGAGCTCAAATAGCCCAATAAGGAATATCATGACTAAGATAATGAAAAATAAATTATTCTTACCCTTCAAAAGTTGAGTTATTAATTGAATATAATAGACAACAAGTTTTAAATCAATAGTTGTAGTTGAGTTATAAACAACAAGATTAACAACAACAGTTAAGTTCTTAAACAAAGTTTCACTGCAGCGAAATAACCACCACTAGGAGAATCAAGTAGATCATGATGTCTACTAGCGTCTCTTTTTAAGAAAATCATCATCAACTTTTATCATCTGAAACACCACTGGTCATGATCATGCCAAACAATAATTCTTCTTTGCCCCCGGCCAAAGAGAACATTCGTCACATGTCCTTGTCATCTGACCAAAGACACCAAACAATTATATCGTCTTTATCCTATATCGCCTTTAACCTATATCGCCTTTAACATATCATATGTGTCCCAGGCCACAAATACTCATAACAACCTGATACTTGATAATTGAAATAACAATAGATATATAAATAATGAACAGAAGAAACAAGATAAGCAATAACATGAAGAGTTAACAATTTTGACTTTGTCCAGATTCATATAAAGTCTAAATTATCAACATGATTTATAGAAAAAGGTGTTCAAATCCAAGAATAATGTCCAAGATCCATACGGAGAAGTTCAACGGTAAGGTTTACGGTACAAGGAATTAGTCCAAACTGTTCACAGTTTCAAATAAATGTCCACAGTTCAAAAGTTCAAGGTCCATAAGTTCATAGTCCAAATAAATGTTCACAGTTCAAATACCCCGTGCTACAGTAAAATACCATATGTTACCATACTTTTATCACTGGGTATTTTAACAGTTAAAAGTGATAATACCGTGGACCATTTTTATTTAGAAAGGCTACTGCTGTCGTTTTCTTCATCCGACAATATTTTGTTGTGGGGTCCACCCATAACTGAATATTTCAGCGCCGTCGTACGAATATTCCCCGACAGAACGAATATTCCTCGACAGAAAGAATATTCTCCGACCAATCGAATATTGTCCGACATAAAATTTTTGCACATAACATCCTTAACTCCAATTTTTATTAATTTAACACCTTACTGTTAAGCATAAAATTATGAGAAAAATTGAAATCTATTTATTAAAATTTGGGTTCTTACATCCTCCTCTCCTAATGAAATTTCGTCCCCGAAATTTATGTACCTAGTATTTCGAAGAGATCAGGATACCTAGCTCTCATTTCAGATTTCAACTCCCTGGTCATTTCCTCAGTATTTTAATTTTTCCATTAAATCTTAACTTAAGGTATAATCTTTGAGCGTAAGATCTGCTCTTTCCTATCCAAGATCTTGACAGACACTTCCTCATACGTTAAATCTTTCGCTATCTCATTTAGCTCAATTCAATAATGTGATTTGGGTCCTTCACATATTTACGTAACATAGATATGTGAAAAACGTTATGAATGCGGGACATATTTGGTGGTAGAGCTAGTATGTAGGCCACAGTTTCTATTCGGTTAAGGATTTCAAACGGCCCAATAAATCGAAGATTGAGCTTTCCTCTATTTCTAAACCTTGGAATTCCTTTCTATGGGGAAACACGTAAGAATACATGATCTCCAACGTTGAAACTTTCATCCTTTCGATGAAGATCAACATAACTCTTTTGTCATTCTTGTGCAGCTTGTATTCGTCGTCTGATCATTTGGATCTTTTCTATTGTCATGCACACTAGCTCAGGTCCCAACAATTTTTCTTCTCCCACCTTATTCCAACATACTAGAGAGCGACACTTTCGTCCATACAAGCTTCAAATGGAGCCGTTCCTATAATTGCTTGATAACTGTAGTTGTAGGAGAATTCAACCAATGGTAAATACTTGTCCCAACTTCCTTTGAAGTCTAGCACATAAAGCCTCAATAAATCTTCAAGAGTTTGAATTGTCCTTTCCGATTGTCCATTTGTTTGGGGATGATAAACAGAACTAAATCGTAGTTCAGTACCCATAGTTTTTTGTAAACTGATCCAAAATCATGAAGTGAATCTAGGGTCCCGATCAGAAACTATAGATAATGGCATACCATGTATTTTCACAATCTCACTTATGTACATATTAGCTAGACGCTCAAGTGAATAGTTTTCTCATATAGGCAAGAAATGAGTGGACTTGGTCAATCTATCTACAATGACCCAAATCGCATCAAAGCCTTGAGAAACTTTGGGAAGACCCATCACAAAATCCACATTGATGTGTTCCCACTTCCTTTCGAGAAACTTAAGTGGTTGCAATGGACCCTTAGGCACTTGATGCTCCGCCTTGACACGTTGACACGTCAAACACCTTCAGACAAACTCAGCGATCTCCTTCTTCATATTGCTCCGCCAAAATGTATGTCGAAGGTCACGATACATTTTGGTACTTCCAGGGTGAATTGCAAACGGCGAATTGTGTGCCTCTGTCATGATTTTATACTTCAATTCAGGGTTGTTAGGAACACAGAGTCGAGAGTTGACTTGAAGTATCCTTTTATTATCGATTTTTGCTTCTGGAATAGCACATTCTCGTACTTTTCTCATCATATTCATCAGTTCTGGATCAATAACTTGAACAGCTTTGACTTTATTGATTAAAGTACGTGCGCGATACTCATTTAGGTTTCTGGTGATTTTAGCTCTATCTCCATCTTTTGTAAATCATAAAAAATGCGCCTTTATGTTGTTAGTGTTGCATTCGTACTCGCATATGATCTTCTACTCAATGCATCAGCCACCACGTTGGCCTTTCCTTGGTGGTACTGGATAGTATGGTCATAATCCTTTAAAAGCTCAAGTCAACGTCGTTGTCGCATGTTGAGTTCCTTCTGGGTGAAGAAATACTTGAGACTTTTATGATCTGTAAAGATCTCCACCTTTCCCCCATACAAGTAGTGTCTCCAGATCTTTAATGCAAAAACGACCGCTGCTAACTCTAAATCATGAGTAGGGTAATTTTTCTCATAATCTTTGAGTTGTCGAGAGGCGTAAGCTATAACTTTTAAGTGTTGCATAAGAACGCATCCTAGACCACTACTTGAAGCATCGTTGTAGATAACAAATCCTCCTAATCCTGATGGTATAGTCAGAACAGGGGCTGAAACAAGTCTTCTCTTGAGTTCTTGAAAGCTTTTCTCGCATTCCTTACTCCATTCGAATTTTGTATTTTTCTGAGTCAGCTGTGTTAGTGGCGTGGCAATTCGAGAAAAGCCTTCTACAAATCTCCGATAATAACCAGCTAGACCCAGAAAACTTCGTACTTCAGTGACTGTCTTAGGTTTCTCCCAGTTTAAAATTGCTTCAATCTTCGCGGGATCAACTGATATTCCTTATTTAGAAATCACATGCCCAAGGAAGGTTACTTCCTCAAGCCAGAACTCCCATTTCTTCAACTTAACATATAACTTATTTTCACGTAACTTTTGGAGTATAAAACGCAAGTGACGTTCATGATCCTCACGACTCTTGGAGTATATGAGGATGTCATCAATAAAGACAACCACAAAATGATCCAAATATTCTTTGAATATTTGGTTCATCATGTCCATAAAGGCTGCATGGGCATTAGTTAGTCCAAAAGGCATGACTAAGAACTCGTAATGCCTATAGTGAGTCCTGAAGGTAGTCATGGGAACGTCATCAGCTCTAACCTTCAACTGATGATAACCAAATCAGAGATCGATCTTTGAAAAATACTGAGCACCTTGTAATTGATCAAACAAGTCATCAATTCGAGGTAACGGATACCTATTCTTGATGGTAACATGATTCAACTCTCGATAGTCAATGCACAATCTCATACTCCCATCCTTCTTCTTTATAAATAGAACAGGGGCACCCCAATGTGATGTACTTTGTCTTATGAAACCGGTATCTAGGAGTTCCTGAAGTTGGACTTTCAACTCTTGAAGTTCTATGGGAGCCATTCGGTATGGGGCTTTAGAAATAGGTTTAGCATTGGGTTCAAGGTCAATATAGAATTCAATTTCACGATTTGGGGGTAGGCTGAGAAGTTCTTCGGGAAATACATCAGGGAATTCATTAACAATTGGAATATTGTTCATGTTTACCGAGTTTTTATTTAGATCAGTGACATGAGCTAGGAAGGCTTGACATCCATTTTTTAATAAACGAATGACTTTATGGCTAGAAATAACGGTTGCTAATTTCAAAGGTTTGGTTGCTTGAATTTGCATGATAGGTTGGTCAGGAATATGAAAACTAATGAGCTTATACCAAGGCTACCCCCGCATTGCACAGGTATTGATCTGCTGCCAGCTTGAATGACAAAAAAGTGACGTTTCATAGCTTGTTCCACTCACGAGTCGCACCAGGCGCGCACCAACAGGCTTCATGTGCTAATCCCCTCATACGGCGTCGTTTGACCTGTTGATAAATCCAGCTTGAACAACAAAATGACAACGTTTCATAGCTTGATCCATTCACGAGTTACACCAGGTGCGCACCAGCAGGCTTCGTGTGTTAATCCCCTCACACGGCGTCGTTTTACCTCTTGATAAATCCTATGTACGCCATGCGCCCAACATTCTGTTATAGTAATTACGATCTTGCCACTCGTTTTGTTTTTCCTACAAAATGAAATAAAAATAATATAAAAATTATAAGAACACATAATAATTCATAAAATACCTAATTTACTAAAAATACTTAAAACCTTATAAATAATTAAGCCTAAAAATATTTAAATAATATGAATAAAATTCAATTATCAATGTATCAAATCAATCAAAACCTAGATAAACTTATGAATTAAGATACTCCATAAAATAAATTTAACACTATATTCACTTACTTTTCACACATCTTTGTTTTTTTTTTCATATACTTTTTCTCAATTTTTACAACGAGTGCGTTTTACACTCCATTTTGTTGAATTATTTTTCACCCATTTTTTCTCTTGCCATGTGCAATATCCATTTTTATTAGGCTTTTTAACGTTACCTATGTAACAAACTTTAAACCGATGACTCCCAAACCATTTGGCTTCAGGGCACTAGATGTAGAGACATCCCTAAGGGCTTAGTTATTCAAGTAACTAACAGCACAAAAATAGACTAGTCAAGCTTTGCTTTTATCCACCATATTGTTAAGCATATTTTTTTACCCTAACTCTTGCAAGTCTATAAATAGAGCCCTTTGCTCTTTATTAAATTTCACCAATTTACAAGTATTCTGAGAAGAAAAAAACTATAGTGAGATCTAGATAGAAGTATTGGAAAGAGTAAGCAAGAAGTCTAGCATAATCGATAAAAGTTAAAGTTGGCACTTCGAAAGGTAACAAAACCCTAGTTTTGTGTAGTTTATATTTTGTTCTTATGTTCTTGAGTGATAGTTATGATTTTATGCATAAGTAGGTTTATGATTATGTAATTTAATGTTATTGAGTCATAAAACATGACGGCTTAGGTAATTAATGCTTCTTGCATCAAGTTTTAAGCAATCGAAACAAGAATTTATGAAACTAGTTTCCATCAGGTCAATTTGAATGATTTTGAGCCCACTTATGCTTAGAATTTTGATCTTTTATCTAAAGATGAATTGCAGAGTGGGGAAGCTAGGGATGTGTGGGTGTTTGAATCACTCAAAAATATTTTGAAATGAAGAAGTTAAGGGCATTTTAGTGAAGAAGGGTCGAGCAGTCCAAACATGAAACCTAAGCTAAGGTTAGGTTCTGCCTTGGAGTGCCCTGGCGCTCCAGACAGGCTTAAAACCAGCGCCCCGGTGCTGGTCCAGAATTTTTGAAGTCAAAATTTTGACCAGTTAGGGTTTTGGCTAGGGATGTGCTTAGGATTTTGTCCGGGCTTGTTCAGAACTTAGAATTTCGCTTGTCAGGCATTGTAAAACGTAACAAAACTTAATTAGATACTTGAAATAAAGATAAAATATAGTAAAGGAGTCTTGATTATGACTAATAATTATGCTGACCCCATTACCTTATAGGTTATCCAAGGATCGAAAACGTAATATAAATTGTAAAAGACAAATGAGACAAACTTTCTAACTTTTGTACGTTCTTTCTGCACGTTTGTGCAACCATGTGTAATTTTTTTTTAAAATTTCATTTATTCTTTCTTTGAAATGCTGAAATTATTATTGAAATGAGAAATGTTATTGAAAGGAGTTAAGTTATTTGATTTGGCTTAAACTCAAAATACTGAACTATTCCTTATGGAATAAATTAGTGTTAAAAATATTAATTATTATGGGAGTTAATTGCATCAAACCAAATTGTTTTGGTGCGATATTTGTATGTTGATAAACTGATATGAACAACTCTTATATATGGAGGAATTGGAGCATCGAAAACATCGACATAGCGTTATATGAATTTGAGCGGTGTTATGCATAACATTAGGATATGAGTAGATTGATCCCCTATAAATATCCTTAGAGCATTCCAAGTCTATAATGACCAACGAACAAAGTAGTTCTTGGTTTTATATAACCACTTAGTACTCTTGGAGTAGCAATTGTTGATTTTCTTGTTGGAGCTATTTTATTGAAATCAAAATACATTCTTGAGCTTTCCTTATATGGATAATGTTTAGACTTGCTGGGCAATTTGTACTCATTCTTGTAAACTAAATTCTTAATTGCAGCTAAGGAAGAAATACTCGAAGATTCCGAACTAAAGGAATAAAGGAAGAGTTGTATATAAAGTTATGTAATAATTACTTTGATTGTATTAGAACCTAAGTCTATATGACATTTTGTAATGGAACAAGTAACTAGGAACTATCTAATCGAATATTAAATCAATGATATTATATTATTATCATCATGTATATTATATGTCTTTAAATTATGATAAATGTTAAATTTATTAGAAGCTAGTACAGTATTAATAAAAACTATACATCTGAGTGAGGGTGTTAAATAATATAGAGAGCTCTGTAAGAATTAGGGTTATTTGATTTGGCACCAGTAAGGTGTCAACTTTACTGGAAGGCCCCCATTGTTTCAAAAATAATCTTATTATTTGATACTGTGAATCTCAGATAGTTAGGATTATTAATATGAAAGAGATGAGTTTATTAGTAAATAAAATTATACATCTGAGTGAGGGTATTAAATAATATTAAAAGTTTTGATAAAGACCGTGGTTGTCTAATTTGTACATCGTTAAGGTGCCATCTTTAACGGAAAGCCCCCTCGGCCGGAAAGAAAGATCATATTATTTTAATTATGAATTTCAAATAGATAGAGTTTAAAAATGATGGAATTTCTATACTCATAAGGATTTAGTGTTTGAAGTGACCAGATTGATTGTAGTAAGTACACGAATTTAGGGCGTAACATGACAAACCTCCTTCACAAACTTTATATCTTGATATCACAGAATGATCTATCATTGCCAACGGGGCCTGTAGAACTTCATCCTTATCCCATTGCACCCTCGCTTATTTACACAATCCACATATTAATGAGGGGTGAGGCAATCCACCAGATGTGCTGCCTTCAAGAGCCTTTACAATTGATGCATGAATGATGTCTCCCACATCAACCATCTTTCTTTGGGCAATGTAATAGAGTAACGCAGCACGCTCCTTAGTCACATCACTAACATGCCTAGACAACATCAACTTGACACACAAGAAATCGTACCATACTTTCCCATATTGACTCAACTTGGTGTGTGTGAAACTGATTGCATCTTGAGTTGCCACTTTTTTTTTTCAAATGGTGCCAGGCTCGCACAAGGCTGTAATGTCATTATAATCCAACTCTGCTTACAAATATCTCTCATAGCCATTATCAAGATTTTTTTGCAAATTATAGTAGGCATTAATTGCCTTTCTTCCAACATTGACCCACTTGCCTCGAACCATAATTGAATTGCTTTAGGCTTTTTCGCATTTGCATAAAAACACTTTCACTATATTCACTACGACTGGCTCAGGCTGACTCGTGAAAGTTTGACAATTTCGTTCCCTGATCATAACTGGTATGTCCCCATCTTGAGTTTCATGTGGTCGTAAACCCTGCTCCAGAATCAAATTATTAGCTTGTGGTAATGCTCGGATGCATTAAAACTCACAAATCTCTTCTTGTCAAATAACGGAGTAGACCTTGAACTTTCATCTCTTTGACACTTAGAAGCCATTGGGATATAAGCCCAATGTGATGCCCCCAAATCCAAACCTTTTAACTTCGGATTCTGTGTTCACTATTCAGTCTCATTCTAACTTTCACATCATAAACAATATAATAATTGATAAATTTTGTGAATTTTAAAAACTTTTTATAATGTTATTCAATATCAAAATAAATATTACAACTCAGTTAATTTAAACTTTAAAAATCTTCGGTTCTAAAATCGCAACCTTTATTATTCGTCCTTATTTCTTTATTTAGAATCATACATTCTATGATTCATTTTTAATACATTAATTGTGAATTAAAAGTATACTATATCATTTAAGTATTTCTTTTATACATTTCGTTATAATCCAACCAGTTTAAATATAATAAACTGAATTTTCAAAACATCAAACGACATCCTTTAATACATAATCTTTTCTATAATATCTCAACTATATCATGTTATAATCATAAAGTTAATAGATACAATTTACATCTCAACTTTAAAAAATAAATATCTTGTACTCACATTTCAAAGATTACTACAACTTAGTTTATAACAAAAAATAATTTTGACTTGGTACATCGTCAGCTAAATGAAACAATCAATGGTTTTCTATTACACAAATTTCATTTCCTTACTCTTACCTTCGATTGACTGCTCGATCAATAACTACAAAATTAATTACAAGAATGAGTGCGACGACACAACAAGTCTAACAGATAACACATTTGATGCTTTACATATTATGCAGGATCTACATTTTATTCATACATCCTATATCCAGGTTATGCATTTTATGATGCAACATATTTTTCATATTGTGCATCATAAATTTCATATTGTATATCTAATACAAACTTTTCATTTCCATACTTCACATTCAATAACGTAACATGTAACACATGTTCAACAGTATCATACTCATTGCATTCACATTATAGCACATTCTCAAGTAGTGACAAGTTCAAACAAATTAAACATAAACAATACCAAATTTTCACGTAATAAGTAAATCTGAAAAACTTGTCTTTGTTTTAATTTATCGTTATCCTGTCATCGAACATTCATTGTATAACTTCCTTCATCGGTTTATATTCTCCTTTCATTATCCTTTATTGTATTACCTATCCATATATAATCGAGTTATAACATATTTATCTTTCTCATTCGAACTTTGCGTTTTTTCTAGATTGGATTCTTACACTTAAATTTGTACTATCTCCAATGTAATATACTTTATTTAGACTCATTGTTACATCTTAATATGTTTCAAATTGAATTACATAATTCAAACACTTAACATTAAATCGTGTACAACTTCATTAATACATCATTCAACTTTTTAATTTAATATCCATTTAGACCTAACAACCCATATATGGTTCATTATATGCTCTAAAATCATCTCATGTAAGTTAGAATTACTTTTAGAAACTTAACTTTTGAAACAAAACTGAAAATCAAAAACTGTCAGATTGCGCCTCAGCGCAGTATTCCTGCCTTAAAACTACACCCCGGCACAGTCCGGCAGAGAAGTCTGTGCCAGGGGTGCAAATAATAGCGCCCCGACGCTCCTTCCAAAAACCAAAATTTGAAAAATATTCTTCTTCTTCTAGTCATCCAACATGCAATCCCATATGAAATCAATTAATCCATATAAACCTACATGACTTATAACATACAAATACGCAGTTTAAACCTTCATGAACAACAATTTACATGCTTTATTAAAATAGTTTTCATTTAGGAATTTTCACAAATACCTTACATGCACGTATATAAAAATTTAGTTTTATGAAAATCAAACATAAAAACACTATCTCCATACACCAATCCAACCTTATTCCAACTGAATCCTCCATGATTCCATTCACAACCAAACTCCAAGAACAATAATTCTACCAATTAGCTATTAATTAAAACTATTAATTTCCATAAACTATTAAAGAAAGAAAATCTACCCTTCTTGATTGTTTGGTTGGTTGGAATTGATTGGATTTCAATTTCTTCTGGACAGAATTTGTTTAACCTTCTTCAATCCAACTAAAACTATAGTTTCTATTCTCTTCATCTCCATTTTAGTGAAGATTTTGGTAAGACTTTTGTATGGAACTATGAACACTCTCATTTGATTGTTTAAGAGAGGAGACAAACTGCACTCAGTAACTTAGTTCTTGGAAAGAATACACAAATGAAGCCAATTTTTGTTGCTGAACTTACCCACTACCTCACCACTTGACTACCTACTAGGTGAATCACCTAATTAGGTGTCACCCCAATAACATAAGCAATTGCTAGGTGTTATGGTGTTATTAAATCTTTAACACTTCATTAGTTCAACCATCTCAATGTCAGCATTCTAGTATTCCATATGCATACATGAAACATATACATATTTACCTATATATATATATATATATATATATATATATATATATATATATATATATTATTTAATTTCGACAATACAAGCATCCATAATATATAATACACATTTACTAATATGTATTATATTTATTAAAATTATACATATATCCATACAGAAAATATAAATAATATCCATACATGTATTATTTATAAAATCATATTTTAGTACTCTATACTATCAACACCTGATAGTAATTAGTATTTACGTAGGATATTGACTCTTTGTAATTATCTCTTTAAGACTCTTACTTTGTAAACTTCCTAATACATAGCATTGTGATTATCCTATCTATGTGTATATATATATATATATATATATATATATATATATATATATAGGTTCCTACCGTTGTAAATTAAATACAAGGATTTATTGATGCACACTATCCAGATTACGTTTATAAACTACATCGATTATTATATGGGTTAAAACAGGCACCACGGGCCTGGTTCTCAAAACTTTCTTCTTTTCTCATATCTCATAATTTTAAACAGTCTCAGAATGATACCTCTTTATTTATCTATAATGATTCTATCGCTTATTTATTTGTTCTTGTATATGTTGACGATATTTTAATTACAGGAAATTTCGGTCAATCTCTTTCCAATCTAATTACTACTCTTGGTGCTAAGTTCTCCCTCAAAGACTTAAGGCCTTTGCACTACTTTTTGGGGGTCGAGGTTGTACAAAATAAGGCTGGTATTCTCCTCTCTCAGAAACAATATACCCAAAATATTCTAACTCGAGCTTCCATGACTACTTGTAAACCACAACCAACTCCGATTTCTCCATCCGACAAATTATCCAAAACTTCAGGCATCATGTTTGACAATCCTACTCTCTATCGACAAATTGTTGGCTCCCTTCAATATCTGAGCCTTACTCGTCTTGACATTTCTTTTGCTGTAAATAAAGTCTGCCAATTTATGCACACCCCCACAGTCATACATTGGGCAGCTGTAAAATGGATTTTGCGTTACTTAAAGGGCACCATATCACATGGACTCTTTTTCTCAGCTAGTGCCTCTTACACACTCCATGCGTTTACTAACGCGGACTGGGCAGACAATATAGATGATCGTAAATCAACGGCGGGAAATGCCATTTCTATGGGGAGCAACTTAATTTCTTGGGTTTCACGCAAGCAATGCACAGTTGCCAGATCCTCCACAGAGTCGGAGTATAAAGCCATTGCTGATGCTGCTGCTGACTTAAAATGGTTCTGTTCGTTGCTAAAGGAACTATGGTTGCTTCTTCATCAAATGTCTGTGTTGTGGTGTGATAATCTAGGGGCCTCTTATCTTGCTTCAAACCCTGTTTTTCATGCTCGGACTAAACACATTGAAATTGACTATCATTTTGTTTGTGAAATGGTTGCTGATAAACACCTCTCGATTACCTTTGTTTCCTCTCATGATAATGTTGCCGATGTGCTTACCAAACCCTTGCCAACCAACCAATTTTTGTTCAACCGGGCCAAGCTCAAAGTGTCTTCAAGGTTACCCTTTGGCTTACGGGGGGATATCAACACCTGATAGTAATTAGTATTTACGTAGGATATTGACTCTTTGTAACTATCTCTTAAGACTCCTTACTTTGTACACTTCCTAATACACAGCCTTGTGATTATCCTATCTATGTGTGTGTGTGTGTGTGTGTGTATATATATATATATACAGGTTCCTACTGTTGTAAATTAATTACAAGGAAATAAATACAAAAGCAGGTTATTATCTCTCTCTCTCTCTGCTTACGTTCTATTCTATACATTTATAATTATGTAGAAATTCATTTCATTAAAAATGAAATTAATCCATTTATGAAATTAAAACTTTTAGTGTAGCAAATTACTCATTTAAAATAATTAATATTCACTTAATTAATTATTTTGCACAACTAATTTAATTTATACAATCAATATTGTATAATTAAATTTAATCATCTCCTTTCTCTCCACAAATTGTTTCAAATCAATTTAAAATAGTAAATATATTAATTTAATATTTTTAAACGTAAATTAAATGTTAATTTAGTTCACTAATTTAACATCCATAACAAATTCTTAACATTCTATGTGTAACGAACTAATTATTAAAATAATTAATATTCACTCCTTTAATTAAATATAAATAACTTTAACTATAAAATAAATAATTTATACATATAATTTTGTACAATTAACTTTAATTAACTCCTTCATTCCATAAATTATTTTTAAACAATTTATTTAATGGATATATTAAATATATATATATATATATATATATATATATATATATATATATATTCATTAAATTATTATAATTGATTTAATTTACTATTTTGGTTCCAATAAATTTATTTTATATATTGAACCCCATTCCCTCAATGAATTATTAAATTTTCATTTCATTTGGCATAATTATATATACATTATGCCATAAAGTGAATTATATTTAATTATAGTAACCACACACATTTTCTTATTTAATTAAATAAAACTATTTGTTTAATTAATTAAAACATATTAATCCATAAATTTTCAATTAGTGAATTAATTTACCCACTTCAAATTTATTCTATTCTCATTTCGCATAATATAAAAAATTAAACCACTATATAAATATATTTCATTTATATGTAATGTATTAAAATAATAAGTTTAATTAACTCATACATTAATTCACTAATTTTATTAGCTTGTATATGATATTTAATTTATCATAAATTAATCCATTTCCACCCAAAGCTTTAATATCATATTAATTTATAATATAATTTTAACTTAATATTAATTAATTAATATAAATTAATTAATTAATTTTCGTTGCTTCACATTCCAACTCGTAATTAATTCAAATTATTAATTTAATAGTAGAATTAATTATAACTTCCCATTTTTTCAAATGTATAAATATATTATAAACATATATGAATATATTTTTCATAACATAATATTATTTCGTAACTAATTTCATTCAATTAATTTAATAGTTTTAATTAACCATTAAATTTTATTTTCAATTAAATGCATATATTTCACACATAAATATTTACAAAATTAACTTTCCACATAAATCACATAATGCATTTGACACACTTCATCCTATAATAAGAATTCTATATATATTAAATTTTTATTTTAATATTATTTAAATACGTCAAAATTTTGGGGTGTCACATTTTTCCCTCCTTATAAAGTTCCCGTCATCGGAATCGCAATTACCGAAAAGTCCAATTTTATTGTTAAATAATTTCAACGTATCATTGTAACATAGGTTTTATTTCATAACCTTTATTCGAATTCATTTTCTTTTTTATTTCGAGCATTATCCAAATTTTAATAGTTACGTGTCAATTTCCTTGTCAAAGGATTATAAAACGTCATGATCGTCGAAATTATCAATTACACCTCATCAATATTCAGGGTATCACTTTCACCCCTCTTTTCAAGAATTTCGTCCGCGAAATTCCAACATACAAACTTCCGCTATCAACATAAATTTTCACACTTTCCTCCTTCAGGGATTCATTTACCATATTCTATAATTTCTTCTTTCTAGGAACAATCACCCTTTTTCTAAACCTTCAAACTTTGGAATAGTAAAAATCTTCAACAATTGTTCAATAATTGTGAAGCAGTATGAAATAAAAGGATTTCTTTAAAAACTTTTCATATTATGCTGAGGGGTCATTCAAGACCTTTGAACTATTTCAGGTTAACCAGTATTTCTACTGAAACCTCTAGTCATAAGACTATTAATCATTCTTTATTGTACGTAAGATGATCAACCTTTTTTACGTTTATGTTGTGCACAACGTCTTTTATCGTACGCAAGGTACTTAGCCTTCCTATGTATTGTGCAAAAACATATTAAAACGCCATCGCGTTGGAATTATAGCATTCCTTCGTATGCAAGGGAATTAACTTTTTTAGCTTTATACTTATGTATTGTGCACAAACATATTAAAATGCCAATGCGTTGACTAGAATTAAAGTATTCAATAACCTTTTTCCCATTTAATAAGGTTGTTCATCTCAGACTTAGTTCAAGATTTCGTACCAAAACAATTTGGTTTGGCATAACTTTCAAAGAATTCATAGATTTTAAAAACATATTTCAACATTTGTCTAACCGAGTCAAATAGCTTAGACTCATACAATAGTTCAGCTATCAATTAGAACTTTCAAAACATTCAGTAGCTTAAACTTTTCAAGAGCACATACGTGCAATATAATTTTCAAAGTTCATCATTTTTTTGTTAAAAATGTATAGACATTGACTCATACTTTTCTATATATAGTTTGAAAAACCAAAAATCATTTTATGACTTTATCATGCCACACAACATGCCATAGTGGGTTGACGATTCTATGATCACATCCACACTAAGTTACACTGTGTTGATGACTCCATCACTTATCCTTTCCACATCATGTGCAAGGATGCATTGATGATAATAATTGTTTTAGAAATATATTTTGATATTTTCAAATCATTTTTTTCTAGCCGACAAAATTAGAATAGACATTTGTACAACAAAACTTTTAAAAACTTATTAGTTCCATATTTGAACCAATATTTTTGAAGTCACCAAAAATGTGAATACATGCACGATGTCAAAAAAATTCGATAAGTTAGTAGATTTTGAATATCCAAACTTCTCATCACTTCAGTTTTCTCCATTTCCACCATCATTTAATAACTCCAGTTATTCCTTAATCTTAGTAATACACATTGTTGGGATATAATTACAACTTGCATAGTGGGAGAGTCTTTATTAAAATAGGATTATGTTTCCCTATTTGGGGGAGATAAGAAAGTCTAATTTGGAAGGGAATCTATCAATAATTACCTGGTGATATAAGGTAACTTTATGAGGAGGCTCCTAACCCTAATTGGATTAGGGTGGACGTAACATCTGTAAATATGACTACAATCAAGGGATTCAAGACATAACACAATATCTACTACATACATAATCCTTATTTTCTAGCACTTAGTTTCTTCATTATTTTAGAGAAATCTGTAAACACAACCATTATACTAGTGAATTCTTCTCTTTCTCTCCATGGTTTTTTCCCAATTAGGTTTCCACGTAAAATCTCTTGTGTTTTTGCATTACTTTATTTTGATTTACTTGTGTTTGGCATCTAATTTTATTCGTTGTTTTGTGATTTAAACGAGTGGTACAAAATTTGGCATTAACATTGGCACTAGAAGGAGGGCTAAGATTCTGTTCAAAAATCACTTGGTGTTACAATCAGTTATAGAGCCACAAGGTGATCGGGTGGAGCGGACTGGTTCGTCAGCACCAATATCTTCTCATATGGCGAGGGGTTCTATGAAGGATAGGTTGGGACCCTCGGTCCAACAAGGAGGTTCTATGGTGTCACAATCAAATTCAATCAGGCGGAGGTTGTTTCCTTCCCCCAACTCCCCAAACCTTGGCCATGAGAGAAAGACAAACATTCAAACATCTGCTCATAGACGTCGACACACAGAGGATGGCTCAACCGATCAAAGGGTTATCATCAAAAAGCAGAGGATTCAAGCAGTAGAGGGAGCATTGCGATCACTGCAACAGCAGTAAGAAGAGTGGGTTTCACTGCTGACAGAGTTAAAGAAGGAGGAGGAGCCACATATCACCATTCGAGGAACGAGGGAACCTACACCACAAAGTCGACCAGTTCGTTCGAGGACGAGGGAATGATCCCCCACACCACAGAGGGAGCGGTGCCGCAGTTGTTGACAACCGAGGACAATTTCAAATCAGCATGAAGATAGTGGGCAACCTTCTCCTTGGGACAGGTAGTCAACTCGTTCAAACCAAAGAAGACAGTCCCGATCCCCCTGGGTAGGATGTTACAATTATAATCATGGTGGTTCAAGGAAGGCCCGTCACACGGAAGGCGACAGGGATCGAGAGCATGATGGTGGAAGACCGGCCCGGTCTAGGGGTCTCGAAGAAGAACATAACAATCGAGGGGATGATGGTACCCGACAAGCCCGATCCAAGGGGAACGTCACAAATCAAATAATACAACGTGATGATTCAGATCCTATCATGAAGAGGATGGTAGAGTTGGAGTGATAGCTAGCAGAGGTGAAGTCAGGATCAAAGCAGACGGACACCAAGTCTCATTTCTCGGCCACAATTAATCTGGAGAAGGCTGAGTCGAAGATGAAGTTGCCACCTTTGGAGTCATTTGCCGGCACCGGGGACCCTTACGATCACACCAATTCATACGAGATTATCATGGGATACTACAACCACTCAGACGCAGGGATATGCAAGATCTTTATAACAACACTGAAAAAGACGAAAGTAGTGGATAGTTTCCTTACCCCCAGGCAGTATAAATTCATGGAAGAAGCTATAGGAAAAGTTTCATGATTGGTTCGATAGCAACAAGAAAAGGGGAAAACTCACAGCCTCACTAATGCAAATCAAACAGAGGAGTAACGAGACATTGGCGCAGTACGTATAGAGGTTTAGAGATGCTGTCAGCACGGTTACCGACCTCAATATAACGCAAGCTTTGGGGTTCTTCACCATTGGGTTGGATATTAGCCAGTCAAAGAAGCTCATGAAGGATATCATGTTCAACCCCCCGAAGGACTTATTAGACGTTTATGAACGGGTAGAAAAGTTTATTGCCATTGAGGAGGCTATGAGCAACCTAAATCATAATATTCCAAATCGATCCCAAGGCGAAAAGGGGAACCTCCCACAAACAGACATACCACCCCTTCGACCAAAGCAGGATAATAAGGTGTACACTCCCTTAAACATCAGGGTATAAATTTTGGAGGAGATAAAGGAAAAGCCATTCTTTGAACCCCACAGCCAAATAGTCATTTATGGAGGGGAGGTAAGAATATTTTTTGCAAATATCATCAAGTAAGGGGGCATTCAACTGAAGCTTGTAGGGATTTAAAAGATTTGATCGAGAAAATGATCCAAGATGGCGAGCTGGTACAGTACGCGACAGGTCCGAAAGCCTTATCCCAGATCAAACAAAGGGTATGTGTCAGGATGATGATTGTTGGGGTTGACAACGTCTAGTTATTGATTAAACACAGGAAATGTCAGGATTTAAAGTTAATTTGATGACTGGGGGGCATTGGTTATCAACAATATTTTGGATTTTGCATTTTTAAAAGGCTGGTATTTCGGCATTATTATAAATTCATCTGTATTGAGTATAAGGCATTATTAATAAAATTCCTGTATTATGAAAAGAGTTCAACATTTAAATCTTCAAAGTTCTCCATCGGACGATCCTTTGAAATCCTTTTTGCCTCGGCGGCTTCGTGTCCTGATGGCCCATCACCTCGGCGGCTTCATGTCTCGACGGATATTTGCCTCGACGGCTTCGTGTCCTGACGATCCTCGCCTCGATGGCTTCGTGTCCCAATGGCTATTCGCCTTGACGGCTACGTGTCTCAATGGCCTTTCGCTTCGACGGCTTCGTGTCTCGGCGGCTATTCGCCTTGACGGCTTCGTGTCTCGATAGCCTTTTGCCTCGATGGCTTCATGTCCCGACGGCCCTCGCCTCAGCGGCTTCGTGTCCCGATGACTATTCGTCTCAACGGCTTTGTGTCTCTAGAGCCTTTTGCCTCGGCGGCTTCATGTACCGACTGCCCTTCGCCTCGATGGCTTCGTGTCCCGACGGCCCTCGCCTCAATGGCTATTCGCCTCGACGGCTTCGTGTCTCGACCACTCTTCGCCTCGACAGCCCTTCACCTTAGTGGCTTCATGTCCCGATGGCCCTCACCTCGATGGCTTCGTGTCTCGACGACTCTTCACCTCGACGACTTAATGTCTCGATGGCTTTTTGCCTTAGTGACTTCGTGTCCCAACGACTCCTCGCCTCGACAGCTTCGTGTCTCAATAGCCTTTTGCCTCGGCGGCTTCATGTCTTGAAGGCCTTTCGCCTCGATGGCTTTGTGTCTCGACGACCCCTCGCTTCGGCAGCTTCATGTCCTAACAGCCTTCCCCTCGATGGCTTCGTGTCTCAACGAAACTCGCCTCGACGGCTTCGTGTCTCGATGTCCATTCTCCTTGACGGCTTCGTGTCTCGATGGCCTCTCGCCTCGGCAGCTTCGTGTCCCGATGGCCTTTGCCTCGATGGCTTCATGTCTCGATGGCCTTTCGCTTCAGCGGATTTATGTCCCGACGACCCTCGCCTCGACGGCTTTGTGTCTCAATGGCCCCTCGCCTTGGCGGCTTCGTGTGCCAATGGCCCTTGCCTCGGCAACTTCGTGTCCCAACGGTCCTCACCTCGCGGCTTCGTGTTTCGACGGTTCTTCTCCTCGTCAGTTTCAGTAAGGTGTTTCGGTTTAGTTTGACCAGTTTGGGTTCAGTCGGCTTCAGTTTGGGTCGTCCAGTTTGGGTTTAGTTGGCTTCGCTTTAGTCCAGTAGTCTAATGGATTCGACATTTTTGGTGGAGTTCGACAGTATGTGTGGTGGGTAGTATCAATGAAAGGTTCAGTTTAGTTGTTTGGGTTTGGTAGTTTGTATGGTTGGATTGGTGGTGGGTAAAGTGGATTTTTAGATTACTCTCATGTTACAAATTCTTTTATAAACAATAGAGTGGAGTGCAATGTTAGGATATAATTATTTAGGCCCTATTACAACTTGCATAGTGGGAGAGTCCTTTTTAAAATATGATTGTGTTTCTTTATTTGGGGGAGATAAGAAAGTATAATTTAGAAGGGAACCTATCAATAATTACCTAGTGCTATATGGTAACTTTATAAGGAGACATCTAACCCTAATTGGATTAGGGTGGACGTGACATCTATAAATATGACTACAAGCAAGGGATTCAAGACATAACACAATATCTACTACATACAAAATCCTTATTTTCCAGCACTTAGGCTCTTCATTATTTTAGAGAAATCTGTAAACACAACCATTATACTAGTGAATTCTTCTGTCTCTTCGTGGTTTTTTCCCAATTGGGTTTTCACGTAAAATCTCTTGTGTTTTTTTATTTTGATTTACTTGTGTTTGGTATCTAATTTTATTCGTTGTTTTGTGATTTAAACGAGTGGTACAAAATTTGGTGTTAACACACATTATTTTATAACCTATGACAATGTTCATCGAACTTACCACACATTATGAGTTCAGGAACTTGCCATAAGAATATGAGTTTAAGAACTTGTTATTTGAGTATGTTGTTAGAGAACGTATCAAAAATTGTCTTTACACCCTTGGGTTTTAAAACATACCATAAGATTATGAGTCACAAACTTCCCATAAGTATAAGTTTTAAGAACTTGCACCTATTCTTAATATTCTCTACTATCCGATATACTTATGAGAAAATAATCACCTTCTCGTCATTTAGATAGCGAATAGCGTGACACCACGGTTTCAACAATTATTAACACAGTGAACTGAGTGGAACACAAATCCCATGCCTATACAAAGGTTTGCGCAACTCTCATCTACCAACATGATTCCTCGATTGAACACCAAATATTCCTAATTTCCCCACTTTGCTCAAAACAATTCTCTCATATCCTCATTTCATCATTTATAAGTCCTCTTGAGTTTATTTTTGTACTTTTCATAGTACAACATTTTTTATAGCGTCAGGCTATAATTTCACTTTTAATTGTTTTACATTACGATTCTACTCATTTCATCTCTTTTGTTTGGGTCAAGCGTCCTCTAATCATCTTCTTATATCTCAGTCAAATTCTTTTTTGAATCTTTTTATTTATATTACAACTTATTTATTTATCATCATTTAAACTCTATTTGAGTTTATTTTTATCATCTTCATTAATTTCACTAGGATTATAGCCTCAGGTACTCTTACCTGAGATTTTTAACCTATCAACTCTGATTTCAACTTGTGACGCCCCCAAATCCGGACCTCTTTAACCTCGGATTTGGTGTTCACTGTCCAACCTCGTTCTAACATCCACATCATAAACAATATAATAATTGATAAATTTTGTGAATTTTAAAAACGTCTTATAAAGTTATTCAATAGCAAAATAAATATTATAACTTAGTTAATTAAAACTTAATAATCTTCGGTTCCAAAATCGTAACATTTATTATTCGTCCTTAGTTCTCTATTTAGAATCATACATTCTATGATTCACTTTTAATACATTAATTGTGAATATAAAAATATACTATATCATTTAAGTATTTCTTTTATACATTTCGTTATGATCCAAACAATTTAAATATAATAAACTGAATTTTCAAAACAACAAACCACATCTTTTAATTCATAATTTTTTCTATAATATCTCAACTATATCATGTTACAACCACAAAGTTAATAGATACGATTTACATCTCAACTTTAAAAAATAAATATCTTGTACTCACATTTCAAAGATTACTACAACTTAGTTTATTACAAACAATCATTTTGACATCGTACATTGTCAGCTAAAAGAAACAATCAATGGTTTCCTATTACGCAAATTTCATTTCCTTACTATTACCTTTGACTTTAATTGCAAAAATGAGCGCGACGGCTCAACAAGTCTAACAGATAACATATTTTATGTTTCACATATTATGCATTATCTACTTTTTTTATTCATGCATCCTATATTCATGTTATGCATTTTATAATGTGACATACTTTTCATGTGGTGCATCATAAATTTCATATTGTACATCTAATACAAACTTTTCATTTTCATACTTCGCATTCAATCACATAACATGTAACACATGTTCAACACATATTGTAACACCCTGAACCAACTACATGTTCGAAGTGTCACATGCCGCAATCCCGAAGGCTTGCAAGGCAACAATATCAATAGCGCAACTCAAACGAAAACATAATAATGAAACTCTCTTAAAACCAAACAATCTTTCATTATCAAAATTACACTAAGGTTCAATAATTAAATATTGAAAACATAACTTTGGAGACACGACTCCATTAATCAAAAGTCTTATCATAATTCTAAAATATTCATAAACTTCTTAAACTAAATATCTTCTGGTCATCCACAAAAGTATCAACAATGCTCGGCTCTAAACAATGTTTCCTGTAAAAATTAATGTAAGGGTGAGTGGTAAAGCTCAGCAAGTAACAATATTTACTATTTAGGTGGATCAAGTACAGTTTGCAAAACTTTTTCGAAATAACTTTTTGTTCAATAACAATAGTAAACATACTTGTTGAAAATAATCTTTTCTTGTTCGATAATAATAGTTGATATATACATTCAAAACCAAAATCAATAATTATAAAATACAATTCGAAAACGATTTCAATATGTTCAATAAACTATTTCGATATGTTCAATATATTCGATGCATCTTTTAATCCACATCCCTTGCGACTAAGGTTACAACAGCCCTGTAACACGGCTCTTATGTTCGATAATGTCAATGATATGCCCCTTACTAAGGTATCTTATCATGCAAGCGCCCCGAAAAGCGCCCCTCGAAGGGTATCTGAAGGTGTGCGCCTTAGTAGGTCATAAATTGTTCCGGAACTAGCGTAAACACTAACAGTTTCTATACATAGTCAGACTGAGGTTTCTAAAAATAATTTTTCAATATTCAAAACAATACTTATTTCACAGTTCAAAATCTCATAATCTCATTTTCTAAATCAAAATTCTATTTTGATACTTAATCCGAATTTTTAACAAAATACAATTGTAACATTTTCATTCAAATGGAAGCCTTAAATAAAGTATAACAATTTTTGAACCAATACATTTAGGCATCTGAATAATTTCTAAAGCATGCATAATTATAAACGATAATTTCAAAATACTAAATAGTTCAAAAAGCCACCTACACTATACAATTCCAAAATACTAAACAGTTCGAAAAGTCACTTACCTCGATATTGCTGAACACAAAATTAATAGTTGAACGATTCCTAAATATAAATTTAAAACAAATAAATGTCATTAGGACAATTCTATTATTTAACAGCTTTCTTATTTCTTTTTCAAAATAACTATAAGTATATTTACAAAAATATTCTTTTAGTATTTAATCATTTTTCAAACAAATATTACTATTATGCCAAAATCATAATCTAAATAGCAATAATAAGTAAAATCAATAATGTTAATCTAAAACTATTAACTAATAATCTAAATACAAAACAATAATTAAAGCTAATAATACTAATTCAAAACTAGTAACTAATATTATAAAAACCAAAACAATAATTAAAACTACAAAAATAATAACAATGCAAAAATACTAATTACTAACTAAATATACCAAATACTAACAAATTAGATACAATATTTAAAACTATATAAAACAAATAATAACAATACATAAAATTAATAAGAAACATATCCGAAACTATGAGGTTCGCATTCCGCCTACGTCCTCGACACCAAAAATTTTAACTAAGGAAATTCTTACTAAACAGGTCATCAAACAAAAAGTTCCTCATAAAATAGGAGGTACTTAATGTTTTGCAAAATAAAACATATGTTAGTGTGCCATATATAGGCTATGGGAAGGGAAATTTTTTAGTGGGTGGGCGATGTGGGACTAAAAAGAAAAAAAAAAGAACCGGGTATTACACATATCATACTCATTGCGTTCACATTATAGCACATTCTCAAGTAATGACAAGTTCAAACAAATTACACATAAACAATACCAAATTTTCACATAATAATTAAATCTGAAAATTTTGCCTTTGTTTTCATTTGTCGCTATCCGCTCATTGAACTTTGCAGTTATCTAGATTGGATTCTTACACCTTAATTCGTACTAACTCCGATGTAATATACTTTATTTAGACTCATTGTGACATCTTAATATGTTTCAAATTGAATTACATAATTCAAATGCTTAACATTAAATCGTGTACAACTTCATTAATACAACATTCAACTTTTTAATTTAATATCCATTTGGACCTAATAGCCCATATATGGTTCATTATATGCTCTAAAATCATCTCGTATAAGTCTGAATTACTTTTAGAAACTTAATTTTTGAAACAAAACTGAAAATCAAAAACTGGCAGACTTCCTGCCTTAGAACTGCATCCCGACACAGTTCGACAGAGAACTCTGTGCTAGGGACGCAAACAATAGCGCTCCAGCGCTCCTTTTTGAAACCAAAATCTGTAAATAAAAAAAAAATAAAAAATTCTTCTTCCAGTCATTCAACATGCAATCCCATTTGAAATCAATTAATCCATATAAACCTACATGAGTTATAATCTATAAACATTCAGTTTAAACCTTCACGAACAACAATTTACATGCTTTATTAAAATAATTTTCATTTAGGCATTTTCACAAATACCTTACATGCATGTATATAAAAATTTAGTTTTATGAAAATCATGCATAAAAACATTATCTTCTGCATACACCAATCCAACCTTATTCCAACTGAATCCTCCATGATTCCATTCGCAACCAAATTCCTACAACAATAATTCTAGCAATTAGCTATTAATTAAAACTAGAAATTAGCTATTAATTAAAACTAGAAATTTCCATAAACTATTAAATAAAGAAAATATACCCTTCTTGATTGTTTGGTTGGTTGGAATTGGTTGGATTTCAATTTCTTCTGGACAGAATTTGTTTAACCTTCTTCAATCCAACTAAAACTATAGTTTCAATTGTCTTCCTCTCCATTTTTAGTGAAGTTTTTCGTAAAACTTTTGTATGGAACTATGAACATTCTCATTTGATTGTTTAAGAGAGGAAACAAACTGCACTCGGTAACTTAGTTCTTGGAAAGAATACGCAAATGAACCCAATTTTTGCTGCTGAACTTACCCACTAACTCACCACTTGACTGCCTACTAGGTGAATCATCTAATCGTCACCAAAATAACATAAGCAATTTCTAGGTGTCCTGGTGTTATTAAAATACACTTCATTATTTCGACCATCTCAATTTCAACATTCTAGTATTCCATATGCATACATGAAACATGTATATATTTACCTATATAATACATATATTCGTATGTATATTATTTAATTTCAGCATTACAAGCATCCATAATATATAAAACACATTTACTAATATGTAATATATTTATTGAAAGTATACATATATCCATAAATGTATTATTTATAAAATCATATTTTAGTAATCTATACATTTATAATTATGTATAAATTCCTTTCATTAAAAATAAAATTAATCCATTTATGAAATTAACACTTTTAGTATAACGAATTACTCATTTAAAATAATTAATATTCACTTAATTAGTTATTTTACACAACTAATTTAATTTATACAATCAATATTATATAATTAAATTTAATCATCTCCCTTCTCTCCACAAATTGTTTCAATCAATTTAAAATAGTAAATATATTAATTTAATATTTTTAACTGTAAATTAAATATTAATTTAGTTCACTAATTTAACATCCATAACAAATTCTTAAAATTCTTTGTGTAATGAACTAATTATTAAAATCAGTAATATTCAATGTATTAACTATATTAATTTACTCATTAAATTTGTACATATAATTTTGTACAATTAACTTTAACTTACTCCTTCGTTCCATAAATTGTTTTTAAACAATTTATTTCATGGATATATTAAATATATTTATTTTATATATATTTATTCATTAAATTAATTTAATTTACTATTTTGATTCTAATATATTTATTTTATATATGGAACCCCATTCCCACAACAAATTGTTAAATTTTCATTTCATTTGGCATAATTATATATACATTAGACCATAAAGCGCGTTTTAATTATCATAACCACAATCAATTTCTTAATTAATTAAATAAAATTCTTTATTTAATTAATTAGTACATATTAATTCATAAATTTTCAATTAGTGAATTAATTAACCCACTTCATATTTATTCTATTCTCATTTGGCATAATATAAAATATTAAGCTACTACATAAATATATTTCATTCGTATGTAATGTATTAAAATAATGCGTTTAATTAACTCATACATTAATTCACTAATTTAATTAAGCGAATTAATTAGCTCACATATGAAATTTAATTCATCATAAATTAATCCATTTCCACCTAAAGCTTTAATATTATATTAATTTATAATATAATTTCAACTTAATCTTGATTAATTAATATAAATTAATTAATTTGCATTGCTTCACATTCCAACTCGTAATTAATTCAAACTATTAATTTAATAGTTAAATTAATTATAACTTCCCATTTTTTCAAATGTATGTATAAATATATTATAAACATATTTTTCATAACATAATATAATTTCGTAATTAATTTCATTCAATTAATTTAATAATTTTAATTAACTACCTTTGCTTACCGAATTGAAGCACTATGTTGGATGAATTGGAATAGGTTTAGAGTTTGAAATGGATTAGAAGTGGTTTGCTCCAACATGGTTTAATTTTTTTTTCAGATTCTGATTCGGGTACCTAGGCGATGTGATTTAAACTAGTTCGGGCGCTGGGTGCACTAGTTAAGGAAGTGGCCAGACGCTTAGGCGCCTGGTTTATAAAGAGGATGGGCGCCTAGGCGCTGTGACCAACTTGAACCTTCTGCATACAGGCACCGGCCTTGTGAGGGGCTTAGTCGCCTAAGCGCTCTATAACTATTCTGCTAACTTGATTTTGCTTAGAATTTTTTTCACGTTAGATTGATCCTCAATTGCTTAAATACCTGAAAACCAATTGAAGAAAGTGTTAAAGAATGTAAGGAATTCAAACTACTAAAACTTAAACATATAAAATCCTAAGCTACTAAAACTAAACTACCAAAAAAAATTTAGAAGAAAAAGATACATTTGGTTCAGTAGTTGACATCAGCCTAAGTGGTAGTAGCCTCACATACAAGAACAGTCCCAAAACTGGGGACTATTTAAAATTCACTCATAATAAGTGAATTTTGAATGGATTTCTAAGCTGAGCATATTTTTATTATTTTTATTTTAGTGTTTTTAATTTTTTTTACTATATTATATTATATTATAATATATAATATAATATGGTATTTTAAATGAGATTAAATTATTTTATTTTATATTAAATTATATTATTTTATTTTATTCCTAAATTAGCCTACATAACCTATATCAGAAACCGCGGAATTACCCTCCTTATAAAAGAAGGGAATACATGAAAATCAAAAGCGAGACAAAACAAATAATAAAGTGGCATATAAACAAATTGTTGGATCTTGGGTATCAAAATGGGGCGCCCATGGAGGGTCCGACCCATTTGGAGGTTAATCAGATGATTAATGGATTCAATCATATAACGTTATAATTATAACGTTAATAGGAAGTGGGTTAAACCACTATGCTTGTATTAAACCCACAACTCTAGTTCATCTGATTATCCCATCCAATTTGTCAGTTCTCATATACTGTATTGTGATTAAGCCAAAAAATACAGAGCTCCAAACATAACAACTGAATTCCTAATTGGTTACGAATCTTGAATTAGTTTTCTGCTATCAAATTGTAGTTTAGAGACGATTGTTTGGGTTTGGCTTTGGCTTTGGCAATTTGACAGTACAAGTTTTTTCGCACCAAAATATCACGCTTCGAGGGTATGGATTTGGTTATCGTTATTGTATTTGTGTAAACTAGTGGAAGCATACATGTTATTAAATCCTTCATTGGTATCAAAGCATGGTTATACGATCATATGTATGTATTATTTACACAATATGCCATGATAGCATGTATAAAATTGAAAATTGCATGCTTTAATATGCCATAACTTTTTGGGTAGTCATCTGTTTCATGTGATTTTGGCATATATGCATAGAATATTTCATGGGCTTTCCGTTGATATATTATACATTTAATTTGGATAACAAATGACCAAGTTATGGCCTCTATAAGCTAAAATCACGATATGATGGCTGGAGGTAGAAGATGAAGTATAACAACCACTCTCAGTGGCTTACATGTTCATTACAACCTTATTATGGAAGCTCCTAAAATGATGGTTGAGCATACCATTTGCCTCAGGGAAGCCAGACGATCATAACAGGTCAACCGGCGTCGCCAACGAACGTTAGGAAGGGAGAACGCGCTACGGAGCACTGTGGAATTCACACGCACCCGTGCCATGCACGACTGCTCTTTCTATAGAGCGCGCGTGGGTTACACGCGCCTGTTGGCCGACCTGCGCCCTGACCCATGACCCGTTTTTGACCCATGGTTTTTAACCGGTCCGATTGTTTAGCCCGCCCGATTTTTTATTTAATTTCAAAAAAATATTTTTATTAATTATTTGCATGAAATTAATATTTCTAGTGATTTTTGGGAAAATTAATATATTTGGATATATTTTGTTAATTTCCAACTTCATTATGCAATGATTAATTAGTTGTGATAATTAGTATAATTATCAGAAAAATCCCAGAAAATTACAGTAGCCTTTTATGAAGTTAAGCTACTGTTGACAATTTTTGGTAAGCGTTTTGATGTGTTTATAGCATACTTGGTATATTAATTGAGTAATATTGCCTATTATTTAATTCCTTTTGTTAATATTTTGAAATATTAATTTTTTGATACATGGAATTAAATTGTTATGCTATAATTGCACATGCACACATGTTCCTAGTGGGAGTGATTTAGGTGAGAGTAATTTAATTAAAATTATTCCCTAAATTAAATGTTTTAAGCGCCGAAAAATTAAGTTTAAATAATTGGACATTTATACGGATTGTGATTCCTAAGCTTGACGAAGTCTCTTTTCTATATTTATGTCATAATTATTTTTATGCTAATTCATTTTGTGCGGCTAAGATATAATTATATTGTGGTGAACTATGAATATCTCTAATCAATTTTTTCTGAAACAAAAATGGCTTCAAAACATATAATCGCAAATCTTAACCAAGGAAACAAACTAGATGGAGATAATTACGATGTGTGGCACCGTAAGGTTAGGATGGTCTTGGAGGAGCAAGAGATTGAAGAAACCTTACTATCCAAGACAACAAAACCAGAAGGGGAAAATGCAAAGGATTCGGTGAAGGTTGCAGCCTTCGAAAGTTGGCGCAAAAAGGATCGAATCGCTCACACAACGTTGTTGAGCTGCATGAATAACGACTTCCTATTTGAGTATGAACAATACTCAACAGCACACGAGATGTGGGAAACTCTCAAGATAAAGTTTAATGGCACATCGTTGACAAGGCTCAGAGAGTTAGCCATAAGATTCGGTGATTATAAAAAATGTGATAACCACACTATGAAACAACACCTTCGAATCATAGCTAACATGATCCGAGAATTAAAATCCGATGGGACTCAACTATCAAACGAGTAGTAGATTTCAACAGTGGTTCGCTATCTTCCTGACAGTTGGGAACATATGCGGGTCAATATGACCCATAACAAGAATATCATAAATTTTGAAGATATTCGTCGCCACCTAGAGGTCGAGGCTGAACACCTTGACGTTACCAAGTCCTCCAGGGCATGTAGCTAAATCGAGCTCTTATAGAGGGACCAAGCCCAAGAAGGGCAAGAAATCTACTAATCCTACTGCGCCTAAGATGGCTGGGAGTGGTGTTGTCAGCAAAGGAAAAAGAGGCAAGCGAGGTGCTGGCAAAAAGGACAAGGCTAAGATGGCATACTACAATTGTGGCAAGGCGAGACATTTCACTTGTGAATGCATTGAGCCGAAGAAGGTAATTTCTAGTCCTGATCTATCTATGTGCTTAGTATCAAGTACTATTATGGTTGCTCATTCTCTCTATATATGGATTGTAGATTCAGGAGCAACATACCATATAGCTAGAGATCATAGTGGATTCGTAGAATATCGTCGCATTCCGACTGACAAAAAAGTATTTATGGGGAATGATTCCAGTGTGGACGTGCTAGGCACTAGTACTTATAAACTGGAAATGCGAGGAGGCTCTGCATTGACCCTACATGATGTACTTTATGTGCTGGATGTTCGGCATAATTTATTTTCTTCTTTGTCAGTACTTCGTTTAGGCTATTTTGTTAGTTTTGAGAACAATGTTGTAATAATTTCGCATGGGAATAATATATTTGGATATGGTTTTTATTAATAATGGTTTTATGGTTTTGGATACTGTTGATTCTAGCATTAATAGTAATGAATCTTATTCCTTGCTTGTTGAGAATGATAATGTTAGTTCAATTCAATGACATGCTAGATTAGGCCATATTGAACAGGATAAAATGACTAGGTTAGCTCGAGCATGTCTTTTAGGCCCACTCGCTAAGGTCAACTACCCACTTGTGAACATTGTCTAGCAGAAAATGTAACGGCCCCGAAATTTGACCCACTTTATTATCTTAATTTTTCGTGTTTATTTAACATTATATTCCTTACGTCCAAATTTCGGTTCGTTAATAAATCTTTAATCACCTTAATTGATCCATTAATTGATTTTAAAATTATCAATTACCAATTTTTCGATATAATTTTTTTTTCTCTTTCTTTTTCTCACTTCAATCATTGTATTAAAATAATTGGATATTTAAAATCCTTACATTCTGGATCCCAGTCCCTGGATCGCAACCTTAACTTTTACTTTCTTTTACACACATCATAAGGCTCATCATTTAAAATTTACTGTTATTATTTTCATACAAATCTTCCTTGTTGCATCATTCGTAATCAAACATATAATAATTTCTATCGTAACAATTATCTCGATCAATCACAGTTCATAATTGAACTTCTAACATATTCAGATTCAAATTATATATACATACAATTCATCAAAGTAAATTAACAAATTTCTCACATTGAATTATAATATTAACAATATAACAATCACGTTTTCTACCTTCTAGGCAATTCATCTCTAACATAATCCAATATTCTTGAATTTCATTTCTTTGCTGCAAAAATGTTTATTAAGCAAGTAATGAGCACAACGGCTCAGCAAGTTCAACAGTTTATGCGTCACGTAGCACATACCTTAATGTGCTCGGTGTGTGTCATATATCATGTGTTGTGCCTATACTTGAGCAACATATATATATTCATATCGTTGTACGACGTACACATTGTTGTCATATTAATCATGTAGCACATAGCACATAATTTTCATGCATTTGAACAAATAGTAACATATCATAACAGACAACATTTAAAATTCAAATGACTGAAGAACTTGCCTGGATGTCCAATTAATTAATTGATAGCTCAAAACCTTTACTCGATCAACCTATGATCATAAAATAGTCAAATAATAATTATTTATCTCTTTATGATATTAATTTACTTAATTAATATTATTCCTGGGCCAATTAAATTTATATGGTTAATTATATTAACCTCGTCCTTTAAATATTAATATAACTTAATATCAACTCCTTCACTTCGGACAACCCAGATTATCGGACAATTTTTAACATATCTGGTTGTCCAAAAATCTTATTTATCCATTTTCTAAATTGTAACCTTACTAGATTAATATTTAAAGTATTTAAATATTAATCCCCAATATTTAATATTTATGCAAAAATATTAAATTTAATACCCAAATATCATTTCTATATTTTTAGTATTTTCCTGTAATTTTCTATAATTTTAAAACAATTTTTAAACATTTATTTCATTAAAAACAAATTTTTGGGGGCATTTTAGTAATTTTCGCGCCCTTAGGGACATAACCGGAATTGTCCAAAAAGTCCAGGGGCATTTCTGTAATTTCGGCAACGTTAGGGACATGACTGACATCAACAGAAAAGATTAGGGGCATAACCGAAATTTCGCATGGCCAAAAGACACGCTGGGTATTCACCGGAAAGGCCAGGGGCATTTTCGTACTTTTGCCCCAAAACACGGTCGCGCAATGCGCGGACCATCCCTGTCGTTCCAAAATGACATCGTTTGTTGGCCCGTTCCGGAAACTTCTTTCGCGCATGGCGCGGCCTGCCAACACGCCCAAAACGGCGTCGTTTTTATCTGGGCGGAACAGACCGCGCGCAATTAGCGGTCGACCCTTTTACTGTTCATCTTCTACAGCTGTGAACAGTGCGCCAACTTCCAATAAATTTCCATTTTTAATCCACTTTTTCACCACAAAATTATTCTAAAAATCACATAATTCATATATATGCATTCTAAAATTAATTAGAATAATTATATTAACTATTTACAATTTTTCTACAAAATTATTTCATCTCCAATAATACATAAAATAAACTAAATTAATTGATTTATACCTTAAAACTTATTCCTTGAAGCTTGTTCCTTCCTCCTCATGGCCTAAAACTTCCTCTCTCTTGGTGGTGCCGGCATGGTGGTCGGGTGGTGAGTGATGGTGGCTTTTAGTGGAAAGAGAAAGAAGTGGAAAAGAAATGTTATTTTTTTGTTTTGTTTTTGTTTTCCCTTTCTTGCTTATTTATTTTCCTTTCATAGCCAACAAATTTAAATACTTTGGAAACTTAGCCAAAAGTCCACCGACTTAGTCACCGACTTTAGCAATTCGGATAACACAAAATCGTGTATAATTAATTATTTAAATACATTATGTAGTTATTTCGTGTAATAAATATTTTATATAATATATATAAAATATTTAATTTAATCTACCAAAAATCATAACATGATTTATAAATAATATTCAAACCTCTTTTGGATACTTTACTTTTCTTGACAAATTTTATACACACATAACGCCATGAATGTAATTATATAAGGTAATTTATATCTCCAAAATTCATAAAATAATTCATATAACATATAAAAATTATTTTTCGTAATTTTTCACTTCGTTACTTGGACAACATGTTACACTAACATGTTCCTGTTTCTGAAATATTATTCTTCATAAAAGTCATAATAATTTAATTATGCATAAACATAATTTTTAATAACTTAAAACATTCATTTTTCTTATTTATTATTCAATTTCTTTAATATTCACATTAATTTCTTTATATATAAATTATATAATTTAATATTATATAATTTATATAATTACATTCTCCTTTTAAATAATTTCTTAATTTCCTCTAACTTTATTCCATATAATTACCTTATATAAATTACATAATTATTCTTATATAATTTATATAATTATTATTTTTCTCATATTTCACTTTAATTTCCTTATATAAATTATATAATTATTATTATATAATTACATCTCTTCTTTATAAATTCTAAACTTTCTCCACCATTCTTAATAAAATCTAAAATTCATAATTATATTATTACAACTCCCTCATTAATTTTCCATTTAAAATTGGATTAATTTAATTATTAATCCCTTAATTTCCATAATTAATGAAATTTATATTTATCACTTAAACATATACACACATATATATAAAAATGTATATATATAAATATATACATATTTAATTCATGCCTTTCACATTAACACATAACCTCATTTAAAATCATAATTCCTGTACGTCTACAATAATTTAATTGTACAATTTATTGTACCTTTACATGAAATCTCTCTTATTTTTCATAAATTGTTTCCAAACAATTTATTTACCTTTTTATTTATTTTAAATCCACACAATTCATCACCATCTTGATACATATTTAATTTAACTAATCAATTCATTCACACACTTTGAATTACTTATATCATAAATAATTTAAACAATTTTGATAATTTTATCAATTAAATTCTCATTTAATATTATTAAAGAAATCCTGGAAATTCGGATCCTCACATTCTTCCCCCCTTAACAGGATTCCGTCCTCGGAATCATAATTGCTGTAATAATCATACGTATTTTATTTATAACACATTACTATACCTTTATCTTGATGAATAACAATTTAATCTATAATAATTATATTTTACCTCTTTAATATCCATAACTTACATGGATAACCTCATAATGGTCGTTACTGTCAGAATATTCAATTCATAACTTACTCTACAATTTCTTTGATTTCTCATTCTCTGAAAAATTTTCTTTCTTTGATCGCACGTAACCTTACTCCATCCATTTATTGCATATTCTTTATTGTACATCATTTATACACTGCACATTCAATCTTCTTTTCTTAATTTATATTCATAAATTTTCTTCACATTCCATAAATCATTCCTTAATACCCCCATCATTCAACTCTAGGTTTTTAATTGCTAACCTTTTCTTAATTCATCACAATCTTTATTTGAAATTATTTAAAAAATCATGGGTGTCACATTCACCCCTCCTTCATAAAATTTTGTCCTCGAAATTTCTATGTACTCTTACTTCATAATTTGTTTACATTTATTCCACATATTTTTCTGTCCTTTCTTTCTCGCAGTCATTGCACATTACCGTTTTCTAATCCATCACATTTCATAATTTCTTCATTTCACAATTATTGTTTTTATTATCATTCACAATTAGAAAATGCTACCCCATCCTACCATCCAATCTTCATAAGAGTAGATGAATTCAAAATTTTTATTTTGGAAGAAAACTTTCATGATATGCTGAATGAACATTTATCCCGGTTTACAGTACTTCGCTCCCCGAGTACTTCATACTGCAAACCCTAATAGTGGATCAATCTGTCATTAAAGTGATGGATGTTTCACCATACCTTGGCACGCCAGATGATCAGTCTGCAATGCCTGTGTCTTGATATGCCAGGTGACCATTCGATCAACCTGCAACATTCTTGCTCTTTTTGTTCATCTCAGCCTTAGAATTCATTCAAAAGAAATTTATTTAGTTATAACTTTCAAAGAATACAAAGTCAATAAATATAATTTAAAATTTGTCTAGTTGAATCAATAGCTCAGACTTATATTTCTTCAACGCTTGTCCAGCTAGATCAATTAGCATAGACTTACTTTTAACAATTTATAACCCGCATAAATTTTTAAAACATTCATCATGTCAAAACTTTTCAAAATGTCTAGCCGAGTCAAATGGCATTGACTTATAGCTTTGACATACTTTTATAAATCAAAATCATTTATGACTTCATGTTACCGCGTCATTTTGACAGTACGTTGAGGATTCCGTCGTTAATAATTCCTACACCATAAACCATACTTTATGGTGTTGAATTATCTTATAACAAAATAGTACCGCACCGTCTCAACAACACGTTGAGCATTCTGTCATTCATCACATTTACACCGGGCTAAAAGGTGCATGGATGATTCTTTTAAAATACATTTTGTTAGTTCTTGTGGACACAATAATGATCTAGAAGGGGGGGGGGGGGGTTGAATAGATCATTAAAATTATTTTATTTTTCTTTTATAACGAAAGTATATTAGTTATGAATGATGGGAACAATTCAAGCACAATGGATTATACTTTTAAAAACCCCTTAAAGATATATGAGTCATTTTAGAGTGTTAATCTACAATATGGGTAATAGCAGATATAGCAGTTATTTTCCAAAATGTAAAAGACATAAAGTAAATGACACAAGAGATTTAAGTGGTTCGGAGACTGAACAACTCCTACTCCACTCTTCTACTTTGACAAGTAGGAAATCCATTAAGATTTAGTCTGCCGGACTAGGACACTCTTGCCCTCATCAAATCCAACAGACTTTGTTCCTTTAGTCACATTAAGACTAGGACACTCTTGCCCTCATCAAAGCCAGCAGCTTTGGGACTGTAGACTAAGCCAAGCAGACTTAGAATCTCTTGTACCCTTCGGTACTCAACAAGTCCAGCGAACTTGATTTCTTTAGTTCTCCATACCGAGACACTATGACCCTTATTAAGTCCAATGGACTTGAGTTGTTTGTTTGTTGAGTTGTGCTGCTAAGTAGAACATTTGCTCTTCTCCATCTTTAGGTACTTAGCAGCTTATTGTGATCAACCTTTGAGTGCTGCTGATATTTGTCGTTGATGTTCTTCTTCTTTCTGTATTCAGCAACTACCCATGATCACCCGAAATGTACTGCTGAGTTCTTTCGATAAGCTTTTTGCTCAGCAGTTGTGTTGAACACTTGTATTTCACGCAAAATTTCATTATGTACTCCTCTTTTCTCAACGTGTTCTTGGCTTCTTTGATCCTTCGATTCTTAGCTCATATGCCAGCCCTTCGGCATTTTCCGTTTTCTTGGTGAAGCTTCTCAACAGATTCGGTCGTGTATATATTGTTCTTACTTTTTCACCACCCTTTTCTTTTTCCCGATTTGCTCTTTTTGTAGATCTTTGAATTATCTTTCCGTTGCAGATCTCCCTGTTACAAATCTTCTTGTAGAAAATCCTTCTGTTGAAGCATATTTTGTTTCAGACTTCTTTCTGAATACTTTATTCATTTAGTCAGAGTGTTAGTGCTCTGCAGACTCTGATTTGTTGACTTGTCTTCTTTAACCCTGGAGAAAGATGTCAGTCTTGGGTTCTTCCCAGTCTTTATAGAGTGGACAAGTCTTTTAAAGAATAAGACCGTTGAGATACAGTCTTTTGATTTCTTGAGCCTGATGCATGATACTAGAAGTCTTTGCTCTGACACTCAGCACGCATAAGTCAGTATTTTGACATTTCTGACTTATTCTATAGCAGATGCCATGGAAGTGTTGACGTGGATGTTTATGAAGTAATTAACAACTCATTTTGAGATTACTGACTTAAGTGCTTCGATGTCTTCATTCCTTGTTGGCACTTAAGTACTCGACGATCAATCCAGTTGTAACTTCTTGCTTCTGATCGTTGAGTCATCTGCTGGTTCTGTTATGTACCTCTACGATCTTGTTTGTCGTAGGCTTCTGATCGTTGAGTCATCTGTTGGTTCTGCTATGTAGCTCTACGATCTTGTCTGTCGTAGGCTTCTGTGTAGATCAGAGAGTGATTGACTTTACTAACTCTACGATTTTATCCGAGCCTTGCGGTCTTGACGATATGCTTCTCATGCTTCGTGATCTTCATTGTGCTTTATGTATATAGAGCATAAGTCTATGATCTAGTTTAAGCTTTAACAGATGATTTCTTATCATAGATGATTGCTCTATGAACTTTAGGCTTGCTCGAACTGCTTGGTTCTATATGTCATAGAGGTCTGCTCTATGAACCTTCAGGTGCCAGATCTTTATTGTAGAGGACTGCTCTACGAACTTCAGTAGCATTCTCTGCTTGTATAATCAAAGGTTGTTTATGACATGTAGTATTTGAATATCTTCAGCTCGATTGCTTGAACGTTGTACTTCTGAGCTTGCTTTTTTTTTTTTCATTCTACGACTTAGCTTTGCAATTTTACGATCTGACTCGTGGTGTAAGTCGTAGTGCAATCGTAGAGTTATGATTTGAACTGCTCTACGATTTCAGTTAAGACTAGATGCTATAGATGCACGAGATCTTCGTTCAGTTTGTTTGACAGCTCAAGGACAACCTTCTGAATAATCCTTATGAGGATGGCTGTCATGATTCTGAATACTTATGTAGAAGTTGCTCTTTGACTCTGCTTGGTTCGTAGACAAGATTAAGAGAATCGTAGAGTGACTGTCTATATGGACTCTACGATCCCGAGAGTTAGCCCTACGATACTGAGACAACTCTACGATCTGCCGAGAGGACTGTTTAATTATCCGAGCCTTATTCTGCGTTTACCTGGCAGACTCTACGATCTTCCTAGAAGACTTTACGATCTTCCTTTGAGTGATTTCATAAGACTTCTATCTGAATGACTCTTCACTTCTCAATCAGTCTTTACTCATGGAGTTGGTGCTTGGATCTTCTGTTTGCTTGCCGGTCATGCAGGGTCTTCATACTGATGATCTTTAAGTAGACACTCTATGATTCTGCTTTGGAAATGTGAGCGTATGATTGGCTATACTGATGGCTTGCAAACTCTACGATCGTGAGTGTAGTCTACGATTCATGCTTTAACTCTCTTGCCAGACTGTTGTTCTTTTCGATCGATCAGGCCTATCTATTACAATTTAAGATCAACCTAACAAGTTTGATCTTTCTATACATAGTCCTTGTACATAGTGATCTTTTGAAGGACTGTACAATGCTATTAACTCATATGAGATCAACTTAACAAATTTGACCTTGTCGATCTAAGTCCTTAGAACATAATGTCTATTAACTATTAAGGACTTTACATCTTTCATCAATGCAGACATATTTGCATATTGATTCATTTATCTTTTAAAACACATCATCAAATCTTATAATAGAGAAATAACATTCACGTGCGTATTCCAAATAATCTCCCCCTATTTGATGATGACAAAACAACAATACTAGATGCTTATGCATTTGATGAATGAATCTTAAGATTCAATGAGCTACTGTATTACTAGAGTAGAAAATATGAATGTCATTGATGAAAGCTTAAATACAGATTACACAATATCCTAAATACTGGATCCAGATCATACTAGTTCAGTTTGAGATGTACTTTCCTTTGTACTTGTATGTCTTCTGGATGATCTTCATATTGTTGTTGCTCATCTGTTAGTTCTGCTCCCTTTCAGCTGGTGACTTCATGTCTCCCCCTCAGCTGAAGACTTCTGGCTCATGTCTTCTACTGGCTCCCCCTCAGTTCTTGCCTTCAAGGCTTTATCTTCTTGTTCTCTTTTCTGCTTCTTCTTGCTATTCTCCTTTAGCTTCATTCGTCTCTGCATGATCCTCTTTCTCTTTTTCTCCCCCTTTTTGTCATCAATTATCTGGGAGAGCTGCTGGATATTTACCATGAGCTGCTCGATCAGGTAGGATGTGTTTCCAACTTCAATCTTTAGATCCTGCTGAGTGAGCTCTATAGTCTGAGATAGAGATTGATTTAAATTTTCTATTTTCTCAGAAAGAGATGCAATAGATTCTTCATTGTTCTTCCGAAGTTTCAGGATTTCTTTCTGTTGATTTTCTAAGGACTTCTGATATGTCTGATCTTGTTGAAGGAGCTTGAAAGATATGTCTAAAAAGGATGCTTGCATTTCCTTGTGGAATTCTTCTGCTCCAGAGATAGCCTTTGCTGTAGTAGAAGTCTTGAAGATGTTCTCAAAAGCAGTGATTGTATCAAAGAAATCATTGTTCGATGAAGAAGGAATATCAGAGGGTATCTTAGTGGGAATACTTGGCAGAGACTGGTTTGCTGCAGTCATAGAGTCAGGATGCTTTATGAACATTGAATCCACGAGTCTATTTTTCTTCTGACCTTCATCTTGATTTACCTGTAATAAGGAATGAAAATACTTTCTGCATGGCGATAGACTTTGAAATGTTGAAGATGTTTGATCAGCAGATTTGGAAAGGATTGAACTCTCGGGAAGTTTTGAGAAACCAACTTTAGATTGGGGAAGTATGAATAACACCAACTGATGAAGCTCGTATCTCTGAAATAGATAGCTTTTAACTAGGGCATCCAAGGATAGAGCCTTCTTAACTCCTGACCCTTATGGTCATATAAAACTGTAGTTCGATCGAGCTCAATGTCTTGAAACTTGCTCAGTAAATCTTTCATGGTTATTGAAGCTACTCTGATTTGACCATTGCCATGATCAATCCATTTGTTTGGCAACATAGCCACTGGCTTTTCAACTGCTTCCAGTATAATCCTCATTTGAATACTTGATGATGAGGCTGCTGGAACATGATGATCAAGACTTTCTGACTCAGCATTTTCAGAGCTCGAGTTTTTTTGTGCTTTATCTTCGAAAGTTGCTTCATTTCCTTTCCATTTGTCAGAGTCTTTAGCTTTAGAATCTGATTCCTTTGAAGCTTTGACCGGTTCAGCAGCCGTTTCTTCTAACTGTTCTTCATTTCTCAATGTTTCACTAACATCGTCTTCTCTTGGTTCATCAACTGTTTCTTCAGTAAACATTTCTTCACTTCCAGATTTTGACTCACTTGGAGTCACATCTTCTTTAACAGGTACCTCCTCACTTTCATCACTGAGATCAATGAAGTTAGGTGAAACACCTCCTGCATTTTTTATTCCCTGGGAATTTCATCATTTGTTGAAGACGAGCGCTTTGTCTTTTTGCTGGCTTGATCTTCTCAGCTTTCAACTTCTTGAGGGATGATTTTGGTGGAATGAATCCAAATGATAGAGACTCGTTAGATGAATCATCTTTACTTGAACATGTTTTCCTTTAAATCTTTCTTGTTGCTGCTAGTCATCCTTAACCTCTTATTTTCCATGGGATTCTTCTTCCAGTTGTCAAACAGTTTAGGAGACAAAACCTTGTGGACATTCAAAGCCTCTCCCTCATCATCCCTAATCTTATTTTGCAGTTTCCGCTTCAGAATGATGCTCAAGAATCTTCCATAGAATACTTTTGAGATTGGCTTCCCTGGAGCCTTTATTTTCTCAACTTCCTTGACTAACCAGTCATATAGTATCGCACCAAAGTTTATGCTCTTCTTCATGACAATGATAGACATGATTCTTAGTTGAGGATCACTTACCGTGTCATGAGCGGTGTCTTTGCATAAGATACATTTGCCTACTATCTCCGCCAGGAACTCGAACTCTTCTGGAAACTCCTTTTTCTTCATACCTTTGAGTTGTGGATTCTTCACATACCCATCAACCTCATTCCTTCAACTGTATCTATTCTTTCTAGAGATGAAGAATCTTCAATGGTGATTCCTAGACATTTGTTGATTTCAGTATCATCTATCTTGAGTTTTTCTCCTCTAACTTTTGAAACCAACTCATCATCGTTTACTACTGCGTTCTGATAGAACTCTTTTACCAGAACAGAGTAGACCTTGGTGTTTGCCCCCAAACATTCTGAGAACCCAGCTTTCTGCACTATTGTAAGAATATCCTTGAATTTCTTTTCAGAAGACTCAAACTTATTAAAGCCGAGTTGGATGTCGGAAACAACTTGACAGTTTTCCATAACAATGATTTTGTAAATTGGGTGTTTGGTCAAATGAAGGTTTCAGTGAGTAATTGGGGTGTGATCGAGATGTATATAGATTTCTGGTATCTTTTGTGTTTAGGGTTTGAAGAGTTTCTGGGTTTCAACAATGGTTTTGGTACAGGATGAGTTTGCACAGTTTTGAGAAATGGATACTGATAACTGATGGGAAAGGACAATCGTCAATTTGAAATTTTTGCTTATATCAGTTCCCTCGAAGTTTGTAGAAGACACGTGTCGGATATTCATTTGCAGGACGTGGTCTTCACTTTTGCATTTATCATAACTGATGCATAACTAACCCACTTGAGTTTGGAGAGCGTGAACATTACTTCCCTATTTGACAGACACCTTGGTCAGTTCGTAGAGTGACTTGCTTTTCACTCTACGATTATCCTTAGAAAATACTTTGGTCACTAGTGATTTCTGATGATACAGAATACTTGAGATTTCTTTACACAGTTCTCTTCTCCTGTTCAAACAGCAGGTGGATCATTCCTTGATGAATATCGACTCTGGTTGGAGAGAATTTCTTTTTCCTTTAACATCTGGAGCTCAGAAGGAATACAGATGATGTACCATTCCGTCTTTTAACAGAGTTAAGGAATCTCAGAGAGGGCATACCTCTTAGTTTGAAACTTAGGGCTTGGTTTGTCTTTGAGGCACTTTATCTGAGGAAAGACTGCTTTGGGTATGGAAGAGGGAATGTTAATCACTGTATGACATGAACTGTGAGCTGGTAATTGGCTGTGATAGGTTCAAGGGAAGGATGGTTTATGTGAAGTGTGATCGTTGACACATTATGTTCTACGATCTAGTTGTTGATCATAGTGACTCTATGATTTGGAGCAATATGGTTGATCTGGTCATCAATCGTAGAGTTTAGAGACTCTACAATTTGGGGGTGAAGATTTAATAGGTTCTGATGACTTCTTCACTTGTTTCTGATTATTGCTCCCCTATGGTCAATGTTTTCATCTCTGAGGTAGATTGTCTTCTGGTGAACATTCATTTTTGGTTCGTAGAGTACTTTCCTTTGTACTGTCTACTCTACGATTCTTTGACTGGTGTTGCGATCGTAGAGTTGGTTTGACCTTGTTAGACTTTTGCCCTGTGCATTGCTAAGCTTGACGAAATATTGCTTCCCCACACTCGATGCTGCCACCTTATGATTGGATTCTCCATCAATGAATTATAAAATGTTCTCCTCAAATTTGGCTTTTCTAAAATCCCTTTTTCTGACACTATGATCGTAGGCTTTGCATTCTCAGTTTTCTGTGATAGAAGAGTTGACTCGCACTTTGATGAGAACCTTGTCCTCTAGTTCCTCTTTGAGTGGTCTTTGGATCAGTCAAGACACCTGCTATTAACTCATATGAGATCAACTTAACAAATTTGACCTTGTCGATCTAAGTCCTTAGAACATAATGTCTATTAACTATTAAGGACTTTACATCTTTCATCAATGCAGACATATTTGCATATTGATTCATTTATCTTTTAAAAAACATCATCAAATCTTATAATAGAGAAATAACATTCACATGCATATTCCAAATACATTTTGATGTTAAAAAAAATATTTTGGTCTAGCTGAAACAAGTAGCATAGACACTTTTTAAATCGCCTAAAAATTTCATTTATATTTTTCAAAGCACACACGTGCCAAATCAACTTGAAACCAAAATTTTCGAAATCTAGTAAAGCTAGAAGAATGGGAATATCCTAAATTCCCTAACATTTTTAATACCTCTGCCACCTTCGTTTCTTTCACTTAATTATATTATTCATTGCTAGGACTATTTTCATTTATCATATTAAAATTTCTATCTACTCCAACTTTTCTATACCCCCGTATAGTTCATCAAACATACCACACATTATGAGTCCAGGAACTTACCACAAGAATATGAGTTTATAAGCTTGTCCTAGTAATACGTAGTCTAGGAACAAGTCAAAGACTATCCACATGCTGAGGGGCTCAAAACATACCATACGATTATGAGTTATGGACTTACCATATGCATGAGTTTTAAGAACTCGTGCCTAAACTTAATATTATCTATCTTTCAGAAACTCTTAGCGCGACTCTAACATTTCAATGATTATCACATAGTAACTAAGTAAACAAAAATCCCCTGCCCATACAAAGGATTGTGTAACTCAGTCACCACATGAGTCCTCAAATAAAATTTTGTACCCAAGTTTTTCTACCCCCTTATCATAACCTTTCTGTCATTCATGTCTCATCATTCTCTGAATTCTTCTTGTACTATTTCATAGTACCATATCTCTTTATAACATTAAACTATGCCTTTTCGACCATTAACAGGTCTCTATGTTATTTCACATTTTCACTTGATCCCATCATGATCTTGCTTCACAACCTACTTCTTACTTACTTCATTTATCTCGTGATCGTATCGTAGTACGATCCTCTTACCGTTCTTGATCATATTATTATGATCTCCTTCCATACTTTTCAGCTTACCTTGTCATCTTTATTGTTTAAATCAGGTGTCCCCTGATTTTTCTTTGAGATTCATCTTTGAATCCATTCAAATATTCTTTCAATTATGTTCTTAATTGAACTTATAATTTTTTTTTCAATTCATTACTTTCATTCAAATCTTTTTTAACATCTTTATCTCTTTTTTTTTATATTCTTATATCTTTCATATTTCCTTTACTTTAGCCAATATTTGAGATCTGTATTTCTTAACTTACATCTTTCTATTTTAATTCCCCCATGTTCATCAAACTTATCACGTATTTGGACTCAGGAACTTACCATAATCATATGGTTGAGGAGCTTGTCCTAGTCAGGCTATAGTCGCACATTCGCTAAAGGGACTCCACCATATAATCATGAGTCACGAGTTTACCATACGTTTGAGTTTTCAGAACATTCAACTAACCGTACTCTTTCTTACTTTATGTTATAGCCTAAGGTATCATTTACCTAAGGTTTATAACCTCTAGCTCTGATACCAACTGTAACGGCCCCGAAATTCGACCCACTTTATCATCTTAATTTTTCGTGTTTATTTAACATTATATTCCTTACGTCCAAATTTCGGTTCATTAATAAATCTTTAATCACCTTAATTGATCCATTAATTGATTTTAAAATTGTCAATTACAAATTTTTCGGTATAATTTTTTTTTCCTCTTTCTTTTTCTCACTTCAATCATTGTATTAAAATAATTGGATATTTAAAATCCTTACATTCTGGATCCCAGTCCCTGGATCGCAACCTTAACCTTTACTTTCTTTTACACACATCATAAGGCTCATCATTTAAAATTTACTGTTATTTATTTTCATACAAATCTTCCTTGTTGCATCATTCGTAATCAAACATATAATAATTTCTATCGTAACAATTATCCTGATCAATCACAGTTCATAATTGAACTTCTAACATATTCAGATTCAAATTATATATACATACAATTCATCAAAGTAAATTAACAAATTTCTCACATTGAATTATAATATTAACAATATAACAATCACGTTTTCTACCTTTTAGGCAATTCATCTCTAACATAATCCAATATTCTTGAATTTCATTTCTTTGCTGCAAAAATGTTTATTAAGCAAGTAATGAGCACAACGGCTCAGCAAGTTCAACAGTTTATGCATCACGTAGCACATACCTTAATATGCTCAGTGTGTGTCATATATCATGTGTTATGCCTATACTTGAGCAACATATATATATTCATATCGTTGTACGATGTACACATTGTTGTCATGTTAATCATGTAGCACATAGCATATAATTTGCATGCATTTGAACAAATAGTAACATCTCATAACAGATACCATTTAACATTCAAAGGACTGAAGAACTTGCCTGGATGTCCAATTAATTAATTGATAGCTCAAAACCTTTACTCGATCAACCTATGATCATAAAATAGTCAAATAATAATTATTTATCTCTTTATGATATTAATTTACTTAATTAATATCATTCCTAGGCCAATTAAATTTATATGGTTAATTATATTAACCTCATCCTTTAAATATTAATATAACTTAATATCAACTCCTTCACTTCGGACAACCCAGCTTATCGGACAAATTTTAACATATCTGGTTGTCCAAAAATCTTATTTATCCATTTTCTAAATTGTAACCTTACTAGATTAATATTTAAAGTATTTAAATATTAATCCCCAATATTTAATATTTATGCAAAAATATTAAATTTAATGCCCAAATGTCATTTCTATATTTTTAGTATTTTCCTATAATTTTCTATAATTTTAAAATAATTTTTAAACATTTATTACATTAAAATCAAATTTCTGGGGGCATTTTAGTAATTTCCGCGCCCTTAGGGACATAACCAGAAATGTCCGAAAAGTCCAGGGGCATTTCTGTAATTTCGGCAACGTTAGGGACTTGACTGGCATTAACAGAAAAGATTAGGGGCATAACCGAAATTTCGCGTGGCCAAAAGACACGCTGGGTATTCACCGGAAAGGCCAGGGGCATTTTCGTACTTTTGCCCCAAAACACGGTCGCGCAATGCGCGGACCATCCCTGTCTTTCCAAAACGACGTCGTTTGTTGGCCCGTTCCGGAAACTTCTTTCGCGCATGGCGCAACCTGCCTACACGCCCAAAACGACGTCGTTTTTATCTGGCCGGAACAGACCTCGCGCAATGCGCGGTCGACCTTTTTACTGTTCATCTTCTACAGTTGTGAACAGTGCGCCAATTTCCAATAAATTTCCATTTTTAATCCACTTTTTCACCACAAAATTATTCTAAAAATCACATAATTCATATATATGCATTCTAAAATTAATTAGAATAATTATATTAACTATTTACAATTTTTCTACAAAATTATTTCATCTCCAATAATACATAAAATAAACTAAATTAATTGATTTATACCTTAAAACTCATTCCTTGAAACTTGTTCCTTCCTCCTCATGGCCTAAAACTTCTTCTCTCTTGGTGGTGCCGACATGGTGGTCGGGTGGTGAGTGGTGGTGGCTTTCGGTGGAAAGAGAAAGAAGTGGAGAAGAAATGTTATTTTTTTGTTTTGTTTTTGCTTTCCTTTTCTTGCTTATTTATTTTCCTTTCATAGCCAACAAATTTAAATACTTTGGAAACTTAGCCAAAAGTCCATCGACTTAGTCACCGACTTTTGCAATTCGGATAACACAAAATCGTGTATAATTAATTATTTAAATACATTATGTAGTTATTTCGTGTAATAAATATTTTATATAATATATATAAAATATTTAATTTAATCTACCAAAAATCATAACATGATTTATAAATAATATTCAAACCTCTTTTGGATATTTTTCTTGACAAATTTTATACACACATAACGCTATGCATGTAATTATATGAGGTAATTTATACCTCCAAAATTTATAAAATAATTCATATAACATATATAAATTATTTTTCGTAATTTTTCACTTCGTTACTTGGACAACATGTTACACTAACATGTTCCCGTTTCTGAAATATTATTCTTCATAAAAGTCATAATAATTTAATTATGCATAAACATAATTTTTAATAACTTAAAATATTCATTTTTCTTATTTATTATTCAATTTCTTTAATATTCACATTAATTTATTTATATATAAATTATATAATTTATATAATTACATTCTTCTTTTAAATAATTTCTTAATTTCCTCTAACTTTATTCCATATAATTACCTTATATAAATTACATAATTATTCTTATATAATTTATATAATTATTATTTTTTTCTCATATTTCACTTTAATTTCCTTATATAAATTATATAATTATTATTATATAATTTATATAATTACATCTCTTCTTTATAAATTCTAAACTTTCTCCACCATTCTTAATAAAATCTAAAATCCATAATTATATTATTACAACTCCCTCATTAATTTTCCATTTAAAATTGAATTAATTTAATTATTAATCCCTTAATTTTCATAATTAATGAAATTTATATTTATCACTTAAACATATACACACATATATATAAAAATGTATATATATAAATATATCACTACTACAAAATAGTAAAAAGATAACACTTAAACAACAAGATTTTTATAAAAAACATTGTAGTGTTTTTTTTCATAACGTTTTTTCAAAAAGCGTTATAGATACATATGCAAAAACGTTATGTATTTATAAGGAGTAATATTTGGTTTTAAAGTTGTAACGTTTTTTTAAAAAAAAGTTATCTATTTAAAAAACACGGAGCTTAAAAAAATAGCGCGGAAGTCAAAACTCAAAATTAAAACACGGAACTCACAAGTGAAACAGCTCTCTCTCATGTTTCATCGAAGTCATCTATCTCACTCTTCCTTGACTTAGCTCTCTCCCTTTCTCGCTCAATCTAGATATCCTCGCTCAAAAGCCATCTATGGTAACTATCCTCCTCCTCTGACCTCTGCTTCTCTCTCTATACGTCTCTATGGCTACCAATGATCAATCAATAGAGGATACTGTATATTTGTTTGTGTATACTATTTGTTTGGTGTAGATCTGGTTAGATCTGATGGAAATTTGTTGTTTGATGTGTAGATCATTAATGATCGCGAAACTGGAAGATCTAGGGGATTCAGATTCATTACCTTCAGGGATGAGAAGGCGAGGCGCAGTCTCGCGGAGGCGGTGGACGCCGTGAGGGTGGATATGGTGGAGGTGGTGGCGGCTACGGAGGAGGTGGTTGCCGTGAAGGTGGAGGTGGTGGTTACGGAGGAGGTTTTATTAAATTATCATTTCAGTTCTGCTTGTTGGAGTTTAATAAAATACTAAGTTCAGGTAGCAGTTTAGTATTGTTTGCCCTGAAGGTAATGTAGCACAATGTCATATGGTTCATTTTTATGGATTTTTTATTAGAATATCTCGTCTCTATGCTTTTTGTTGCTTTCCACATGTATTTTTCTGGTTTCAATTTTTTCCCCAATGCTGTTGTTCCGATGTCCTTTTATATAATCCGTTTCTGGATAGATGATGTGCCAAAGAAACTATACTCATGGTTCTACATTTTGGTTCCAGGTGTGCGAGGAATATAAGTTGGTGCCAGACACGCTTTATCTGACAGTGTATCTCATTGATTTGTTTCTTTCTCAACACTATATTGAAAGACAAAGACTTCAACTGCTAGGCATCACTTGCATGTTAATTGCTTCATAAGCTCTCTTACTGGTAGATCAATCAAGTGAATGTTTTTATTCATCAAAACTCTTGTATTTATGATGCAGAGATGTATGTATACTTACATTCACTGGCTAAGATAAGATGCGATTCAGATTTTATAAAGCAAAAAAATCTAGGCATTGGGATACAAAGATGACAAATACTTTACTTTCAGCAACAAAACAAAACAACCTTAGCTGACCTGGTTGTTGTAAAGTTAAAACTTCACGCAAAAGATGATAAGGCAAATTTTGCAAATTGTTTCTTATGTGCTATTAAATTTATTATGATGACTATTGAATTAAGTTATTACTTATTATTCTTGCCAACTAGAGTCAGCTGACAGTTGAACTGTTTTGGTGTGAGTGCAATTAACGAGTGTAAAGGGTAAGTTTTTCTGTAGCACATAGATTTTTATAATTAATTCTCTGCGCGAATCTTCAAGATGGTGAAACATGGTGATGGGCTACTGACTTTTGTGAGGCTGAACTTTGTTTTGCATTAAAAAAATTACTTAAAATTTTCTATTTTAATAATTGAATTTTTAATGTTTTATCTACTTAATCTATTACTGTGCTGACCCAAATCTTCCCTTCACTTATGTCCTTTTTATCATCTATAGCACTCCTACATCATTTTGTCCCTACATTAATATTTTGTGTGACAAAATGATGAATGTTTCAGGGGAGACTGGAAGGATGTATGAAGCTAATGTTGATGATGTGGACTACAGGCTGGTAGCAATATATACTCCTGTAAGAGAGGACGGAGTTGAGGGACAAAACCTGTTTCTACATCAACAGAGTCAATTGCAGTTGGTAAATTTGAACATCTCATCTTTTCTAATCTTAATATCTCATTTTGCTTTTTATTGTACCATATATTTTATGTCATGTTTTATCTTCCCAGTCTTGACTAGTACTTTTTGGCTCCAGAAGCGTTTTCGGGTTCAATTGTGAATTTTGTGGATAATTTAGGGAAGTTTGCTATGAGAAGCTAAAGTTCGTATTTTTTTGACAAGGTTCCTTTTATGGGGGTTTGGCTTGATTAGGGCATATGTGTGTTTTTTGTAAGCATGTGTATATGGTTTTGTCCCCATTTTTTTTAGCACATTTTAGTGATATTAAATATCTATTAAATAAAATATTTACATGTTCCTATTTATACAAACTTAAACTGGCATGTACTTAAGTTTCTAGTTAGAATCATCTTTGGGAATCTGTAGGCTTAATCAGGTCTTAGTGTGTCTTGTGGTTCTATTTTCCCTTCTAACCTGTGACACCCCAGGATTTTACAGAAATTTTAAATAAGGATTATGAATAATTAAGTGAAGGTTATAAAACAAAACCTAGTTAAAATGATTAAATATGATTATTATGTGATTAAATTGAATTGTTATGTGATCAATGTGTTAGAAAGAACTGTATGGTTGAAATATTAAGGAGGGACCTATGTGGTCGAATATAAAAAAGATGAATTAAACCAGAGAATTATTGGAAATGAGAAATTATAATGAAAATGAATTTTGATGAATAAATGGTTATATAATGGATTTGAGATAAATGATTTATTATAATACCTATAATAAGGTGATTTGGAAAGAATTATTGTAAGACACGATGTTATGTGTCAGCAAGTTATAGATCAAATACATGAATATGTGTATATAGAGGTATTTGAGCAGTGGGAGCAAGAAAAGCTAAAGACTAGAGAAAATGAGAAATATGTATATTGATGTTTTGAATTATGGATGTTAATAGCAAGTTTAATGAATAGGCTTAGAGAGGCGAGAGTATAAGAATGACAAATTAAAGTAGGTATGCATATATGTGCGGTGGAGAAGGAACCATGTGATTAAAGCAGTTATTAAAGATTTAAGGAATAATAAATATGTGATATGAGAATATATGAAATTTGTTTAGGAATTGATAATTTTGATGGAAATAAGTTATGTAGTTATACGTCGTGCAAAAATGGAATGTAATACTCTTAGAATGAGTGGAAAGCATGTTGGATGCAAGAATGATTTAAATTGGTATTTAAATTATATGTAAACAAGAAAAAGGGACGTAAAGTAGTAATAAATGTATTATGAGTTTAAAAGGATAGAGGATGATGGATTTTAGTAATCTGGTCGAGATTTGCTTCACGAGGAAGCGGTTTATGGAAAAGTGAGCAAATCGACTATTTTGAGATGTCGGAAAGTGAAATGGATTGAATGGGAACCGAGAAGATTTGGGGAAAACTTATTATGGAATATTATGCAAATTGCAATTATTGATAATTATTATATGTTATTGATGAAATTAGCATTTGGGAATGTGACAAGTGTTATGGGACAAACCAATTATGGCGTATTTGATGCTAGAATAAAATTCAAGCATAATGAAATTAGTTTGAATTAAATTGGATTTGAAATGGATTGAAATAAGCAAATGTTGTTTTAAGAGATTAAATTCTCTAGCTTTTGGTAATAAAGACAATAGTGCCCTTGTCAAATTATGTAATGACACATGAGTCCTAAGTGGTTTAATGACTATTATGTCCATACTTGGTGGTGAGAAATGACATGGATGCCCCATTAACCATGCAAGTTAAACTAACCAAATATTGGTTAAGTGTTGGAGCACTTTTATATATATATGTATGTATGTATATGTTAAGTAAAGAAAGAGCTTAGTTCATTATGTTTTCAGCAAAAACATTCGAAGGAGAAGGCTAAGAGAGAAGGAGAGGAAAGCTAGGGTTGCTAGGAAATCTTGGAGAATCCATAAGATAGAGTTCAAGCTAAGTGGAAATCATCCTTAGAAGGGAGCATACAACCTTGAGGAAGCTTTAGTGCATGAAGAAAGACAAGTTTCAAGAAGGTATCACAAAGTTTAAGTTATGAACTTTAATGTTTAAGTGTTTAAATTCAAGTTCTAGTATGGCCATGCATGAATCCTTGAAAGACAAGGTTTGATTATGAAGTTATGTGAGTTTATGTGTGCTATGTTTGAGATTTGATGGAACTATAGATTCTAAGGTTGTAAATCAAAGGCGATATATTATTCATGTATGAATTTAAGCTAGAAATCATGATCTAAGGTATGATCATATGATATGTGTTGCTAGATTTGATGAAAACCTAGTTTGGAAGGTTGAACATGTCTAAAGCATGATAAATTTTATGTTAGATAGTATATAAAATGCTCAAGTGATGGAGAAGTATGTTTTAGTTTGAGAAAATTTGAATACTAGGCTATACTTTGCGTATAGATTTCGTAATAATTTGTAAAGTGCATTAGAAGGTGCGGTTAGAAGTTATATGGACTTATATAGTGGTCAAATGTGGTTGTGATAACTTATATGATATATAGAGTTAAGAATTAAAAGTAAGGTTAAGCTTTGAAATTTGAAAGGTTTTGAAAAGTTAAGGAAAATTCGGATTAAAGGTGATTTTTGGCAATTTTGGGTAATTAAAGGCAAAATGAAGTCACATAACTTGTTTTCATGTTAATACACGTGTCTAGGTTATTTTGGAAGTTAACGGATTCAAATTTGAACGAAAAGGCGATTCGAACGATCGAAATCGATCGTTTCGAATCGAAATGGATTTTTACGGACAAATATCGCCTGGGACGAAGTTTTACGGTTTTGAAAGTTTGGACATGTCATATATAGGTTATATGAACTATGTCAAGTGTCGGAATGATGTTTTGAAGCAAATGGCCAAAAATCACAAAGATTGCAAAAGTTGATTTCAAACTTCAGAAAAATTTCTAAGTGTTGAACTGTTACGAACAACCCTCCTATGGGCTAGGTTATCTTTGATTTCGAGAATTCAAATGAGGCAAAGGAAAATTTAGTAAAATACTATGTAGCAAGGTCTAGCACTGTACCAAATTTGGTCTTGATTGGATTTGTAGTTAAGGAATTAAAAATCACCAAAGCAGTAGAGAAAATCAGAAATTGCTGAACCAGGGACTGCGCCGGGGCGCAGTCATTAAGCCTTGACACTGCGCCGGGGCGCAATGTCACTGTTCATGGCCGAGAGCTTTTCGCGGCCAGCGAGATTGGGAAGAAGAAACTTGGCGCCGGGGCGCGATGTACTGTAGCAGAAAAGTAATTTTAATGTCCGAAAAGCTATGTTTTGATATAAAATGATAGAGATGGGTTATGTAAACCCTAAGTAAATAAGAATGGACTATATAAAGGATGTCAAGGTATAATAAAATGATAAATGGCATAATGTAACATGCCTAAAGCTAAGCCAAAGTGAGCTAAAGGTTATGAAAAATGTCGAGGACAAAGTTGAAATATAATATGAACCTATGTAAGGTTTAATACATTAAATGGGAATTGATTAGAGACGAATGGTGGTATAATTATGAGTTAAGTTTGATAATTCATATTAAGTTTATGATCATATATTGATGTTTATAAATTGTATGTTTACAGACAAGGTTCGATCGAGTAACCTGAGGTAAAGATGGATAGATCGGCCAAGCAAGGCGACAAAGGTTAAGTTAATAAATGCATTCCAGGCAAGTGTTCAGACTATAAGGTGCTATGTTCTAGGCGAACTGTGTGTTAGTAAAACATTTGAAATGTGCCTTACGTGCAATTATATGATTTAATTGTTAAGTGTAATACGTGGCATTCATGTATAACATGATTAAGTAGAGGCATAACGCATAAATAAACTATGAGCATGAAATGTGTTAACTGAATTACTTGCTGAGCCTATGTGCTCATTCTTGCTATTACTAACTTTTTAGGTAAAACATGAGAAGGCCAGATGATCCGGTGCAGCTAAGGTAAAAAAAAGGGGAATAGATAAACAAGCATGAAGAAATTGATATTTGTAAATGATGTAATGTGAAGTTAGCAGCTGAATGTAAAATTAATTATGTGTAAGTTATGTACTAATTGGTTGATTATAACATCAGTGTAAGTCGAGTCTGATATATACTATAACTCGAATGTATGGTAAATATGTATGGAGCAGGTTATACATGATTCAAGTATGAGGTAAATAGGTTGCCGAATGGATTAATGATAAGCATACGAGGATATGTATGATATTGTTGAATGTGTACAGATATATATGAATAGTAGCAGGTACACAACAGGTATACGTAAACAAACTCGTGTATGAATACTTCATGGCGAAATTTTAATTATAGGTTAAATTAAATCCTAAATTTTATGTGATTACGAAATGAAATAGACTCGGTCACAATTAACAAGTGTTGACCTAAAGGCTAATGATTAGTAAAGTGAACGTTACGATCCTGAGACTAGTAAGGAATGTAAGTTAAATAAGTTTTAAAAAAAAAAAAAAAAAAAAAAATATGGACCAAATTTAAGGTCAACTCAATGGGTTTAAAGGTCAAAGGTATAAAGTTTAACGCACGGGGTCTCGGTTAACAAGGTTTTAAGTTAATCACTATGTAATCCAGATATCATTGGACTTAATTAAGGAAGGTGGGATCTCAGGGCGTTTCATAACCAGTATTTAATAGTTGAGTTGATCTGATGAGATTTTAAAAAGGTAATTATGTATACCTAAATCATTTAGAAATAACTCAATAAGTGATTTAGCAAACAATGGTTTGAGTAAAACCTATAAATAACCCTCCTCAGTTGGTTTTTGAGTAGATTCTTAGTTATTACTTTTAATGCTTAATTGCTTATAAGAATTAACTCAAGATTGAAGTAATTCCATGCTAGACTGTTTCAATAAATTTTCTAAACTAAATATTCATATTATTGTTGAGAAGTGTGTTTCATCTTATTGTTGTGTTTTATGTCTTTCTCTTTCTCTCCTTTTATTATTTCATTCCCCTCCTTTTCTATTTCTCCCTGCCCCTCTCTTTTGCTTTTTATGTCTGCTTATATATATATATATATATATATATATATATATATATATATATATATATATATATATATATATATATATATATATATATATATACATATGTTGTACGTTTATACAGGTGTCCATGTGGGTATTGCTCGTATACTTATATATTTTGCTGCATTCTATCCTTTTCTTGTATTTGTTTGTTTTCTTATTTCTTTTATCTTATTTCACTTTTTATTTATATATTTTCCTTTCTTATCTTTTGACTTTTATGCTGTCGCATCACAAGGGATACATTCTCAGCATAACCCAACTAATTTACTGATAAGACTTTTTAGACTTTTCCATGCTTTTAATTACAGATATGATATCTCTTAAATTTAATGTTGCTTTATTTCTGGATCATTATTTCTATTAACTATTGTGATCTTGTTATCAATATTACAAAATGCTCTAGTTTCCTTACTCTTTGTTGCATTATCTTCTTGCAGTGGGTTGTTCTGACCAGAAAGCATGCAAAAATGGAAGTTAGAGGTGACTATGTCTTTTCCTACGTATCAGTCTCATTGCATTGCGAGGCAAGTTCTCTCATACCTGAATTGGGGAGTATTGCTTATTTGGTTTCGTTCCTTTTATTTGGTGCTTTCTTTTGGTCTTTCCTGGTTGTTATTTAAGGATCAAGATGGAAACTTAAAACCGAGGAGTGGGGATTTCTGAAAGGAGGAAGAACAAGTGAAAGAAGATATTTATTTGTAGGATTATTTGAATCCTTATTAAAGATTTTTTCATGTATATATAGACTACATTTTGTTTCAAACATACTAACAAAACTGATGGCAGACCATCTCTTGCAGGAGGAAACCATTCGAAGGAAATGTAGCAGACTTGGAGACTTTAACAGCCTTGAGAATTTCGCTAGTACTTGAAATCTAGCTACAAGATGTGTAGTAGCTACAAAATGATATAATTAGTTTATAGGATGTTTTATCCTTTGCCCTGCTGCTGCTTTATATATTTTTTGTGGATAGTTGTATATTTTGTGGATGTAGTAATTTGAAACTGTAAACGTATGCTATTATTAGATGTATTTTGAAATTGAGAATGGTTGATACATTTTAGCTTTAAATGAGAATTTAGAGTATTTTTACCTATATGTCATTGCATTAATATTAGCAGTTCTACAAGTACGACATTGCAGGTACAACGTTGTCTAAACGTACTACAATAGATGACATCTTATAAACGTTGTATAAATTAGTCTAAAGGTTGTGTGATGTATTAAACTATAACGTTTTATACCAGAAAATGTTGTGGAATGATACCATCTACAACGTTTTCAAGCATCTTAGTATCTATTTAAAGAAAAAAAACGTTGTATTATGAGTCAACTACAACGTTTTAAAAACGTTGTATAAAATGTGTCAAATAGATGACACTCTTAACCTCGACGTTTTTGGGAGAAAATTACAACGTTTTTTAGGTGTTATCTTTTTACTGTTTTGTAGTAGTGTATACATATTTAATTCATGCCTTTCACATTAACACATAACCTCATTTAAAATCATAATTCCTGTACTTCTACAATAATTTAATTGTACAATTTATTGTACCTTTACATGGAATCTCTCTTATTTTTCATAAATTGTTTCCAAGCAATTTATTTATCTTTTTATTTATTTTAAATCCACACAATTCATCACCATCTTGATACATATTTAATTTAACTAATCAATTCCTTCATACACTTTGAATTACTTATATCATAAATAATTTAAACAATTTTGATAATTTTATCAATTAAATTCTCATTTAATATTATTAAAGAAATCCTGAAAATTCGGATCCTCACAGAAAAGTCAACCAAAAAACCATTTGGTAAAGCCAATAGGACAGAAACACCATTACAACTTATTCACTCTGACATCTGTGGCCCTATGAATGTAAAAGAAAGGTATGGACGTTCCTATTTTCTCACAATGATAGATTACTATACACGTTTCGTGTACATTTTCTTGATCTCTCATAAGTCTGAGGCATTAGAATGTTTTAGACGTTATTTGATTGAGGTCGAGAAACAGTTAGATAAAAGTGTTAAGGCACTTCAAACTGACCGATGCCGCAAGTATCTGTTTGATCAGTTCAAGGAACTATGTGAAGAAAGAGGGATAATCATACAATTGACAATCCTTAGAACTCCACAACAAAATGGTGTGGCGGTGAGGAGAAACTGGACATTATTAGACATGCTTAGGTCTATGATGGCGCAGGAAAATTTGCCTATCTCCTATTGGGGTGATGCATTGTTGACTGCGACATATACACTTAATCGTGTGCCTAAAAAATCGGTTTATATTAGTCCACCCCATATAAATTATGGACCGGCAGAAAATCCGAATTAGGATATATGCGGCCTTGGGGATCAATAGCTTATGTACACAACACTTCTCATGAACATGGAAAGTTGGGCCCTATGGGTAAGAAGTGTATCTTTGTAAGATATTCTGAACACTCCAAAGACCATGTTCTTTGGAGAGCATGCTGATGGGACTATATCAGAGATAGAGTCATGAGATGCGGATTTCCTTGAGATAGATTTTCCTAACAGAGGTGATGTGAGCAAAGAGATGAACTTTTATGAGATAAAAGAAGATTTTGACACCCCAACTCGTACATTAGAGTCCGATGAGGCTATTCCTCAGGCTCCTGTAGATAGTGGGAGTGACATGCCTTCAAGGAGTTCTCTTCTATCGAATGAAGAGTCTCTTATTCCTCAAATGTGCAGAAGTCAAAGGGGTAACATTCCACATCATCTCTTTGAGATTTAGGGGACTGCCTTTCTGGCCGATACGCTTGATGATGAGGAACCTCGATCTTATCGAGATGCTCTATCATCTACTGCTAGTGATAAATGGATGACTGTAATGAAAGATGAGGTGGAATCCATGAGTATTAATCAAGTTTGGGACTTGGTTGACCTTCCACTAGGGCAAAAGGTTATTGGGAACAAGTGGGTTCTTAAAGTCAATTACAAGGCGGATGGTTCCATAGAGCGATACAAAGCTCGTCTTGTAGTCAAGGGTTACACCCAGCAAGAGGAAATTAATTACAAGAAAACCTTCTCACCAGTTGTGAGGTTTGCCTAAATTTGCCTCATCTTAGCGATTGTCACTCATTTGGATCTAGAGTTATATCAAATGGATGTTAAGACAGCCTTTCTCAATGGAGATTTAGCTGAAGAGATATACATGGATCATCTAGAGGGTTTCATCATAGAAGGACAAGAGCGCAAAGTCTGCAAGCTCAAACGTTCTATTTATGGTTTAAAACAGGCATCCAGGCAATGGTAATCTGAGATTCCATCAAGCCATTATTTGTGATGGCTTTACGATGATCGAGGAAGACCATTGTGTGAATATTAAATGTGTGAATATCTGAATTTTCAGAATTTCTTTAATAAAATTAAATAAGCATTTAATTGATAAAATTATCAAGGTTGTTAAATTAATTATTATTTTATGTGATTTAAGGTATGTGATGAGATTTAATTAGTAAATTAAATCTGTGCAGAGATTATGATAAATTGTGTGGAGTTAAAATAATTGAAAAGTAAATAAATTGTTTAAAAATAATTTATGAAGAATAAGAGAAATTATATGTAAATGTACAATATATTGTACAATAAAATTATTATGGAAGTACATAAATTATTATTTAAATGATGTTATGTGGAAATGTGAAATATATGAAATTAGATATGTACATATATACATTTGTATATATATATAAGTGTGGATGTTTAATTGATATATTAAATTCCATTGATTATGGAAATTAGGGGATCAATAATTAATTAATCCAAAATTTTATGAACAGTTATTGAGGGAGTTAATAAAATTGTAATTATTAATTTTAGATTTAATTAAGAATTATGGTGGAAATTTAGTAATTTATTGAGAAGAAATGTAATTATATAAATTTTATAATAGTAAATTATATAATTTATATAAGAAAATTAAAGTGATGTATAAAGGAAATTATAATTATATAAATTATATAAGGATAATTATATAATTTATATAAGAGTATTAAAATAATGAGAGAGTTAATGAATGTATAATTATTGATTATATAATTAATTAATAATTATGGAAGAATTTAAGAAATTATTTAAAAGGAGAATGTAATTATATAAAATATATAATATTAAATTATATAATTTATATATAAAGAAATTAATGTGAAATGTAAAGAAATGAAATTAAATGAGGAAAAAGAAATGTTTTAATTCATTAAAAATTATGTTTATGCATAATTGAATCGTTATGACTTTTATGAATGATAATATTTCAGAACCGTGATCATGTTAGTGTAACATGATGTCCAAGTAACGAAGTGAAAAATTATGATTTTTTTTATATGTTATATGAATTATTTTATGATTTTTGGAGGTATAAATTACCTCATATAGTTACATGCATGACATTATGCGTGTACAAAATTTGTCAAGTAAAGTACCCAAAAGAGGTATTAATATTATTTATAAATCAATTTATGATTTTTAGTGAATTAAAATAAATATTTTATATACATTATATAAAATATTTATTACACGAAATAAATACGTAATGTATTAAAATTATTAATGAAGCATGAAATTTTGTGGCTATCCGAATTTGATAAAGTCGGTTGCATGGATAAAAGGCGGTGGAATTATTATGGGCTTCCAAATTGGTTAAGTGATTTGGCTATAAAAGAAAAAGAATTAAAAGGGAAAGAAGGAGATACAAAAAGAAAGGAAAAGAAAAATAATACAAACTTCCTTTCTCTTTTCCTTCCACCTAGAGCCACCACCCCCCAACCGTGACCACCATAGCCACCACCAAGAAGGAGATTTTGGGCACCATTAAAGTCTTAAAGAAGCTTCAAGAAATGTATAAATCAATTTATTTTGATTTATTTTGGTATTTTTGGTATTAATTAAATTGTGTGAAAAATTAGTAAATAAATAGAATAATTATTCTATATAATTTTTGGATGTATATCTATGAATTATATAATTTTTGGGATGATTATGTTGTGAAAATTGTGAAGAAAATGGAAGAAATTGTGCAAAGTTTGCTACTGTTTACGGTTGGGAAAGAAAGAAGAAGGAAGGGACGGTCCGTGCATTGCGCGGACCATTATTTTTTTCAGACGCGCGCAATGAAACGACGTCGTTTCTAGGGGCTGAAGGGGGTCCGCGCCATGGCGCGGCAGAAGTTTCCGGAAATAGGGGCCGAACGACGTCGTTTTGGGACGTCCGGGGGGTCGGCCCACACAATGCGCGGCCGACGCACGCAGTAAAATGACGGTTGTGCCCCTGCTCTTTTCATGAAATACCAAACATGTCCCTAACGTTGCTGAAATTACGAAAATGCCCCTGGACTTTCCAAAAAATTCCGGTTGTGTCCTTGAGGGCGCGAAAATTACCAAAATACCCTCAGAAGTGATTTTTAATTGAAATAAATGTTTAAAAATTGTTTAGAAATTATAGAAAATTACTAAAAATATAGAAATGATGTTTGGGCATTAAATTTAATATTTTTGTGAAAATATTAAATATTGGGGATTAATATTTAAATGTTGAAATATTAATCCAATAAGGTTAAAGTTTAGAAAAATGAGTAAATAAATTTTTTGGACAACCAAATATGTTAAATTTTATCCGATGAGTCGGGTTGTCCGTATTGAAGGTGTTGGATATTAAGTTAAATGAATATATTAAGGAACGGGGTTAATTTAATTAACCATATAAATTAATAATTGGCCCAGAGATGATATTAATTAAGTAAATTAATATCATAAAGAGATAAATAATTATTATTTGATTATTTTATGATCATAGGTTGACCGAGTTAAAGGTTTGAGCTGTAAATTTAAATAATTGGACGACAGACAAGTTCTTCAGCCCTTTAATGTTAAATGTTGTCTGTTATAATATGCTAATACTTGTTTAAATACATATAAATTATGTGTTATGTGATATGTGGATAATATGACAATTATGTGTAATTTGTGCAATGATGTGAGATATATTGCTATAGTAGAAGCACAAGCACATGATATATGACACACACCGAACATGTTAAGGTATGTGCTACGTGAAGCATAAACTGTTGAACTTGCTGAGCCGTTGTGCTCATTACTTGCTTAATAAACATTTTTGCAGTAAAGAAATAAATTTCAAGAATTTTGGATTATGTAGAGACGGTTTACCATGGAAGGTTGTAACTGTTATTATATTTTTAACATTATAAATCAATGTGGATAAATTGCCAAGTTACTTTGATATGCTATATGTACAGATAAGTGGATCTGAATATGATGAGTATAGTTTAAACTGTGAACTGTAATTGTTCAACATGAATATTATGATAGAGACTATTATATGTCTGATGATGAATCATGAAACAAAGAATAATTGCATGGATATGAATGATATTAAAATTTGAATGCCGAGCTTTATGATACAAGAAAGAGAAGAATAAGTAAAGGTTGCGATCCAGGGACTAAGATCCAGATGTAAAGATTTTAAATATCCAAATATTTTAATACAATGATTGAATTGAGAAAGTGAGAAAAAGAAAAAAAAATTATACCAAAATATTTGGTAATTGTTGATTTTAAAATCAATTAAGGGTTTAAATAAGGTGATTAAAGATTATTAACGAACCGAAATTCGGACGTTAAGGAAATAATGTATTATAAATATAAAATTTAAGGTAATAAAGTTGGTCGAATTTCGGGGTCGCTACAAAATGGTCCAAAGATAAATTTCTTATTCTATCGATGTATGTCAACGACATCCTGTTAGCTGGGAACGATAAGGAGATGATTGTTACCACTAAAGGGTAGTTGTCCTCTAACTTTGAGATGAAGGACATGGGGGAAACAACTTATGTTCTTGGAGTCAAGATCTATAGAGATCACTCAAGAAAGCTTCTTGGTTTGTCTCAAGAGACTTACCTCAAAAAGATTCTAGAGCAATTCTAAATGAGCAACTACAAACCCATAAACACTCCTATCACTAAAGGCGATGCCATTGGACCCAAGCAATGCCCTAGTTCTCCTGAGAAAATGTCCCATTACCCGTATGCCAGTTTTATAGGAAAGTTAATGTATGTAGTTATGTGTACTCAGCCTGATATAGCATATGCAATTGGTTATCTCGATCGTTATCAGTCAAACCCTGAAATTACTCATTGGAGGGCAATCAAGATGATCTTGTGATATTTGAAAGGTACTTTGGACTACCTGTTGTGCTTGGTTACTCCGATGCTAGTTGGGGAGGTAACCAAGGGGTGCGCAAGTCGACCTCAGGATATGTATTCTTGCTACATAGTGGTGCCATCACTTGGTGTAGCAAGAAAGAGACTTGCGTTGCTCTTTCGACGATGGAGTCGGAGTTTATAGCATATATGTCAGTTGTTTAAGAAGCCATGTGGTTGAGGAGATTTTTCGAGGATCTTGGAGTCGTCTCTTATGCTTCGGATCCTGTGATTGTTTACTCTGATAGCACATCAATCCTAGGTTACATTAAGGACCCTAAGTATCATGGCAGGACGAAGCACATTGACTTGAGGATGAACTTTATTAGAGAGAACATAGCAAATAATGAGGTGATATTAGAGTACATGCCCATTGACCTTAAGGTAGCAGATCCCTTGACGAAGCTGATACAGAGAGATACTTTTTGTAGGCATGTTAGTTCGTCAGGGCTTCGTAGGGCTTGATGTACTTTCTTGTTTTATTGTATATCACTCATTATTTGGCTTGTATTAAAGATATTCATTGTTTTATCGAGATATTTATCATTTATGCAAGATTCATTTGTTCCTATTTATGATTGTGTTATTTTAGCGCTTATGATAATATTAATAGTTCACACAGTTATTATGCATACTGGATATGCACACACTAAATATATGTCAACAAGTTGAATGGTTCACTCACACGAGAAATCACCCTTGGCGCTTTGAAGAACGAGCAAGGTTGAGACAGTTCATATTGGCGCTTTGAATGGTGAATTTTTGATGTTTTGGATAACAATCAATTAGCGCTTAGTAGTGAGTAATACAAAATATTATGTCGCCTTGGCATGGGCCATGATGAGGTTAATTTGGATTAACAGAATATAGAATGCCCTACCATCAATATTAACATGTATTGATAGCCGAATGCGAAGTTTCAGAGTTGGCACTTGGGAAAGCGAGCAATCTAAAAATTCAAGTTAAGCGCTTGTGGAGTGACTGAATTAAGATCCGTACCACATGTCCATAGGACATATGCTCATATAAATGAGATTGTCTGCCATAACATGATAATCGGACGCAAAATTTTAAATGTGGCGCTTTAATAAGTGAGCAATTTAAAATGTTCGAGTTAGATACTCTGGGAGTGACTAGACTAAGGTTTGCACAATAAGGCTATAAAATAGTATATTGTAAGAGTGTTATATGTGCTTAACGACCAAGTAAAGGAGGTGAAAGAATGAATCCCTGTTTCCTCACCGTGTGAGTCCTGTAGGACAAAATATTTATTCCTACATCAAGTGTCCTTTGTGATCTTTGACTATACTATAAAGACATGGATTAGTGTTGCTACTTTGGTTTCGATTCCTAATGTCAAGATTGATGAGACTCTACGAACTGATTCTGGGAAAGCAATTGATTCATATCTGAATAATATTAGGGCAAAGGGAAGATAATTTGATTTCACCTCGTTCTGCACTTATTGTCGACAACTATAGCGCTTCGATAGCGATATAATAATAAGTGAGATACAAAATGGACTTGGGCGTGCTTAAGTATGGCTCTTTGAGGGATTAGAGATACTTAAACTAGTAAAATTCAAATGTGTCTGGGGTACTATGAGTTTATAGGTTGTAGTCTCTACGTGAACTAATTGAGTTTGATGTGAGAGCTCCCGCACTGTTTTTTTTAAAGGGTAAAAGCCTCTATGTTGGCCCTAACGAATTTGGCGTAGAGCTCCCACATTGTAAGTGAACTTAATGGTTGCACAATCTGGCAAATATAGATACACGTTATTTTGGTTTGAGCTATTTTTGACAAATGTGATGATTATGTCGTCCACGCCATGGGTGAGTGGGAGATGTTGGATCTTGGGTATCAAAATGGGGTACCCATGGAGGGTCTGGCCCATTTGGAGGTTAATCAGATGACTAATTGACTCAATCATATAATGCTATAATTATAACGTTAATATTCTGAGTGGTTAGATGTTTTATAGGGAGTGGGTTAAACCACTACGCCTATATTAAACCCACTACTCCAGTTCATCTGATTATCCCATCCCATTTATCAGTTCTCATATACTATATTGTGATTAAGCCAAAAAATACAAAGCTCCAAACATATATAACAACTGAATTCCTAATTTGTTACGGATTGTGAATTAGTTCTTTGCTCTCAAATTATAGTGTAGAGACGACTGTTTGGGTTTGACTTTGGCATTTTTGACAATACGAGTTTTTCCGCACAAAAAGATCACTTTTCGTGGGTATGAATTTGGTTCTCGTTATTGTATTTATGTAAACTAGTGGATGTATACATGTTATTAAATTCTTCACAAATAAAGACAAATCTTCATATAATTTGAAGTACTTGTATATATCTGGCTCGTACATATACATTTTTTCCTCTTTTTCTTTATTCCTTTTTATTCATTCATTTTCCTCCGCTTCATGCCTAATGTAGTCGCCATTCTTTTAGATTACCAAAAAAAGAGCAAAACGTATCAAATTTAATTAAATACTTATCTAATCAATGAAGTAAAATTTGCTAGCAATAAAACACCTTAGGCTTCCAATTCAAAGAAAGGAGGAAGGTTTGCAGATTACTACATAAATACAAATATACAGTACCACAATCACCATCTCATTGTTTACAAAGATGAGAACACAAACTTCACAAATTAAACAAAAAGGGCAGAGTTCCAAACAAAGACTAGAAACTACAATATCTAGAAGACTGCTAACAATACTTACTTAACACATTTAATTGAACATATATTGAAGCAATTCTAGGTATACATTTATACATTCAAATGTAAGTGTGTATGTGTATATCAATTTGTGAGGTTATAGTGAGAATATAAAATCAAAACATATACTGTGCACAGCAACAATGGCGAGGTGGCTCAGTAGCTGGGATGCTCGTGGTGGCTGTGCAACACAATGGCGCGGTGGTTGGGCTGGCGCAGTTGATTTTCTCTTTTCTCTCTTTCTCCCCTGCTCTTTTTTTTTTTTTTTGCCTTTGATATGAAAGCTTCTGGCTTCTGCTGATACATCTAATCTCATCAGTGACCGACGTCGGTCCCCGATATCGCTTGACGTGTCATTATTAGCGATCACCTACGATCGTTGATACTAATTAGTCGCATATATTTTTCGCGCCAATTTCTGGTCGGCAAAAATTGTAATAGCGATCGACCAGCGAACGAATTTCAGTCGCTAATACTAATAAAGACCAAATGTAACCGCGGTCGCTAATGGTCACAATAGCGACTGTTGGTGGCTGTCACTAATATATTTGGTCATTGATAACCTTTTTTCTTATAGTGTGAATAGTGTAAAACTACCAAATAATTACAAATAAAATATAATAAATTATATCTTCTTTCTATCTTAGATGTCAGGACTTTCAAAACCACAACACCTATTTAATATATATATATATATATATATATAGTACATTGGTTCAAACTACAATGCATCTGATGCGGCATGGTGCATCACTGGTTTAATACCAAATACTAGTACTGCATCACACCGTCTTAATTTATTTATTTTTGCACCAAAATTGCACTGACCAAGTCATTGATTCAGTTAAAAATTGGCCATTTGATGCGGTTTGACCGATTTAATTCGATTTTTGGTACAAATTGTCAACCATAATGTTAAAATCTATTTTTATTCCTTTATGTGAAGTGTACTTATTTGTGTATTGAATGATTATTTATAATAATGATGATGACAGTGTATTTAATTATAAGATTATATTGTAATTTCCAAATTTGGGACTCAAAAAAATAAAAAAAGAAGAAAAAACAGAGGAAATAATATTTGATGTCCTTAAATTAAAAAATATAATTTTTTTATATATTGTCCCCACCAAACCAAATAATCTCAACTGATTGCATTCAAATTTAGGGTAAGACAGTTTATTATGTAGTAACTTTTCACGTTTTGGAATGTATAATTAATTAAATTAAGAAAAGACAATTTTCTAAATCTCATTATGAAGCTGGTATGCATTTATTTTGCGCCCTAATGGGTCCACATATGAGCAATGATACTGTAGATAGGTTTCGGGGTCGCCGGGGGGGGGGGGGGGGGGGGGGGGTATTGTATAAATTAGGCCATTCCTTTTGCAATTTCTCACTCTTAGAAATAAAAAAGAGTTGGTAAATAGCTGATAATGGAGAGTCAAATAAAAGGTGTTGATGTTCTTCAGGTGATAATTATAGTTTTCCTTTTTCACATTGTTGTTTTTTTTGTTGCTAATTTATATTCTAGATTGTATCCATATAGCTCAAATAAAGTATTTTAAGTCTTATGAGTTATTACTAATTTTTAAGGATATGATTTTTACTTTACAGACGGTTTTTCCCCCCTTGGGGAACAATTGCTTTTGTACCGATTGCTTTTGCCGTTATGCCGTGCTTTTGCTTTTTTACTTGTACTATATTTTGAACGAAAATTTTGAAATTAGTAAAAAAAGAAAGATAGTAATATTTGTTAGATTTTAAATTTCTTGAAGGGAAAATACCAAGTTCATTTTATTTATTTTTGCACAAAAATCGCACCAACCAAGTCATCGATTCAATTAAAAATCGATCGGTTTGATGTGATTTGACTGATTTTTTAGTTAGTTTGGTTTCAGTTCAAATTATTATGCCTAATGTCTAATGAGAAGTGTTTATGTATTTATTCTGTTATGTGAAATTTGTTTCTACCTTTGTTTGAGAGTTGATTGATTATTCATTATAGTGATATTAATAATGTATTTGATTATGAGATTATATTGTACTCTTCAATATGAGACTTAAAATAAATTAAAAATAAAGGAGAAACAGATGGAGGGGGTAATATCTGATGTCCTTAAATTAAAAAATACAAAAAAAATTATATATTACCTCAACTGTTGCATTCAAATTTAGAAATCACAATTTATTATGTTGTAGGCTTTCATGTTTTGGAATATTTATTTATATTATAAAGGTAGGCAGGGTGTGACGTCAGCCTTCTGAGACTTTGTCATAATTTCCCTTTCCTTTTTACCAATTCGGTTTACAATTTCGTTCTTTTTGATTTTTGAATTTTTTGAATTTTATTTTTTGAATTTGATAAAATTATTATTACATTTTATAATAATTGCACCGAGAATGCGTGTGTAACGGTGATTAATATTAATAATTCCATTAAGAAAATACAATTTTCTAAACCTAATTAAGAAGCTGGTCCATCATGCATTTATTTTGCGCCTTGATGGGGTCCACATGTGAGCAATGATAGTGTAGATAGGTTTCCACGGAACGATACAAGACAACGGTTGCTTATTATTTCTGAAACGGTAAAACCTCCTCTATAAATTACGGCCTTCCCTTTGCAATTTCCCACACACTTAATTAGAAATAAAACTTGGTGGTGAATTATTAATAATGGATCGACAACTAAAAGGTGTTGAAGTTCTTCAGGTGATAATTATATTTTTTTAATTTTTTTAATCTATCTATTTTATATTTTTGTTATGTTTTCTTCTTGTTATATTATATGGAGTATATCTGATATAAGTAATGAAATATTTTAATTCTTATGAGTTACGACTTGTTTTGAAGGGTATAAATTTTTTGTTTTCAGATGAGGTTTTTTCTTGAAGAACAGTTGTTTTTACTCCAATGTAAAACTATATTATGAATGAAAATATTGGAATTAGCAAAAGATAGTAATATTTATTAGATTTTAGAATTCTTTATTGATTTTCCCCCTCAAAACACATTTGATAAATTTCTTGATATTATATGCACTAATTACTTTGTACCGGTATGGCCCTACTTTAATCAAGTACGTCGGCTAATTATTATCAATTAACTGACACATCTTTTAAAGGAGGATAATAATTTGAGAATTTGAAAATTACTAGGCATTCAGAAAAACATATTTTTATCTAAATTATCTAATTTTGGATTATATCTTCAAGAATTTCGCATGCAAGTATCTATCATGTTTTTTATTTCTGGTTTAATCGGTTGCTTTTGAAAAATGAAGGAAAAACGTGAAGAGTTTCAAGGGAAATCCAGATCTGTTGAAGAGATAGACAAGGAGATATCGTTGTTACAAAAAGAGCGCGCAAGGTTAGTAGAAATAAAGGAAAAAAATGACGCAAAGATTGCATTTTGGGAATCAGAAAATGAGCGTATCAATGATGATATGAAGCGTCTCCGGCTAGAGTTTGAAGCCTTAGTGGCTGCCCCCCTTTAGTTCCAAACTAGCTTCTCCTCCATTTCCCTTTGTGGTTGTTTTTGTTTGTTCTTCGATTTATTATGGTTGATGATGTTGTTATTTTGAATCATGCAATTGATAACAAGTTTGTTTTAATTTCTAGTATTAAAGTGCTGCAAAATTAATTACACCATTCACAAATTTTTAAGAGAAACTAAACCTCAAAACGCCGCTAAAAACATGTATAAACTGTGAACCACCAAATACTACGAATTCAAGTATGTTGTCTCATTTCTTGTCTCATATGTTATTCTACGCCCATGTAATGCTCTCCAATTAATTATTATTCAGTTATAAAATAATTATAAATAAAGAGAAAAAAGGTTGAGCGATAACAATTAATGCATAAGAGTGGGACAAAAATGTGACATCAAAATTGGACTCAAATTCGACATCAATGAAGACAAACTATGTTAGATAAATATCACGTACTTGTTCAGAATGGTATTTGGTCACTTGTTCCACCTCTCTATCTGAAAACATATTCAATTATAAATGGGTATATCGAATAAAAGATAAAGTTAATGTCTCTCTAGATCGTTTTAATTCATGATAACTTTACGAAACATACAATCAAATAGTGTTAGAATTTAAGATAGAATAATAACATAATCGCACGAAATATTAAATGAAAAATAGAAAAATAAGAACATGCAATATATACAGGTTCACCAATTTGGCTAGTCATACTTGTCTGATATATTTAATAGATGTCTCACACGCTCTACAATGATTCACACACCAAACAATTACTTTTATAGTAACTAAAAAATTCTAACTGCTATAACATGCACTCAAGCCCAATATATTAGTAAACTAAAGACTGGACTACTAATAAAACCCCAAGCCCAATTATAACATTGCGCTTGGCTTTCAGGGGGCGTTGCCCCCAGCGAGACCCCTGACCACCATTTCGTAGTGGCCATTAGTCAAACCCGCAGAAGTATGAGTCAATCCTAACATTCTCCCAGTTGGTGAATAGTTCTTGATACCCATCTCAGATGTACACCACTCAAACTTCGCCAAAGTAACTACTTTAGTCAAGAAGTCTGCGATGTTCTCTGTTGTGTCAACTTTCTCCAAGAAAATCAGTTTCTCATCAACCTTCTCTCTAATGAAGTGATATTGAATATCAATATGCTTTGACCGTGAGTGAAATGCAAGATTCTTTGCTAAATGAATAGCACTCTGCCTATCACACTTTAAATTCATTGCCTTCTGCTAAAAACCAAGCTTGGCACACAATCTGCGAATCCATATTACTTCCTTACTTACATGAGTAAGGGTCATGTATTATGCCTCAATAGACGAAAGAGCAACAACACTCTACTTCTTGCTCATCCAACTCATAGGACCATCAAAAAAGTTGAATACATAACCACTTGCTGATTTCCTGCCATCAACATCTCTACCCCAATCAGCATCGACCGATCTTACCACCTCAAAGTTCATTTCATCTCTCTTACCCTCAAAATACAATGCAAAGTTAGAAGTACCACAAAGATACCTGAAAAACTCTTTTGATGGCGGTCCAATACTCCTTCCTGGGATTAGACATACACCTGCTCAATACTCCCACTGCTTGAGCAATATCTAGCCTCGTACAAACCATTGTATACATCAAGCTTCCAACCGCGCTTGCATATGGATTGTGAGCCATATCTTCTTTTTTCTCATTAGTCTTAGGACACTGATCTGTTGAAAATTTTGTTCCTGTAGCCATAGGAGTTCCAACAGTTTTGCAGTCCATCATGTTGAATTTTTTCAACACCCCTTCAATGTATTTCTTTTGCCTTAAAATTAATTTTCAATTCATATGATCCCTGTGTATATGCATACGCAAGATGAAGTTTACTGGCCCAAGATCCTTCATATCAAACTGTTGTGCCAATAACCCTTTCACAGACTTGATCATTTTTCTGTTATTTCCAATTAATAATATATCATCAACATACTAGGTTAGAATAATAAAATTGTTACCCAACTTTTTCATATAATGCAATGATCAGCCTGATACCGCGTGAATCCAAACTATAAGACGTAAGAATCAAACTTTTGATACCACATTCTAGGAGATTGCTTTTAAATGGGTTAATTCTTTAGCGAAGATGTTTACATGATACAATTGCGTAGTTTTTTTTTATATCTTAATCTAACTCATGTTTGTAAAATACTTATGATCTAAATAATCCTCCTGGTTTTATTAGTAACGTGCAGCACTTACAAGGTAAGGCTTCAATTAAAGACCTTTTTGGGTTTTTTTCTAGCTGGCGTTTGTCACAGTCAATGGTGTCGCTTGATTTTGATTGATGACGACGGTAGAGATGGCAGTAAATATTGATTTAAATGATAAAAACGACTAGCATTAATTAATCCCCAGGACGAAAGATAGGATGCTGATAGGAGGAAACAACTACGGCTTCACCTCTGATAGTCTATCATTCTCCTTAACCGTGCAAGAAGTGGGCTATCTCTGGTTTTATTTGTCCAGGTGAACAACTAGCTCTGATACTAACTGACATGACGCAAGCATGAAGATCCTTGAATGAACAAGGAATAATAACAAAAACTGTCAGGTAACAAAATTTTGGAATAATAATAAGAATTGTTTCATAAAATAATAACTTCAAAAACTATTTATACTACTAAACTCTAGAAGGAAATATATTCCAAGAAACTTAAAAATTAACCCTTAAATAGAAAACTAGTTGAAAATAACAAAATCCTTGAGCTAAGCAGAATAATAAATAAAATAAAAAAAGTATCTAAAAATTTCATAAATTTGTAATATAAGTTAAACTCAATCTTCACTGGTATTGTTACCCTGCTTTAAACCATTCTACCTGCCTCCCGTGGCAGCAGGTTTCTGTTTCCTCATCAAAAACCCTAGCTAGGTAACATTGTATCTCTTCTCATTCAAAAGATAATTGGAAAACCGAAAATATTGAGTTATTCTACATAGAGTAGGAGGACTAGTATCTAGTAGAATATAATTTTTTTTATCAGTAAAAAAATAATATCTATTAAAACCCAAACTCTTACAAATGTGTCCAATATAAAAGATATGGATTATGGCCAACTAAAGTTACATTAAATTATACATAGATTAGAAAAGGTAACAATTTCGCTATGTGATATGAACTCAAACACCTAACACTAAATGAAAACAATAGCACTTTATGTAACATCTCATATTTTTCGTGTACATTTTATTTTTTCTTAAATAATTAATAAAAATAGAATTAAATCAGTATATTATCCAAATTAAGAGTTGTGGGCTTGATTAACTTTCTTAATGAGTGGGTTGTTTAATAAAATTATTAGTGAGCTTGGCTCAATTTAATTTAGGTTAAAAATGATGTATAGTTTTGATTAGTAGGTAAAGAGATTACATTGTTTTATTTTTTCCCCCTTAACTGAGGGCGAGTAGGAGAAGAGGAAACAAAAGGAGAAAGTTAAAATAATGGAGAATAATTGAGATATGAAAGAATAATCAGATTAGGTTTTCAAGTTTCAAGGTAAGAATATTTACTTTTTATGTTTTGGTTAATTCCTTCCATCTTTTCAATCCTATATATCCATTTGATTATACTTTTAAATTAGGGTTTTTGTAAATCATCAACTAGGGTTCTTGAAAGATATGACTGAGGATGAATTTGGGATATTTCGACTAATTAAGGTACGGAAAATCTGTCCAGAAATTTCAGCATTGTTCGAAAAATTATATTAAATTCATTTCTTGTCCAATTTTTTCAATTCTGAACTTTTTAGAATGGTATAAGTGTTATCTACAATTTTTTGTTATTTGAGTTTTTCGAGATTCTGAATCAATATTGGTCAAAACAGAACTTTTGTACAAATATTACTTTCTGTGACGAAAATCTGATCAGCATTTTATTAAATTTGTATAAAATTCATTTTAACTCTGAATTGGATGGTTCTTGACAATCTGGAAAACTTTCGAAATCATCTAAAACGTTTGTTCTTTAAGTTTTTGATAATTTTATCGTTTAATATATCAAAATAAAACTTTTTTAAATCTAGTCTGAAATTAACGTGACAAATTTTCTATAGCAAGTTTGTATTTTCAAAGATTGATAACAACTAAGATAGTGGACTGAGGTTTTGCGTATATTTTGCCAAGATGTGATTTTTGAGAATTCCTTAACTTTTTTATTTTATTTTAATGAGTTAAAAATATATATGTAAATGTATGAATAACTTATGAGTTATTTTAATTAAAAAAAGAATATTATATTGTTGTCACGTTTAATATTACATTTAGTAAGCATTGGGGTATTAGTATTTTGTAAGTTATAATTTATTTTTTTTATCATTTGTAATATTTTCTAATAAGTTTGTTTTTATTTTGGATATGTTCTAATAATATTATGCGTTAACTTATGTATAAGTTTTATGTATGATTTCATGTATGATGTAAGTTTTTAGTGTTATATACATACATATATACATATATATATATATTCAAGAGAATTATAAAATACCCGATGTGCCTTATAAGTCCATATAAGTTTATGGTATTGGATAGTATTGCGTTTTGTTCTTTGCAAACCTGTGTAATTTATTTGATGACTAAGTATAATTCTGGATAACCGAAAAGGTGAGACATCGTGTAAGTGGGACCCATGTTTGTAATATGGCTCTAATGTAAATTTCTCTCCTATATATATGTGTAAGATATGATTTCCTAAGTAATATTTAACGTAACAACTATATAATCTTATTTTTGTAACTAAAATAGCTCATAAGTTATTCATACACTCACATTATTTTAAAATCATTAAAATAAATAACAAAAGTTAAGAAATTCTCAAAAATCACAACTTGACAAAATAAAACAACGTATAAAACTCATTTTAATTATTAACGAACGTTTGCTTTTCGTTCAATCATAACTCATTCGTTACTTATCAATTTATGTTTATTCTTATGTCAAATTAAAGCTTGTTCAACCTACTTTAATACAATATAGGCTCTGATGTCAGCCCTTATACCATTCGAAACATAAAATGGTCCAAAAGTGCTGCCAAGCACAACTGCCCTGTTGTTGTCATATTTTTCATGCTTAACAAGCCAATTTTGAAAAATCATAACAATTAATCTACTAAGGATATTTGAGTAATTATTCTTCCTACGTGTAGACGGTATTCCAAGATATTTTTAGATATAAAGAACTCAATCTAACTCTTTATACACAAGAGGATATCATTTTTGGAAAAATAACGTACGAACTCTAATTCTGCAGGTTGTGTGATCAACTAGACAGATTTGAAAAATCATAATTAATTTATTTAAAAATATTTTTGAGTGATTATTTTACCCATGCATAGAGGATATTATAACCTATTTTTAGGTATAATTAAATCATTTTAACTCCTTATACAGAGGGAGATATAACTCTTAGAAAAATAGGGGTTGGGCTTTTTTTCTCTCCAGATTTTCTAACTTTGATTCTATGTTTGATTTCTTGTTTTCTTTCGTTTAATCTATGTTTATGCAAATCTAATGCATCATACATGTGCTTAAACATGTCATTTTCACTTTCAATCCATAAAATCTAGCTTTTAACCAAGAATTATTCATAGAGCTTCCAAGTTATAACTTCTTTTGTTTTCCTTTACCATCTTCCATCGTCTAAAGCTATCTACTACCATGATTCAACATATTTAGATACATATGAGTATGATACATGTTTATATACATTTATGCAAGACTTTCACAAGAAAATTGAATATAGAAAGGTTTAGGTTATTACATTTTGCTGTTTCCTTTCCATTTTGGCTTGGTTAGCTAGCATTTCTTTTCTCTTCCTTCTCATGGATGTCTTCATCTCTCTCTCTCTCTCCCCCCTCTATTCCGCCGAGTGTGTATATGAATGGTTGGCTTCTTTCATTTTTCTTTCCTTTTCTTAATGTAGAAGCTTAAGTTGATAAAATATAATATTACTTGTCATATTTCTCACATGCCTTATAACCAAAGCTTATCAATTAGAACTCTCTAGGCCTCTTGTCCAAACATGTTGTTGTGGATCTTTTTTTTTTTATTTATTTTTTTATTTTTATAAGCCTTAATTGTTAAGTTTAAAAATATCCTTTTGGTCAAATGACAACTTTGCCCCTCCAATCTCTATCCATTCAATTCTCCATTTGCTTCTAGCAGCTTCCTAGAGTTTACAGGCCTCGCGGGTCCCATGTTGACTTTCTCGTTTTATGTGCCAAAACCTATCTTTGACTTTTTGACCCAAAAACTCAAAATTTTATGTTTATAGTCGTTTCCTACTAATTTTGACGTCCTTGACGTCATGGTTATGTCCGTTTTTTCAAATCCATCTCTAAACTCAAAGTTGGCTTTTTATCCATAAAAGTCAATTATTGACTCAAAAAGTCAACTTGAACCTAAATCGTGTTTATAGTTCTTACTTACTATTTTCGACATTCTAGACCCAACAATGCAGTCCATTTTTTAAAATTCTTTTTTAAACTTATATTTGACTTTTTAACTCGTATAACTTCTCATTTATTATTTCTATTTCTTTATTTGAAATTTTGAGATATTACACTTGTAATTGTTTGCTTTCCTTAATCCATTTTCTTTTTTGTCCCATTATTTATAATTTATCATATTCATTTATGTAACAATTCTCAAAATTTTATTTTCATAAATATAATTCATACACAATCATAATTCATATTCTGAAATTAAACTTCTAATTTTATTAAGAAATTCTCGTTCTCATTTTTCATTTAGTTATTATTTTATTATTATTATTAATTTTATTATTATTATTTTCATACGAAAATTTTTCTACTATTACATTCTCCATTCCTTATAAGAATTTTGTTCCCAGAATCGCTAAACTCGTAAAAGTTTATATTAGATTCTTTTCAACTACTACCATTCATAACTAACTAAATTTTTTATAAAATATACTAAACAGTTCATCCTAGCATTTATGTAATTTATTGAAATGATATCTAATACCCCATCTCTAGGTGTCATCGTGTCTTAAGTCATATTAAAAGTTTCAGCCATTGGTCGAACTGGTGCAGTTGATCCAGTGACTATTAATAGTTTTGCACTTTTACTACTTAACTTCTACTTTCTTCTTTGGATAGTCACGTGCCTGATGATCTAAAGCACATCATCCAAAGCACCCTCTCCTTATTGGATTTGGACAATTTAGAGCTATGTAGCGTAACACACATTTTTACCTCTCAAACACACACACCTATGTGATTCTTCCCATAATTCTTGCAAGCCTATACCATTCTTTTATTATTCTCCTATTTTTCTACCCAATTGTTGCTATTCCACTTCTATTTTTTTTTTTATTATTATTATTGTTGTTGTTGTTGTCAGGGCCGGCCCTATGTTATACCAAAAAAAGCAGGGGCTTTAGGCCTCATTTGAAATAAGGCCCCAAAATTTTAAATACCATAAATAATTTATATAAAAAATATTTTATAAAAATATAAGCTCAATCAATTCTTTAGGACCTATAGTCCAATTCAAATATTAAATACGTAAAAAAAAATTAACTATATAAAAAAATCTCATTTAAATAAAAAATATTAATACTCTATCCGTCTCAAAAATAAAAGTTCTCAATTGATTTTTGTAGTCAAATTTGACAAATTTTAAAATTAAAAATTAAACATATATAATTAGATTTTAAAAAAAATAAATATTAAGATTAGTACTAAATTTTATGTAATTTATAATGTTTATAGGCTTTATATATATATATATATATATATATATATATTAAATAATAATAAGATATAGTAATTTGAAAAATGGTCAATTTGACCATAAAAATCAATAAAAGATGTACCAAAAATAGAAGGACTCATTTAAAAATATCGCTTTAGGCCTCAAAATGTCTTGAGCCACCCCTGGTTGTTGTTGTTGTTGTTGTTATTATTATTATATACTAGTTTCTTTAAATTTTCCTTTTTCATTCTTCTTTTGTTCCTTATTATTAACTTTATTCCATTTTCTTTTAAAATTTTTAGTATCTTCACTACTACTCTCTTTAGTTTGGTATTCCTCTGCTTCCCATTTAATCTTTCCCTTATCAACTGACATAGTTGGACATAGTTGCTTCACATTTTTTTTTAATTATCTCATTTATGGTTAATGCAAAAATCTAATCATCACAAAGCTCATTTGATAAACACATTTCTATTAATACATAGGTCCTTGTGCTATAATATATTTCACTATGGCTATTATATCTTCCATAGAAAATGGAATTTTCATAACTTCCTTTGTCAACAGATCTTATTTGTGGTCGTCCCTAGGGCTGGCCCTCTCCCGCACCGTGCCAAATATTTTTGAGATTTTTTTATGATGAAATTGAACGGCGTTATGTTTTGGACTGAGTAACAAGAACATTGAAATATGAGACCTGAGAGGAGCATCCATGAGTCCCAAGGTAGAAGGCTTGTGGAGGAAACTCATTTTGAGAATTGGTTGAGAGATTTGATTGGCCGCTAGAAAGACGGGACGATTTGGGCATTACCAGGGTAACCAAGGCTATTATTGAAATTTCTCCGTAGCTAACGGTATTTCTAGAATTTTTCCTGAAGTCACATACGAGACACATGACCCCTTGCCAAGAAACTCCATAAATACCCTTCCATTTCATAAGAGGGTGGACTTTGGATTCTCTCCAAATCCGAGACACCTGAGAAGGCTCTTAGACACTTGAGAAATCTCTTGGACCTTAAGAGTTCTGCTACGTGTTACTCGAGTAATCACCCACCCATTATTCTCCCTTCTTCAATCGATTCCGTACTCTTCATGGATTGCTTGCCTCCTCAATTAACACAAAATCCGAACTCTAATAAGGTACGAATTTCCTTGTCTACACCAATTAAGAGGTTACTTTGAAAATGGCTAGTAATTTGGAGAGAAATATATGTAATTCAAAATATTGATAATAACTAACACTATATATGATAGATTTTGTGTTATGCATCATTCAAGGCGTGACAATAAAAAAATAAATTTAAATACATGACTTAAATCATCATTGGTACACTTTGTAAACCGAACAACATTAAGTGTATTAGTTTTACAATAATTTAATAATTTATTATGTGTTCACCTGATAGCAATTCAAATTCTATTTTAAGTCTATTGTCCTAAGAGAACTTAAGCGTCTATAATACGACATTATACGACAAATTATGCAAAATTCTTAAAGAATAAGTTATAAGCTCTTTGAATCTGAATTTCTAACAAATTTTACCTAATTGATGAGTGAGTTTTATACCTATAAATTGGGTAATTTTGGTCTTAATAATTTGCTATCTTTAAGTGTTTTTCTTTTTATTTGTTTTTGCTTTCATTTGTTTCAGGATGGAGAAGGAGGGACAAAAATGTCATTTTGGGGCATAAATTCAAATGAGTGGCATTTTTGTAATTACCATGCCATTGGAGGGCACGACGACGCCAGATGTAGTTCATTAGAAGGCGTGATGGCGCCCAAGTACGTTCCCAGCCATCAATTATTAGCAGTTTAACAGATTTTGTTTACGATTCTGAAGCAAAAGGAAAGACAACTAGGGTATTATTAAGAATTGATATAAATGCCATTATAAGTGCATTGGTGGCGAGGGTTAACATAAAGGAGATTCAAAGAAGAAGTTAGAGAGAGATTGAAGCTTTCTTCATAGTTCCTTATTTTCTCTTTGCTTTTACTTTGAACTTTTAAGATATTGACAAACTTGTTGATCTTTGTTTTTATTTATATTAGGATTACAATTTGAACCTATTAATAGCATGAATTAAATTTACTTTTTTTTTTCAATATTTGATCCATGATGAGTTGTCTATCATATTTTATGCATATTGTTTAATTGTTTGGCCGACAATTAGTGTGATAACCTAGTTGAATTTGGAAGATGCAATCTAGCATTAGATCTGAATATGATAGTATGTATTTTTAGTTATTTCTGCATAATTAAATAACTAAAGTTGTGTATAGAATAGAAATATATCTACATACTGCATGTAACTTGATTGTAAATTAGGTCTTAATGAGTTTATTTTATTTATTTTGCATAAGAATATAGCAACTTAATTGAGATAAATATTTTTATGTGATCATTTGAAAAAGATTTAATAAATATTCATGAATTCCTAGTTAACAACTCAATTGGATTAAATAATTGGAAAAAAAGAAGAATAGATTCATGTGATGCATTAGGGGAAGATTGTGATCCTAAACTTTTTATTATCTAGAAATTCAAACTTTGTGAGTAAGTTTAGTTTTTAATTTTAATTTAATGATTTTCATTATTCAAATTGTGATTGTTTAAATAAAATTAGATTTGTATAAAATTAGTAGTTGAAGTTTATTAGTGATAAATCTCTATAGGTTTAGCACTTGACTTAACATTATATTACTTGTTGACCATGTATACTTGCGTGAATTTATCTATATATAAATTTGAGAACAAGTTTTTGCACCATTGTCGGGAAATTATTTTTTTAATTTTTTTAATATTGATTTCAATCAAGTTGATAATAGTTTAAGCTTTTATTTTTGTTTAATCAATCAAACTTTTGTATGTGTTTTTCGATTGCAATAAATAGATTAACAAGACTGCAAGTAAATGCATTGCTCTTGTGTGAGCATTGATGTGAGATGATGAACTCACTTTCTATTTATCATTATCAATTGTGAAATTGAATTGCAAGACTTGACGAAATTACTGGGGACTTGTCCAAGCATAGCGTAACTATTGTGGTCTTACGGTCTAATTTGGCATGGCACATTTTTTTAAAATTATTTTTTTTTAATTTTTTTAAAATAATAATAATAATAATAATAATAATTTTTTAAAAATAAAATTTTAAAAAAAAGAGTCAAAATTTTCTTTACTTTTGTTTTTATTTATTTATTTTTCTTTTATTTTATGTTTCAGGTCGTTACGCTCTTCCTCTAAGTTACGATGTTTCCAACGGTCCATTCTAGCAAGGGTGTTTCCAATGGCACATCTACAGGGCGGATAATGAGGTTGTAGAAAGTGATAACTGCGTAATTTTAGGGAAGTCCATTGTACTTAAAATTTTATTGTTTTTCTTTTAGGACATTGTCAATTTTGAGTTTGGGGGACTTTTACGTTTCGTTTTAATGTCATGTTATTAATGTGTTTTGCGTCGTGAGGTTATATATGCATTTAGGTATAGGGTTTTGTTTTTAGTATGTTTAGTTTCATTAGTATTGCATTTAGATAGGTACATTTTGTTCTTAGTAGGTTATTGTTTGGTTGAGAAGAAAGAAAAAATTGTAATGTGAAAAAAAAAATCTGTTCTAACTATTAAAATTTTTAAAAGGTAAATTTAAAGGTAAAATTTTTCATAAGGCATTTAATTGTAAAAGTTTATCTAAGTTCTAACTATTTGAGCAGTGGCACACACACACTTAAAAGGTAATGAGCAGGGGTAAAATTAACAAATATGTGGAAAATTTTAAACAATGCTTTTCTTTGAGTTATCTTATGTAGTAATTTTTGAGGCTATTATTCAGATTTATATGGGTTTAGTTGCTCGAGTTGTTGAGTTGTCTGGTTGTTGTTAGAGTATTTTAGTTTTTATTTTTGTTTTGCTTGAGAAATAGCAAAGATTTAAGTATGGGGATATTTGATAAATGGTTTTATTAACTATAAATTAAGTATCCTCTAACTTGATTTATTGCTAGTTTTTAAGTATTTTATATTATTTTTACTAATTTCTATTAATTTAATCTTATTTTGTAGGAATTAAAGCTTGATGGCAAAATCGTAATAAAATGCACTAGAGGCTATAGCGAAAGGGTTTTAGTATCTATTCCGATGGGACATACTGTTGCCATAACTCAAAAATCAAAAGAGAAGCAACTTGAAGTTTCTGTATAAATGGCGCAGGGCGCGTCGTTTCTAAGTCATATATGGCGCGGGGCACGCTAGGTCGTTAGCAGCCAACGCGGGATTTATTTTTGACGTGATTTTGTTTGGGGTTTTTTTTTTTTTGATTAGAAGTCTTGCAAAGTTGTTCTAATTAGGTTAGGATTCTATTAGGGTTTGTTTAGGGCTTGTAAATTAGCCTATAAAAACATAATTAGAGGCTCCTAAATAATTTAATTCTCCTTTAAGCAGCGACTAAACTCCATCTTTAGAGCTGTAGTGCAAAATCATCATAACACCAATGGAGGCAAGTGATTTAAGGGGTACTCAAAGTGGGAATATGTCTTGACTTCAAAAGAGTTTTTCTTTCCTCTCTAACATTTATTTTGTCTTTTGTTATTCTTTGAATTGTTAATAATATTTGGAAAACTTTGATTTATTAAACTTTAAATCTATGTTTTTAATAAAATTCAATATTTATTTTGAATTGATTCTCTCTTCCTGTGATTATTGTTGGTATTTGTGAATGGGTTATTATATTTTTGCACTTAAATATTTAATTTCTTAGCCACTAATTAATTAATGTAAGAGCAAAAACTTGTTTGTGTAATTTAACAATTAACAATTACGTACAAGTATACACGATCAACTAGTAATATAATAGTAAGTAGAGTATCGTTTCCCTGATAAATTATATATCACAATTTTCCAAATATCAATTTCATATCAAGCCAAATTTTACTTAAACATATATTATTTTAAACTAACTACAAACAAAATAATAAAATGATAAAACCTAAGATCATAATTTTTCCTAATAATTTATTCAAATCTCCTAACTCTTCCGTTAATTAATTTTTGGCTAAAGCAATTAAATCTTTAAGTGCAGAAATATAATAACCCATTCACTAATATCAACAATAATCATAAGAAAGAGAGAATCAATTCAAAATAAATATTGAGTTTTACTAAAATCATAGATTAAAAGTTTAGTAAATCAAAAATTATTAACAATCCAAAGAATAATAAAAGACAAAATAAATGTTAGAGAGGAAAGAAAAACTCTTTTGAAGACAAGACATCTTTCCATTCCAAGCACTCCTTCAATCTTTTGCCTCCATTGGTGTTAAAATTATTATGTACTAGAGCTCCAAACTGAAGTCTAGCAGCCGCCCAAAAAGAATTACATTATTCTATCCTATAATACATTATTTATAAGAGTACTAATTTTTCTAACCCTAAAAGAATTAAAATACAACAAAAAGCATCCTAATTTAAATAAATTATTATAATAAAATTCCAAATTTTCTTCCTTTTCCAAAATTAGTAATGATTCTTTTATCAATTTGTAGACCCTCGGAAGAAAGCAAAACACGAAAAAAAACAATAATTTTTTGAAACAACGTAAATTGGTGAGGACACAGGTGGGACCAACCAGGAATTCTTTAAAATAGCTGCCATTCATGCGCCAAATCCTTAACTTACCGACCACACCACGCGCCCCACACATGGTTTTATTCTAAACTAATGCTGCCCCCGCATTGCGTAGGTATTGATCTGCTGCCAGCTTGAACGACAAAATGGCGACGTTTCATAGCTTGTTCCACTCACGAGTCGCGCCAGGCGCGCACCAACAAGCTTCATCTGTTAATCCCCTCACACGATATTGTTTGACCTGTTGATAAATCTAGCTTGAACGACAAAACGACGACGTTTCATAGCTTGTTCCACTAACGAGCTGCACCAGGTGCACACCAGTAGGTTTCATGTGTTAATCCCCTCACACGATGTCGTTTGACCTCCTGATAAATCCGCGCGCCATATGCCTAACATTCTATTATAGTAATTACGATTTTGCCACCCATTTTGTTTTTCCTACAAAATGAAATAAAAATCAAATAAAAATAATATAAAAATTATAAGAACACATAATAATTCATAAAATACTTAAAACCCTACAAATAATTAAGCCTAAAACTATTCAAATAATATGAATAAAACTCAATTATCAATGTATCAAACAAATCAAAACCCAGATAAACTTATGAATTAAGATACTCTATAAAATAAATTTAACACTATATTCACTTACTTTTCACACATCTTTGTTTTTTTTCATATACTTTTTCTCAATTTTTACAATGAGTGTGTTTTACGCTCCATTTCGCTGAATTATTTTTCACCCATTTTTTCTCTTGACACGTGCAATATCCAATTTTATTAGGCTTTTTAACGTTACCCATGTAACAAACTTTAAACTAATGACTCCCAAACCATTTGGTTTTAGGACACTAGATGTAGACATCCCTAAGGGCTTAGTTATTCGAGTAACTAAGGCCACAAAAATAGACTAGTCAAGCTTTGCTTTTATCCACCATACTATTAAGCATTTTTTTCCCTCTTTTTTCGATGGACATTAAAGCAGTTTCTATGCATTTATTTTTTTAAAGACACGGTCAAATAAGTTATAGAGGTTAATTTTATCCTTCACAAGCATATAATCCAACATCTTATTCCAAGTTTCAACTAGTTTAACACACTGAATATGTGCATGAAAGTACTAAGGGTATCAAGCAAAGCAAAAACTTGTAAGTAGTTAAGAAATAAACTACCGCTGTTTATCTGTCTCACTAGAGTTATAACCAATTAACGAGATTTGTATCATTGGCCAAAAAAAATTCTCAAAATTAAAACATTGCTCAAGTATTCCTAAAAATATATATATATATATATATATATATATGCAAAATTACTGAATGCATTATCAAAACATAACATTTCCTAACATAAAATGCATCCTAAAATATTATAACATGCATCACAACTAATAACCATGTATCCTAACTATAAAATAAGTACTAAATACAATTCTACATGCATGTTAAATAACACAATAAACACAGAAAACACCCCCAAACTTAGAATTAACAATGTCCTCTTTGTGCAAAATATAGAAATTAAAGGATAGAGGACTTCGCTAGTGGACGGATTAGTCGTCGCTATTGTCCATCTCGGCATCTAAGTCTGGTGGTGGGTATACATGAAGGACTAGTGGATCTGGTAAGTTCACTGGTAAATTTAGGCCAATGATGCATACACCTCTGCATGATAAGCCAAAATAGACTCCTGACGCTATGCCACACAATTTATCCTCTGGACTATCGCTTCACTCGTCGAGCAACTCAGTCAATCTATTTTATCGTCTTGAATCACACCGTAATTCTTCAACTATATCAGGTGGAGGCATAGAAGGGTCATGCTCTGAAGGCTTAGCCTCTGATGGAGCAGCTACTGCAGGATTAGCTGGTATCATGATAAATCCCAACCCCCGCAGGTGTAACATGTAATGTTCTGAATTCTTGTAAGACTTGTAATATGACCTTATGTGATCTATGGAAATTTATTGTTGTGATCAAATTTATGTGTTATGTGATTTCCTATATGTGCCATTGGTTAAATTAAGAAAAAGATTTTCTCAGAAAATAAACGCAAAAAAATACTATTTATGGAGAAAATGTTTTTTTTTTTTTACTTTTTGGATTACGGCATAGCATTTATACGAGGCATAAATACGTAATCATTATTCAAAAATACTAGAACTTAAAATAACTTTTTCCTAACCATGGAACTAGGAAGGAAACTAGGAATTTAGAAAGTAACTAGGTTGCAAATTCGGTCTCTTTGCTTATTTAGTTGGAGAAACCAAACTAGGCTAACTAACTTAGTTGAAAATGAAGTAACTTAGTTGAAAATAAACTGGAAGTATAATACCAATATAATATGATAATTATACAAAAATTATATGAGAACTATACGAAAATTATACGAGAATATACGAGTATTATGCAAAGTATAATATGATGAATTCTTGTGTATTTAAGTGATGAATACCTAAAGCTAAGTGTAGAGAATTTGAGGGCATTAGTGCCATTTAGAAAAGTTAGAATATATAAATAATATGTAGGTATATTTTGTAAGACTTGATTAAGAAAGTTATTAGGTTAGTTTTATTTCCAATATGTGGTAGCAAGCAAAGAATGGTGAGATATGGTCTCTTGTAAACCAAGCTTGGCTAAGAGGAGCTATTAATCACCAATCAACTCTTTAAGTAAAGGTTAATTACACCTTAGAAGGATTAAACATAAGATAAACTAAGTTAGTATGCAAAACAAGTCCTTAAACCAAAAGATATTTGGCAAAGGCATTCATTGCAAGCCTTTAATGCACCAAGACTCCTTGCAAAGCATTAATGGCATGGGGAAGAGGTGAAAAACCAGCAAAGGGGGGAGGAAGGAACTTAGGAAGCTCACTTTGTTAGATATTTTGCAAAACTTAGCCTAGAAGTCTTGGTTTGTTTACCCATTTACCCTAACTCTTGCAAGCCTATAAATAGAGCCCTTTGCTTTTTATTAAATTTCACCAATTCACAAGACAACTGAAGGACTACGAGAAGGGATACACAACTCATGACCTGGAATTAGCAGCAGTAGTGTTCGCTTTAAAGATTTGGAGGCACAACTTGTATGGGGAGAAGTGTGAGATATACACAGACCACAAAAGTCTGAAGTATATCTTCACTCAAAAGGAGCTAAATATGAGGCATAGAAGATGGTTAGAATTAATTAAGGATTACGATTGTGAAATTCTATACCATCTGGGTAAGGCCAATGTTGTAGCTGATGTTGTGAGCAAAAAAAGTAGGGATAAGTTATTGAAGTTGACATCTCAAGAGGAGTTAATATTAGACATGAAAAGATTGCAGTTAGAGGTGAAATATCTAAAGGATTCGGATGAGAAACTGTTCACAGTACAAGCAAGTTTGACTTTATTAGATAGAATAGAGGAGTCTTAAGAACAAGATGACGAGTGTGACAGTGTCAGAAGAAGAATTTCAGAAGATGAAGACATGAAGTATATAATTGATAATACCGGGTTTTTAAGGTTTAAAGAGAGGATCTTGATACCGATGGTTCCAGAACTGAGAGAATAGATCTTACAAGAAGCTCACAACACAAAATACTCGATACACCCTGAGAGTACCAAGATGTATCAGGACTTACGTCAATATTATTGGTGGCCAAATATGAAGAGGGAAATGGCGAAGTGCGTTAGCCGATGTCTAACATGTCAGAGAGTTAAAACAGAATATCAGAGATCGAGTGGACTACTACAACCGTTGAAAATTCTAGAATAGAAATGAGAGTGTATCACGATGGACTTTGTGGTAGGACTTCCAGTTACTCAGAAGAGATTTGATGCAATCTGGGTGATTGTGGATCGTTTGAAGAAATCTACACACTTTTTATCGATCAAGATCAAGTATAATTTGGAGCAGTTAGCCAAGCTGTATGTTAAGGAGATTGTGTCGCAGCATGAGGTGCCGGTATCTATTGTGTCAGATAGAGATCCGCGCTTCACGTAAAATTTTTGGAGAGGTTTGCAAGAGAGATTGGGAACACAGTTAAGGCTGAGTACGGCATATCATCCCCAAACTGATGGGCAGAGCGAGTGAACGATTCAAATGCTTGAGGACATACTTAGATCTCGTGTTATGGATTTGAAGGGCAACTAGGATGATCACCTACCTTTAGTGGAATTTGCCTACAATAACAGTTACCATGCTAATATTGGCATGTCGCTTTACGAAGCACTTTATGGAAGAAAATGTCGCACGCCCTTGTGTTGGGATGAAGTTGATGAGCGGAGACTGTTGGGACCTAAAATGGTACAGCAGACCGTCAATGTGCTCAAAATAATAAGACCTCGTCTGTTAGCAACTCAGGATCGCCAAAAGAAGTATGACGATCTGCATCGTTAGAAGCGAGATTTTGAAGTCGATAGTTTTGTGTTTTTAAAGATATCTCTCTGGAAAGGGAAGATAAGATTTGGCAAAAAAGGAAAATTGAGCCCAAGATTTATATGACCATTTGAAATTTTAAAGCGAATAGGTGAAGTGGGGGTATGAGGTAGCCTTACCTCCTGAACTTGAGCACATTCACAATGTGTTTCATGTTTCAGTGTTGTGGCCATATAAACCAGATTACAAACATGTGATATCTTACGAACAGATTCAAGTCGAGAATGATCTATCATACGAAGAGATTCCTGTCCAAATACTAGATAGGAAGGAACAGACATTGTGAAATAAGTTCATACATTCGGTCAAAGTTTTTTGGAGAAATCATGTAGTTGAAGAGGCTACATGGGAGCTCGAAGAAAAGATGAGAACGAATTATCTGCATCTTTTTGAGTGACCTTATGTTGTAATTCTAGGGATAAAATTCTTATGGGGGGGGGGGGGGGGGGGGGAATGTAAGGACCAAGAATTTTAAATTACATTATAAATAAAATTGAAAAATTAAATTCTAATTAAATGAGTTATTGTGTGGTTTAATTTAAACCTTTATGTGACAATTTGATTGTTGACTATTTAGTTAATTTTAGTAAAGAAAGTTTGATTAATGGATTTATTAAATTAACGGACTAATCTAAGATTATTTTGTGAGGAACCCTAATTAAATATTCAATTAATCTTGAATATAGAAAATCTAATTGGATTATATAATTAATGTGAATATTAAATATGTAACTGGTGTGATGTCACAAGCACCCAAAAATAAAATCTTACTTTGGAAAAAATATTAATGTAGTAGTGCAAGTAAGCGTCGATCCCACAGAGAATGATTATTTAATTTTATGTTTTCGCGAACAAAAATTGGGGGGGGGGGGGGGTTTAATCAAAGAAGTAATTTAAATAAAATTAACTAAAATAAATATATAAATAATTTAATGAAGTAAATGAGAAGAAAAAGCCTTGGTTTAAGTCAACATCCACCATCAAGAATTTACAACTGATCACTGATGCAAGAATAAATCAATTCATATTTTAAATATTCAACGTGGAATAATTACTCTCATTCGAATAATTTTCCTATCTCTCCCTAATTTTAGTTAAGCAGAAACAAGCTATATAAATAACCCTTACTACTAAATAATCTCAGACAAGCGCTAAAGATTTAACCCAGTAGCAGCATAAAGAAATAGAGAGATCGTTGAACTAAACAACACAATCCAAGCGTCTGCATTTAATTTAGATGAATATTTTTCCTAAGATATAATAATATTTTGATAAGCAAAATAATTATTAACCTTAGTTGCTTCGCAAATTAAAGTGACCAAACAATTACGGATTTGATATTTAATTTAGCAGTAGATTTCAACGAATAATAAACTAGTGTGCACCTTAACAATTAAACGAACTAATCATAAAATAAAACACAGAAAAATATTCAATACTCAAAATATAAATTGAACAATTAAAATAAATTAGATCTCACAGTGTATAAATCTTGATGGCTTCAATCACTTAAACCAAGAAAAAGAATTTAGCTACTCATAATTGTAAAGAGCATCAAAGAATAGAAGAAAGAATTTGTATTCTAATAGAAAAATTGTGTCTTACATTGTCTGTCAAGCCCTCTATTTATAGGCTCCAAATTCCTCCTAACCCTAGTAGAAAGTATTTTCCAAACCCTAATAGGATTTAAAATACAAATAAAAATAAAAGAAAAAGAAAAATAATTATTATTCTAACCCTAGTTGGAATTAAAATTCAATTTGGAATCAAAAAGTAGCAAAATTCGCGAATAATCTCGTTTTTTGCAATTAACACGCAGCCAAACAACCCCTTCCCTACAGTGCCGTCAACGTCAACCGCCCGCGCATTGCGCGCTCTGTTTCCCATCCAAGATCAAAATGGCGTCGTTCTGAGCTTCCTCTGTTCTACTGCTTGGCCGCACAATACGCGGAGGCTGTTTCTGCCGCGTAGACCAAAACGACGTCGTTCCATCCAAGCGGCAAATCCACTTTCTTGCGCGCATGGTGCGGTCGGCCTCTTTCCGAAATTTACCATTATGCCCTCAGATTCTTGCAAAACTTACACTTTGGTCCTCCGATTTTGCTGAAATTACCACAATGCCATTAGACTTTTGCAGAATTTACAGATTTGCTCCCGAAGCTTATTTTCCTACAAAATAAAATATAAAATAATATAAAAATACTAAAAATAATAATAACACATAATAATTAATAAAACACCTAAAACACTAAAAATAAATAAAATCACATAAATAAAAAGAAATATAAAAATACTATAAAATTACCTAAATTAACATAAATTAACTAAAATCCTATAAAACTTATTAAAATCAAAATGAGCTAAATAATTAAATATTTAAGCACACAATAATTATAAAAACTAAGTATTGGAGAATAAAAATATCATATAATTCAACCCTATCAAATACTCCCACACTTAGCTTTTTGCTCGTCCTCGGCAAAACAAAATAAAAACTATAAAATTAAAACTAATAACCAAACAACTTACTTGACTTGAACAACAAATCAATATGAATTTAACATTAGCCTCAAAGATTTTTAAAATAATAACTCAAAGAAAATTTCAAAATTATGCAAAGTCCAAAATTCAACATATTTATTAATCTTACTTGCTCAAGACCCTTCGTGTGTATGTGAATCCAAATGTATCAAACTAGCAAAAAAACTTAGATCCGCTCGCATAATTAAATGTCTCATAAATGATATCAAAAATGATTAGTTTAACAACAAAACTCTATAATCTTTCTTTTCACACCATTTTTCATTAATATAGACACATATAACTAGAAGATCAAAAGGTTTTTTATCTTGATAAACTCACTAGGATTATTAATATCAATTTTTTAAAAGTATTTTTTCATTTTTTTTCTTCTTCTTTTCTTTTTCTTTTAAATGGGTGAATTTTATGCTCCATCCCATTTTCTTTTTTTCTTCATCATTTTTTTTCACGGTGAATGCATTTTATGCTCCATCTCACCAGCGAGTGCGTTTTACGCTCTATCTCGCTTTTTTCATATGTTTATTAGTGAGTGCGTTTTACGCTCCATCTCAACCCACCACAAGATTTTGTCTTCAATAATAATCCTAGAAAAATTACCTAAATCATCTTTTCCAAATTATATTTTGCCTTATATTTCACTTCAAATAATGATCAAATAAGATATAGAGTTCAAAAATATATTCTATAAGCATTTAACCATATAAACTTTCTCTAAATTAAAACTAGCTCAAACAAATGGATATAAGTGCATAAAAATTTAAAGGATCTCAAACAAAGTAAAAATCAATAATAAGTCAAAAATTCAAACTAAGCAAAAATTTATCATTTTTCCAAGAGTTATTAAATAAAAATCAATTTTTTATCATTAGCTAAAAATTTAAAATTCAATTAATTCATTGATCAAGTGACACATCCTAAAAATAAAATAAAAAATACCCCATTTTCGTAGGAAACACGGTTACACTTAGCATGTGCAACAAGCCTTTAAACCCCAAGGTTACCCCAAGTGGACGAGTTTTGTCTCGTGAGGGTTTGCAGTGAATTTACCCACAAAATTCAAAATTTCAAAATTTTTAAAATTTCCTAAAAATAAAATAAATATTCTAAATTCCTTCCCCCACACTTAAAATTTACATTGTCCCCAATGTAAAGTAAAATGCAAAGAAACAGCAAAAATAACTATAAAAAGAAAAAGGAAAAGAAATGCAAATCTGATTTCTTGGGTTGCCTCCCAAGCAGCGCCTTTGTTTATCGTCATTGGCTCGACAGTATGCTTTCCCCTTTGTTTTTAAGTAGTATAAATTGGATCCTCAAGATCCACTTTTTTCGAGTCTTCTTCTCGGAATCCTTCATAGAAATGCTTGAGTCTATGACCATTCACCTTGAATACTTTAGAAGTTTCCAAACTTTGAATTTCAACTTCACCATAAGGAAAAACATTAGTCACGACAAAAGGTCCATCCCAACGAGAACACAACTTACCTGGAAACAACCGAAGTTGAGACTGGTATAGAAGAACTTTTTCACCAATTGTAAATTCTTTTCTAGAAATCATCTTGTCATGAAAAGCCTTTGTCTTTTCCTTGTAAATTCTTGCACTCTCATAAGCATCGTTGCGAATTTCCTCCAACTCTTGTATTTGCAACTTCCTATGCTCTCCACTATCACTCATTTTCATATTGAAACTTTTAATAGCCCAATAATCTTTGTGTTCTAGCTCCACCGGTAAGTGACATGGTTTCCCAAATACTAATCTGTAAGGTGACATACCAATAGGCGTTTTATAAGCCGTCCTATACGCCCATAAAGCATCATCCAAGCGCAAACTCCAATCTTTTCTGTTCGGATTGACTGTCTTTTCAAGAATGGACTTAATTTCTCTGTTTGACACTTCCGCTTGTCCATTGGTTTGCGGATGATATGCAGTCGACGCCTTATGAGTGACATGATACTTTTTCAACAAAGCTTCCACAGTTCGATTGCAAAAATGAATGCCTCTATCACTTATTAGAGCTCTAGGAATTCCAAACCTGGAAAATATGTTAGTACGGAGAAAATCTGCAACAACTTTGGAATCGTTAGTCCTTGTGGCCTTAACTTCCACCCATTTTGAAACATAATCGACATCAAGTAAAATATAAGTATTACCAAAAGATACAGGAAACGGTCCCATAAAATCAATGCCCCAAACGTCAAAAATTTCACAAAAGAGTATGGGAGTTTGCAACATCTCATTTCGTTGGGATATATTACCTATCTTTTGACAATTACAACATGACTTGCAAAATAAATATGAATCTTGGAATAAAGATGGCCAATAAAAACCACAGTCAAGTACTTTCCTCGCTGTCTTCTTAGATCCAAAGTGACCTCCACAAGCATACGAATGACAAAAAGTGAGAATATGATCAATTTCAATTTTAGGGACGCACCTTCTAATTACTTGGTCCGCACAATGCTTCCATAAGTATGGGTCATCTCACACGTAGTACTTTGCTTGACTTTTGATTTTATCCCTTTGAGCTTTAGACAAATTAGAAGGCAAAATGTTAGTAACCAAATAATTGACAATATTTGCATACCAAGGTGATTTTTTATATGCAGAGAACAATTGTTCATCAGGAAATGTCTCTTCAAGAGGAAGCTCATCCTTAATATTCGCCAAACGACTTAAGTGATCTGCAACACTATTTTCTGTCCCTTTTTTGTCCTTGATCTCTAAATCGAATTCACTTAAGAGAAGTATCCATCTTATCAACCTTGGTTTTGCCTCTTTCTTTGTCATCAAATAACGAAGAGCTGCATGATTAGAATAAATAATAACTTTGGTACCAAGAAAATAAGATCGAAATTTTTCTAAAGCAAAAACGACAGCTAAGAGTTCTTTTTCAGTAGTCGAATAATTTCTCTGGGCATCGTTCAATGTCCTCGAAGCATAATAAATTGCATGAGATGCTTTCCCAACTTTTTGACCCAAAACATCTCCTACTGCATAATCACTTGTGTCACACATAATCTCGAAAGGTATGTCCCAATTCGGAGGTTGAATAACTGGAGTAGTGGTCAACAATTCCTTCAACTTATCAAACGCTGTTTTACACTCCTTGTCAAAATTGAAATTCGCATCCTTTTGTAGTAATTTGCATAGGGGTGATGTTATCTTGGAAAAATCATTTATGAATCTCCGGTAAAAACCTGCATGTCCAAGAAAAGAACGCACTTCCCGCACACTAGTGGGATAAGGTAGAGACTGAATAATATCAATTTTTGCTTTATCTACTTCAATTCCCTTAGATGAAACAACGTGACCCAAAACTATACCTTGTTCAACCATGAAATGACATTTTTCAGAATTTAGTACAAGGTTAGTGTCTATGCATCTTTGAAGAATAAGTGTAAGGTTGTGCAAACAATTATCAAAAGAGTCCCCATGGATGGTGAAATTGTCCATAAAAACTTCCACGATATGCTTAATATAATCTGAAAATATACTAACCATACACCTTTGAAAAGTAGCGGGGGCGTTGCAAAGTCCAAACGGCTTACAACGATATGCAAAAGTTCCAAATGGGCATGTAAATTTCGTCTTTTCTTGATCCTCCGGAGCAATGGCAATTTGGAAATAACCTGAATAACCATCAAGAAAACAATAGTAAGAGTGACCAGCTAATCGTTCAAGCATTTGATCAATAAAAGGTAAAGGAAAGTGGTCTTTTCGGGTTACAGTATTTAATTTTCTATAATCTATACAAACCCGCCACCCATTTTGAACACGGGTGGGAATTAACTCATCATTCTGATTTTTTACCACAGTTATGCCCGTCTTTTTAGGAACTACTTGAACTGGCTAACCCAACTGCTATCCGAAATAGGGTAAATCATGCCAACTTCAAGAAGCTTTTGAATATCTTTTTTCACAACATCCATCATGGGTGGATTTAGTCTTCTTTGCGGTTGACGGGTGGGTTTCGCTCCTTCTTCAAGTAAGATACGATGCATGCATGTCGACGAACTTATTCCCTTGATATCAGTAATCGTCCAACCAATGGCCTTGTTATGCTCCTTAAGAACTTTCATGAGTTGTTATTCTTGTGATGGACTAAGTTTATTGGAGATGATCACTGGTGATGTCTTTTCTTCTCCAAGAAAAATATACTTGAGATGAGCAGGAAGGGGCTTCAAGTCTGGAGTAGGTGACTACAAAACAGATGGTAAAGATTTTTCGTTAGGAACTGGCAGATCAATATAAGGAATGTTACCTGCGTTTGGAGAATCATTTAGTGTTGCAATAACATCCTTCAATTCATCGGTCAAGGTGAACTCTTCTTCCTCCTCAAGATTCTGACTGATTGTCGTTTTTACTGCATCCTTTCCATCAAGTACAAAAATTTCCTGTGCTAATGAGTCAATCACATTAATATAATAAACAGGATTATCATCATTGGGATATTTCATGGCATCATAAATATTAAACTGCACAACATCGCCATCAAATTCCATTGTAAGTGTACCACTATGAACATCTATCTTGGTTTTGGATGTCTTTAAGATGGTCTTCCTAACAAAATAGGAGCATTTTGATCACCATTCTCCATATCAAGCACATAAAAATCAGTAGGAAAAACCAAATTATTTACCTGCACAAGAACATCCTCTATTATACCCTTAGGATAGGCATTAGATCTGTCAGCCAACTGAATCACCGTACCAGTTTTATTTAAAGGTTCAAGTTTCAAAGAAGAATATATAGAATATGGCATGACATTAATAGATGCTCCTAGATCTAACATGGCTTGTTCAAATCTAGTGTCACTTATCTTACAAGGGATAGTAAACATTCCTGGATCTTGACACTTTGGAGGAAGTTTTATTTGAATCACGGCAGACACATTTTTTCCTATTTTTATCTTTTCATACCTTTTGAGTGCTTGTTTTCTCTTGTGTGTACACAATTCTTTTAGAAATCTAGCAAAGCGAGGTACTTGTTTAATTGCATCTAACAATGAAATTTTTACCTCGCATTGATGAAAAGTTTCATATAAATCTGAATCTTTCTCATATTTTCATTTTTCTGTTAAAGCTAGAGGAAAAGGGGGTACCGGTGTATAATCAGAGATAGGTGAAAATTTATGCTTAAGGGTACCATTGTCGCCTAGAACATTATCTTCAACTTTACTGTCGCCTTCGTCCGTGTGCTCTGCTTCTGTTTTACCTTGCTCTGGTGGTGCGGACTCTGTCGTTTCCGGAGTTTGTATCTCTTTACCACTTCTCAAAGTGATTGCGCTTGCGTTCTCTTTTGGATTCACCACCGTTTGAGATGGTAATTTTCCAGAACCTTGAGCCTCCAATCGACTGATTGCAGTCGCCATTTGTCCCATTTGCATTTCCAAATTCTGCATATTGGCCTTCATGTCCTGCTGAAATTGCAAAGTGTTAGTGGTAAGTTGTTTAACCAAATCCTCTAAAGACATATTAGAATTAGATGATTGGCCCTGTTGTTTGTTGGGATATGGCTGCTTGTATTGTTGGTAGCTTGTAAAGTTTGGATTTGTGGGTGGATTCCCTTGTGGATTTCCATAGCTGAAATTAGGATGATCTCTCCAACCTGAGTTGTACGTGTTCGAGTAAGGATCATATCTCCTGTATGGTTGACCAGGAAAACCACCTGCTGCATTCGCTTGTTCATAGGACTCCGCTTGAAGAGTGGGGCACATATCCGTCGAATGTCCTACTACCGCACAAATCCCACAAGCTTTCACTTGTTGTGTATTACCTACAGCCATTTGACGAACAACGAAGGTTAGACTATCAATTCGTTGCTCAAGTGAAGAAATATTTACCTCATTAACATTCTTGGATGAAAAATCAAGCCTAGTGCCGAATTGTTGGGAATTAGCCGCCATATTTGCAATTAAGTTCCTTGCAACTTCGGGTGTTTTGTCCACCAAAGCGCCGCCACTAGCAGCGTCAATCATGCTTCTATCAGTAGACATTAGTCCCTCATAGAAGTATTGGATTAGGAGTTGTTCGTTGATTTGATGGTGGGGGCAGCTTGCACATAATTTCTTGAAACGTTCCCAATACTCGTACAGGGATTCTCCATGGTTCTGCCTCACACCGCAAATTTCTTTGCGTATGCTGGCCGCCCTTGAAGCTGGGAAATATTTCTCCAAGAATAATCTCTTCACCTCTTCCCATGTGGTTATACTTCCGGATGGTAGAAAGTAGAGCCAATCTTTAGCCAAATCTTTTAGAGAAAATGGAAAAGCTCTTAATTTGATTTGTTCTTCGGTCACTCAGGGAGGTTTCATGCTCGTGCATACCACATGAAATTCTTTTAAGTGTTTATGCGGATCTTCACCTGCAAGTCCATGAAAAGAGGGCAAAAGATGTATTAGAACAGACTTTAACTTAAAGGAAGTGTTAGCATCTAGATTGGGAAAAGTTATGCATAAAGGTTGTTGGTGCAAATCAGGGGCCGCGAGTTCCTTCAAAGTTCGATTTTCAGCCATGTTGTCTTTTGCTTTAAGATTTGTTTGTCCTTCTTTCCTTAATCCGCGCAAAGTTCTTTCGATTTCTGGATCAAACCTAAAATCACTTTGATTAGTAGAACGAGTTATGGTCATAAACAAGCAAGGAAATAAAAATAAAAATAACTACGAAAAATTACTAAAATAAAATAAAATAAAAAAACACACAAAAATAAATAAATCAATTCCCCGGCAATGACGCCAAAATTTGGTGTGATGTCGCAAGCACCCAAAAATAAAATCTTACTTTGAAAAAATATTAATGTAGTAGTGCAAGTAAGAGTCGATCCCACAAAGAATGATTATTTAATTTTATATTTTCGCAAACAAAAATTGGGGGGGGGGGGGGGGGTTAATCAAAGAAGTAATTTAAATAAAATTAACTAAAATAATTATGTAAACAATTTAACGAAGTAAATGAAAAGAAAAAACCTTGATTTAAGTCAACATTCACCATCAAGAATTTACAACTGGTCACTATTGCAAGAATAAATCAATTCATATTTTAAATATTCAAGGTGGAATAATTACTTTCATTCGAATAATTTTCCTATCTCTCCTTAATTTTAGTTAAGCAGAAACAAGCGATTTAAATAACCCTCACTACTAAATAATCTTAGACAAGCGCTAAAAATTTAACCTAGTAGCAGCATAAAGAAATAGAAAGATCGTTGAACTAAACAACAAAATTCAAGCATCTGCATTTAATTTAGATGAATATTTTTCCTAAGATATAACAATATTTTGATAAGCAAAATAATTATTAACCTTAGTTGCTTCGCAAATTAAAGTGACCAAACAACTACGAATTTGATATTTAATTTAGCAGTAGATTTCAACGAATAATAAACTAGTGTGCACCTTATTAATTAAACGAATTAATTATAAAATAAAACACAGAAAAATATTCAATACTCAAAATATAAATTGAACAATTAAAATAAATTAGATCTCACAGTGTATAAATCTTGATGGCTTCAATCACTTAAACCAAGAAAAAGAATTTAGCTACTCATAATTGTAGAGAGCATTAAAGAATAGAAGAAAGAATTTTTATTCTAATAGAAAAGTTGTGTCTTACATTGTGTGTCAAGCCCTCTATTTATAGGCTCCAAATTCCTCCTAACCCTAGTAGGAAGTACTTTCCAAACCCTAATAGGATTTAAAATACATATAAAAATAAAAGAAAAAGAAAAATAATTATTATCCTAACCCTAGTTGGAATTAAAATCCAATTTGGAATAAAAAAGTAGCAAACTTCGCGAATAATCTCGTTTCTGGCAATTAACGCGCAGCCAAACAGCCCCTTCGCTACAGTGCCGTCAACGTCAGCCGCCTGCACATTGCGCGCTCTGTTTCCCATCCAAGATCAAAACGGCGTCATTCTGAGCTTCCTCTATTCTATTGCTTGGCCGCGCAATGCACGGAGGCTGTTTCTACCACGTAGACCAAAACGACGTCGTTCCATCCAAGCGGCAAATACACTTCCTTGCGCGCATGGCGCGGTCGGCCTCTTTCCAGAATTTACCATTATGCCCTCATATTCTTGTGGAATTTACACTTTGACCCTTCGATTTTGCTGAAATTACCACAATGCCATTAGACTTTTGCAGAATTTACAGATTTGCCCTCGAAACTTATTTACCTAAAAAATAAAATATAAAATAATATAAAAATACTAAAAATAATAATAACACATAATAATTAATAAAACACCTAAAAACCTAAAAACAAATTAAATCACATAAAAAAATATAAAAATACTATAAAATTACATAAATTAACATAAATTAACTAAAATCCTATAAAACCTATTAAAATCAAAATGAGCTAAATAATTAAACATTTAAGCACACAATAAATATAAAAACTAAGTATTGGGGAATAAAAATATCATATAATTCAACCCTATCAGTAACAATGTGTTAAACTAGATGAATTTATTTAAGAGTCCATGTATGTAATTAATTACTAATGGACTAACTTAGTAAGTGAATTAAACAAGCCCAAGTATTTAATTATGTAATGGACTTGTAGATAATAATGTATGATCATGTAATTTAATTAATTTAGCCCAATACTTGATTAAAATACCATGTCATGCTAGTAGCCCATTGATTTAATTAACTTAGCCCAAGTGAAATTAAACGTAGTAGCCCAAACATTAGCCCAAATGATACATTAAGTGAAAGTCAACAAGTGGTCAATGTTGTTACCAAATTCAAATATAAAAAAATAAAGCAAAAATGGGAGGATAAAGATGAGGTGTTGGATGGATAAGAGAAGGATACCTTGGGTCCCATGTAATTTCTTATGTGGCACATTTGATTGGTTAGAAATTTTTAAAAATCTCCATGTAAGCTTGGATTGAATGAAGTTGGTGATAAATCTATACCTACATAGTTATATTTATACTTGTTGGAAGATGATATCTAATTTAATAAGACCATCTTTAACCAACATTAGAATACTTCATCTTTTCAAGTTTTAAGCATTTTAGAGAGAGAAGCTCTCAAGAAAAAGTTGCAAGAGAAGTTAGAGAGAGAAATTCTCTAGAGAAAATAGAGAGAATTTTAGTGAGAGAAGGAAAGAAAAACCCTTAAAAAATCATTAAAGTTCCAAGCCTTTGATAATTAGAGAGCATTAAAACCATCAAGGGTGAAGCTTTGAATGTCCAATAACTCATCTTCTACTTTGGAAAGCAAAGAAAACAATCCATCAAATCAAAAGGTATAATATCTATCCTAAAATCCTAGTTTGAAGTTATTATGTTCTATATAAATTTTCTATGGTAAAAAAGTTATTTACAAACTCTAAATATTTAGATTCATTATGTTTTAGTTGATCAAGAATTCCATGGGTTTATAATGTGTATTTATGTGTGTTTATTATGAATCGTTTAGCAAAAAGCTTGAAAATAACTTTACCGAAAAAATATAAAACGTAATAGCCCGCTACCGAAATTACTGTTCACGATCCGTGAGTCGAATTCATAATCCATCAACTCCAGGTGATAGAACCATAAGATAAAAATATTCTCCAAGTGGAACGACTAAAAACCGACTTAAAATGAGCAAAATATGATTTTTTTACCAAAATACCCCACTGATTTTAGGTTTGTGCATAACAGTCCGGTTTGAGGCTATTTTCAGTGACCAAAACAAATCTAAATTAGCTTTTCAATGATGAAATCATATAGTTGGGGAAGATGCGATTCCATCGATACCTAATATAGCTTAATCGAACTTGTAGATTTTATTTTATTCAAGTTCTTGCAAGAGGCCCCAAACCTGGAAGAAAAAAAAATAATCTGCTTCTTTTTTTTTTTTAAAAACCAACCGGTTCGATTTTTTTCGATTTTTCTGATTTCTTGGGTGGGGCAGGTTCGGTTCCTTGTGGGCCTATTCCGGGTTTGGTTCCAAAAGAGAAAATGTTTGTAATTTAATAAAGAATATTATAAAATTTTAAAATGTAAATTTATTAGAATTAATGGTTGATTAAACCTTACTAAATTAATAATAATAGCAGGAAAATTATTATTAATTGTTAATAAATGATAATTGAACTCTTTACATATTATTTAATTAAAATAAAATAATATGTAAAAAAATGGGTAATTAATTATCATTTAGCTAATAATTAGTACACATTAAATAATAATCAAAGAGGATTAAAGTTAATAAACTAATTGTTTATCACATTATTAATGATTAATGATAAATAAGAAGGATTAATAGCAAATGAATAATTAATTATTGAGCAAAGATAACTAAGAATGGTTATCATTTATAATGATTAATAATAAATGAGGTCATGAAACAATTATAATAAATTGTTTAAAGGTTTAAATAATTTTATAGGTAATGTTTTAAGTTTATTAAATAAATATTACTTAAAAAGAAATAATATTTGACTGTTAAATCATTTATCTAAATACAATTAATGATATTAATAATGTTAAATGATATAAAAATTATTCACAAAGTGTTATGTGATAGTCATAGGTGATTTAATGCTATATAATTAATAAACTTAATTGTTTAAAGCGAATGATTATATGATGTACTAATTGATAGGCCAACGTTATAAATGTTAGGTCTTCAAAAAGAGTTTAAATTAAGCGAATTAGCCGTAAATCGACAAACAGACAAGTTCTTTAACCTTACTCAAATTTGTATTGAGCAAATTTCCTAACTCAAACTCGAGTTATATTTTTAGATTATGTTTTAAGTGGTTTAATTCTTGTAAAGTTACTCCACATCCATATGATCATTTAAAGTTCTTTTATACATAAATTGTTTAAGAAGTAGTTTATGTCAATTGTTTCGGCTAGACCTTTCAGTATACCTTGTTGTAAAAGTTATTCAAACCTATTGTTGGGGCAGATTCTTGTACTGAGATGAACAACCCATAATGGGAAAGAACCTAAGTATTAGATAAACGATACATACAGAATAAATGTTATGTATATACATATGGTACGCGAGACTGATCCCCTCAAGTACAGTCTGAAAATGTAACCTAAGAAGGTCAATCAAGTGACTGATTCCTCAAAACATACGTTCATGTTCTTTTGACCACTCAGCATTTAAATAATCAATTTCCACTCATTAAATTGTGCGTTGATTATATCAAATTCATTTTATTGAATCTTTCAGTCATTATTCTTATTCATGGCATATTTTGTATTCATTTTAAACTTCCTGAGTAAGCTAGTTGTTCACCCTTGTTATGTCATGAAATTATTGCAGCTAAGCCTGAGGGGTCGGGTACAAATAAAGGCAAAGGAAAAGCGAGATCTTAATTATCTAGATAGATGTTAGTCTGTTCATATTTTGTTTAAGACTTATAAGAATGTAATGCAAACACTAATATCCTTTTGTAGTTTGTGATGTATATTTGGTAAAGGATGTAGACTTTGGGACTAGAAAGCCATTGTAATAGAAACATATATTTATTTATTTTTTGCATTAGTATTAAATGTTGTTTAGCAGTGATTGTTTATATTATTGCGTGAGCACCAAATTCGAGGTAGTGGTACCTGAATTTGGGGGTGTCACAAGTTGGTATCAGAGCTGTAAGTTATAAACTTTAGGATTTGCGAAACCTAGGTTATAACCTTAGAATTAAGCTAATATAGAATACGCGAGGAGGTTGGGTCGAGGAGATCTATTGAGTCGAGTTTTGTTGGAGGTGAATTGTGAAAATTCATCGAGCTGATGTTGTACATAATGAAATATTGTTTCATTTCATTAATGAATATATTTTATTGTGATACTAACATGCTGTTGTTTTTTCTATTGTTGTGTCTGTAGGATGGCATATATAGGTGAGCCTAGTAGACTGATGGAGGATGCTCTAGTGGACAAACATATTGTCTGGATTGAGCCGAATGAGCCAATAGAACCAGTGATTGAGGCACCTGCTATTGAGTATGAGTTAGAGGCTACTGCTGAGGAAGAGCAGATAGCAGAGGCTGAGTCGCTAGTGCGAGGAAAGGTTATGAGATTTGATGTTAATGATGAGTCTGAGGGACAGTAGACAGACTCCAAGGATGAGTCAGCTGAGGAGCCATTTTTTTAGGATGATATGAGCGAACAGCCAACCAAGTATGGTGACGGCATGGGCACCACTGCCAGCGATATTATCGAAGAGCTGACCAGTGCTAACATAGAGCTGGAGTCTAAAGTCCAGCATCTAGAGGGAGAGAATCAGACCCATCAGGAGATGGAGGACCGGTATAGAGATGCGGCATATCAGATGTCTAACGAGGTGACTAGGCTAAATGAGCATGTGGCTGTGTTAGAGACTGAGCTGCAGGGGCGCCGTTAGACTTCTACTTCACTGGGAGTTACAGTACAACACCTCCTTGAAAGGGAGGTAGATTTGGTTGATGAGCTAGAGTAGTCTAAGAGGCAGGCTGAAGGATTCCGAGCGAAGAAGGATGAGTTGTAGAGACAGTTGGCAGGGATATCAACTGAGTTTGATATGGAGATAGCGGATAAAATCCACATATTTGAGGACTGGATTAGGGCATCCAGGAGGGCTGATAGGCTTGAGGCCGAGGTTAGGGCCAGTACCGCCAGATTTGACACTACTAGCTTCGAGTTAGATACATCTTTCGCTAGACTAAGGAGCAGGATCCAGAATTATCCTCGGGAGGATTATTTGAGCAAGCAGATAGTGAGACGCTGTGTGGTTGACAGGATCGCTCAATAGGAACATGAGGCTGTTGCCCACCGGATTGATCGTTGATGTTTTATTTTTTGTCTGTATATAGATGCAGTTTAGAACCCAATTTTTGTTTATAGGGTTATATATGTGATGTAAACCTCAAACTATGAGAGGTGCTAGGTGTTTATGATACATCCCCAATTTTTGTATTTTAGGGGAATGTAGTTCTAGAAAATTCCATCTATTGTTGTTCTTTGGGATACGATTTGTGTTATCCCGTCTTCTGTTGACTAGAGGGATAGTTAGCCTTTATAGAAATATGCATGTAATGTAAGTGTTTAACACTACCAGTTGGTATATGATTATAAATGCGACATTATTATGATTACCTGATTGTATTGAGCTTCACTTTTACGTTAACTATTAAATGTCTAAACATTCATAAAATGTTGCATAAAATGTAATATACAAAATAATATAAGATTTTGTTTAATAGCAGAGAATGTCGCCAAGACATGTACCCCGAATTCGACGAGTAGATGAAATCAAAAATAATGCTGAGAGTCAGGAAGACCCAATGAGGGCTTTCGTAGCTATGATGATGGAGATGATGCAGAATAGCCCACCACCAGTAGTACCATCAGTTGTAAACCAGCCAGGGACACATTTAGCAAATTTTAAGGATTTTAAACTAGTAGGACCACCAAAATTTCGTGGGTCCAGATCCTATAGAGCCCCAGACGTGGATTGAGGAAATAGAAAAGGTTTTTGAGGTCACACGAGTGGTCGATGAACAGCAGACATCATTCGTCACCTTTATACTAAAGGGAGAGGCGAATTACTGGTGGAAAGCAAATACGGGTAGAGCTGGAGAAGGTAATGTAACATGGACACGTTTTAAGGAACTATTCTTCGTGAACTATTTCCCAGATAATATGAAAAACAGAATGGAGATGAAGTTCTTGGACTTGAAGCAGGGAAATATGTCAGTGGCAGAGTAAGCCACAAAGTTCAACGAATTAGCTCAATTTGCTCTACACCAGGTGGACACCGAGGTGAGAAAAGCCCGAAGATTTGAGCAAAGTTTGAAGCCTTGGGTGTATAACATGGTTGTTGTTCTGAGAATCGACACATTTTCAGCATTATTGGAGAGGGCGATTATTGCCGAAGGAGGGAATGAAGCTTCAGTGAAATACAACCAAGACAAGAAGAAGAAAGGTCATGATGGGCCTAGGGAAGGAACTGGAGGTAGCAATCATAACAAAAGGAAATTGAATGATAACCAGATGTCAGGAGCCAGTAAGACTGGAGAAGAAGCCAAGAAAGGAAACAAATATGTAAAGTGTGGGAGGAACCATTCTGGGGAATGCATGAAGGGCAAGGGGGTCTGTTATAACTGTGGGCAGCAAGGGCATATTGCTCCCCAATGCCCTAAAAGGAAGAGAATGCCCAAATTAAGGACTGCCCAAAGAAGAAGAATGACGTAGCTGGTGGAAATAGAAGCAACAATAGCAAGCTAACTATTGGAGGACCAGCCAGTCAACTGAACAGATCAACCACACGCACCTTTAACATGACGGTTCAAGATGCTATGGAATCTAAGGACGTAGTATCAGGTATTCTTCCGATCAATAATATCAATGCTTATGTATTATTTGATTCGGATGCTACCTGTTCATTTATATCTGAAGAATTTGCTAAAAAATTAGAACTACCCCGAGAAAAATTAAAAAATCCTTTGAATATAGAAGTAGCCAACAAAGAAGTTATTACCGTAGAATATTTTCATAGGAATTGTTGAATTGAATTAAGAGGATTTAAACTTGGAGTGAACTTAATTCCAATTCGCTTGGGAGAGTTTGATATCATTCTCGGTATGGACTGGTTATCGAATCACGAGGCATTGATTGACTGCCAGAAGAAGAGTATAACTCTGAAAACCCCGAGTAAGTTGAAAGTGGTATTTCAAGGGAGTAAATCACTGAGACAATATCGTTGTCTGACGACGATGCAAGCAAAGAGATTGTTGAGGAAGGGGTGCGTGGGTTATCTGGCTCATGTGGTTGATACTCGAAGAGTAGAGGGTGAATTGGGTCAGATACTTGTGGTACGGGAATTCTTAGATGTCTTCCCAGATGAGATACCGGGTTTACCGCCTGATAGAGAAGTTGAGTTCAAAATTGAACTGGCACCAGGGACTGTACCAATTTCGAAAGCACCATACAGAATGAAACTAGTGGAATTGAAGGAACTGTTAATACAACTATAGGAGCTGCTAGATAAAGGGTATATTCGGCCAAATGTGTCTCATTGGGGAGCACCGATATTATTTGTAAAGTAGAAGGACGGATCCCTAAGACTTTGTATCGACTATCGTGAGTTAAACAAAGTTACGATTAAAAATATGTACCCGCTACCCAGGATTGATGATTTGTTCGATCAGCTTAAGGGAGCGAAGTACTTTTCAAAGATAGACTTGAGAACCGGTTACCATCAGTTGAAGGAAAGGGAAGAAGATATACCGAAGATGACATTCAGAACTCGTTATGGATATTTTGAGTTTCTGGTAATGTCGTTCGGCCTAACGAATGTGCCAGCAGTATTTGCGAATATGATAAACAGGGTGTTCAAGCCGTACTTAGACAAATTCGTTGTTGTATTCATCGATGATATTCTAGTGTATTCGAAGACTTCCACGCTGAGCACTAAAGAGTGGTGTTAGAAACACTAAGGAGGAAAGAGTTGTTTGTGAAATTCTTAAAGTGTGAATTTTGGCTATAAAGGGCATAGTTTCTGGGGCATGTAATTGATAAGGAAGGTATTTCGATGGACCCAACAAAGGTAGATGCAGTTATAATTTGGGAGCAACCGAAGACACCGACAGAAGTTAGAAGTTTCCTTGGGTTGGTGGGCTACTATCGAAGGTTCATTCAGGATTTTTCAAAGATAGCGACATCGCTAACCAACTTGACAAGAAAAACGGTTAAATTTGTATGGACGAAAAAGTGCAAAGCGAGTTTTATGGAACTTAAGAAGAGGCTTAGTGACGCACCGGTGTTGTCATTGCCTGACGATACTGGGAGTTTTGTGGTGTACAGTGATGGGTCACTAAAGGGACTTAGTTGTGTGTTAATGTAACACGAAAATGTCATTGCGTTCGCATCAAGATAGTTAAAAGACTATAAGAAGGGATACCCAACTCACGACCTGGAATTAGCAGTAGTAGTGTTTGCTTTAAAGATTTGGAGGCACTACTTATATAGGGAGAAGTGTGAGATATACACAGATCACAAAAGTCTGAAGTATATCTTCACTCAAAAGGAGCTAAATATGAGGCAGAAGAGATTGTTAGAATTAATTAAGGATTACGATTGTGAAATTTTGTACCATTCGGGTGAGGCCAATGTTGTAGCTGATGCTGTGAGCAGAAAGGGTACGGAGAAATTATTGAAGTTGACATCTCAAGAGGAGTTAATATTGGATATGGAATGATTGTAGTTAGAGGTGAAATATCTGAAGGATTCGGATGAGAAACTGTTCACAGTGGAAGTGAGTCCGACTTTATTAGATAGAATAAAGGAGGCTCAAGAACAAGATGAAGAGTGTGACAGTGTCAGAAGAAGAATTTCAAAAGATGAAGTCATGAAGTATAGAATTGATAACACTGGGTTGCTAAGGTTTGAAGGGAGGATCTGGATACCGATGGTTCCAGAATTGAGAGAAGAGATCTTGTAAGAAGCTCACAATACAATGTACTCGATACACCCTGGGAGTACCAAGATGTATCAGGACTTACGTTAATATTATTGGTGGCCAAATATAAAGAGAGAAGTGGCGGAGTGCATTAGCCGATGTCTAACATGTCAGAGAATTAAAAAAGAACATTACAGACCGACTGGACTAATACAACCATGGGAAATTTCGGAGTGAAAATAAGAGCATATCACGATGGACTTTGTGGTGGGACTTCTAGTTACTCGGAAGGGATTTGATGCAATCTAGGTGACTGTCGATCGTTTGACGAAATTTGCACACTTTTTATCGATCAAGATCAGGTATAATTTGGAGCAGTTAGCCAAGTTGTATGTTAAGGAGATTGTGTCGCGGCATGGGGTGCCGGTATCTATTGTGTCATATAGAGATCTGCGCTTCACGTAAAAATTTTGGAGAGCTTTGCAAGAGAGATTGGTAACACAGTTAAGGTTGAGTATTGCATATCATCCCTAAACCGATGGGCATAACGAGCGAACGATTCAAACGCTTGAAGACATGCTTAGATTTTGTGTTATGGATTTGAAGGGTAACTAGGATGATCACCTACCTTTAGTGGAATTTGCCTACAATAACAGTTACCATTCTAGTATTGGTATGCCGCCTTACGAAGCACTTTATGGACGAAGTTGGTGAGCGAAGACTGTTGGGACCTGAAATGGTGCAACATACCGTCGATATGATCAAAATAATAAGAGCTCGTCTATTAGCAGCTCAGGATCGCCAAAAGAAGTATGCTGATCTGCATCGTCAGAAGTGAGATTTTGAAGTCGGCAGTTTTGTGTTTCTAAAGATATCTCCCTAGAAAGGGAAGATAAGATTTGGCAAGAAAGGGAAATTGAGCCCAATATTTATAGGACCATTTGAAATTTTAAAGTGAATAGGTGAAGTGGCGTACGAGGTAGCCTTACCTCCTGAACTTGAGCACATTCACAATGTGTTTCATGTTTCAGTGTTGTGGCCATATAAATCTGATTACAAACGTGTGATATCTTACGAACCGATTCAAGTCGAGAAGGATCTATCATACGAAGAGATTTCTATCTAAATACTAGATAGGAAGGAGCAGACATTGCAAAATAAGGTCATATATTCAGTCAAAGTTCTTTAGAGAAACCATACATTTGAAGAAGCTACGTGGGAGCTCTAAGAAAATACGAGAGCGAATTATCCGCATCTTTTTGAGTGACCTTATGTTGTAATTCAGGGGACAAAATTCTTATAAGGGGGGGGGGGGGGGGAGAATGTAAGAACCAAGAATTTTGAATTACATTATAAATAAAATTAGAAAATTAAATTCTAATTAAATGAGTTATTGTGTGATTTAATTTAAATCTTTATGTGGTAATTTGATTGTTGACTATTTGGTTAATTTTAGTAAAGAAAGTTCGATTAATGGATTTATTAAGTTAACGGACTAACCTAAGATTATTTTATGAGGAACTATAATTAAATATTCAATTAATCTTGAATATGGGAAGTCTAATTGGATTATATAATTAATGTGAATATTAAATATGTAACAATGTGTAAAACTAGATGAATTTATTTAATAGTCCATGTATGTAATTAATTACTAATGGACTAACTTGGTAAGTTAATTAAACAAGACTAAGTATTTAATTATGTAATGGACTTGTAGATAATAATGTATGATCATGTAATTTAATTAATTTAGCCCAATACTTGATTTAAATACCAAGTCATGCTAGTAGCCCATTGATTTAATTAACTTAGCCCAAGTGAAATTAAATGTAGTAGCCCAAACATTAGCCCAAATGATACATTAAGTGGAAGTCAACAAATGGTCAGTGTTGCTACCAAATTCAAATATAAAAAATATAAAGCAAAAATGGGAAGATAAAGATGAGGTGTTAGATGGATAAGAGAGGGATCCCTTAGGTCCCATGTAATCTCTTATGTGGCACATTCGATAGGTTAGAAATTTTTAAAAATCTCCATGTAAGCCTGGATTGGATGAAGTTGGTGATCGATCTATACATACATAGTTATATGTATCATTGTTGGAAGATGAGATCTAATTTAATAAGACAATCTTTGACCAACATTAGAATACTTCATTTTTTTCAAGGTGTAAGAATTTTAGAGAGAGAAGCTCTTAAGAAAAAATTGCAAGAGAAGTTAGAGAGAGAAATTCTCTAGAGAAAATAGAGAGAGTTTTAGTGAGAGAAGGAAAGAAAAACCTTAGAAAAGTCATTAAAGTTCCAAGTCTTTGGTAGTTAGAGAGCATTAAAACCATCAAAGATGAAGCTTTGAATGTCCAACAACTTCATCTTCTACTTTGGAAAGCAAAGAAAACAAGCTATCAAAAGTAAAAGGTATAATATCTACCCTAAAATCCTAGTTTGAAGTTATTATGTTCTATATAAATTTTCTATGGTAGAAAAGTTATTTACAAACTCTAAATATTTAGATTCATGATGTTTTAGTAGATCAAGAGTTCCATGAGTTTATAATGTGGATTTATGTGTGTTTATTATGAATCGTTTAGCAAAAAGCTTGAAAACAACTTTACCGAAAAAATATAAAACGTAACAGCCCGCTACGGGAATTACTGTTCACAATTCGTTAGTTGGATTCATGATCCGTCAACTCTGGGTGATAGTTCCAGAAGATACGAAGCTTGTCCTAGTGGAATTAATGACTACAAAGCGATTTACAATGAGCAAGATATGAATTTTTTACCAAAACACCCCACTGATTTCGGGTCTGTGCATAACAGTCTGGTTTGAGGCCATTTTCAGTGACCAAAACAAATCCAAATTGGCTTATTTTAATGATTGAATCATGTTGTTCGGGAATATACGATTCCATCGATACCTAATAGAGCTTAATCGGATTTGTAGATTTCATTTTATTCAAGTTCTTGTGAGAGACCCCAAACTTGGAAGAAAAAAAAAACAATCTGCCTTTTTTAAAAAAAAAACCGACAAGTTCGATTTTTTTCGATTTTTTTGATTTCTTGGGTGGGGCCGGTTCAGGTCCTTGTGGACCGGTTCCAGGTTTAGTTCCAAAAGAGAAAATATTTGTAATTTAATAAAGAATATTATAAAATTTTAAAATGTAAAAGGTTATGTCATTTGACATTTATTAGAATTAATGGTTAATTAAACATTACTAAATTAATAATAATAATAGGAAAATTATTATTAATTGTTAATAAATGATAATTGAACTCTTTACATATTATCTAATTAATATAGAATAATATGTAAAGAAAATTGGGTAATTATTTATCATTTAGCTACTAATTAGTACATATTAAAGTTAATAAATTAATTATTTATTATTTAATTAATATTAAATAATAAATAAATTTATTCAATTAATTTATTATTATTTAATTAATATTAAATAATAATTAATGGATATTAAAGTTAATAAACTAAGTATTTATTATTTAATTAGTATTAAATAATAAGTAAAGTTAAATAAAAAATCAATTATTATTTAACATTAAATAATAATTAAAGAGGATTAAAGTTAATAAATCAATTACTTATTATTTAATTAAAATTAAATAATATGTAAAGTAATTAATTAATTATTTATTTATTTAATTAACATTAAATAATAATTAAAGAGGATTAATGTAAATAAACTAATTATTTATTATTTAATTAAGATTAAATAATAAGTAAGGATAATTAATTAATTAATTAATTAATTAATTAATTAACATAAATAATAATTAAAATGGATTAAAATTAATAAACTAATAATTTTTTTAAGATTAAATAATAAGTAAGGATAATTAATTAATTTAATTATTAATTAATTAACATTAAATAGGATTAAAGTTACTAAACTAATTGTTTATTGTAATGACTGAGAAAATTACGAACCCAATTTTTTTTTTATTTAATTATATCCATAAGAATATATGAGGTATGAAGTATGTGTGTATGTGATAAGTTGTATGATGAGAGGTATTAAATTAGTTAATTAAATTAATTAATTAAAGAAGGAAAAAGATTTCAAGAGAAGCTTATGTGATGAAATCACAAAGCTTGAATGTTGGCCTTGTATGGCAATTAAGAAGATTTATAGTGAACAAGTTAATTACTTGTATGAATAATGAGAAAGAAGAAGTAAGTGAATTATTTAAGATAATCCAACGTGAGAATAATTGTTTGTGTATGGTTAACTATATTATAAACCCAATTTGATGATAAGGGTTAGTGAATGAATTAAATTAATCAAATCAAAGTACTTGTATTAATATGTGTTAGGGTTTCATTAAAACAAACCCAAGAATTTGTATGTAATAGTGTTATGTAAGCTAATTTAATTAAGGAGTCCAATGGACTTATAAATAGCAAATCTAATTGGATTATATAATAAGTCCAAATGATATATTAAACTAGGTACAATAAACTAACCTAGTAGCCTATATAATTTAATTAAACATTGATCCATGTAATTAATTAAACTAGCCCAATGCTTGTTTTAATTAAATGTAACATAGATTATTTAAATGTTAGCCCAATGTGATAAATAAATTGAGCCCAAACAAATTAAATGAATGAGCCCAACTTATTTAATACCTAAGTCCAAAGTGGAGCCCAATAGGAAGTCAAAATGTTGGTCAAACATTATATATAGGTATATATATCAATTAGTGTATATATGTATAATAAATGTAATAAAAATAAAGCAAAAATGGGGGATTTAATCCCATTTTGCTGAGATTTAGGGGGGCCCACTTGGGGTTGCTTGATTTTCCAAGTTGCTTTCAATTTACTCCTTGTCATAGTAGGTGAACAACTAAGGTCAATCACAATGTCAATCAACCTAGTCATTCATGCAATAGTAAGCACCAATTAGCCTTAATTTGACCAACATTGGCTGATTAGGAGATTTGATGATGGTTTAGTAGATGGCTATAAATAAGATACTCCACACAAGTATTATGTTGGTTGGTTCATTTGCTAGAGATTTCAAGAGTGAAAAGAGAGAGCATTTGAGAGCTAAAGAGAGAAATACTTGTAAGTTGAGAGGAAAGGCTAGAGGTGGAGCTTGGTGGATGACACAAACCTTCACTATATACTTTGGTAGGAGAAGAAGAAGAGCATCCAAGACCTCAAGGTTTAAAAGTGCTCTAACCTTCATAAATTTCATTTTTGTAGTCTAGATTGATTTTGAACGGTTAAAATCTATTTTTTAACCGATCAAAACTTGTTTTGATGGTCTAGAAGTCTTACACTATGTTATATATGTATATTCATAGTTTGATGTGTTTATATCATGATTTGGTATGTGTGGTATGCTTAAAAATGGTAGAAATGTTCATATCGAACTTTACCGGTAAAACCCTATGTAGCTATGTAATATATTTTGTGTCATTTCGAAATGTACAAGTTAAATACTTGATTTATACGGCTAGAAAGTTTTATGTATGAGTTTATAAGAAAACCCAACTTGAAGCTTTCAAAAATATGGAAAAACAAAGAAGTTATGGTTTTTACCACAAAGGATGTTGATTTTAAAACCCTATGTTGCATTGTATGCCGTTTTTAGTCTAGTTCTGTTTAGAATTTGGATTGGTGATCTAAAGTGAAATTATAGATCATGAAATTCTAATGAATTTAGACTCAAAAATCGCCTCAACATGTTTTCGTATGAAGAAGTTATGGCTGTCGGAGTGACTGGAGGTCGAACAGCCCATTTTAGGGTTTTGGCTTCTGTTTTGGACGCCGGGGCGCCCATTTGAGCGCCGGGGCTTTCAAGGCCAGAAAGTTCAAGTTGTCGGGTCGGGACGGGTCGGTCTGGGTCGGGTTTTATTGGAAAATTTAAGTATAACTAAGTGTAAAATGAAGGTATTGGTGTATTGAACCAATATATGGAATTTATTTGTAATTAATGGGTAGCAAAAAGTTTAAAATAAAGATTAATGTTAACACCATTAAAAAGTTAACTATTGGTATTGTTTAAAGATTGTTATTAAAATATTATTAAATGATTAATAATATTAGTATATGATTAAAAAGTTATTAAATGATTAATAATAATAGTTAATGATTAAAATATTATTAAATGGTTAATAATATTAGTAAATGATTAAAATATTATTAAATGATGAATAATATTAATAAGTGATTAAAATATTATTAAATGATTAATAATATTAATAAATGATTAAAATATTATTAAATGGTTAATAATATTAATAAGTGATTAAAATATTATTAAATGGTTAATAATATTAATAAGTGATTAAAATATTATCAAATGGTGAATAATATTTGTAAATGATTAAAATATTATTAAATGATTAATAATATTAATAAGGATTAAAATATTATTAAATGGTTAATAATATTAGAAAGTTAATAAAATATTATTAAATAGTTAATAATATTAGATAATGAATAAAATATTATTAAATGGTTAATAATATTAGTATATGAATAAAATATTATTGAATAGTTAATAATATTAGATAATGAATAAAATATTATTAAATGATTAATAATATTAGTAAGTTAATAAAGGATTTAAATATTATTAAATGGTTAATAATATTAGTATACGAATAAAATATTATTAAATAGTTAATAATATTAGATTATGAGTAAAATATTATTAAATGGATAATAATATTAATAAGAGAAGAAAATAGTATTAAATGATATTATTTTGATTATAAAATATTATTAAATGGATAATAATATTTATAAGTTATTGAAGATATTATTTGATGAATAATATTGTTTGAAGAGTAAGACATTATTAATAATGTTAACCTATGAGTGAAATATTATTAAATGATTAATAATATTAACTAAGGATAAGGATATTATTAAAGGATTAATAATATTATTGAGAGGATAAAATATTATTAAATGGTTAATAATATTTATAAATGATTAAGACATTATTTGATGATTAATATCATTGGGGATAGTGTAAAGCATTATTTAATTATTAATAATGTTAATAAGTGTTTGAGATAATAAAGAGGTTAAGAGAATTATCAGATGGTTAATAATATTGAGGAGCTAAGTGATTTATTATTGAAATAATAAATGGTTAAAATATTATTATACGATTAATAATATTATATGTAGTAATTATATATTATCAAATGAGATAATATTATAAAACAATGAAGTGATGGTTATGTGAGTCGAAATATTATCAAGGGATTGATAATATTATTAAGAGTTTTAAGGTTATGATTAAGTGATAGATGATTTAAGACATATATGTTAAGGTTATTAATGTTAAATAAACCTATATGTGTTATGCTAATTGGAGGATCAATGTTATTGAATATTAGGTCACCCAAAGGAAGTATTTTTAAGTTGAATAGCAGTAGTCAGCGGAACAGGCAAGTTCTTCTTAACCCTAACTTGTATTTATTGTTGCAAGTTTCCTTCAACTTTATGTACATTGAGCTATTCAAATTATTGTTGAGCAAATTCTACACTCGTAGTTATTTGACCGAACTTAAAGTGGACTAATTATCTAAAATTATTCCACCTCATTGTTGGTTATTGTATTCGCACATAGTGCCTTTGCAAATGTTATAGTTCAGAAATTTACGAACTGTTTAAGGACGTCTAAGCTAATTGTTTCGGCTAGACAAATGCATGTTTAAATTCATTTAATTGAATATTATAAAAGCTTATCCAAACCATTGGCTGGTGCGGATTCTTACAGTAAGACTGAGAAAGAACAACCCCTAGTTAAAGGGGGATTTTTATTCGTCGGAGACCCGACAGCGCGCAAGAAAACTAAATGTGATGCATATACATAGGACATGAGAGGACTGATCCCCTCGAGTGTCCCGTTATTTTTACAAGGTGTCAGACATTGTATGTCTGTTCTACCTTAGCAGCAGTTCATGGTCTTTTGAGAACCCTCAGCAGTAAAGAGTCAATTCATTCTTTTATTGAACATTGATTCTTGTTATTTCACAATTGTTATCTATTGTTGAAACCCTTGAAGATAAATCCTTTTCATTCATGATATATCAATTCTCGTTTATTTAAACTTGCTGGGCAAAGTAGTTGCTCACCCTTGCTATATCATGAACTATTTTCAGTTAAGCCGAGTAATCTAAGGAGTACCACGGCAAAGGAAGGATGAACGAGTAGACGTAATTAGTCGTACTATATGTGTAAACCTGTTATATTATAAGGTAATGATGATGTATTAAGGTTAGTGGAACCTGGGATTGAAGGTACGTTTTGTATTGAAATTATGTATGTTTCCGCGAGTTATTAAAGTTTTAGATTATGAATGTTTGTTGAGTGATGAATAGTGAGCACCGAACTCGAGGTTCAAGGAACTCGGATTTGGGGGCGTCACATTTATCACATTATTAATGATTAATGATAAATTAGAAGGATTAATAGCATATGAATAATTAATTATTGAGCAAGGATAACTAAGGATAATTATCATTTATAATGATTAACAATAAATGAGGTAATTAAACAATTATAATAAATTGTTTAAAGGTTTAAATAATTTTATATGTGATGTTTTAAGTTTATTAAATAAATATTACTTAAAAAGAAATAATATTTGACTGTTAAATCATTTATCTAAATACAATTAATGCTATTAATAATGTTAAATGATATAAAAATTATTCACAAAGTGTTATGTGATAGTCATAGGTGATTTAATGCTATATAATTAATAAACTTAATTGTTTAAAGCGAATGATTATATATGCTGTACTAATTGATAGGCCAACGTTATAAATGTTAGGTCTTCAAAAGGAGTTTAAATTAAGCGAATTAGCCGTAAATCGACAGACATGCAAGTTATTTAACCTTAATCAAATTTGTATTGAGCAAGTTTCCTAACTCAAACTCGAGTTATATTTTTAGATTATGTTCTAAGGGGTTTAATTCTTGTAAAGTTACTCCACATCTATATGATCATTGTCATTCGCACATAGCGCAAGTTGAATTCAAGTTCTACTATCGAATTGAAAATCATTTAAAGTTTTTTTATATGTAAATTGTTTAAGAAGTAGTGTATGTCAATTGTTGCGGCTAGACCTTTCAGTATACCTTGTTGTAAAAGCTATCCAAACCTATTGTTAGGGTGGATTCTTGTACTGAGATGAACAACCCATAATGGGGAAGAACCTAAGTAACAGATAAACGATACATATAGAATAAATGTTATGCATATACATATGGTAAGCGAGGTTGATCCCTTCAAGTACAGTCTGAAAATGCAACCTAAGAGGGTCAATTAAGTGACTAATTCCTTAAAGTAGACGTTCATGGTATTTTGACCACTCAACATTTAAATGATCAATTTCCACTCATTAAATTGTGCATTGATTATATTAAATTCATTTTATTGAATCTTTCAGTCATTATTCTTATTCATGGCATATTTTGTATTCATTTTAGACTTGTTGAGCAAGCTAGTTGCGCACCCTTGCTATGTCATGAAATTATTGTAGCTAAGCTTGAAGGGTCAGGTACAGATAAAGGCAAAGAAAAAGCGAGATCTTAATTATCTAGATAGATGTTAGTTTGTTCATATTTTGTTTAAGACTTATAAGAATGTAATGCAAACATTAATCTCCTTTTGTAGTTTGTGATGTATATTTGGTAAAGGTTGTAGTTTATTTTTTGTATTATTATTAAATGTTGTTTAGCAGTGATTGTTTATATTATTGTGTGAGCACCAAATTCGAGGTAGTGCTATCTGAATTTGGGGGTGTCAAAGAATACAAGCACGATGTCAATAAATTTCAATAATCTAGCATTGTTAGTAGATTTTGAAATCCAAATTTCTCATCACTTCTGTTTTCTCCATTTCCACCATCATTTAATAACTCTAATTATTCCTCAATCTTATTAATACACATTATTCTATAACCTATGACAACGTTCATCGAACTTGTCACACATTATGAGTTCAGGAAACTTGCCACAACAATATGAGTTTAAGAACTTGTTATTGGAGTATGTAGTTAAAGAACGTATCAAAAACTGTCTATATACAATTGGGTTCAAAAACATACTATACGATTATGAGTCACAAACTTGCCATAAGAATGAGTTTTAAGAACTTGCACCTATTCTTAATATTCTCTACTATCCGATATACTTATGAGAAAAGAATCACATTCTCGTCATTTAGATAACGAATAGCACGACACCACGGTTTCAACAATTATCAACACAGTGAAGTGAGTAGAACACAAATCCCATGCCCATACAAAGGTTTGTGCAACTCTCAGCTACCAACATGATTCCTCAATTGAACACCAACATATTCCTAATTTCCCCATTTTGCTCAAAACAATTCTCTCATATCCTCATTTCATCATTTATAATTCTTCTTGAGTTTTTTTTTTTTTTACTTTTCATAGTACAACATTTTTTATAGCGTCAGGCTATAATTTCACTTTTAATCGTTTTACATTATGATTCTACTCATTTTATCTCTCTTGTTTGGGTCAAGTGTCCTCTGATCAACTTTTTATAGCTCAGTCAGATTCTTTTTTGAATCTTTTTATTTATATTACAACTTATTTATTTATCATCATTTAAACTCTATTCAAGTTTATTTTTATCATCTTCATTAATTTCACTAAAGTTATAGCCTTAGGTACTCTTACTTAAGATTTCTAACCTATAAGCTCTGATACTAACTTGTGACGCCCCCATATTCGGACCTCTTTAACCTCGAATTTGGTGTTCACTATCCAACCTCGTTCTAACTTCCACATCATAAACAATATAATAATTGATAAATTTCGTGAATTTTAAAAACGTTATATATAGTTATTCAATATCAAAATAATATTATAACTTAGTTAATCAAAACTTTATAAATCTTAGGTTCCAAAATCGTAACATTTAATAATCGTCCTTATTTCTTTATTTAGAATCATACATTCTATGATTCATTTTTAATACATTAATTGTGAATATAAAAATATAATATATCATTTAAGTATTTCTTTTATACATTTCGTTATAATTCAAACAATTTAAATATAATAAATTGAATTTTCAAAACAACAAAAGACATCCTTTAATACATAATTTTTTCTATAATATCTCAATTGTATCATGTTACAACCACAAACTTAATCGATGCGATTTACATCTCAACTTTAAAAACTAAATATCTTGTACTCACATTTCAAAGATTACTACAACTTAGTTTACTACAAACAATCTTTTTGACTTGGTATATTGTCAGCTAAAAGAAACAATCAATGGTTTCCTATTACACAAATTTCATTTCCTTACTATTACCTTCGACTGCCTGCTCGATCAATAACTGCAAAATTAATTGCAAGAATGAATGTTACGGCTCAACAAGTCTAACAGATAACATATTTCATGCTTCACATATTATGCATGATCTACTTTTTTATTCATGCATCCTATATTCATGTTATGCAACATACTTTTCATGCAGTGCATCATAAATTTCATATTGTATATCTAATACAGACTTTTCATTTTCATACTTCGCATTCAATCACATAATATGTAACAACTGTTCAACACGTATCATACTCATTGTGTTCACATTATAGCACATTCTCAATGTGACGCCCCCAAATCAGGCCCACACCACCCAATTTGAGTCATCAAAAGACTACAACAAAATTATTACAATACACTGTTCAATAATACATAACTAAGTCTTCATAATTATTACTATTATACAATACAATGAACGCTACTATAACCATTATCTCGGACCGTTACTCCATTCCCCTTTCTTCTCCACTAGTCCTGGCTACGCTCTCATTTCCTGAACAATTGAACAAAAAGGAAAGGGTGAGCTCAAATAGTCCACTAAAGAATATCATGACTAAGATAATGAAAAATAAATTATTTTTATCCTTCAACAGTTGAGTTCTTAATTGAATATAATAGACAACAAGTTTTAAATCAACAGTTACACTTGAGTTATAAACAGCAAGATTAGCAGTTAAGTTCTTAAACAAAATTTCACTGCAGCAAAATAACCACTACTAAGAGAATCAAGTAGATCATGATGTCTACTAGCGTCTCTTTTTAACAAAATCATCATCAATTTTTATCATCTGAAACACCACTGGCCATGATCATGTCAAACAACAGTTCTTCTTTACCCCCGGCCAAAGAGAACATTCATCACGTGTCCTTGTCATCCGACCAAAGACACCCAATAATTATATCGCATTTATCCTATATCACCTTTAACCTATGTTGCCTTTAACATATCATCTGTGTCCCAGGCCATAGATATTCGGAACAACCTGATACTTGATGATTGAAATAACAACAGGGATATAAATAATGAATAGAAGAAACAAGATAAACAATAACATGAGGAGTTAACAATTAACTTTGGCCAGATTCAAATAATGTCCAAATTACCAACATGATTTATAGAAAAATGTGTTCAAGTCCAAGAGTAATGTCCAAGATCCATACGGAGAAGTTCAACGGTAAGGTTTACGGTACAAGAAATTAGTCCAAACTATTCACAGTTCAAATAAATGTCCACAGTTCAAAAGTTCAAGGTCAATAAGTTCATAGTCCAAATAAATGTCCACAGTTTAAAGTCCATAAGTTCACAGTTCAAATATGACGATGGAAATTTAATAGAAATGTTCTTGTCAAAGGGTATTAGATGAAGTACAAACTATTAAGGGAATATTAATGAATTATTAATTTAAAAAATTTCACCATTTAATAAATATTAGAGATACAAATGAGAGACTTTCTTACCGCAGTAAGTTTAAGTGATAGAAGATGAAAAAGATGGCATATGGCATCCCTTACAAATAAGAAAGAAAATAATATCCCTTTATGATAATGAAAAGAATGATACCCCTTACCGTAATAAGTTTAAGAGTTTGAAAGAAAAGTGATATCCCTTACCTTATCTTGTGACTAAATACAACTTTTATGAGGTTGATCAACCTATATGTATATTTATAATTTAATTAGTAAGTAACACATACCAATTTTATATATATAAAATCATCCAAATGAATATACCTCAAAATAATTTTCCAAAGTAAAATCTTTCAAATGAAGTTTTTCAAAATAAATCTTCTAATATAAGAGTCTTCTAAAGGAAGAGTTGTAAACTGATGTGTGTGTAAGTGTTTATACAACTTTTAAAAGAAAAACTTACTTGAACAATACTCGTACCCTTTCAGATCTTCAACGCTTAAGATAATTTTAATATACTTAGGGAGACACTTATACTAAGAAATATCTAAAGAGTGGAAATAAGATTAAGTGAGAAATGTATGAAACTCCTTATGTTAAGCCCCATATTTATGGCCAAAGCCTAACCAACTTTTCCACACACACGTTACACGTTTTAATTTGATCTTTTAATCTGAACCATTCATTAACCAACACACGTTTCAGACTTTAATCTGCACCGCTCAATGAGTATCACGTGTTTCACGCCTACACGTGTTACACATTTACACGCGTTACACATTTACGTGTGTTACACATTTACGTGTGTTACACATTTACATGTGTTACACATTTACATGTGTTGCACACGTACACCCGTTACACATTTTCATATTATTTTATTGATTTAATATCTCAATTATTAAACATACCGTATATTTCAAATAATAAATATGTCTAACTGTTTAATACTCGTGACTACTACTGTAACAATTATTGGCCCAATAATGCAAGATGTTGTGCATTATGACAATTATTGATTCAATGATATGAAACACTATGCAATCAATAATGTAAAATATTATGTAATGACAATTATTGATTCAATAATGTAAAATATTGTGTAATGACAATTATTGATGAAATATTGTGCAATAGCCACTTTATCAGTTTAATAATTTAAATATTGTGTTATACCGTGTGCTACTATTGTGACGCCCCATAATTCCCCGTGTTAGCCACAGCGAATCCCGTGCGTTAGTGTACAACCTTGTACTTAAATCTACGATATGCCTCAATAATATAATTGATAAAACTATTTTATTTTTAAAACTATTACAACTTCATTCATTACTTACAACTATATTATAGTTATTTAAAACAGAGTTATTTAAAACTTCACCATTTTTCTGTCTTAGAATCGCAATCTTTATTAAATTATAATAGACCTCAGATCAAGTATAGTATGACCTAGTCTATTTTAAACATGTAAGTATATACAACTCATTAATCAACTTTCAATATATCTATTTATTCAATACCTTCTATTTACATAAACTTTATGCAACGTAGATCATATATATTATGATCTATTATACATCAATGAATCCTTAGTGACTTGTAATGATACACATGTTTAGCATATACAAATGTCATGCAAACATTTCACTAATCAATTCTTTCCATATCGTAACAATATTTACCCCCAAAAAGGTTTATCAGAATATATATCAATTGTGAAAGTTCGTACGCATTCCTGTTCCGTGATCTATATGTGAACCTTCGAATAACTCGTACTTATCTGAAAGTGTTTATTTTAAGCAAGAGTGAGCAAGACGGCTCAGCAAGTCTAACAGTTAACACATAACACGTAGGTCACATTTAATTCATGTTTTATGCTCCATGCTTTGTATTTATATAGATATCATGTTTATCATGCTTTGCATTTATACAATTAACTCATGTTTACCATGCATGTCAAATATTTCTAGGTTATATAACTTATATAACACATTTCCACGTATAGCATTAATCATATATCAGTTATTAATACACAAACACATTTAGAAATCAGTTAGCACATACAATAAGTGCACACATAATAGTTTATGCATATAGCAACAGGTTTGCAAGAATAGCACATAGTACTAAAAAACTTGTCTGATATGCGCATTGACTTACGCTACCAGTCTGAAATCTGCGTTCCATCACTAATACTCCTACAAATCAAATTATCGCATCCGAAAGACCTAATATGCTTATCTGTCAATCAGTAAAGCGCATAGAGACTCAGCTGCCATTCACAAAGGAATTGACTCTACAACACGGAAATCCCTATTTATTAACTCATAATTTATAAGATAATATTATCCTTTTTGGATAATATTTTAAATGCCGATCAATATTATTATTCATTAATAATACATCACTAAATTACCAGTGCTACCCAATTACTGGACAACACCTTAATTGGTTAATAATATTATTAAGCCCTTAATAATATTTACTCAATTACCAATATTATTAATCCTTTAATAATATTTCATCACTTGTTATTATCATTAACTCATTTTATAATCTTTAAAGACTTAAACAATTAAATGTACATTGTTTAATCACCTCCTTATTCCCTTAATTTATTTACATTATTTATTTAATATTAAATAAATAATTAACTCACTTAACTTCACTTGTTTATTTATCTTCACATAAACAATTATTTTATTCACCTTAATTCACTTTAATTATTATTTAATATCATAATAATTAATTAATTATCCTCGTTTCCCTTTAATTATTATTTAATATAAATAATAATTAATTAATCTCATTTATTATTTATTATTAAATAAAAAATGATAAATTTATTCACTTTACCTTCTTTTAATTACTATTTAATATCCTTTAAGCAATAATTAAATAATTAATTATCCTTATTAATAAATAATTACCTTATTGTCTTTATCTTCCTTTAATTATTATTTAATATCATTTAAATAATAATTAATTAACTAATTATACTTATTCATTATTTAATATTAATGAAATAAAAATTTAATTTATTTACTCCAATATCTTTTAATTATTATTTAAATAATAATTAATCATTTATTTTACTTTAATTAGTAGAAATTAAATAATAAACACTTAATTTATTAACTTTAATGTCCTTTAATTATTATTTAATATTGAATAAATAATAATTAATTCTTTAACTTTATTTATTCTTTAATATTAATTAAATAATAATTAATTACATTATTCACTTAAACACATACTAATAAATAGCTAAATGATAATGAATTACTCAATTTTCTTCACATATTATTTTATATCACTTAAATAATATGCAAAGAGTTCAAATATCATTTTTTTTTTGTAATTAACAATAATCTTCCTATAATTATCATTAATTTAATAAGTTTTAATCCACCGTTAATTCTAATAAATGCCAAATAACATAGAATTTTAGATTTTAAAATTTTATAATATTCTTTATAAAATTACAAGCATTTTCTCTTTTGGAACCAACCAAAGAACTGGCCTAAAAATGCCCGAACCGACCCCACCTAGAAATCATGAAAAAACGGAAAATTTTGAACCAGTAGGTTTTTTTGAAAAAATAGGCAGAATGTTTTGGCTAGTTTTCAGACTTGGGGTCTCCGGCGAAAACTTGAATGAAATGAAATCTACAAGTCCGATTAAGGTCCATTAGATATCGATGGATTCGTATCTTCCCGGAATACATGATTCATTTATCAAACATCAAATTTGGATTTGTTTTGGTTACTGAAAATAGCTCCAAACCGGACTGTTATGCACAACCCTAAGATCAATGGGGTATTTTGGTAGAAAATCTATAACTTGCTCATTTTAAATCAGATTTTAGTCATTAAACTTGGAGAATCTTCGTATTTCATGGATCTATCACTCAAAATTAACGAATCATGAATCCAACTTATGGATCATAAACAGTAATTCTAGTAAGGGGCTGCCATGTATTAGGTGAAATCGTTTTCGTCGGTAAAAATTTATTTAACGAATTTGATGAAGTTTTTCAACATAAACACATATAAAAACCCATGTAACCCTAGATCTACCAATCTAGCATGGATATATTCATTTAGACTTTGAAAATTAGTTTTTTACTAAAGAAATCACATAATATACCCAAGAGAAGCATTAAACTAGGATTTTGAGCGATTTTATACCTCTTGCTCCTAATAGCTTGTTTTCGTTGCTTTCCTCCTCTTTGCTAGAAACTTAAAAAGACTTGGTTGATCCACCTTTTTAGCTAGGAAGCTTCACCATCAAGAGGCCTCCATCTTAAATCCTTACTTCAAGAGGCCTCCATCTTAAATCTTTACTTCAAAATCATCCAACCATCCAAACTCACAAGATCTAACTTTCTTTTTCTTTCTCTCTAGAATTTTTCTCTAGAGTTTTTCTTTCTCTCTAACTCTCCTAAAACTAATGACTAATGAAAAGGAAGCTTCAGCATCAAGAGGCTTCCATCTTAAATCCTTACTTCAAGAGGCCTCCATCTTAAATCTTTACTTCAAGATCATCCAACCATCCAAACTCACAAGATCTAACTTTTTTTTTCTTTTTCTCTAGATCTTTTCTTTCTCTCTAACTCTCCTAAAACTAATGACTAATGAAATGAAATATGAGAGAGAGAGTGAGAGAGTATACTAGGTTCTATTGGGCAAAATGTATACTTACACTTTGTTTTAGTATACATATCACTCATCCATCACAAAAATAGGCTTGCTAGCTTGGCATTGGGAAGAGCTTTGTAGACTAGGTTCTCTTAGAGTAGTAAAAAGGAAGCTTGGAGCATTGCACCCTCCATTGGTACTCCCTCCTTTTTGCCTCTATTTTATTTTTCTTTTATTCCTTAATTGGTGAAATATATACATACACATATATATACCACACTTTCATCAAATGAGTCCACCTTGGACTTTATTTAATTTTATTTGGGCTAAACCATTACTCTAGCATTGGACTTAGTAATTAATTTAATTGGGCTACCAATATAAGTCATTGGACCTCCTATATGGCTTGCCATATTCACAATGTTGGGCCAATAAAATTATCTCATGAACCATTTACAAGTCTACTAACAAATTAAATTACATTGGACTTGTTTAATAAATCAATTTGACAAATTCAAATTATTAATTTCCTAGTAGAATTATAAAAAAATTAATAATCCATTATTAACAACTTTTCAAATTAAAATAAATAACATTTGGAATGTTTACGCACTCTCATTAATTAATAACCACATTAACTAATTTACACATCCAATTTAACTCGTTATTTATCAAGTTTTACATTATTCTTGATGATTAATTTAGTTAATCATTTACCATGCTTGGCTTAAAAAAATATAATTAGCGCACCTCCAAGTATATAGGTATCTATACATATACACCTTCATGTTAACTTAAAAATATCTCAATAATTGAAATGTACTTCCTTAATAATTTTCTCACATAACTCATGTTAAAACTTCTTACATGATCTCTTATAGTCAAATACATTCACCGAGCTTTAAAGGTATTATATTACCTTATTACTAATATACATCCTAGTATACACAATCAAATTCCAGGTTCTAAAATTTAAAAACCTTCATTCACTCACATTTCAATCATAACACCAAGATTATGGTCAAATGTTTACTCACTTCTACACCATTTACTTATCCAAATCTAGGTTTTAAACTTCAACATTTATTTCATCATCAACACCTTATTTAAAACAAAAAAAAAAAAATCTCGTGAAATATCCGAGATATTACATTCACCCCTCCTTATAAGAATTTCATCCTCGGAATTACAGCATACATATCTCTACTTATTTCATTCACCAAAACTAGGTTTTACCTCAAGCTTTAATTAATCATATTTGATCTCTTCTACAAATCTCGTAATTATCCGGGATATTACATTCACCCATTCTTATAAAAATTTTGTCCTCAAAAATTATAGCATACTTATTTCTGCTCATTCTTTCCATTAGGTTATCAACCAAACCTATCAAATTCGCTTTCTCTGAGATTACTTCATTGTTCATCTAATTCTATGACCAATCTCCTCTAAAATTACACCTCTACCCATTAATTTTCTAGAATATTGGGATATTTCCCAGAAGTCTTCAACAATTGTTCAATAATTGTGAAGGAGCTTGAATAAGTAGGAAGTAGAAAGAATTCCTTTAAAATAAATTCATATATGACTGAGGGGTCATAAAGACCGTGAACTATAAACTTCCAATGGAATCAATAGCTAATTGACCCATTGGTTACTAGCTCAGGATACGTACTAGAGGAAATCACCCTCGTGTACGCTATGTGTATGCATAACATTTAGCTCTGACTGCATTGGATAACCGACACTTAAATTCCATCAGTTGTACTTGAGGGGATCAACCTTTCATACACTATGTATACGCATAACATTTAACCCTACGCGTATCGGATAGTCGATACTTAAATTTTCCCCCATTTAGGGTTATTCTCTCGGTCTAAGAATTCGTACCAACAACAAGTTTGGATAATTTTTAAATGTCTAGCATGCAAACGCCTAGCCGAAACAATTGGCATATACCTACAATAATAGTTCGGATATCAATCGGAACTTTAAAACTCTTCAAGGGCACACACGTGCAATAAAATTTCGAAGTTTATCACTTTCGATTAAAAGTTGTCTAGCCAAATCAAATGGCCTAGACCACCAGAATTAAATTGTTCATGAACTCTAGAACTTTTTAAACCATTTTAAGTGAAAGTGAAAATCATTTTATGACTTCATGATACCGCATCTTTGGCATAGTACGTTGAAGATTCTATCAATAAAAATTTTAACGACATCTTTATGGTGCAAATTACTTTATGATATCATGATACCGTACGTTCACATAAAATACGTTAAGGATTTAGTCATTGTCATATCCATACCACATAGTGTGTTAACGTTTTAGAAATACATTTTGATATTTTCAAATCATTATGGTCTAGCCAAAACAAACAAATAGCATAGACCCTCATTTAAACGTTTCAAAAACAACTAAAAATCATTTATTAATATTTTTTTTAAAGGCACACAAGTACGAATTTTGGCACGATTTTAAGAATTTCAAAGTCTAGCATAGTTAGAAGATTTGGGATATCCTAAAACCTCAAATAATCACCAATTTTACTCCTCATCTTTTCCAGCTTAATAATTATATATAGTATAGCTTTAATCTTGCTACTTAACTCTACCCACAGTCACTGTTCATCAAACTTACCACACAGTATGAGTTCAGGAACTTGCCACAATTATATGGGTTGAGGAACTTATCCTAGTCACGCCAAAATCGTTCATTCATTGAGGGGCTCTACCATACGATTATAAGTCCCGAACTTACCATACGTGTGAGTTTTAAGAACACGCACTTACTATATATATATATATATATATATATATATATATATATATATATATATATATAGTGAATAGCGCGACACCAGGTTTCAATCGATTATCACTATAGAAAATTAAGTGGTTGTTAAACCAAACACAATCTCCTGCCCATACAAGAAATTGGTCAACTCGGCCACTAATCAATATAGAAAGTTAAGCGGTGGTCAAACCAAGGACAAATTCCCTGCCCATACAAGGAAATGTTCAACTTAACCACTATATCGATGTAAGAAGCTAAGCGGGTTCTCAAACCAAGCACAAATTCTCCGCCTATACAAGGAATTGTACAACTCAGCCACTAACATGAGTCCTCCATTAAAAACTAACAAACCTCTAACTGCTTCTTAGTTTGATATGAATTTTCTCAATTCATAACTTATCACATACAACGTTTTACGAGTTCACTTCTTACTATTCCATAGTATCTTCCTTTTTATAGCACCATGCTATCTACACATCCTCGTAATCATTTAACAGACCATCTGAATTTCATGATTTTACTATGATCACAATGATCTTATTTTACAATTGATTTCACTGTACAATTTCTCATTTATTCTAGGATCGTTTAATTCTACCATCTTTTCACTCTTCTCTGATCATTTTATTGTACGACACTTCCCTTTTTAAATTCTTGAATCAAGTGTTCCCTGATTCTTTTTCATTCATTTGGAATATATCTATGAAGATCCTTCTTTGAATCTCCTCAAATATACACTTATTTTATTCTTTATGAATGTCATATATTCAAATCTTAGTTGCTTAAACTCCATCTGAGTTTATCCTTTCACTACCTTCAATATATTCCCACGATTATAGCCTAAGGTACTGTTACCTAAGAACTATAACCTATCAGCTCTTATACCAACTGTGACGCCCCGTAATTCCCCGTGTTGGCCATGGCAGATCCCGTGCGTTAGTGTACAACCTTGTACTTAAATCCACTATATGCCTCAATAATATAATTGATAAAACTAGTTTATTTTTAAAACTATTACAACTTCTTTCATAACCTACGACCATATGATAGTTATTTAAAACAGAGTTATTTAAAACTTCACCATTTTTCTGTCTCAAAATCGCAATCTTTATTAAATTATAATAGATCTCAGATCAAGTATAGTATGACCTAATCTATTTTAAACATCCTTAACTTTAATTTTTATTAATTTAACATTTTAATGTTAAGCATAAAATTATGAGAAAAATTTGAAATCGATTTATTAAAATTCGAGGTCTTACATCCTCCCCTCCTAATGAAATTTCGTCCCCAAAATTTATGTACCTGGTATTTTGAAGAGATCAGTATACTTAGCTCTCATTTCAGATTCCAACTCCTAGATCATTTCCTCAGTATCTTGGTTTTTCCATAAAATCTTGACTTGAGGTATAATCTTTGAGCATAAGATCTACTATTTTCTATCCAAGATCTTGACAGGCACTTCCTCATACGTTAAATCTTCCGCTATCTCATCTGGCTCCAATTTAATAATGTGATTTGGGTCCTTCACATATTTACATAACATAGATATGTGAAAAACATTATGAATGCAGGACATGTTTGGTGGTAGAGCTAGTATGTTGGCCACATTTCCAATTCGATCAAAGATTTCAAATGGCCCAATAAATTGAAGATTGAGTTTTCCCCTCTTTCCAAACCTTGTAATTCCTTTCCATGGGGAAACATGTAAGAATACATGATCTCCAATGTTGAAACTTTCATCCTTTCGATGAAGAACAACATAACTCTTTTGTCGTTCTTGTGCAGCTTGTATTCGTCATCTAATCATTTGAATCTATTATGTTGTCATGCGCACCAGCTCAGGTCCCAACAATTTTGTTTCTCCCACCTCATTCCAACATACTGGAGAGCGACACTTTCGTCCATATAAAGCCTCAAATAGAGTCATTCCTATACTTGCTTGATAATTGTTGTTGTAAGAGAATTCAACCAATGGTAAATACTTGTCCTAACTTTCTTTGAAGTCTAGCACACAAAGCCTTAATAAATCTTCAAGAGTCTGAATTGTCCTTTCCGATTGTCCATCTGTTTGGGGATGATAAGCAAAACTAAATCGTAGTTCAATGCCCATAACTTTTTGTAAACTGATCCAAAACCGTGAAGTGAATCTAGGGTCCCGATCAGAAACTATGGATATTGGCATGCCATGCATTCTCACAATCTCACTTAGGTACATATTAGCTAGATGCTCAAGTGAATAGTTTTCTCGTATAGGCAAGAAATGAGCGGACTTGGTCAATCTATCTACAATGACCCAAATCGCATCCAAGTCTTGAGAAACTTTAGGAAGACCCATCACAAAATCCATATTGATGTGTTCCCACTTCCATTCGGGAACCTCAAGTGGTTGCATTGGGCCCTTAGGCACTTAATGCTCCGCCTTGACACGTTGACACGTCAAACACCTTAAGACAAACTCAGTTATCTCCTTCTTCATATTGCTCCACCAAAATGTATGTCAAATGTCACAATACATTTTGGTACTTCCAGGATGAATTGCAAATGGTGTATTGTGTGCTTCTATCATGATTTTATACTTCAATTCAAGGTCGTTAGGAACACAAAGTCGAGAGTTGACTCGAAGTATCCATTTCTCATCAATTATTGCTTCTGGAATAACACATTCTCGTACTTTTCTCATCATATTTATCAGTTCTGGATTAGTAGCATGAGCAGCTTTGACTTTATCGATTAAAGTCGGTTCTACTCGTACGTGCGCGATCCTTATCTGGGTTTCTGGTGATTTTAGCTCTATCTCCATATTTTGTAAATAGTACAAAATGCGCCTTTGTGTTGTTAGTATTACATTCGTACTCGCATATGATCTTCTACTCAATGCATCAGCTACCACGTTCGCCTTTCCTGGGTGGTACTGGATAGTGTGGTCATAATCCTTTAAAAGCTCAAGCCAACGTCGTTGTCGCATGTTGAGTTCCTTCTGTGTGAAGAAATACTTGAGACTTTTATGATCTGTAAAGATCTCCACCTTTTCTCCGTATAAATAGTGTCTCTAGATCTTTAATGCAAAAACGACTGCTGCTAACTCTAGATCATGAGTAAGGTAATTTTTCTCATAATTTTTGAGTTGTCGAGAGGCGTAAGCTATAACTTTTATGTGTTGCATAAGAACGCATCATAGACCACTACTTGAAGCATCGTTGTAGATAACAAAACCTCCTGATCCTGATGGTATAGTCAGAACAAGGGCTGAAACGAGTCTCCTCTTGAATTCTTGAAAGCTTTTCTCATATTCCTTACTCTATTCGAATTTTGCATTTTTTCGAGTCAACTGAGTTAGTGGAGTGGCAATTCGAGAAAAACCTTCTACAAATCTCCGATAATAACCAGCTAGACCCAAAAAACTTCGTACTTCAGTTACTGTCTTAGGTTGTTCCTAGTTTAAAATTGCTTCAATCTTCGCGGGATCAACCGATATTCCTTGTTTAGAAATCACATACCCAAAGAATGTTACTTCCTCAAGCCAGAACTCACATTTCTTCAACTTAACATATAACTTATTTTCACGTAACTTTTGGAGTATCAAACGCAAGTGACATTCATGATCCTCACGACTCTTGAAGTATATGTGGATATCATCAATAAAGACAACCACAAAATGATCCAAATATTCTTTGAATATTCGGTTCATCATGTCCATGAAGGCTGCAGGAGCATTAGTTAGTCCAAAAGGCATGACTAAGAACTCGTATGCCCATAGCGAGTTCTGAAGGCAGTCTAGGGAACGTCATCAGCTCTAACCTTCAACTGATGATAACCAGATCGGAGATTGATCTTTGAAAAATACTGAGCACCTTGTAATTGATCAAACAAGTCATCAATTCGAGGTAACGGATACCTATTCTTGATGGTGACATGATTCTACTCTCGATAGTCAATGCACAATCTCATACTTCCATCCTTCTTCTTTACAAATAGAATAGGGGCACCCCAAGGTGATGTACTTGGTCGTATGAAACCGGTATCTAGGAGTTCTTGAAGTTGAATTTTCAACTCTTGAAGTTCTATGGGAGCCATTCGGTATGGGATTTTAGAAATAAGTGTCAGGAAATTCATTAACAATAGGAATATTTTTCAAGTTTATCGAGTTTTTATTTAGATCAGTGACATGAGCTAGGAAGGCTTGACATCTGTTTTTTAATAAACGAATGACTTTATGGCTAGAAATAAAGGTTACTGATTTCAAAGGTTTGGTTGCTTGAATTTGCATGATAGGTTGGTCAGGAATATGAAAACTAATGAGCTTATGGAAGCAATCAATTTTAGCATGGTGGGTAGTCAACCATTCAATTCCTAAAATCACATCAAACTCATGCATTTTCAAAGAGATAAGTTCAACGGGTGGGTGTGGTTATTGATTTGAACCAAGCAAAATTTATAAACATTAGATGTAAATGCAATTTCTCCTAATGGAGTTTCAACACATAAGTCAAAGTCAAAATTTTCAGGAATCAAATTTAAACATTGAGCACATGTAGGTGAGATAAAAGAGTGGGTATAACCAGTATCTAATAGGGCATAGACTTCACAAGAGTTTATGAATAGCTTACCGGTTATCACCTCGTTCAGGTTCCGTGCCTTCTGAGACGTTATAACAAAAGCTTTCCCCTGGACTACAGATTTTCCTTTGTCCGTGATAGCCTTTGGAGCCATCATCGCTGCTAGACTTGATTTTGTGACAGGACAAAATCGAGCAATATGACCTTCTTTCCCACAATTATAACAAGACTTGAATTGCTGAGTACAGTTCGGGCTAATGTGACCCTCCTGACCACACCTGTAATATTTTACAAGTGGTCGATCTCCTCCCCTTGAAACTATTACCGTTGTTGATGTTAGTGCTGGTGCCTTCTCATGATCGTTGTGGGATCTCTTTCTTTTGGAATTATTCCCACTTGTTTCTCCCCTTCTGTTATCTGGACCAAAATTACCACCGAAGTGGTTACTATTTCTGAAATAATGACTACCGCCTCTGCGGTTCTCGTTTCGATAATTATTTTCGTTATTTCTTCCTCTTGATTGGTCATTAGCTCTTGGTTGTAATATTTTATCTTCGTGTTTGACCCTTTGAGCCCTATCTACCACATCTGAATATAGACAAAGTTTGTGAGAGATGAGGTGTCAGCAAATTTTGGGTCTCAGGCCTCTTAAGAACATGCGAACCATTTGGGCTTCATCGTCCACCAAATGAGACGCGAAATTGGATAACTCTGCGAACTTGGCTTCGTATTGAGAAACAGTCATGTTCCCTTATTCTAGTTTAATAAATTTCACCTCTTTCATATGGCGCACATTTTCTGGAAAATACTTTTCATTAAATAAATCCTAAAACTCCGTCCAGGGCATCTCAAGTACCGAATGATGGGTACGTTTTATCGATTCCCACCAATGGTATACTTCTCCTCTGAGCATGAAGGTAGCAAATGGGACCTTTTGATCATCAATGCAGCACAGAACGTCAAATATATTTGTCATCTGTTTCAACCATGTTTTAGCCTTAAGTGGGTCTGGCTTCTCGAAAAATTCGGGTGGCCCCAACTCTTTAAACTGCTTCGCATTGACCATCCTTGAATTATCAGCATTTCCATCGGTGGGAGTTCCCCTTGCTTGATTTTGCATGAATTGCATAAAGTTTCAAAAGAAACCATCGCAATTCATATGGCCACCTGCATTAATTTCAGAAGCTGCAGGAGGATTATTTGTAGCCTCCTGATTTTCTGCAGCGTAATTCATCCCTTGATTTTCAGATGCCATTTTGAAATATGATCACAAAACAAAGGTTAATTTAAACAAACCGACTGGTCACTTTTTGTCGCTTCATTCAAGTTTACTAGCAAAATTTAACTTAGGTAGGACACATTAGCGAAGGATTCTAATCGTCTCTCCCCTCCTAGTTATAATCCAAGATCTTCATATCCCTAAGCTCTGATACTAACTGTAACGCCCCCAAATTGGGCCCACACCACCTAATTTGAGACGTCAAAAGACTACAACAAAATTATTACAATACACTGTTCAATAAAACAAAACTAAGTCTTCACAATCATTACTATTCTACAATACAGTAAAACTACTATAGCCACTATCTCGGATCGTTACTCCATTCCTCTTTCCTCCCCGCTAGTCCCGGCTACGCTCTCATTTCCTAAATAATTGAACAAAAAGGAAAGGGTGAGCTTAAATAGCCTAGTAAGGAATATCATGACTAAGATAATAAAAAATAAATTATTCTTAACCTTCAATAATTGAGTTCTTAATTGAATATAATAGACAACAAGTTTTAAATCAACAGTTACACTTGAGTTATAAACAGCAAGATTAGTAGTTAAGTTCTTAAACAAAGTTTCACTGCAGCAAAATAACCACTACTAAGAGAACCAAGTAGATCATGATGTCTACTAGCGTCTCTTTTTAAGAAAATCATCAACTTTTATCATCCGAAACACCACTGGCCATGATCATGCCAAACAACAGTTCTTCTTTGCCCCCGGCCAAAGAGAACATTCATCACGTGTCCTTGTCATCTGACCAAAGACACCCAACAATTATATCGCATTTATCCTATATCGCCTTTAACCTATGTTGCCTTTAACATATCATCTGTGCCCTAGGCCACAGATATTCAGAACAACTTGATACTTGATGATTGAAATAACAACAGAGATATAAATAATGAACAGAAGAAACAAGATAAACAATAACATGAGGAGTTAACAATTAACTTTGGCCAGATTCAAATAATGTTCAAATTACCAACATGATTTATAGAAAAATGTGTTCAAGTCCAAAAGTAATGTCCAAGATCCATACGAAGAAGTTCAATGGTAAGGTTTACGGTACAAGAAATTAGTCCAAACTATTCCCATTTCAAATAAATGTCCACAGTTCAAAAGTTCAAGGTCAATAAGTTCATAGTCCAAATAAATGTCCATAGTTTAAAGTCCATAAGTTCACAGTTAAAATATGACGATGGAAATTTAATAGGAATGTTCTTGTCAAAGGGTATTAGATGAAGTACAAACTATTAAGGGAATATTAATGAATTATTAATTCAAGAATTTTTACTGTTTAATAAATATTAGAGATACAAATGAGAGACTTTCTTACCGTAGTAAGTTTAAGTGATAGAAGATGAAAAAGATGGTATCCCTTACAAATAAGAAAGAAAATGATATCCCTTTATGATGATGAAAAGAATGATACCCCTTACCGTAATAAGTTTAAGAGTTTGAAGAAAAGTGATATCCCTTACCTTATCTCGTGACTAAATACAACTTTTATGAGGTTGATCAACCTATATGTATATTCATAATTTAATTAGTAAGTAAGATATACCAATTTTATATATATAAAATCATCCAAGTGAATATACTTCAAAATAATTTTCCAAAGTAAAATATTTCAAATGAAGTTTTTCAAAATAAATCTTCTAATAGAAGAGTCTTCTAAAGGAAGAGTTGTAAACTGATATGTGTGTGAGTGTTTATATAACTTTCAAAAGAAAAACTTAAACAATACTCGTACCCTTCCAGATCTTCAACGCTTAACATAATTTTAATATACTTAAGGAGACACTTATACTATGAAATATCTAGAGAGTAGAAATAAGATTGAGTGAGGAATGTATAAAACTCCTTATGTTAAGCCCCCTATTTATAGCCAGAATCTAACCAACTTTTCCACACACACATTACACATTTTAATCTGAATCATTCATCAACCAACACATGTTTCACACTTTAATCTACACCACTCAATGACTATCACGCGTTTCACGCCTACACGTGTTACACATTTACACGCGTTACACACTTACACGTGTTACACAGTTACATGTGTTACACATTTACACGTGTTGCACACGTACACGCGTTACACATTTTTATATTATTTTATTAATTTAATATCTCAATTATTAAACATACCGTGTTTTTTAAATAATAAATCTGTCTAACTATTTAATACCCGTGACTACTACTATAACAATTATTGGCTCAATAATGCAAGATGCTGAGCATTATGATAATTATTGATTCAATGATATGAAACACTGTGCAATCAATAATGTAAAATATTATGTAATGGCAATTATTGATTCAATAATGTAAAATGTTGTGTAATGATAATTATTGATGAAATACTGTGCAATAGCCACTTTATCAGTTTAATAATTTAAATATTGTGTAATACCGTGTGCTACTATGCAATATCATGATATACAGTAAAATACCAAGTGTTACAGTAAAATACCATATGTTACCATACTTTTATCGCTGGGTATTTTAACAGGTAAAAGTGATAATACCGTTGACTATTTTTATTTAGAAAAGCTATTGCTGTCGTTTTCTTCATCCGACAATATTTCGTTGTGGGGTCCACCCATAACTGAATATTTCGACGCCGTCATACGAATATTCCTCGACAGAACGAATATTTCTCAATAAAACGAATATTCCCCGACCAATCGAATATTGTCCGACATAATTTTTTTTGCATATAACATCCTTAACTTTAATTTTTATTAATTTAACATCTTACTGTGAAGCATAAAATTATGAGAAAAAATTGAAATCTATTTATTAAAATTCGAGGTCTTACACTCAAATAGTGACAAATTCAAACAAATTACACATAAACAATACCAAATTTTCACATAATAATTAAATCTAAAAAACTTACCTTTGTTTTCATTTATCGTTATCCGCTCATCGAACTTTTGTTGTATAACTTCATTCACCGGTTTAAATTCTCCTTTCATTATCCTTTAATGTATTACCTACACATATATAATCAAGTTATAAAATATTTATCTTTCTCATTCGAACTTCGCATTTATCTAGATTGGATTCTTACACTTTAATTTGTACTATCTCCGATGTAATATACTTTATTTAAACTCATAATTAAATCTTAATATGTTTCAAATTGAATTGCATAATTCAAACGCTTAACATTAAATAGTGTACAACTTCATTAATACAATATTCAACTTTTTAATTTAATATCCATTTGGACCTAACAGCCCATATATGGTTCATTATATGCTCTAAAATCATCTCATGTAAGTCTGAATTACTTTTAGAAACTTACTTTTTAAAAGAAAACTGAAAATAAAAAACCGGCAGACTGCGCATCGGCGCAATCTTCCTACCTTAAAATTACGTCCCGCACAGTCCATCAAAGAACTCTGTGATAGGGATGCAAACAGTAGCGCCCCGATGCTCCTTTTTGAAACCAAAATCTGCAAAAATAAATTCTTCTTCCAGTCATCCAACATGCAATCCCATTTGAAATCAATTAATCCATATAAACCTACATGACTTATAATCTATAAACATTCAGTTTAAACCTTCATGAACAACAATTTACATGCTTTATTAAAATAGTTTTTATTTAGGCATTTTCACAATTACCTTACATGCATGTATATAAAAATTTAGTTTTATGAAAACCAAGCATAAAAACATTATCTCCTGCATACACCAATCCAACCTTATTCCAACTGAATCCGCCATGATTCCATTCTCAACCAAACTCCTACAACAATTATTCTAGCAATTAGCTATTAATTTCCATAAACTATTAAATACAGAAAATATACCCTTCTTGATTGTTTGGTTGGATTTCAATTTCTTCTGGACAGAATTTGTTTAACCTTCTTCAATCCAACTAAAACTATAGTTTCTATTCTCTTCCTCTCCATTTTTAGTGAAGATTTTTGTAAAACTTTTGTATGGAACTATGAACATTCTCATTTGATTGTTTAAGAGAGGAGACAAACTGCACTCGGTGACTTAATTCTAGGAAAGAATACGCAAAAGAACCCAATTTTTGCTGCTGAACTTACCCACTAACTCACCACTTGACTACCTACTAGGTGAATCATCTAATTAAGTGTCACCCAATAACATAAGCAATTGCTAGGTGTCCTGGTGTTATTATAACTTTAACACTTCATTATTTCGACCATCTCAATTTCAGCATTCTAGAATTCCATATGCATACATGAAAGATATACATATTTACCTATATAATACATATATTCGTATGTATATTATTTAATTTCAGCATTACAAGCATCCATAATATATAATACACATTTACTAATATATATGTAATATATTTATTGAAATTATACATATATCCATACATGTATTATTTATAAAATCATATTTTAGTAATCTATACATTTATAATTATGTATAAATTCAATTCATTAAAAATAAAATTAATCCATTTAAGTAATTAACACTTTTAGTGTAACGAATTACTCATTTAAAATAATTAATATTCACTTAATTAATTATTTTACACAACTAATTTACTTTATACAATCAATATTGTATAATTAAATTTAATCATCTTCCTTCTCTCCACAAATTGTTTCAATCAATTTAAAATAGTAAATATATTAATTTAATATTTTTAAACGTAAAATAAATGTTAATTTAGTTCACTAATTTAACATCCATAACAAATTCTTAACATTCTTCGTGTAACGAACTAATTATTAAAATAATTAATATTCACTTTATTAACCATTTTAATTTACACATTAAATTTGTACATATAATTTTGTACAATTAACTTCAATTAATTCCTCTGTTCCATAAATTATTTTTAAACAATTTATTTAATGGATATATTAAATATATATATATATATATATATATATATATATATATATATATATATATATATATATATATATATTAATTAAATTATTATAATTAATTTAATTTACTATTTTGGTTCCAATAAATTTATTTTATATATTGAACCCCATTCCCTCAATGAATTATTAAATTTTCATTTCATTTGGCATAATTATATATACATTACGCCATAAATCGAATTACATTTAATTATCATAACAACACACATTTTTTTATTTAATTAACTAAAACTAATTAATTAAAACATATTAATCCATAAATTTTCAATTAGTGAATTAATTTACCCACTTCATATTTATTCTATTCTCATTTGGCATAATATAAAATATTAAGTCAATACATAAATATATTTCATTCGTATGTAATGTATTAAATTAATAAGTTTAATTAACTCATACAGTAATTCACGAATTTAATTAAGCGAATTAATTAGCTCGCATTTGAAATTTAATTCATCATAAATTAATCCATTTCCACCCCAAGCTTTAATATTATATTAATTTATAATATAATTTAATTTAATCTTGATTAATTATTATAGATTAATTAATTTTCATTGCTTCACATTCTAACTCATAATTAATTCAAACTATTAATTTAATAATTAAATTAATTATAACTTCCCATTTTTTCAAATGTATGTATAAATATATTATAAACATATATAAACATATTTTTCATAACATAATATAATTTCGTAACTAATTTCATTCAATTAATTTAATAGTTTTAATTAACAACTAAATTTCATTTTTAAATAAATGCATATATTTCACACATAAATATTTACAAAATTAACTTTCCACACAAATCACGTAATACATATAACTAATATATTGTTATTCATTTGACGCACTTCATCTCGTAATAAGAATTTTATATATTAAAATTTTATTTTAATATTATTTAAATGCATCTAAATTCCGGGTTAGGCGCCTGGTTTGTAAAGAGGACGGGCGCTTAGGCGCTGTGACAAACTTGAACCTTCTGCATACAGGCGCTAAGGCGCCGGACTTGTGAAGGGCTTAGTCACCTAAGCGCTCTATAACTATTCTGCCAACTTTATTTTGCTTAGATTTTTTTTCACGTTAGATCCTCAATTGCTTAGGTACCTGAAAACCGATTGAAGTGTTAAAGAATGTAAGGAATTCAAACTACTAAAACTAAAACATATAAAATCCTAAGCTACTAAAACTAAATTAATAATAGAAATAACATTAAAATTAAACGCTGAGTTGCCTCCCAGTGAGCGCGTAGTTTAGAGTCCTCAACTCGACTACTCCTTGTTTTGTCAGCTCAGGTCAAATTCATGATTTAGGAACTGCTTGGATAGCCATCTCTTAGTATTTTTCTTGTAACGTTTAACCTTCTTGTAAGAATATGGATTCCTAGGCGTTCATCCGTCTGATTTGGCTGAAACAACTTTTTCTCATCTATTTTAGTATTGACTGCACCTTCAACCAAGTAGATTCAAAACCATTCTTCATAATCTTTTGGGAACTTCATTGCCTTGAACACATTGAATTTTACTTCTTTATCGTTGACCCTCATCGTAAGCTCAAGTGAGTTAAATGGAAATTACTTAGATCCACTTGGTCCTTTCCTCATTATCCCCTAATTTTGATTTATTTTTAATGTCTAATTGATAGATATGTTGACCAAGACTTTGACTTTTACTTAATGCACCACTTAGACTAATATTTGGGCTACTAAATAAATTCTATTGGGCTACAAGCATACATGGTAATTAATTCAAGTAGTGGGCTAGTTTAATTATTTATATGATCACACATTAATTATCCACAAGTTCAGTACGCAATTAATTATTTGGGATTGTTTAAATAAATTACAAGACTAGTCCATTAAAATTAAATTGCATACTTGAACTGTTAAATAAATTCATATAACTTAGCACATTAGGCTCATATAATAATCACATTAATTAAATCTCATAATCCAATTAGACATGCTAATTATTATTAATATTAAATTCCATTAGGTTAGTCCATTAAATTTTTTACTTGGACTTCCTCTAATTATATCAAACATATAGTCACTTAGTCAATCATTCACATAATGATTTAAATTAATTTGCACAAAAATTTAATTCATTAGAAATTAAATTCTTAATTTTATTTATAAAGTCACTTAAAATTCTTGGTCATTACATTTTCCCCCTTATAAGAATTTTGTCCCCTGAATTACAATATAATTTCACTCAAAAAGATGCAGGTAATTCGTCCTCATCTTTTCTTCAAGCTTACACATAGCTTCTTCTGCCGTTTGGTTCCTCCAAAGCACTTTAACAGAAGGTATGCCCTTATTTCTTAACATTTGCTCCTTCTTATCTAGTATCTGGATAAGAATCTCCTCATACGATAAGTCTTTTTCAACTTTAATCGGTTCGTAGGATATTACATGCTTGTAATCCGATTTATATTGTCGCAATATTGAAACAAGAAACATATTATGAATATGGTCAAGTTTAGGAGGTAAAGCTACCTCGTACGCCACTTCGCATATTCACTTCAAAACTTCAAATGGTCCTACGAATCTCGGGCTCAGTTTTCCTTTCTTGCCAAACCTTATCTTCCCTTTGCAGAGATATACTTTCAAAAACACAAAACTACTAACTTCAAAGTCCCACTTCTGACGATGCAAATCGGCATACTTCTTCTATCGATCCTGAGTTACTACCAAACGAGCTTTTATTACTTTAATAACATTCACGGTCTGCTGTACTATTTCAGGTCCTAATAGTCTCCGTTCATCGACTTCGTCCCAACACAATGGTGTACGACATTTCCTCCCATATAGGGCTTTGTACGGCGACATGCCAATACTAGCGTGATAATTGTTACCAAAGGTAGGTGGTCATCCCAACTGCCCTTGAAGTTCATGACACATGCTCTTAGCATGTCTTCAAGCGTCTGAATAGTTCGTTCGCTTTGCCCATCAGTTTGAGGATGATATAGCATACTCAACCTCAACTGCGTTCCCATGTATTCTTGCAGACTTCTCCAGAAATTTGACGTAAAGCGCGGATCTCTATCAGATACAATAGATACTTGTATTCCATGTCGTGATACAATTTCTTTAACCTATAGTTTTGCTAACTGCTCCAGATTGTACCTGATCTTGATAGGTAGAAAATGTGTAGACTTTATTAAATGATCCATGATCACCCAAATTGTATCGTACTGCTTCTGAGTAACTGGAAGTCCCACCACGAAATCTATCCACTTGGTCTCTAATGTTCTGTTTTAACCCTTTGACATGTCAAGCATCGGCTAACACACTCGACCACTTCCTTCTTCATATTCGGCCACCAGAAATGTTGACGTAAATCTTGATACATCTTAGTACTACCAGGGTGTACTGAATACCTTGAATTATGAGTTTCTTTCATAATTTCCTCTTTCAATTTGGGAACCAACGGTATCCAAATTCTTTCTTCAAATCTTAGCAGTCACGTGCTATCAACCTTGTACTTCAACTCTTCTCCTTCAGAAATACGCTTCTTGTTGTTAATGCATTCCTCATCATTCTCTTGAGCCTCCTTTATTCTATCCAATAAAGTCGAACTCGCCTATACTACAAATAGTTTCTCATTTGAATCTTTTGGATACTTCACTTCAAATTCTAGTTTTTCCATTTCTCTTACTAGCTCCTCATGAGTTACCAACATTAGTAACTTTTCTCTACCCTTCATGCTCAGAGCATCAGCCATAACATTAGCCTTACCTGGATGGTATAGAATATCATAGTCATAATCTTTAATTAGTTCTAACCATCGCCTCTGTCTTATATTTAATTCCTTTTGAGTGAAGATATACTTCAGACTTTTGTGGTCTGTGTATATGTTGCATTTTTCTCCATAAAGATAGTGCCTCCAGATCTTCAGAGCAAACACTACTGCTGCTAACTTTAAATCATGGGTCAGATATCCTTTTTCATAATCTTTCAATTAGCGTAACGTGTACGCAATGACCTTACCATGCTACATCGGTACATAGCCAAGGCCTTTGTGTGACGCATCACTAAACAACACAAATCCCTCTGTATCATTTGGCAATGATAACACAGGTGCCTCACTAAGTTTTTCTTTAGCTTCAAGAAACTTTCTTCTCACTTGTCTGTCCAAACAAATTTATCTGTCTTCCTTATCAAGTTTGTTAACAACGTTCCTATCTTCAAAAAATTATGAATAAATCTCTTGTAGTAACCCAATAACCCCAAAAAACTTCTGACCTCTATCGGCGTCTTCGGCTGCTCCCAGTTTATAACTGCTTCTACCTTTGCCTGATCCACAAAAATAACTTCTTTATCAATCACGTGCCCCAAAAATTGTATCATTTGTAGCCAAAATTCGCACTTGGGAAAATTTTGCGTATACCTTTTCCCTTCTAAATGTCTCCAGTACTACCCTCAGATGCTCAACGCGCTCCTCCTTTGTCTTCGAGTAAACCAATATGTCATCAATGAACACAACGACAAACTTGTCCAAGTACTGGTTGAACACTCTATTCATCATGTCCATAAATGTTACTGGTGCGTTCGTCAGACCAAATGATATCACCAAAAACTCAAAATGACCGTATCGAGTTCTGAATGTTGTTTTCGGTATGTCCTCACTTCTCACTTTTAGCTAGTGATAACCAGTTCTCAAGTCAATCTTCGAAAAGTACTTTGATCCTTTTGGTTGATAAAACAGATCGTCTATCTTGGACAACGGGCACTTGTTCTTAATTATCACATTGTTCAACTCTCGGTAGTCAATACAAATTCTCAGCGATCCATCCTTCTTCTTAACAAACAACATTGGTGCTCCCCAAGGAGATACGCTCGGCTAAATATACTTCTTATCCAATAATTCTTGTAGTTGTACCATCAATTCCTTCATCTCTATCGGAGTCATTCTGTACGGTGCTTTCGATATTGGTGTTGTCCTCAGTACTAAGTCAATTGCGAACTCAACCTCTCTATCCAGCAGTAAACCCGGTAACTCATCTAAAAAAATATCTAAAAATTCCCTCACCACAAGGATCTGTCTCGTCTCACTCCTACTGTCTAAGTATCAATCACATGAGCCAGGTAACCTATACAACCATTCCTTAACAACCTCGTTGCTTGTTGCATCGTTAGACAACGAGATTGTCTTGACAACTTACTTCCATAAAATACAACATTCGACTTAATCGGAGTCTTTAGGTGTATGCACTTCTTCTAACAGTTAATCACAGCTTCGTGACTAAACAACCAATCCATTCCCAGAATTTCGTCAAATTCTCCCAATCGAATCGAGATCAAATTCACGTACAGTTTATATCCTCTTATTTCAGCACAACAATTCCTATGAACGAATTCTACAGGGATAACTTCTTTATTACCTACTTCCACATTCATAGGATTTTTTAATTTCTCACGAGGTAAATTTAGACGTTTAGCAAACTCCTCTAATGAAAATGAACAGGTAGCACTCGAATCAAATAATATGTATATATTAATATTATTGATCGAAATAATACCTGATACCACCTCTTTCGATTCCATTGCATCTTGTACTGTCATGTTGAAGGTGCGTGTCACTAGTCTGTTTAACTGTGCTGGTCCTTCGATAGTCAAACTTACCGCTACTGCCCTTGTTACCACTGGCTACGTCACTCACTGCCAAAAATTTAGGCATTTGAGACAGAAAAATTTGTCTCAAATAGAGCATAATCCATCTCAAAATTGATTTTGAGACAGATTTTGTCTGTCTCAAAATTCGTGTCAATAAGTCGCGTCGCTAAATTGTCTGTCTCAATATCCGTTTTCAAAAAAAAAATTGAAACAGATTTTGTCTGTCTCAACAATATTTAGAGATGGACTGTTTCCGTATCAAATAGCCTTAAGTTCATCTCAAATAGACTAATGAGGAGCTATATTTTGAAACCGCTTAAATTCGTCTCAAATTTGGCGGGAAACATTGGAGGCATTTTTTTTGCGCATATAATTTGAGATGAAATATGTCGTATCTGATCCGTTTCTAAATAATTTTGGCATGAAAAAGAATATATTTGGGACCCTTTATTTTTGTTTCTAATCCGTCTCAAACATCTATATAATAAAACAGAATTTAGGCTTCAACATCCAACAGTCTAAAATCATTTAAGGTTTCAACATCCAACGGTCACTAATCTCTCACTCATTTTTCCCCCCAATTCAACATTTTTTTTTCAAAAATCTATCCACTCAAATTTCTCTCCTAAATCAAATTCACCGCTACACTATAATAATAATAATAATAATAATAATAATAATAATAATAATAATAATAATAATAATAATAATAATAATAATAATTGTAACGCCCCAAAAATCTCTATACTTGCTACAAACGACCTCGTGCGTTAATGTACATTCTCATTCTTATCATCTACTATATTTATCAATAATTTAATTGATAAACTTAATTAGTTAAAACTTTCAACATTCTTCAATTCCCAAAATCGCAATCTTTACATTGCTACTTTACAACTCTAGATCACATACATTACGATTTAATACTTAATCTTTATATCTATAAGTTATTCTTTATAATCCGGTAAACTAAATACATGATTCAGCAAACTACATTACCAAAACAGCAAACTATTTTTCCATTACAGCATCCTAAATTTCCAATTCAACATACCATATATCCAATATAGCATCCTACATTCCCAATTCAACATGTCATAAACCCAATACAACATCTTGAATTCATTATTTCAGCATACTGTAATCTTGACATATGCTAATTTACTTAAAGTATTTCATTTGTATAAGTTTACATTGATAAAATGTAAAGTATACAACTTATTTTCATAATGAATATCTTTTATTCATTTTCTCAAAGTTTATTTCAACTTAATTCATTTTCATTACAACTATATGAGTAATTGTACCTCACAATTCAACTTCATCAATATCTTCAATAAATTCTTATTTACTTATTCGTTTAGAACTCGTAGCATTTACATATTTTTTTTCATAGCTAAAAGTTTTACTAATTTAACAACAATAAGTTCAAATACCAAGAAAATTACATTGAATGTCATTTTAATAACATCACAATATCCATCTTCTATAATCCAGTGTCTTCAAGAATTTCTTCATTTACTTCACTGAAAATGTTAATTTAAAGCAAGGATGAGCGCGACGGCTCAGCAAGTCTAACAGTAAACACATTTTATGCTTCACATAATTCACATTACATACGTGGTTTATAATTTAGCATTTGTAACGACCCCAAAATCCCCCGCACTTTTACCTGCGGCGGACCTTGTGCGTTAATTTCATACATTTATCGACTTAACAAATGATCTCATAATCATATTGGTTGAATTAGTCTTATTTTAGACTATACATTAAAATTTTCTCTTAACTTTGTCCCTGGATCTTAACTTGATCTCAGTCTCATAAGTATACAAGTATCAACTTGTATTTCATCCGTATAAATCGATAACACCATATATAACAGTCTAATTTTAACCTTAAGATTTAAATATTCTATAACTTTACATTTTTCAACATCCACGACATTAAATCATTAGGACTACTCTTAGGAACAGAGAATCCCGCGGTGAATGTTTGTATCTTCACCCGTGATAAATGTTTGTATCTTTATCCGTGACAAATGGTTGTATCTTTGTCCGGTGAAAAATCCTATTTCCGTACAGAACATTACCCAACTAGTTAAAACCCTCATTCGAAACATATTTGTTTATAGTGATATCTCTTCATATCAATAATCCTACTTATATGGTATTCAAAATAGTAATAACGAGTTATACCTGGGTCCGAGGAACCTTAACGATGGATTTGACCAGTTAACATCGCTTAGTCATGTCTCGGATGTACAACACTCACAAGTTATTTACCGATCTTCATCCAGATAAACAGATCATTATCAATACTATGTTAAGTTTTAACAATTCTAGGTTATATCAAAATAAAGACATAACAACATTCTGATGATAATAATTTATATCATTCATTCAATATTCGGTTACATATTTGTTTGTTCGTATTACAACAGTCATTATGACTTATACAAATACAAGTAATAAACATGAAAACCTAATCTACGCTTCATCTTTACGTTTATGATCTTCTTAACGTTCATCTTTAATCTGCAAATAAGGTTTTATTCGCAAGAATGAGCACGACGGCTCAGCAAGTCTAACATACAGCACATACGCAGTTTATGTTTTCATATAAACTTTAACATGCCTTGACTGAACATAATTCTCCATTTAATATCACATATAACTCGCGTTCTAACAATTTATATTACATTGATAGATAAAGTATGTAAATCGTGTTCATAACTCGTAAACATAACACATAACATTTAGAAGGCTTGCAACCATCAGTTAAAGACTTCACATAACATCTATTACATAACAAATAACATATAAGGGTTTAGAACTTGCCTTGAAACTGTTTTAGGGTTTCCCAAGAAATCGTTAAACGCTTATAAAAAGGGTTACACGTCCCCGAATGTTAGTTCATCAAATTTTCCTTTTGAATAAGTCTTAGAATAACTTAACTAGACTAATTCCATAGGTGAAATTAATTGGAACATTGTCCAACTCAAAAACTCAATTTTAAGCCACTTTTTAAAAAATAGGCAGCTTGTTTGGCTGCTAGACCCCGACTTGATTAAACGGCCACAACTTCTTCGTTTTAAAACATTTTTGAGTCGTTCAAAATTTCACTCGTTTGTAACTTCCGTATCTACAACTTTTATTTAGACCAAGGTTCGAGATTCCTTACTGATTTACACATATTTCCCGGTAATGAGACTGATCTAAAACTGATTCATATTTCTGACCTCTTTTATAGTAACATTCATAACTTTGTCATACGAAAACATTTTTGAGTGATTCTTGAGTCTAAATTGCTTAGAATTTCATGATCTACAACTTTAATTTATCTTTCTAAGGCAGATTCGAAATTTAAAATTTTAGAATTTTGGCAGAAAGGTCTGTTAGCATACTAGACTTTTCTTTCTTTGATCCGATTGGTAAAACATGATACCTCAAACATTAATTTGCTAAGATAACATGTTCTAACACTCTCATAAACCTACTTATGTATGATTTATGACTTTTTCTCAAGAACACGAAGAACGAATCGAAGAACACAAAGAACATGAAGAACTAAGTTTCATCGTTCTTGGTTTAACTTGTTAAAACATGGTGCCACAAGCATGAATTTACTAGGCCATCATGTTTCACAACTTTATAACACTAAATTACAAAATCATAAACCTACTTATGTAGAAAATTATGACTTTTGCTCAAGAACACATGAAGAACACGAAGAACGAAAAATCGTACATGGTAACGACTTATGTTATTGAGCTTTTGGATTTTATACTTGAAATAATTTGAGCATTATAACTGCTTACATATGTGATTATAACACTCTATAATTAACAAAATTTGGTCATTATAACGACTTGTTTACTTGATTATAACAATTTATAATAATGTTCAAGAACATACGAAAAACACGGAGAACGGATAAACTGCACCCGGTAACGACATATGTTCATTGAGCTTTAAACTACGAATTGAAATTCGACATAACAACGACTTGCTCAAGTCATAAGGAACACGGAGAACCAAAAATCGTACATGGCTACGACTTATGTTCTTGAGCCTCATCGATAAAACAAAACTTTAAGCATAATAACGATTAAAAATCGTACCTTTTATTATTACAAGCTTTAACTATTTCTTTGCAATCTCTTGATTATAGGAATTTTTCTTTGAAAATTATTGAAGAAATGAATGAGCTAAGCTTCCTCTTTATAGAAAAACTAAGTTTTATTAATCGCATTTTTATCCTGGCTTATTACACTTTGCACCCTAGCGCTTGTATCATCGCTTACATCACCTTTCTTCTGATTGGTCGATTCATTTTCACTTGGATTTAGTTCCAAACAAATCGTGCTAGTTATTTTCCAGTTAGTGTAATCATGCTAGTTTTTACTAGTTTGGTTACACTAACTTAGTTACACATAACCTAGTTTGATTTCAACTAATTAATTAAATAGTATAATACATTAGTATTTATACGTATTTCTTTCGTATAATACATTGTATAATATTCATATTCTACTAGTATTATACATCGTATTCTTCTCATATTAATCTCGTATAATCTTTCATATAATACATTGTATAATTTCGTATCCTGCTGGTATTATACATCGTATTATTCTCGTATTATACATTATAGTACTCTTTTATTATTCTTCGTATTTCAACTAAATGGTTAACTTCTACTGATTAAAAATTTTGATATTATTGAGTTTTGTTCCGTATAAACACTATTTTGTGAAGTGAAAAGTCCAAAAAACTTGGCACGTTTTTCAATTAATAGTATTTTTGGCGACTATTTCTCAAAAAATGGTTAGACGACCAAAAAGTCAAAAAAAAATTTCTTTTTATTCCTGACGCGCTTTTCGAGAAAACTTTTATTGCTTATTACGCATCGCTGTTGCATACAAATACTATATCCTTCAGCGGAACGTTCAAAAATGGAAAAGGTTTTCGTTTGAAGAGCATTTTATGTTTTATTTTTGAAAAAATATCAGTGGCTCCCTGATATCTATTCCCCTTATAAATACTATATCGTGAAATGTAAAAAGTTAAAAGGAACATTCATAAAGATGACAAACGTTTTCTCATAAATCGTAACATTTTCGTCTTTTTCCGCTGAAAATTTTATTGGTTCCCTGACATCTAAACCTCATATTATCACTATGTTGTGAAATGTAAGAAGTCCTACAGATGAAAGAAACAGTCAAACGAATAAAAACGTCACCTCGTGAATAGTGCTTTTACACGTTTTTCGAGAAAAAATTTTGATTGACTGTTACGTGTTTTTAAATCTTGGGAATGTTGAATCTTGAAATGAAATGTCAATTTGACCTACACATTTCTCTTGAGAGCCTAGGTTATTTTCTAGGGTTTAGGGTTTAGGTTTTAACTTTTTTCCAATTTAGGTTTTTGCCTTAAATTGACTTTTGATTTTTAATAAGTGTTAAGGTTAACCACTCAAATCAAAATACAAAATCCTACACATAGATAATTCACATAACTCATTTAAAAGCTCAATTCAAGCTTTACTAATCGCATAGCACAAATTAAGTTAAAGAATTTAACCTCTTAATTGTTTACAATCGTAGTTTCGCGTCGTATTTTATCTTTCAAATAGCTCAAGGTATGCTTGAGCAATCCTTCTTAGGTTTTGAATTGACAACCTTAATTAGATCTTGTCAGATCAATTATGAAATGTTTGGGACATTACAACATTTCTATATACATGCTTCATAGTTTATTATACATCACATGTAAATCATACATCATGCTTTATCAAGTTTATCATTGTTCACATCACACCTATCTCAAATAAATTGAGTTTCCACAACTCAATTAATCATAGTCATAATTTGACTTCAACCATTCATATAGCATGGTAAAACAATTCACGTAATTCAACATACTCATGAAAGTTTCATTACAATACAACACTGTTGGCATATAACCAATATCAAGTTCACAAGTAACAAATAAGACTGAGAAACTTGCCTTGGTTTGTGGTTATTTATATACGTTCATCGAACGTCTCGGATATAACTTCTATTTGTCGATTATAAAAGTCCATATGTTTACTCGTTGCATAACCTATATAGTTGTACAATCAAGTTATAACACATTCATTAGCCAATCAACACATGATCCATAACGTTCCAATAGCTCCCAAGTCCTCTAAATCTTCCAAAGTCTTTTAGAATATCATTCTAGACTTTCCAAACAATTTTCACATTTTTCGGATTATCCAACTATTTTCTGAAATTATTTCTATTTATAAAAACTATCGTTTAATAGCTTTAAAATATAAATAATAACTTAACATACTTTTATATCCTTAAAACATCCTCAATATTAATATTATGTTATTATTAAAATTTTCACTAAGTTTCATAATTTTTCACCATACACACTATTTTCTATGAATTTCCACCATTTTTTAAACTAACTTTAATTGGCTTTAAAATATAATAAATATCTATGCTCTTCCATAATTCACCAAACATTTTCAGAAATTCTTAGATAATATTATAAGATTACCATAAAAATATTTCAGCTAACAATAATTTTCTGGTAATTACTTTTAATTTTCAAAATGCTAAAATTTTAAAAATTCATAGAAAATAAACCGCTTGTTCCAAAATTACGAATTTTATGTCAATTCCACATGAAATTTAATTCTCTACAACTTTCTAGTACAAAGTTTCTTCAAATTCTAGCTGAAAAATAGTAGAAACAGTATTGCCGGAAAGTTTGCCGGCGGCGACATTCCGGTCATCATCTCCGGCGATCCAAAAAGTTTTCCGGTGAGGTTTCTTGGATTTTCTTGCCCAGATCTGCTCTCTAACATTTCATAAATTCAAATATGTAATTAATTTTAAATAAAATTATCATTTTCATGTTTTAGATAAATAACTTCATTTGGGCATTTTGTCAAATATCATACATACATTACATAACTCTATACATTCTCCCGACCTTACACCTTCCAGATCTACCGTGGTCCCCAATCAACAATCACAGTCCAACAAGTTCCAACAAGCACCCAATCACAAGAATATATATAAAAATACAAAGTGTAAATCATCTTCCAATAAAGTAAGTTATGTACTAGATTTTTACCTTTTGTTTGCTTTGAAGGAACCTTGCTAGGACCTGACTTGATTTCTAGTAGAAAAGAATCACAGTTACTGAATTCTTCTTCTTCTTTAACTGGTCGAGCTCTTCTACTTACCAACTCAGCTGCATATTATTTTGTTCTCTCTCGGTCTAGTTTACACTTAGAGGAAAGAATGCCTAAGGGTTGTGAGTAAAAGGTTAGGTATATATAAGAGTACTCCCATCCTTCCTCAGCTATACTATCCTCTCTTGCCCCCTTACTTTGACCCCTAAATGACCCATATTCCATCACTTCTCTTAGCTGTTGACAACCATTAACAGGAACTGACTGACAAAGCATGTACGACACTTTCTAGCCTTTCCACAAGATACACGCCTGATTTGTCCCAAAATAAGAGTCACTTGATAATCTAATTTATTCCTCAGATTCCACGGTTTGGGTTGTCGACTCCTCTTTATTGGATACATTTCCAATTTCCACAATTTGGGCCATCAAGGCACACGACTGGAACACATAAGCAACAAGGCTTATTCATTTAACACATGGATCAAGTGTTGGGCTAAAAGGGCTAAAAATATGCACAAGTCTTGGGTTGCAACATTAATTTACTTGGGTCTCAAAAACAACCTCCCACCCGTAATTACAAGGCTTATAAGTCGCTTGAGGGTTTAATACATTTTTGGTTAATTTTCTAATATTGAGCTTTCCATAAATTATTACACCATTCATATACCTCTCTTGTTAAAAATAACTTGGCTCTCTTCTTAAAATAATAATCGGATATTATTTCATGCCCTATTAATTAAGTTCATTACATAATTGATTAAAACCTTTCACCTAGTCTTCCAAGGCCCACACTCAATTTAGTTAATTGTTAACATAACTCTTAATCATATTCCATGAAATTAATTAATTAATTACATGGCTTTATAACACGTAGAATAAATAAAAATTTAATCATCTTTTTCCACATTTTTTTTCTCCCACATTTCTATCATTTCATGCATATACCAATGCAATTCGGTATTCTAGTATCTCACTAATGCATACAAGTCATCTAGTATACATTATATACACACACACACACACACACACACACACACACACACACACGTAACACATAAATATATAGATATAATATCAATACATATATTATAATCTAAATACATGTATTAAAAATAAAACTTAATTTACTAATTTTATACATTTATAATTATGTATAAATTTATTTCATTAATTATGGATTTAATCCATAATTAAATTTAACACTTTTTGCAAAATGGACTAATTATTAAAATAATTAATGTACAATTTATTAATCATTTTAATTACCTCGTTTAATTTGTAAATTTAATTTTGTACAAATTTAATTACCTCCTTCGTTCCATAAATGATTTTCCAAACAATTTATTTAATCATCAAATATATTAATATAATATATTTCATCATAATTCAAACATGAATTTAATTTATCCAATCAATATTTCATAAATAAATTATCTCTTTCTCTCCATAAATTATTTCATGCCATTTTATTTAAAATATTAAATATACTAATTTAATATCTTTAACCGTAAATTAAATATTATTTTAATTTATCAATTTTAATCATCCAATATTTATTTAATAAATATTGTTCCCTTATTCCATATTTTCAATTCACATCCACTTAGTATAATATTAAATACATTAACAATTAATCACAATTCAAATTATGAATTTAATTTATACATTTGGTTCCAATTACACATTTTATGTATTGAACCATTCATAATATTTAATTCACCTCAATTTGATATAATATTAAATATTATACCCTTGTTTATGTTACATTTTTAATTAGTGTAACATAATCCTCAACATTAACTGAATAAAAGAAAATAACTTTTTTATTCAATTAATTAAAATTAACATATTCATCCACTAATAAAGATTAATGAATTACTTCCCTCATTTTGTATTTAATTTATTTCTGTTTGGCATAATATAATATATATTCATTAATTCACTATTTTATTTAAGTGAATTAATTACACGTTTATGAAATTTAGTTCGTAAAGACTCCATTGTCATTCAAAGCTTACAAATTATATTAATTTATATTATAATCTTAACTCAATGTCAATTAATTAATTAATAGATTTAATTAACTATTAACTTTCCTTTTAAAATAATTGTATATATTTCACATTTAAATATATACATATTTTGTCCACCACACATATCACATAATTCAAAATAAATAAATATTTTATTCATTTGACCCGTTTCGTATTATAATAAGAATTTTATAAATTAAATTCTTATAAAATATAATCAAAATTTTGGCCGTTTCGTATTATAATAAGAATTTTATAAATTAAATTCTTATAAAATATAATCAAAATTTTGGGTTGTCATAATACCACCACCACCACCACCCCACCACCACCACAACTGCTGCTACTGCTACTACTACCACCTCCACTACCACCACCACCACCACCACTACTACTACAACTACTACTACCACGACCACCACCACCACCACCACCACTAATAGTAGTAGTAGTAGTAGTAGTAGTAGTAGTAGTAGTAGTAGTAGTAGTAGTAGTAGTAGTAGTAGTAGTAGTAATAATAATAATAATAATAATAATAATAATAATAATAATAATAGTAATAATAGTAATAGTAATAATAATAATATTAATAGTAATACTAATAATATTAATAGTAACAGTATTAATAGTAATAGTAATAATACTAATAGTAATACTAATAGTAATAATAATAATAATAATAGTAATAATAATAATAATAGTAGTAATAATAATACTAATAGTAATAATAGTAATACTAATACTAATAATAATAATAATAATAATAATAATAATAATAATAATAATAATAATAATAATAGTAATAGTAATAGTAATAGTAATAGTAATAATATTAATAGTAATAGTATTAATAGTAATAGTAATAATAATAATAGTAATAATAATAGTAGTAATAATAATAATAATAATAGTAATAATAATAATAATAATAGTAATAATAATAATACTAATAGTAATAACATTAATAGTAATAGTATTAATAGTAATAGTAATAATAATAATAGTAATAATAATAGTAATAATAATAATAATAATAGTAATAATAATAGTAATAGTAATTATAATAGTAATACTAATAATAATAATAATAATAATAATAGTAATACTAATAGTAATAATAGAAATAATAATAATAATAATAGTAATAATAGTAATAATAATAATAATAATAATAATAATAATAATAATAATAATAATAATAGTAATAATAATAGTAATAATAGTAATAATAATAGTAATAATAATAATAATAATAATAATAATAATAATAATAATAATAATAATAATAATAATAATAATAATAATAATAATAATAATAATAATAATAGTAATAGTAATAATAATAATAATAATAATAATTGTAATAGTAATAATAATAATAATAATAAAAATAATAACAATAATAATTGTAATAGTAATAATAATAGTAATAATATTATTATTATTATTATTATTATAATAATAATAATAATAATAATAATAATAATAATAATAATAATAATAATAATAATAATAATAATAATAATAATAATAATAGTAATAGTAATAATATTAATAGTAATAGTATTAATAGTAATAGTAATAATAATAATAGTAATAATAATACTAGTAATAATAATAATAATAATAGTAATAATAATAATAATAATAATAGTAATAATAATAATACTAATAGTAATAACATTAATAGTAATAGTATTAATAGTAATAGTAATAATAATAATAGTAATTGTAACGCCCCGAAAATCCCCGTACTTGCTACAGGCGCCCTCGTGCGTTAATGTACAACCTTGTTATTAACAACCACAATATTCAACAATAATAATTGCTAAAAACTCATCAAATTTAAACTTTTACAAATAATTCTTTAGTCATTTGTCTCAGAATCGTAATCTTTACATAAATCTTTGAACAACTCAAATCATATGTATAAATATAAATATATATATCATGACCTAATTTAAAGATATGCAGATTAATTGCCCTTAATCTTACAATTAACTTTTAAGTCTATTTATCAAGCAAGACTTATTTTCAACCTAATACGTTTACACATAGTTACAATGCACCTCACTTTGGTACACAACAGTCTTAAATATTAACCTAACATTTAATACAGTCTATACCTTTTGGGTAACACTGTTTACCCCCAAAATATTTAACAGAAAATATTTATATCTTCTGTGGTAATCCATAAGCATTCCCTGTCTTTGATCTTTACTGGAACCTCAGATGCCTCGCACTTAGCTGAAATGTTTATTTAAGCAAGAATGAGCAACTACGTTGCTCAGCAAGTCTAATAGTAATCACCTTTCATGCTTCACATAATTCACATCGCGTACATGGTTTATAGTTTGCATACTTAGCAATTCTATATACATGCTTCTAGTTTATTATGCATTGTATATAAATCACACGTCAGGCTTTATCAACATATCATTTTTCACATATCGCATATCACAAGTAAATTGAGTTTCCATAACCCAATTAAATTTAGTCATAATTTGACTTCAACAAATCAGATAGCATTATATTACAAATCACGTATTTCTACATACTCAGAACAACTTCATTATGATTCAACACTGATCGCACATAATCGATATCAAGTTTACAGATAGCAAATAGGACTGAAAAACTTGCCTTAACCGCTTTACCGCTTACGTTTTCATTTTGCGTTCCTTGCACAACCTATACGGTATGTGAGATCAACAACACAATATCAGTTAAACTTTATCTCCAGAATAAATCTTATTTTAAGATCCTAAGTTTACATAACGCTCTTAGTATCATCGTCATGTTTAATAGCGTCAGCATATTAGTTACTTAAATAACTTCGTTTTATTTTCTTTTTAATCATTTCATGTACTGGGTTATAATACCAGACTTTTAACTTATCACCACATTTTCTTCCAAGTTTAATTTTACACCTTTTGGGCTGTCCGAAAAGTGTTAAGTAACGATTAGATATTTGGACTCTACACGAAAATCTGAACAACATATCAAAAAATTGTGTAACGCCCAAAAATCGACTCGGCGTACCAAAAACAGTCTATAAACTGCCCAGGACAGCCTGCACACTGCCCAGGCTCTTGGCAAAAAAGTAGAAATTCCGGATTTCGTGATTTTCGTACTAGTTTTACAAATTTTTATCTCATTCGTTATACATCGGATTAAATCCATCTTCGGATATGTTATACTCCTAACTACGTAGTATTTTTAAAAAATATAACATATATGAAATCAGTTTGGTAAGACCTGAAAAAATTGGCCCGAAACAGCTTGTTCGCAACAGATTTCACACTTAGAATATTTTTCTGTTTTTGCAGAATTTCAATTTTCAAACTTTGACATCAACTAGTGATTTTTAGCCATACATGACTAGACTCTATTCCAACACTTGATTTAGCACCCATAACACATTTAAAACTTGTCTAGGCCTTCAAAAATCATTTACGTTCTCAAATTGGGTTATTTTTCCGAGAAATCATTTTTAATCGCCGACGAGCGTTATTGATCGCCTAAAATACATTTTCATATTCATTTTCACCAAATAACAACAAAATCAACGCGGACATGTGTAAAAACATTAAACCAAGTAATCTACCCTTGTTTCACTATTAAATTCTCAAAATGACCAAAAATGACCATTGAGTTGGATTTTCATCCAACTGAACTAGTTTTTCATAAAAAACCAACTTGAGCTCATTAGACTCCTTTCTCATATCCATTAGAACAAGTCACCCATAACATTCCTAGATTCATATTAAACACACATGAATCCATACATACTTTATTAAAAATTATTTTGTTTAGTTTGAAGTATTTACCACCAAAACTAGTTTTATGACATCAAAACGTAGTTTTTACACCTCCTTTGAATCTAGCAGACTATATATTACTCAAAGCACATAACACCATTACTTAGACCCTTTAAATATCAATGTTTAGAAAATATTGTACTCTTAGGAATTTTAACAAGCACCTAGTGTGCATAATATTAACTCATCACAATATTATCCACAATTACATACACATAAGTCATGTTCCATGACTTCTCCAATCTTATACCATTTGGACCCATCATGTTCCCCAACATGTCAAAATATATCATCAACCAAAATTTTAATTCAAATCGAGCTATAGAACTCGTTTTCACAAGTTTCACATTAACGAACACTATGGTTGTTTTTATTTTTTTATCATAACTTCTTCGTTACATGTCCGTTTTTGTTCATCCTTACATCAAATTAAAGCTTATTCAGTGTACTTAAACCCCATCTAGGCCCTGAACTCAGCCCCATTCTCAATTAAAACAGATTTTTTTAGTTTTTACAACTAGTCCAGAAAATTTCATTTTCTAGACAGACTTACAAAATAATTTTTTTCAAAAATGCTCTGCTACATAAAATGGTTCAATCTCGCGAGTCTAGCTAGAAAACTTCCATATCTACAACTTTTCAGTTTACACCATAATCAAATTCCAAACACACGATTTTCTATGATTTTTACAAAGTCATAAACCGTAACAGATTTTTAATTTTCTGGCAGCATGGTTATTCATCCTAACCAGTCTGCTACAATCAGTCACTACGAACAAACCGCAAGGAATTTTTGTGTGATTCTTTTTCCTGAGTCTAGCCTAATTCCATAGCTTTCTTTTGATATATGACTCACTTTCTAACTCATTATACACAAGGAGTTATGGTCCAAATACAATCAGTTTACATTTTACCCTTTCCTACGAATTTTGTTCTTTAACTTTTTCTTTCATTTTACTTCAAGTTCTTAGATCCATTTACTTGATTCTTGATAATCCATATTTAAACCATTACATATAAGTTTAAGTATGCTCTACTTCCATAAATTTCGTAAAATATAACATCTACACAAAATACCCAAAGTATTGAACAAGAGTTTAATGAATACCTTATCCTTTTGCTTTCTTCTTCTTTCTTATGGCTTGGTCCTTTACTTCTTCTTCCTCTTGAGCTTCAATGGCAGCCTCATATCCTTCTCTCCCTTCTCCTTTCCAGCCGTGAGTATGGGAGGTGTGTGGAAATGGAATGGTTAGCTTACATACTTAATATTAGATGGAGAAAGATGGATTGGAATCTTCCTCTCTCATTTCCCCTTCTCTTCCTCTTCTACCATGTTTCTCCTCTTCTTTCTCTCTTGGTTTCCATCCGTGAGCTATCAGCTCTCTCTACTCTCATTTTGCTGGAAAGTTCAGGCTTTATTTGGTCAATAATGAGAGAGAGTATTCCATATAAAATTAGTGGAGCAAAAGAAAGGAATTGGATAAGAAATGAGTGGTCTCTCTTTTTCTATTTAATTCTCACGCCTCTTCCCAAAATGCTGAGAATTCAGCTGCCACATGTCCAATATTATATAATTTAATTTCTCTTCTGGGTCTCACTTTTAATTATTTGACTCACTCATTGACTTTTTGACCCGAAAATCAGATTTTTAATATTACAGTCGTTTTCTACTAATTTTGACATTCCCGTCGTCATGGTAACATTCGTTTCTTCAAATTCACTTCCGAAATTCAAGTTTGACATTTTATTCCAAAAAGTCATACGGTCAACTTTGACCAAAAAGTCAACCGAAACACCTATCGTGTTTACAGTCCATACCTACTAAATTTGGCGTTCCCGTCGCAATGGTAAATTCCGTTTCCCAAAATTCTTCTTCAAACTCAAACTTTGACTTGTCATCTTTACGAGTCAAACAGTTGACTTTGGCCAAAAGTCAACCCCGACACCAAATTGTGTTTACTAACTCTCTTTGTTAAATTCGACGTTCTGAACTCAACGGTGCAGTCCGCGTCTCTAAATTCCACACCGAACTCCAATTTGAGTTTGACTTCCTTTAGTCAAATTTTGACTATTTGACCATTTTGCCCTCACTCCATTATTTCAAAATTCTGGGATGTCACAGTAATAATAATAATAATAATAATAGTAATAATAATAGTAATAGTAATTATAATAGTAATACTAATAATAATAATAATAATAATAGTAATACTAATAGTAGTAATAGTAATAATAATAATAATAGTAATAATAATAATAATAATAATAATAATAATAATAATAATAATAATAATTAATAATAATAATAATAATAATAATAATAATAATAATAATAATAATAATAATAATAATAATAATAATAATAATAATAGTAATAGTAATAATAATAATAATAATAATAATAATAATAATAATAATAATAATTGTAATAGTAATAATAATAATAATAATAAAAATAATAATAATAATAATTGTAATAGTAATAATAATAGTAATAATAATAATAATAATAATAATAATAATAATAATAATAATAATAATAATAATAATAATAATAATAATAATAATAATAATAATAATAATAATAATAATAATAATAATAATAATAATAATAATAATAGTAATAATAATAATAATAATAATAATAATAATAATAATAATAATAATAATAATAATAATAATAATAATAATAATAATAATAATAATAATTGTAATAGTAATAATAATAGTAATAATATTATTATTATTATTATTATTATTATTATAATAATAATAATAATAATAATAATAATAATAATAATAATAATTATAATAATAATAATAATAATAATAATTGTAATTGTAATAATAATAATAATAATAATAATTGTAATAATAATAGTAATAATAATAATAATAATAATTATAATACTACTAATAATAATTGTAATAGTAATAATAATAATAATACTAATAATAATAATAATAGTAATAGTAATAGTAATAATAATAATAATAATAATAATAATAATAATAATAATAATAATAATAGTAATAATAGTAATAATAGTAATAATACTAGTAATAATAGTAATAATAGTAATACTAGTAATAGTAGTAGTAATAATAGTAATAATAATAATAATAATAATAATAATAATAATAATAATAATAATAATAATAATAATAATAATAATAATAATAATAATAATAATAACAAAATCAATTTTTTTCTCTCTCTTCTCCTTGTTGCTCGGCTGATGGACTTTATGTTTGTCCCAAATTCATTGTCACATGCTTACTTTTTAATAATTAATAGTTTAAACAATTTAATTTCAAGTGGGCTCAAGCTTTGGGCTTTATTTAAAATACCAATTGGGCTCCTATTAAATTGTTTGGGCTACTAATTTGTCAAATTTTATTATTCTCCACTTGGGCTACTAATTGACCCATGTTAGGCTAATTTAATAATTTACACATTAATTATTCAATCCATGATTAAATAAATAATTAGATTGAATAAATAATTAAATATTCTAACCCATTAGTATTAAATTACTAAATGGACTAATAAATATTATTATTAATATTTCACATTATTTACATTAATTAATAATCATATTAATTAATTTATTATATTTAATTAACTCATTATATTCAATTTAATTAAATATTTAACTAATAGGAAACTTATCAATTATTTTGATATTAAAACTTTAGGGTTTGTTTACTAATTTAATAACATATTAGTAACCCCCTTTAATTAATTCTAGTAATTAATTACATAATCATTTAATTACGTAATTAATTAATCACATAAAAAGATTTAAATAATCTCGTAAAACTAACTCGTTGGAAATTAAATTAATAATGACGTGGAAATTCTAGGACATTACATTCTCCCCCCCTTATAAAAATTCCGTCCTCGGAATTGTAAAATAAGGTTACTCAAATAAAAACGGGTAATTCATTCTCATTTCTTTCTCTAGTTCCCACATAGCTTCTTCAATTGCGTGCTTTCTCCAAAGTACTTTAACATAATGAATTATCTTATTCCTCAGTTTTTGTTCATTCCTATCGAGTATCTGAACAGGAACTTCTTCATATGATAAGTCCTTCTCGACTTGAATTGGTTCATAGGAGATAACGTGCTTGTAGTCCGGTTTATACGGCCGTAACACTGACACATGAAACACGTTGTGAATGTGCTCCAGTTCAGGAGGTAATGCTACCTCGTACGCCACTTCACCGACTCGCCTCAAGATTTCGAACGGTCCTATGAACCTAGGGCTCAGCTTGCCCTTCTTACCAAAACGGATCTTCCCCTTCCAGGGAGATACCTTCAGAAATACGAAACTGCCCACGTCGAAGTCCCGCTTTTGGCGATGCAAATCCGCGTACTTCTTTTGACGATCTTGAGCTGCTACCAGTCGATTTCTGATAAGTTGTACTGTGTCTGCAGTCTGTTGCACCATTTCAGGTCCAAGCAGTCTTCGTTCACCGACCTCGTCCCAACACAACGGTGTTCGACATTTTCTTCCATAAAGCGCTTCGTATGGTGGCATACCGATACTAGCGTGGTAGCTGTTGTTGTAAGCGAACTCCACCAGTGGCAAATGGTCATCCCAACTGCCCTTTAGGTCCATCACAACCGCTCGGAGCATATCATCCAAGGTCTGAATATCTCCTTCACATAGAGCTTCGCTAACTGCTCTAGATTGTACCGTATTCTGATAAGTAGAAAATGGGCTGACTTGGTCAGACGATCTACTATTACCCAGATGGCGTCCAAACCTTTATGTGTCGGTGGCAAACCCACCACAAAATCCATCGTGATGTGCTCCCACTTCCATTCCGGAATTTCTAGTGGTTGAAGCAGTCCGCTCGGCCGTTGATGCTCTGCTTTAACCCGCTGGCATGTCAGACATCGGCTGACACATTCTGCCACTTCCCTCTTCATATTCGGCCACCAAAAGTATTGCCTTAAATCCTGATACATCTTCGTACTTCCGGGATGTATTGAGTACCTCGTACTGTGAGCTTCCTGAAGAATCTCTTCCCGAAGCTCCGGATCTAACGGTACCCAGACTCTCCCTTCGAACCTTAGCAACCCTGTGCTATCAATCTTGTACTTAAGCTCCTCGCCTTCAGCAAGTCGCTTCTTAATACTATCACAATCTTCATCCTTTTCCTGAGCCTCTTTGATCTTGTCTAATAAGGTCGGGCTTGCTGTTACTGTAAATAACTTCTCGTATGGCTCCATCGGATATTTGATCTCCAACTTCAAACGTTCAAAATCTCTCACCAACTCTTCCTGAATTGTTAGCTTCAGCAACTTCTCCCTACCTTTTCTGCTCAAGGCATCTGCTGCTACATTGGCCTTGCCCGGATGGTACAGAATCTCACAGTCGTAGTCTTTGATCAATTCTAACCATCGGCGCTGCCTCATATTCAACTCCTTCTGAGTGAAGATATATTTCAGACTTTTGTGGTCTGTATATATCTCACACTTCTTGCCATACAGGTAATGCCTCCAAATCTTTAAGGCGAAAACTACCGCTGCTAACTCCAGGTCATGAGTCGGGTAACCCTTCTCATAATCCTTTAACTGCCGTGACGCATACGCAATGACCTTGCCGTGTTGCATTAGCACACAACCAAGACCCTTGTGTGAAGCATCACTGTACACTAAGAAACCTCCCGTGTCGTCCGGTAAAGCCAACACTGGTGCCTGACTCAACCTCTTCTTCAGCTCCATAAAACTTTCCTCGCACTTCTCCGACCAAACAAACTTCACAGTCTTTCGAGTAAGATTGGTCAACGATGATGCTATCTTCGAAAAATCTTGAATAAATCTCCGATAATACCCCGCTAACCCTAGGAAACTCCTGATCTTAATCAGCGTCTTCGGTTGTTCCCAATTGATAACTGCCTCCACCTTTGCTAGATCAACCGAAACACCGTCTTTGTCGATAACATAACCTAAAAACTGCACCCTCTGCAACCAAAATTCACACTTCGAAAACTTAGCGTACAGCTTCTCCCTTCTCAAAGCCTCCAATGCGATCCGTAAGTGTTCTGCATGTTCTTCCTCCGTCTTCGAATACACCAATACGTCATCAATGAATACGACCACGAACTTGTCCAAGTACTGCTTGAACACTCTGTTCATCATATCCATGAATGCCACTAGTGCATTCGTCAGTCCAAATGACATCACTAGAAACTCGAAATGACCATAACGAGTTCTGAATGCCGTTTTCGAGATATCCTCCTCCCTCACCTTCAGTTGATGATAACCCGTCCTCAAATCTATCTTCGAAAAGTATTTTTCCCCCTTAAGTTGATCAAACAGATCATCAATTCTGGGTAGCGGATACCTGTTCTTAATGGTAACCTTGTTCAACTCCCGGTAATCAATACAAAGCCTCATTGAACCATCCTTCTTCTTTACAAACAGAACCGGTGCTCCCCATGGTGGCACGCTTGGTCTGATGTAACCTTTATCTAAAAGTTCCTGCAGCAGAACCATCAATTCTTTCATTTCTACTGGCGCCGTATCGGTTCCCGGTACCAAATCAATAACAAACTCCACTTCTCTGTCCGGCGGTAACCCTGGAATCTTATCTGGGAAAACATCAGCGAATTTCCGTACAACAGGTATTTGACTCAGTTCCCTCTCGACACATCGAGTATCGACCACATGAGCCAAATAACCTACGCACCCTTTCCTGAGCAACTTTCGTGCTTGCATCATCGTTAGACAACTTGATTGTCTCGGCGATTTACTACCGTAAAATATAACTTTGTACCTATTCAGAGTCTTTAGGTGCACACACTTCTTCTTACAGTCAATAACTGCCCCATGACTCGATAGCCAATCCATCCCTAGGATTATATCAAACTCCCCAGACGAATCAGTATCAAATCTACGTTAAGTCTAAACCCTCGTAATTCAGCACAACAGTTCCTATGAATGTAGTCTACGGGAATGATTTCTTTGTTTGCTACTTCTACGTTCATAGGGTGTTCTAACTTTTCTTGATGTAAATCTAATCTCTTAGCAAAATCTTCAGAAACAAATGAGCAGGTAGCACCCGAATCAAACAATACATATGCATTAATATCATTGATCGGGATGATACCTGACACCACGTCCTTAGAGTCGACTGCATCCTGCACAGTCATGTTGAAGGTGCGCGCTGTGGGTCGGTTGGCCTGGCTGGCTGGCCCTCCAATGCTCAGCCTGTTGTTGTTGTTGTTGTTGTTGTTGTTGTTGTTGTTGTTGTTGCCTCTGTTGCCACTCCCAACGTCTCCCTTCCTCTTTGGGCAGTCCTTGGCATGATGATCGGTTGCTCCACAGGAAAAACATACTCCCTTCATCTTTTTCGAGCATTGTGGAGCCATGAGCCCCGGCTGCCCGCAGCTATAGCAAACACTTTTTCCTTTCAAGCATTCGCCCGTGTGGTTCTTACCACAATTGTTGCATCTGCCAACCTTCTTAGTCTCTCCCCCGGGTTTGCTGCCTCCAGTCGATTAGCTCTCATTCCATTTCCTTTTATTGGGATTGCTGCCTCCGCTGCTTCCCGTCTTCTGCCCGTCATGACCCTTCTTCCTCTCCTGGTTGAATTTAGTCAGGGCCTCACTGCCACCCTCTGCAATGATTGCTCTTTCCAGTAGCTCTGCAAAGCTCTTAATCTTTAATACCGCCACAGAAAGGTACACCCACGACTTCAGTCCCAGCTCAAACCTCCGAGCCTTCCTAGCCTCCGTATCGACTTGATGAGTTGTAAACCTTGCCAATTCATTAAACTTGGCCGCATATTCGGCCACAGACATGCTTCCCTGTTTTAACTCGAGGAATTTCACCTCCATTTCTTGTTGCATGCTTTTTGGAAAGTAGTTTTCCAGAAACATTTCCTTAAAGCGTTCCCAGGTGATGACGCCTTCTCCTGCACGGCCCTTGTTGGCCTTCCACCAGTAGTTTGCCTCCCCCTTCATCATGAAGGTAGCGAAACTAGTCTTTTGTGCTTCGGCCACCCTAGCGACCTCGAACACCTTCTCCATTTCCTCGATCCAAGTTTGTGCTTCGATCGGGTTTAGAGTTTCCTGAAACTCCGGTGGTCCAACCAGTTTGAAGTCCTTAAAATTTGCCAAGTGCGGCGCTGGCTGCGGTGCTGGTTGTACTACCACTGGTGGGGGTCTAGTTTGCATGGCTTCCGCCAGCATTTCTGCAAACATCCTCATAGGATTGGGTTGATCCCCAACCTCACTCTCTGACTCTGGGATACATTGATTGCGTGGTCTACCTCTCGGCATGATCTGCTAAAGAGCAAATCTTAAACTTATGCTTATAGTTCTACACATTATGTTAGCCAAATTAACATTTAAATTTAAAACTATATATCAAGCATATTTGATTTAAAAAAGGAAATAACTGCATTTATATTCATATACCAATGTTTTAGTACAGACTCAACAACCGGCATACTTCTATAAACGCTCAAGGCACAAGTTGCCTAATAACGACTATCCTCTGACGAACAAAAGTGAGGATTCACTACCATCAACCCCTCTAACAGAACAAAAGTTGGGGTTTAACTAACATACTATGCATACATCAAAACATAATGACTTACAACAGCTGAAACGTCCCTAATAGAACAAAAGGTGGGACTCACTACTACCTATCAATACAACTAAAGATACTAACTGACAACAATCAACGCTTGCTGCGACGAACTGCCCGACGGTAAGCCTGCTGAACCAACTCATCAACTACACGACGCCTAATCACGCGGCGACTACTGCCCGTCTCCCGAGGATACCTCATAACCCGGTCCCTCAAACGATCAAAGAAAACGTCCAAAACATACTCCAGAGTGTCAATCCTGGTGGATCTAACTCGAGTCTCTCTCTCTAAGTTGCCTACCCTCATGGTAGCCCTGCGCCAAGCCTCATGAATCTGAATCTGAATCCGATCTATTCGCTCCCGGTCGAGCTCAGCTCTGGTGGCATAAAGAACTGTCTGACTATGCATTTCTCTGGCGTTTAGCTGATCTACAGTCTACCTAAGTTGCTGGTTTTTACAATGCTAGCTGTTGTACCGTTGGACTCGGCTGAGATGTAGCCTGCTTCAACTGCTGTATTTTGGCCTGCAATTCAGCCATCTTCTCCTTTAGCTCCATATTCTCACCAGAGAACATGTAAGCTGCGTCCCTATACTGCTGCTCAGTCTGCTGATGTATCTGGTTCTGCGCCTGTAGGTGTTGAACCCTCTCCTCTAACTCATCATTAGCCGTAGTCAGAGTATCAATGATGTCACTGGCGGTAGTGCCCATGCCATCAACATACTCAGCTGGCTCCTCATCCTCCTCATCCTCAGTATCGGCCTCCTCCTCGCTGTACGGTCGCATCACTCCGCCCCAGACAGCGTCCTCTCGATCTCCCTCCTCGAATCTGACTCTGGCTCCTCAACCGGGGATACAGGTGCAACGGGTGCATAACCTACATCCTGCTGCGTATCCATATGGATATCAGTATAAATCACCTCATCCACTGCAGTACTCGACTGTCCTATCTCCGTCATCCTACAATCACACAAATAACACATGTTAGTACCGCAATAAAATATATTCATTGATAAAATGAAATGATATTTTATCATGTACATCTCAGCTCGATAGATTTTCTCAATCCATCTCCAAAAATACATAACATGATGAATCTCCCCGATTCATCTCCTAACGCACTCGATAAGAGTTTAGTACTAAGGTTATAACTTAGGTTTCGCAATCCTAACGTTTCTAACCTACAGCTCTGATACCAACCTGTGACGCCCCCAAATACGGGTTCCAAATACCCGGATCCGGTCATCACGATCCAATACAAACATTCACCTCTAAACAACATACAATAACTAAATGCGTAATAATAAACATATGTTGTTCATTCAAAAGGTGTTACTAGTCCCAAGATACGATAACCTTACACAAAAGTACACAAATACCCTTAATATAGTATTTAGGGTTTATATTACATAACAATTAATTTAATTAACTACAAGGCTGCATCTCGAAGTCTATCACTTCATCTTTCCTTTACCCTTGTTCTTTCCCGAAGTCTCGGGTTGCACTGCAATAAGGTTTCATGATATAGCAAGAGTGAGCAACTAGTTTGCTCAACAAGTTTAAATAACAACAAGGAACAATATATCATGAATGAAAGAGAATAGCTGAACAATTCAATAATGTGAATAACATAAGCAGGAATAATAATTTGCTTTTAAAATTAGGATAGTCAAAAAGACTATGAACTATAAATATCCACTGGAGTCAATAGCAGGTTGACCCAATGGTTACTACCAGAAATATGTACCCGAGGGGATCAGCCTCAGTACAATATGTGTATGCATAACATTTAATTTCCGTATTTTTGTACCTGATATTAGATACAGGGTACTCTCCTATAATAAAGGGGTGTTCATAATAGTCTAAGAATCCGCATCTTCAATGATTTGGATAGCTTTTAAAATCTTTAACATAAATGTCTAGCCGAACAATGACTTAGACCTACTTTGAATAGTTCTTTAAACAGTAGAACAGTAATTAAGTACAAGTCAATGACTGTACAATCTCAAGTGCAACAAGTGCGAATAACAATAATATCGATGTGGAATAATTGTAAAGTAATTAAACCACTCAAAGCATGCTTGAAAATAACAGTTCAAGCTTAAATAAATAATTTGCTCAATGAAATGAGTTTAGAGATAAGGAACTTGCCTATCTGCTCAGCTACAATAAATGTCTAGCTTTAACTAACTTGCTTTGAAAGACCTAACATTAATAAAGTTGGTCTAATAATTAGTACGGCGTATTTGCACAATTATACGCTCACTAAGGGACTTATCTATCACATAAGTACTAACACATAAATTACATTAGTCAAAACAATATTATTAACCTTATAGACCTTCAATCATATTAGGTTAATAATTTAATAAGTTAGAAATATTTTTCTTAAGTGTTGGACACTTATTATTAAACCCTTAAACAACTTATTACAATTGTTTAATTAAAGCATAATTAATTTTAATTTATTTTATTAACTCGATCTCTATTTAATTACTATTTAATCTTGGTTAAATAGAAATTAATTAATTAACTCTAGTTATTATTTAAAATAAATAATAACTAATTGTACTTACTTATTATTTAATAATAATTAAATAATAAATAATTATTGATTCATTTTAACCTTCTTTAATTTAATATTAATCAACTAATAGTTAACTAAGTAATTAACCTTACCTATTATTTAGGGAAATTAAATAATAGTTTACTCATTTTAATCCTCTTTAATTATTATTTAATGTCAATTAAATAATAATTAATTATTTAATTAATTTTAATTATTGTTTAAGATTAAATAAAATTTAATTTATTTATCCTTATTTATTATTTAAATTAAATAACTTAATTTCCCTTAATCATTATTTAATGCTAATTAAATAATAATTAATTACTTAATTATCCTTATTTATTATTTAATAATATTTAAATAATAAATAATAAATTTTTATCTCTCTTTAATTATTATTTAATAGTAACTAAATAATAATTGCTAATTTATTACCTTTATTTATTATTAACATTTTAAATAATAAATAACTAATAAATTTATTTAACTTAACCATGATTTAGCTAACTAGATTAATATTTAAAATATTTAAATATTAAACTTAATGAAAAATATCCTACCCAATATCATTTTTGTATTATTATTATTTTTGTTATAATTTTAAATTAGTTTTTAAATATTTAAATTAATTAAAATTAACCCGAATGACATTTCTGTAAATAAGTTGAAAACTGATCCGAGAGCAAAATGGTGATTTTGCCAAGAAAAACACGAAGGGGCATAATTGTAATTTTTGCCAAAATCCAATTACCGCGCATTGCGCGTGCATCACTGATACGGCTCAAAACGGTGTCGTTTTGAGAAGCCGAAGACAGCTTCCGCGCGTACGCGCGCGGAGTAACTTTACCGGCACCAAACGACGTCGTTTGGATCCGCGTTTTTCAGTGAACAGTGGTCCGCGCATTGCGCGGCCAGTGCTTTTTTTTCTTCTCCAGCAGAATGTGAACAGTGCATTTTTTAATTAAAATTATACCTTCAATAAATCTTTAACTCCTCAAAAAAAATCCAAAAAAATTACCAATCACCTTATATTAATTTATAACATGAAAAATTTATTTTTCATGATTTAATATCATTATTTTTTTATAAAAAATTTTACATCACATAAACTACCACAAATCATAACTTTTTGTGTATAACTCCATTTTGAGTGATCAAACTTTGTTTTTCTCATGATTTAATATTTTATAATATTAGAACATTAAACCTAAGGTTTATAAAAGTATTTTTGGTCATAAATTTCAAGACTTGTTTATACACTTCTAAACACATATTTTAGCTTATAAAATATACCAAAATACAAACCAAGCATATTAAACTCAAGCATGACAAAAATATTACTACAATACATTATTAACTATATTAACATATTTGTACACACATGTTAGTTTTAAAAATAAAAATTAGATTTAGAATAACTATTACCTTGATTTAATTACTATCTTCCTTTTTCTTCCAAAATAAGTGGTGAAAGAAGATGACATAAACCAAGAACTCCTTCTCTTGATAATTTTTCTCTCAAAATATTTTTCTACACTCTCAAATGCTCTCTAGCTTGCAAAGTAGAAGAAGAAGAAATGACCAACATAAACTCCTAAATTGTAAGTATACTTACAATTTGGATAGATATAAATCTATATCTATTAAAATTGCCATAATGAGGGTAGCAAGGATACTTACACAAGCTAGCACAAGGAATGGGCTAAATGACACATTAGGTTAAAAGAGGGATGATGCCCATGTACCAAAAAAATAAAACAAGCAATCCATTAATTAAATAAATGAAAAATAAACTAAAATAAAAACAAAATCAATTTTTTTCTCTCTTTTCTCCATGTTGCTCGGCTGATGGACTTTATTTTTTGTCCCAAATTCATTGTCACATGCTTACTTTTTAATAATTAATAGTTTAAACAATTTAATTTCAAGTGAGCTCAAGCTTTGGGCTTTATTTAAAATACCAATTGGGCTCCTATTAAATTGTTTGGGCTACTAATTTGTCAAATTTTATTATTCTCCACTTGGGCTACTAATTGACCCATGTTAGGCTAATTTAATAATTTACACATTAATTATTCAATCCATGATTAAATAAATAATTAGATTGAATAAATAATTAAATATTCTAACCCATTAGTATTAAATTACTAAATGGACTAATAAATATTATTATTAATATTTCACATTATTTACATTAATTAATAATCATATTAATTAATTTATTATATTTAATTAACTCATTATATTCAATTTAATTAAATATTTAATTAATAGGAAACTTATCAATTATTTTGATATTAAAACTTTAGGGTTTGTTTACTAATTTAATAACATATTAGTAACCCCCTTTAATTAATTCTAGTAATTAATTACATAATCATTTAATTACGTAATTAATTAATCACATAAAAAGATTTAAATAATCTCGTAAAACTAACTCGTTGGAAATTAAATTAATAATGACGTGGAAATTCTAGGACATTACAAAAACACCTAAAACACTAAAAATACTTAAAAACTCACAAATAATTAAATATAAAATACATAATAAATTGATATAAACTCAACTTATCACGCACCATCTGCTCCGGTATGGAGGCGACACCTCGATCTCACAATAGGCACTTCAGTATAAGTTGGGATTCGTGGCATGCCTAGAATCATATTCTTCTTCGGTCCTCTTGTAGCTTGTAGCCATTCATACATCTCTTCATCTTCACGTGTGGAAGGATATATATCGGTATCCTACTGGCCGTTAGCAGCTCTCTGAGTAGACCGAGCCCCAAAAATTTGAGAAAACCTAATCTAAAATTAAAATATAATGACATGAAAGAATATGAATACTAATTGCATGAATTAAAATACAAACAAAATAAATTTTAAAATTACTTACAGCTATTACCTCTGTCTTAGGTGATATATAACCATCGTTACCTTTCTTCTAGTAGGCGTGCCACCAAAACTCTAAGCGGGAAGGTGAGTGCTGAAGGGTATCCTAAAGTCTCCCCCTAAATAGGTTGTAAGACTAAGACCCCATGCAATGTGGTATACGACTCTGCGATCGGGTTGTTGTACACTATGCCAACATCTTTTTAAAAGGTGAGCCTCCCAAATGTTGCACATCCACTCCCAAACCTTAGTCCCGATAAAATTAGGACGAATATCTCTAAGTGTATATTCATTTCTCATATTGCTCTGGGCCTTCTTTTTCCAGTCGTACACCAATTTATGCCAGTTTATCTTTAAATCCCCTTAGTCGTACACCTATTTATGCCAATTTGCCTTTTATAATGAGTGATGTGTTTCTGTGCAAGCAAATATAATCAATTGTGTTCGTGATATAAAAGTTTAAATAACTTTTATATTATACAACAAGTATTTATGAATAAATAAATTTTAAGTTCAACTACTTGTGATGTCAGATATCAAGTATAATAAATGAATCAATTAAATAATACTTGATATAACAAATAAATTTGTTTAACTCAAAACTATATATAATAATATATTTGATCTATAATGTGAATACTTTAAATATGATCACTTAGAACTTTGAGGTCTCATTCAACTAATTTTTTCACTTAAGAAGAATATCTCCGCTATAGTTTCGGTGTCTAAGTACTAACCAAATTTATAGTTTTCACAATCTAATATTTATATAAATATTTTTGATAGATCGCTTAAGGCTTTGAGCACTCATTTAGCTAATTCTCTCACTTAAGAGGAATATCTCCGCTATAGCCTCGATGTCTAAGTATTAATCTACTTTACAATACTTATATAAATGGACTATATCAATAAAAGATTACTCAGGACTTTGAGCGCTCGTTCGGCTAATTCTCTCACTTAAGAGGAATATATCCACTATGGTCTTGGTGTCTAAATACTAACCTTTTAAAAGATACAGATAAATGATATATATATATATATATATATATATATATATATATATATATATATATATATAATAATTTATATTTGTATATCTATAAATATAAACAAGTACAAGATAATTCAAATAATTCAATTCAAGAACTTATCTCAAATACTTTGACAAATTTTTCTCTTCGACAGAAGATAGGAACTTTGAGTAGAAGAGAGAATTAACTTCTTGAAAGCTTTAGAGAAAAAAATATAGGCAATGAGTATTTGCTTTCTTTAGGAATTGAAAAATTGAAATGAATGGAAAGACTCCTATTTATAAAATTTTGAAGCTTGGGGCAAAAAGGTCATTTGGTAGCTCATATGAAAAATCAGGGGCTAGGATTTGTTAATTTCAAAATCAAAGGCTAGGATGGATTTGAAAGTGATCACATGGATTGCCCAAGTAAAAAGTATACTTATTTTAAAAAATTTAAAACTTAGCAGGACATTAGCTTTTCAGATGGAAGAAGGAATTTAGACTTCAAATTTTTCCAACTTCCTTTTCAAATTAAACACATGCTAGCAACTATTCATGTATTAAATGTTTTTCGCTTAGGAATTTTGGATGGAGCAAGTATATTCGAAACCTTGGAGTTTTGTTATATATAATGACCTATATAATAATAGGTATAATAATTTAATATAAAAATGATAAGACCCACTATTTTTACATTGTGAGTTCTACTATTTTTTACATTGATTCATTGTACCCATCATTGCATGGGTAATGCTCATAACAAAATTGGAAACCTTGGCCTTTTGTTCCTTTATAGATTATTTTTGCCCTTTAGAAAATATAAATTTTTTGAAAGCTTTTTGGTTTATAAAAATCATTTAGAAAAAACAAGAATTTTCTTATTTTAGGAAATATTACTTTATGAACTAATCTCTTTAACACTTAATATTAAATTATCAAGGTCAAGAAAATATTAATTCAATAAGTTTTGAAAAGATTTTTGGTCAAAGTAAGTAAGATAATTAAAATAATTAAAATATTTAATCCTATGGAAAGGATTCTAATATTTACTTAACCTATTTACTAATTATTGTTATCATTAAAATAATCCTAAAAGTTGGAGACCCATCACTCACGAATCATGCCATTTAATTGATTTTTGTAAATCAACAAAAAGGCCCGTCATAAATACTCCTTTTTTTCAATTAACATTTAGAAGAAAATATAACCATTAATAAATACTCCCCTCATTTTATATTATTTTTTATTGTTGACTTTTTACAGTCAACTTAAAAGATTTTTAAACTCAAAGTTGACATAATTTTTTTTAATTTTAATAAATACAATAATAAATATTGTAAACTATCTAAAAAATATTACTCATTGTAAATTTTATTATTTCATAAGTTTTAGTGAGTTATTTCAATTTTGAGTTAGAAAACATTTCAAATTGACTTTTAAAAGTCAATAATGATTATATATTTTGGTACAGAGGTAATATGATTAATACTAGCATTTGGTGATATGTAAATAACATGGGATAAAATAGAAATTTTATATAATTTTAAGGATTAAATAAGAAGATATTAAAGTTTTAATTAAAAAGATAAGACGGTGATATAACTAAAACCCAAGAGTCGAAGGAAAAATAATTGTGTGGCTAGTTACATCAAAATGGATTCAGCAGCTCAAGGAGCCACTTTATTAATAGAGATTTTGTCTAATTGATAAAAACAAATTCATCAGCTTTGTGCTAAGCATGAGTGATATGGATAATAATTTATTATATTATTAATTAAAAAAATTAATTGTGATCTTGAGAACATAGTTTTAGCTATCAAATAGTTAAATATTTATTTAAATAACTAATGATTGAATTATATATTATACATTTTTTCAATCAATTATTAAGTTAAATATTTGAATGAAATTATTTTTGATTTATTTAATTATGATTATGTGAAAATACTTATTTTAATTATACTTAAGTTTATAGTGGAATTCTATATTAGCATTTAATTTGACAAAATTTGCTTGAAATTCTAATTCGAATAAAATTATGAAACTCAAATTTTAATAAATTTTTATTTAGTTATGACAATAAGTTAGGAACGAATTTATTATAATTTTTCAACTAATGTTACAGTTATTATGTTTCAAATTCACATATATCATTAATACAATTAATTATGTGATTTGGTAAAATTTTAAGTTTTAATCAATTAAATTAGGTAGGATATTGATTTAATAATGAAGTTCATGACTAATATTAATGTAATTAAATCACGTAATATGTTAAGAGATTTTTTTTGGCATCTTAATATTTTAATAAAATTATAACAATAAAATTATCCTATATAAATTTGTTAATATATGTAAATTACATAAAGTACTTATTAAAAAGAACACATGTAGTAATTATTGATGCATAACATATATATGTACTATTTGATTTTGTTGAATACTCATTTTTAGGCGATATTCTTTTCTTCTTCTAGCATTTTTTTCTTCAAGTTTCTTGAATATTTTTGGCTGAACGATTGCGTAATAAGGTTTTTGATTAGTGAATTTTTATTAATTTATATTTATGGTACCAATGCAACTTTAATGAAAAGTGAAAAAACAAAGTAAATACAATATTAATTATAAATATGACAATAAAATAATTTTTAAACAGCCTAATTATAAAAATTAGTGTACCTAACTCAAGATAATGACAAATATAGTATAAATATTAGACATTTTAAGCTTTAAATATATATTTCTTTTAAGTCACCAACTTCAAATTTTATTGAATGGTTAGTGTACGGATGTATTTATTATTATTTTCAAACGATATTGTTCTCGTTTTTTAGCATTTTTGCTTCACAGTTTTCAGATGTTTCCTTTTCAACCATATCTCGATACTTTTGTTGTATAAATTTTTTTGTTCTTTTTTGTGTGGAATTCATCGAGGTTTAATTAAGGCTGTAACCGAGTCGAATCGATCCGGATTCGTGATTGTTCGGATTCGATTCGATACAAAAATGTCGTGCTCATATTCGAATTGAATTCGAAATGGAATTTAAACAACGTACTCTTATTCGACTCGATGACATACAATGATACTCAAGATCGACTCGGCTTGACTCGAAATTATGTTTGAACTACTCATTTTGAAACGAACTCGAGTAAAAATGAAATTGTATCATATTATTGATTCCAAATTTACAGTTTACAATGTAGAATTTTGAAACGTTTAAGGCATATGAATTACAAAATACGCATTGTAGTAGTTGCATTTGTTACATAAGCTAGGTCCATGTTATTATTTACAGTGTTAAATGCCACATTATAGTTACTCAGATTATGAGTTTCTCCATGCTGCCAAGCATAATTTCTAGTATCCTCTGAAGCCTTCAAAGGATGAGATGGAAGAAGTAAAGGAGTTGTATGACTTAAACTTCCAGAATCATTCAATCTTCCATTAGCAAAAGATATAAAATTATCTTTCACAACACTACATGGACCATGTAAGATTTGTTCTCCAGAATCTAATATCAAACCAGAATTTTCTTTCATAAATGCATCACTGGCAGTTACAATAGCTCTTCCTACACCCCAAAGATTTAAATGTTCTCTAAATGGCCCCTGAAACTCTTTATATGTGGGCAATCCATCGGCAAGGAGACTAGAAGATGAAAAATTACGACATGGCATCACATTCGTAATTGCAACCTCAAGATGATTATCTTCATGAATGCCTACTGGAGACAACTTAGAACTTAGGTTCAAATTCCTCCTATCTTCAGCCACATTCCCATCGCTTTCAGGACCATAACTACAAGGCCGTCCAACAATATCCACAAAGGTAGTCATCTTGTTAGGTGCTCTGGCACCTCCATCTTTATCATCAAATGAAGGCAAATAAGTCAAGCACCTATTTAAAGTTCCAGAGCTGCATCCTGCAAAACCAGGACAAATGCATCTGATAAGGATTTTGGAAATACCAAGTCAAGTATCAAGAATGAAACCTTGATAAGCAGTACATTACTAATGCAACATCACATTACATTATGCATTCCCACATTTTTATCACCAATAGAAACTACTGATTTAAGTTTTAAAATGCCAAAAAAAATATTTTATGCAATAAAGTATACACCAACAAATCTTACCTTCAGCTTCAGGGCACTTTTGAAAATAGGTTTGTCAGTCGAAGCACTGCTATAACTGAAGTGTTCATCTATTGGAGGAAGTAACACATTTCCAGAGCAACTATGCAAATTATGTGTGGTACCAATAATTTGTTGGACCCTACTCCTTCAGTAACACATGTAAATTAATAAATCACCAGCTGAGCTAGCACTAATTAAGTTAAACAGAGGAAACATTATAACTTTAGAATTATTGAAAGGAGGAAAAATCAAACCAGTCAAAGAGGAATGGAAGTAACAAATTATGCAAGAATTTGGTTCAAAATAATTCACTATTTAAAGATCTTAGATTCTAATATTTCATGACGACGCTGAAGAAACTCTTGTAATTTTTTTTTATCAAATCTACCTTCTAGTACAAAACCATGTACAGATTGTATACACCGAATGCTTCCTCCTCTTTTGAAAAAGTAATATATCTGGAGAAAAAGGAGGGCAAAAAAGGGTCATAAAGGTTGGTAATCCACTGGACATCGTTGAAAAATAGCATAACCACAAGATGAAATCTACAAGAAGGCAATACCAAAAGCCTTTAACTTCAACTTTATTGTGTGAGATTAAATAGTAGTGATATTACTTACTTCTACAGTCAGTTTCCTCTTATCTTCCAAATCCGCTTTATTCCCAGTAAGTGCCATAACCATGTTAGGATTACCTGAAACAACCACAAGACGGTCAAGTAACTGTGACAGCAGAATATTTACAGTAGCAGAACATTTACTTATGAAACAATGCAGTAGTTGAACATTTACCTGTGAAGCAATGCAACAACAGTAGCAAATAGAAATGCAGCATTCAATTGTCTAATCCTTTAGTTTCATGAAAACCTTACCTATGAAGTTAATACTAGTACGTAGGTAGTAGCAAGTAGTAATAAAAAATAATAGTAACACACCAAGCATATGAAGTTAATACTAGTAGGCAGTAGCAAGTAACAATAATTAAATTTAAAACCCAATCGAAATAATATAAATCCAGACTTTCACTCAACTGAATAAACACAAGAAAAAAATTGCATCACAGCAGCAAACAGACTTCACAATCACAGCTTTTCATTCTAAATTCATGTCGTTGACTCCATCTTCATCAACTTATGAGAACAACACATCACATACATAAACAACAACAAAAACAACCCAACAAAAAATGTCAAAACATTAAATTTAAAAAAAAAAATAGAACATACAATATCAACACTTATTTTAACAAGTCTATAATCACACCTAAGTCAATCAGAAGTACAAATTAAGGCTTGCACAGTCTTAGGCTTCATAGAGCTTCTGTATTGATCTAGCAGCTTTCCACCAGCACTGAATGTACTCATAGATGTGACAGTACTCACAGGAATAGATAATATATCCCTTGCCATTTTTGAAAGAATTCTAAATTTTAAAGTGTTTGCTTTCCACCAAATCAAAGCATCAAATGGCTCATTATCAGCACATATATACCTTCCCTCTTCAAGATATGCATCTAAATCAGATTTTATAGGAGTAACAATGTCTATACCTTGAGCCCAAGAATCAAACTCGGCCCTACTTTTTGTTTTGTTTTTGTCATTGCAGCCACCATTAACACTAGTAGAACTCCCTTCTATACTAGGCACACTAGTAGATAGTGGACAATGAATTGTTGTATAGTATTAATATAACTCATAAAGTGTTTTTTTCATAAGCTCAACGCTCTTGCTAGCTTTATACTTGGATGCATAAAGTTTTGGAAAACAGAAGATGGCCAATTGCATCTTATACCTTGGGTCAAGGATAGATGCAATTGCCATCAAAATGTTACACTATCCCCAATACTTATCAAACTTTTCCTTCATCTTGAAAGCCATGTCTCTTAACAAATGAAATTCATCATTACAAGTTTTGAGCAACAATTCTTTAATTTTCCAAATTTCAAGAAGAAATAAGTTAGAGGTAGCATACTCACAACCCGAGAAAACATTTGTAGCTTCATTAAACACCTCCAGCAACTCCATTACCTTTGTTGCTTTCTCCCAATCCTCATAAGATGGCAAAGATCGATACTGTGGATCCTTTTCTTGATACTTAGGGAACACTTCTCTAAAATCCATAACAGACTCAAGCATTGCATATGTGGAGTTCCAACGAGTTGGCACATCCAAAACTAGTTTTTTAGTTGTGCATAACTGCAACTGCTTAGTAATCTTAAAAAATTTATGAAGCCTTGAAGGGGATCCCTTAAAGTATTTCACACTATCATGAACCTTCACAATAAAACTATTAATAACACTTAACCCATCTTGTACCATAATATTGAGAATATGAGCACAACATCTCACATGAAATATTTTTCCACCAAAAAATAAGTTGCCTTTCAGCACAAAACTATCTTTAAGGTTCCTAACTGCAGAGTGATTACATGATGCATTGTCTAAAGTAATCGTGGAAATTTTATTTTCATTACCCCATTTAGTAAGACAAAAGAAAATAGCATCACTAATCATGAGACCAGAATGAGGAGATGGAAAATGACAAAAATTCAACAATCTTTTTTAAAGCTTCCAATCTGAGTCTAAGAAATGTGCAGTGAGACACATGTACCCAATTTTTTGATTAGAGGTCCATAAGTTAGAAGTTAAACTCATCCTATCAATGTTAGAGAACAAAGCTTTCACCTTTTTCTTTTCTAAAGCATAAATTTTCATACAATCTTTCTTCAAAGTTATACAAGAGATAGGATCAAACTTTGGGTTTAGAGATTTCAAAATAAGAACGAAAAATTCATGTTCAACCATCCTAAAGGGATATTCATGCACCATAATCATTTTTGCCATAATATCTCTGATCCTTCTTTATCGTACTTATAAGCTGTCATATTACTCATTTTACCTTCAACTTCAATGGTAGGGTAAGGTAACACACTTGTTTTGTTCTAGAAATTTTTGACAAACGAACTGTGCAAGATAGCATATGTCTATTTAAATGAGTAGTTGAACCACTACTTTGATGTGCAAGCTTAGTATGATAGTGATTGCATTGAATTTGTTTGGTGCCATCTTTTAATGTTACAATGTTAAATTCAGACCAAACCTTTGATGTTTTCCTCTTTTTTTTCCTTCTCTATTTTCCTCAGTCACAGGTTCAGCATCAATACTTTTCTCTTCTCCCTCAGAATTGTCAATCACAATCACAGAATAATTGTTGGCAGCAGCAATAGTATTAACTACAATTGATTGATTGGCCAAGACATCTAAATATCAAAAGAAAAAAACATAAGTCAGATAAATTATGTTAATTTATGAACCCTAAATACAAATACAAATAAAATTATAAACCTTAATCGAATATTTATCAAATTAGAACCACCATTACCTTTATCTTCACCACCAAGTTGGGTACCAAACTCCAAATTTGACATTTTTAGAAGAATAGAAAATTAGGGTTTCAAATTATTTAGGGAAAATGAGATTAGGGGTACTAGGTTATATATAAATTATTAAAAGTCGATAAATAGCAATTTTCTAGACAAAAATTTAAGAAATAAGAGTCTCTTACTCTTCTCAATGGAGGAACTCCGACCTAGACTAGTAAAGAAAAAATCAAATTCTCAATTTCAAATAGAAACAGAGATGTGAGAGTGAGAGACCTTTGAGTCTTGACTCTTGAGATTATGTGAGAGACCTTTGAGATGTGAGAGTGTGAGACTGTTGAGAAATAAGGCTGTAGACCTTTCAATTCTCGCCTTCTTGGATAATTAATGAAAGGTTTACACTGATTGAGATATAAATCATAATCCATACATAGTGAATACAAACGCGCTTGATCAAGTAATCGATCGAGCTATTCGCCAAGAATCGAGGTACTTGGAAAGAAATTTGAGTGAACTCCCAGCTGATTGCATTCGACTCGTGTAAATTGTCAAATTGATTATGACACTCTGATCCGCTCATTTTGTTGCTCGAGTTCGAGCCCAGTTCGCGTTTTACCGAGCCGAATCTGATTCGATCCCGAACCGTCCGAGCTCGATTACAACATTAGGTTTAATAAAAGTGAATTGTTGTGAGTGACTTTATAAGTGATAGAAATAGAAAGAAAAAAAAATGAAGGATCTTCCTTTTTTCTATTCCTATTAGAGATGAGAATGTTTTAAAATTTAATTGATAAAAAATTGTAAATATCATGTATATATTTAATTATTATAAATTTATATAATATTTATACTAATTTGAATAAGAAAGAAAAAAATCTTCTTATTTTTCTATAGGAATATTTTTAAATTTGGATAGTATTTAATTGATACAAATTTGGATAGCAATTATACTAATATGAATTAGAAAAGCTGAAGCAAAAATTGGTGAAGATACCAAACCAAATTTTTACTTTTAATTATATAGTTGATTGGATGTAAAATTCCATTATAATCTTTCTGAATGTATAATATTGAAAAATTGAAAGAAAAATAAAATTAGTATTTAACATAGAAACACTATGAGAAACTAAGCGGCAATTATGAGGAGACAAATGTTTATTTTGATAATTGAGAAATTGCTTTAAAACTTACTAACAACTTAGAGGGACAAATATATATAATCCAGCCTAACTTTTTGAGTAATACATAAAATAATAAATTGTCGAAAACTTCGTAATAAATGTAAAAATGACAAAACTTCATTAATAAAGAACCCAAAAAATAAAAATACATCGTTTTGCGTCAGTACATATTTAGCCAATCAAACTACTGAAAAAATGGAATGACACATAAATTTGTTAGACTTAAATTCATCCACAATAAAATCTAATCATTCCTATATATCTTAAATGAAACTATTTTTGTAAAGAAAAAGGAAAAAAGTTGCATATTGGCGGTAAATTTATTTCTTGAAAATGAAAATGAAAATGCATATACTCTACAGTGTGGCCTCGTAGTAAGTAATGGTATTTTGGATCCGGCTATGGTGAAGTTGAAAATCAATTTTATCATAATAAATTATAAGATTTTTGATTACATTATCATCAATATACTTTTAATATAATTAAAATTTTTATAACTTATTATGATGAAATTAATTTTTAATTTCACGATAACTAAATCTTGATGTTTCGTTATACATGACATATGAGTATGTCCAATGGTCCTACGAGGCTACGACTAGAATAAATCAACTCTCTCAACTCCCATGCATGCATCTCTTTTTCGACCTGAACCGAAAAACAAACCTTCAAAAACTCAAGGCAGAGTTGTTGGAACTTTATAAACTGTAGTTATTTGAAGGAAGAATAAATTATTATTTTTTAAAATTTTAAGAAATAAAAATAAAAGAAACAAGAAAATTTCCGCATTAATGCATAATACTACTTCCTCCATTCCTTTATAATTGACGTTTTAAGATTATACACATATATTAAAAAATATAATTAATAATTTATTTAATTGAGTAAATTGAGTATAAAATTTTAATATTAATCTTCTAAAATTTATTGAAAATATGAGAAAGAAAGAAATTAACCTTTATCATAAACAATAATAAGAAAAATTAAGTATTTAATGATTTTTTAAAATTTAAAATGACAAATAAAAAAATAAAAATCTCTCTTTATAAATAACAAATAAAAAAAGACGGAGAGAGCAGTATGTTTCTATTCCAAAATTGTGTAGAAAAACATAATACGCACTTTATTCCTTTTTATATATGTTGTTGGTGTGATCCTTTTATATGACGTTTGCAAAAAATTTAGTGTCAATTTTGTAATATATATATATATATATATATATATATATATATATATATATATTATCAATTTTGTGTCAGTTTATTGTCATGTGTCTTATTAAGGTATTTTCGTCATTTAACTACGTATAATATTTAGTGCATGCAATTTCACTAGGTAATTAAAATTGTCAAAGTTAAAAAAAGTCTCATTAAACAGGTAAGTAGGAAGAATATTTCCAAATAACTTCTCATCAAGTCAATTTCTTTCGTACTCAACTCAAACTTAAGCCTTGAGGCGGCTAAATCTCTTTCGTTCTATTAAAATAAATGTGTAATTAGTGCAAAAATAAAATAAAATATTCATAAGAGTAAATTAAAATTATAAAAATTTAAATTTAAATTTAAAATAACATAATAATAACATCACAAAAATTTTCATAGGCAAAAGAGGAAAATATTATTGTGATAGAAAACTAACAAAAGATATCAAGCCGAGTCAATAAATTTTTCAAAATAAAAAACAAATTTATGTTAGTCGTGAGACTGTCCCAAAAAAATTGGTAATACCGTAAAATTATGATTTTTTTTCTCTTTAATTAACTTTCAATTTTATCCAGTAAATAAAATTTTATTATATCCTCGCAAATGCAGATGAACAATTTTGTAATTCATCCACAAGCCAAGGACCAAATCCCAAATAAAAAAGGACGAAAAAAAAAAAGCAGAAAAAAGAAAAGAACTCGGATGTTCAACTGATTTTTAACGGCAAACAAACTGCTTCAAATGAATATACATATAGACATACACACACATTGACACACACACGCACGCATATATACATATATATATATATATATATATATATATATATATATATATATAGAGAGAGAGAGAGAGAGAGAGAGAGAGAGAGGAGTGAGAAAAAAAACTGTTTTTGATTTTTACCCTTTTCTTGTACGGATAAAATAACAAACTGTTACCACCAAGCGGTTAATTTCTTTCATTTCTCTGTTCGATATAAACCTTCCTTCCTTCCCTTTCTTCTTCTTCTTCTTCTTCTTCTTCTTCTTCTTCACAATTACAACTTTTACCCCGAACTAGTTTTTGCCTTTTCAGTTCTTGAAGTAATTTTCTTCATCTGGGTTTCGCTTCATTTGTTAATTGAAGAAGAAAAATGACTAATACCCTGCACTACGTGTTTGGGATTTTCGGTATTTCCGTCTACTTTTATTGTGATTTCATCGTTTGTATTTTCATTTCTCTTTGATTTTGTTGATGGGGTTTTGTTTGTTCTTGATTTTAAGTTTAATTCATGGCCGTTTTCTTTTTGTTGTTCTTGAAACAGGGGATTTAACTGGATTGTTCCTCTTTCTGGCTCCAACGTTAGCATTCTAACGAACTCTCTATATAACTATATATATTATATATGCTTCAAACCTGGCCTATCATTCTTTTAGAAGTTGAATTGAATTGGGTTTTACTAATTATTATTATCTCTTGATTTTGTTCTTGAAACTTACCATTGTAGAATTACTGCTCTGTTTTTTCTGGCTGTATATGTTTCTTTCAAGTATAAATGTAGTACAAATGTGTGTGTGTGTGTGTGTGTGTGAGAGAGAGAGAGAGATATGATATATAACTATATCTATGTATATACAAGTACAAGTTCTTATTAGAATTTTGTTGACTAAATGATAGGATTACATTCCAGAGGATTGTTTTCAACAGATCTACAGAGCAATTCTCAGGCATACCATATGTCCTGACTCTCCTCAATTGCTTACTTTCTGGCTGGTAACGTTCCTCTTACTATTTGCTTTTCATCTCCTCAAAGTTAACCCCTAATTTTACCACTAGAATCTTACTGCTAGGAAATTGAAAAAGAAAATGGAAATTACCAGAATTCAGAAGCTTGACAAAATCTGCTCTCCTTCTCTTTTTCTTCACTATTTATTTATCAAACTTGACTAGAAGTTGGAATAATTTTTCTTTTTCAAATTTTTTAATACATTTTTACCCCTGTTCTTGAATTCTATATAGGTATGGTTTGCCCTTTGTGTCCCCAAACAACATATTAGTTTCGGTAGTGAATTGGACTGGTGCAGTCATCGAGTCCATTTATGTGCTCATTTTCCTCATACATGCCCCCAGAAACGGGAAGATGAGGATTCTTGGCCTCCTCATCTTCATTTCCACTGTTTTCTGCACTGTTGTATTGGTTTCCCTTTTGGCCCTCCATAATCAGCAGAGGAAGGATTTCTGTGGCTTTGTTGCTTCAATCGTCTCTGTTATAATGTACGGTTCGCCTCTTTCGGTCGTGGTAAGAAACTCTTATTATCAGCCCAAATAATTTTTTTTTGTTACTCATTAAATTAATAATGTATAGGCACTGTGAAAATTTATAGGAAGAGATTTGTTTTTTCATTTATTTGATGTAAAAAAAAAAAATCATTTCTGGTGAAATAAGGTGATTTTGAAATGTGTATGAATTTCGAGTTTTTACAGGAACAACTCATGTACCTTCCTTTGGATCATTTAAAAGTGTTGTCCTTTGTCACACAAAAATCTGATGATTTCAGTTATTCTATATATAATGTAGCATAATATTTATATATATGCTATTTTATTTATTTATTTTTCAGATTTGAATTTATTAGTATGCATAACTTGAATGTGCAGAGGGCGGTTATCGAAACGGAGAGTGTGGAGTACATGCCATTTTTTCTGTCTCTTTTCAGTTTCCTTTGTGGAACTTCTTGGTTTGTCTATGGTCTGCTGGGAAAAGATCTTTTTGTTGCTGTAAGTTGCAGTAACATTTTTTTACTTCTCATTTTTACCACTTAAAATTCCAGAATTTAATCATGCTGTGCCATTTTATCTGATGTATACTTCTTTATATATATATATATATATATATATATATATATATATATATATATATATATAATCTGCTTTCAGGTCCCAAATGGTTTAGGATGTGCGTTAGGCATACTGCAGCTGATCTTGTATGCCATTTACCGCAGAAACAACGGCCAAATCAAGAAACCAACCGGTAACTGCTGATGAATCCTCAAAACCTGGAGATGGGCCTTGCTAACTGCAACGCCAACGCTGACAAGGCTCATAAAGGCGAGAAGCCGTTGAGTGAGAATGACGAACGCAAGTGACACGTGTTGGATGAGCAACATTGACACATCATCCACCGTTTACTACTCCGTCCTCGCGCCTTTGTCATGCTCATGTTGTTGATTTTCATTTCCTAGCTATTTCTGTTATTTGCTAATCTGGTGGATAGTGTGGTATACAACCAAAACTAGGATGATGTGAATTTTTTGGTCCATTTTCTAGTGGTTGATGCTGATTTGGGGATCAATTTAATTTTGATTCAAAATTACAGTGCTGAGAGTAATTTTTGACCAACTTTTCTTAGTGCCGAGAAAATATGATGGTGAGTCCAATATTTTTTTAATGTGCTCGGGATGTATGCAGTTTTATGCCAAACACGCTGAAAAAGAGAGTTTTTGCTTTCGAAGTTTATTCAATTCTTTTTATTTATTATGATTTTTTTGTGTGATTAAATTTTTTATTTCATAATTAAGTTATGATTAATATTTTAGACTATTTAAATTCATCAAACACTAAAATAATATATAACTATATTCTCACAATTTAAAAGAATTAATAAATTTTCACAAATTTGTAGTGAGAAATAATTTATGGTCGGAGTTTTACATTCATTAACAGCCCGAAGTAAGACGTGCTAAAAATCCCATAAAGCATGATATGGTTTTGTACTGATGGACGTCCCTTCTCATTTGTAGATCTTAGCTTCGAAAGAGAAGGATTACTTACATTACCCAAAAGGGCAATGGTTATTATTCATTAATATATAGTTTAAATCGGTTCGGCATGATTTTTTATTCCATTAAACACCCCGTAAACAAATATAGCATTAGAAACGTCTAGGTTTTACTCATCTTCTTGTGAATCTCTATGTATGCCTAAAAAATTGAGAATGTCAGAATCAAAGAAACTAGGCAATGTCAATCAAATGCTATTGGGAGAGATTAACTTAAATTTAGCAACTCTAAAACCCAAGATCAAGAAAAGATGTACGAAAAATGTATATGAAGTGTCACTAGAGAGATGGATACCTTTCGTTAGGGGTGCACACAAAATCGACCAAAATCGAAAAACCGACCTGATCGAACCAAACCGTTACTATTTCAAACCGAAAAATATATAATCGAAAAATCGAACACTATAAAACTAAAAAACTGAAACTATTTCGGCCGGTTTGGTTTGGCTTCTCAAAAAACCGAAACCGACCAAACAATTTAAAATTATAATATAATTTATATACTTTTCTAATAAATATTTATTTTATATAATTATATATTTATTATATGTCTTTATTGTGACGAATTTACAAAACTTCTATCCTAGTGAGTGAGTTGGGTGATTTTTATTTTTCGAATTTAGAGAACTTCTATTATAATTAGTAGTTATTGAGTTAGTGATTTATTAATTATTATGAAAAATTGATAATATAATAAATATCAAATTATCAATTACGGAACCGAATAAACCGACCGATTTAATCGAAACCGAATAAACCGATAACCGATTACGATGTAAAAATTTGGGCGGTTTTGGTTTTTGATTTTTTATAACCTACTTAAATGGTTTGATTATTTTTTTTCTCAAAAAACTGACCAAACCGATCGTGTGCACCCCTACCTTTTGTATAAGAGGAAATAAAGTGAAATGGAGTAGAAAGGCGGAGAAAAAGAGGAATACTTTGTGATACGTATAGAGAACCTTCGTCACATGTATTGTGTTTCTTGTTGGGCGTGTATATGTTCTTATTTGGATATCTTGTTTGGGCCACTAAATCTATGTTCGTGATAGAGGGTAGCAAAATGACTATTGTCTCCTTTAAATCTAGCTAGCAGATTAGATGGAGAGCTGGTTGTCATTTTGTATTGTGATAAATTGAATTATTATAAAATTTGACTACTTATTACAGAATATGTTTCTAAAAAGATTTTAAAGTTGAGATTTTAATGTCAATTTGTGGCATTTTTGGATTCAAAATGGACATAAATTTATTGTATTTTGTTGAATATTATGGTAAATATCGTAAACTTTTCGAAAATATAATTATTTTACTATTTATTTTTTGTCTGTTAAAGAATATTTAAATCACATTAGTTTTAAATTTTAAAATTTTACAGTCGTGAGAAGGGAGGGTAGGGGGTTATGCCTATGGTTCTCAATTATCTGGCAACATTTGCAAGTGGAGATGGATTTTTAATTGATAATGAACTAGCGTTATATATAATTGATTTTTTGTTATGCATTATTCAAGTTGTGAAAATGAAGTACCACAAGCTTGAGCTTCTAGCAATAACTATCATGCTCGACATGGTGCCATAAAATATATTTATTACGTATAAGAAACGTGATTATTTAGTGTTAGTCAATAATGTGGGCTAAAGATTCATAATTTGATCAATTTAGGATTTTAGGTATCGTAACACACTGTTACATGTGTAGCGTATTTTGGAGTCCAACACATGGACGATTTTATTAGATGGTGAGAACAGGGGCGGATTCACAGTACAGCCAATGTAAGCAATTGCCTACACTGGGGTTTTGTGACGAAAAAAAGTTGGGTAGAATTTTAATGCATATACATTTAACTTAAATAAAATAGATATTTTAAAAAGAAAAACCTTTATAGGAGAAAATTATAGTTTATTATTATATTTATTTTAAAACTAGAGATATATTTTGATTCTTTGAAATTAATTTACAAATTAATTTCAAAAATTCAAAATTGGTATAATTTTATTCAAGTTTCGCAGTAACAATATTACGATTAGTAGTATTTTTTAGTCAATAATAGTAATTATATTTGTTTGATTGTAATTAAATAATCTTATAGTGATTTTAAATTTTAGAATTTCATAAATTGACTTAACTTTTTCATGTAGTGTCTTAGTTAATTTTAAAATTTTCAACTGAGGGATAAACTCGAACTTATGACTTCAAAATGTTAAATTTATCTCTAATTTTGAATTTTTAGATTTCAAAAATTCTAATATATATATAACATTTTATTTTGCATTTAAAAAAATTGTTGCCTATTGAGCGCATTCAGCTATTCAGGATTAACTGTTATAATCCTCAAATCTTGAATCCGCTATTGAGCGAGAGCATATAAGTCATTAGCCTCCCACATTAGTGAATAACTGCGTGCTTTGTTATCATGCATGTTGAATATCCAACTTAAAATTAATTGACAACAAGTGAAATAGTTTCTAAGAATATTTATGTAATTTATATCAAAACTTAATTTGGAATCTTTGTTATCCCAATAGAAGTCAAGTTTTTGTTGAAAAGAATAGAAAAATCAATTTATAAATTCTTTTGATGCCCTGAGCTTGTTTGAACTAACTCGTTTCTCTTTCTACTGAAGGCATCCTTGGGGTAACATGTTAGTTCCTCATCAAGTCAACTTTACTCTTTGGAGATTAGTTAAAGCAGAAGTAGGGTATGACACATTCGATAGAAAACGTTTAGTCCATATAAAAGATAATATTTCTTCCATATAGTTGATTGTTGTTACACGATTCATCAATGTCTCTTAATTAGTTATGAGTTGAACTCATATATATATAAGGTGTTTTGTAAGTTAAGTTTTTCCGCCGTCCTAGTGGGACTAGTTTGAGCACTATGTCATTATTTACAACTCACTGTAGTTCTTGAGAGGAACGGAAACTCAAAAACTTCATTGCCCATTTGAACAAAAGAAAATTATCTGGTAGCGTAGACCACTTTAGGTCCTCTTCAAAGGAGAATCTCAATTTTTACCTTTCTTCTAATAATCAGCCTGAAGAAACAACTACTTGCTCATGCATGAAGGTGAAGGTGAAAGAAGAACAAAGCGACGTGGTCGGAAAAACTGGTGGTATATCATCTCCTTCTTCATGTTCCACTATTACTAGGACGAGTGTCGAGGATTTTGGGACAGAAGAAACAGTAGCTGAATTAGAAGATCAGGCATGCTCCACAAGATCAATTAGGAAAATTAAGAAGAACAAGTTTCGGTCTGTTTTCAATATTTATAACACCACCAAGCCTTTGGATTCAATTCAAATCTGAGTACACATATGCTAGTACGTACTTTTTTCTCTACAAGTATGATAGGATATGAGAACATATGGCCCTCGTAAACGCGTGTATTCAATGTTTTTTCAGGAATAATATGCCTTATATATGTATGTGTGTGTTTTATTTTGTTAATGTTAAATTTAGATACCGGGAACATATAGTTTAAGGAGATTTAATTGTTCTTTGTGTTTGTTTATTTTGAAAATAATTTAAAGGATTTCTTTTCGTCGATCATCATAATTTCATTCATTAATCGGTGTCTTTTTCTCTTTTCATGCCTATAATTTTGAATCTTAAATATACGGATCATTACTATATTACTTAATATCTCCATTTAATTAGTACCTAAGATAGACCCATTACGACGTTGAGCAAACAGACCCCAAATTTGAGATCTTATATTTGGGACATTAGCATTACTATTTCTTTAATATCCAGTCTCTCGATCTTTCCTTATGATCCTAGTCATCAAGTCGAATACTACCTATAGAAGGGATGATTGAGAGTCCGGAATACAGTTAAATGTAGATATTGTAAACTCAAAGTGCAGTATACCAGGTCGAAAAACTCGAGCAACTATAGTCCATCAGTTGCTAGCCTAAAAAATAAATCTTTAAAATCAAAAGATTGAATTGTCCCTTCATTTATTTATTTATTTTTTAATCCACTTATACGTCCAATTTGATTCGAGTTACTAATAGTTAAGGTCCAAGTGATCAATAATTGTTTTTAAGAGTTCAATAAAATATATATATATATATATATATATATATATTATAGTTGAACTCACGGTTACGTTTGGGATGTGAACTTTGTAAATCAACGACTGTATGCAAAAAAAAATTATTTGATTCTCTAGGAAAATATGTTGGACGTCTAATAGAAACAATAGTGATCAACATTTGACTTTGTAAGTATCAATTTCCTTCAAATCGAGAAGAATCATTGATGAAATTTATGACATGGACACTCAATATTTAGCAATTTACTGTTTAAAAATTTCAACATTTTGTCAAAATTTAAAATTATAATTCAGTGGGTGGCGTCAAGACAAATAATCTCAATCGATTGCGAGATTTAGATTAAGAAAAAACAATAAAATTAGGTGATACATTTGGAGTTTTCAGGTTAAAGTAATTAAGGAAAAGACAATCTAATGTGCTAGTAGGATTTTCGGATTAGGGAATTCCTATTACAAAGTTGCATCCCGCATTTTCTACCTTAGTGGGGCCCACGTAATTGGAGGCTAAGTTTTATAGACGAGAGATTAAGGGGGTGTATTCAATTAGAACTTTTAAGAATTAATAAAGACTTTTAAAGTTTAGTTGTATTCAATCAAGATATTTAAAGAGTTTGTAAAAGTTTAGTGGTATTCAATTATAATTTTTATAATGCATTTAAAAGTTAGGTGGTATTGAATTGAGACTTTTAGAAAGTCTATAAAAGTATTTTGATATTCAAAAAGTCATAGATTTTTTAAATTTCTATCATATAGTGAATTTTGACAGACTTTAGAATAAGAGATATTCATATCCAAAGTCTGACATCATGTCCAAAGACTTTCAAAAATTTCCAAATATGTGATGTGAGAAAGAGATGAGATGAACAGATGTGAGAATTGAGAAAAAAAAGACGCTTCAACCTTTCGCATACATAAAAGACTCTACCCTTAATTTGCACTATCATCAGGGTCACAATTTCATCTTGAGAATCTCACCTATATGAATGTATTATCAAGGTTATTTTTTTTTTTTGTAGCTTTTTTGGCTATGAGGTTTTGGCTTTCTAAGAGGTTCTGTCTCCCTGAATCTCACCTATAGATCTTTACCTCTCGTATTTTTTATGAAATTATTTATCGTGATAAAAAAATGTATCTATTTGAATACAGGCCACTAATTGAACTGAATTAACATCAAGACATGAAATAAGTCATATATTCGGTAGTGTTTTTAAAATTGATATTGAATAAAAAGTGATTATATAATTAATCTAATTTGTTTATACTGAATTGTCTAGTTTATTGTTTAATCTTTTTTATTGAGCTAGTATGATATTTAATAAGTTTTTTCTAGATGATCAAATTATAATAATATTTAGAATTTTTACATAATTAATCAAAATTTACCAATTTATCATAACTTACTAAAATATATATTTGAAACATGTAATTAACTCAAAATTTACCCGAATTGTGTTGAATGGAAAGTGAACATAGAGTTTATCTACAAATTTTATACTTAATGCAAATGAATTAACAATTAGTTTATTGTTCAATTCTTTTTATTAGACATTCAAGATATTTTATAAATGTTGCTTATGAGTGATAATATTAAAAATAATATCTAGAGTTTTTACATAATCAATCAAAAATGTGCCAATTTATCATAAATCACTAAACTAAATGATTATATAACAATAAATCATGTCAAGAATTACGCGATTAACAATTAACCACTATAATACTAGCTAATGAGATTATAATTTATTTAAAGTATTCATTAGATGTGTTCTTTTTTCTCTTTGGTGTAACAAGAATAATATCTTTTTTGATTAACGATAATTAAAATAATGAATAAATTAACTGTAGTAAACATAACTATGTTGACGGTTTGTATCGTCACTATAGCTCAGAAACGTCGACTTTCTATGATTTAGCGACGGACGAACCGTTGCTATAGTTGGTTCGTCTTTGGTTCGTTTTTTTTGTTCGTTGGAGAGATTTTTGGTATATATATATATATATATATATATATATATATATATATATATTATCATAAACAGAAAGGAAAAAAATTGATATAAAGTATTTTTTAAGATATTAAAAGTTAGTGATATCAAAATAAAACACTTTTGTACACGTTTTTTTTTCTTTTCTTTTTAAAGTTAAAATAAGGATAAAGTCTACGAATAAAAAAGAAGATTTTAAAGTATGAATATGAAAAGAATAAACTAAACAATTTAAAATACTACATCCACCTCAATATTTAAAAAAATAAGTATGATTTTTCTTATACATATTTTGGATTTTCAGTCTTTCATGTTTAAATAAGACTGCATCTTAAAATTTTCAAGTATACTCATTTTAGACAATTCTGAAGGTTAAAATAAGAAATATTGTCATTCAATTTCTTCAGAAGAATCAGTTAACAATAACTTCTTTCAGTCAGTGCTCAGTTTTAATCAGATCTCTGTTTTACTCAGTTCATTCAGTCATTCAAAACATTTCATTTAATTTTATCAAATAACACCTTAATCAGATGTATTGACGCTACTAAGGGATATAGAATAGCAAAATGACTATTGTCTCCTTAAACTCCAATTAATGACTAGAGGGTGAGGTGGTTTTATCCTTTTGTATTTTGATAAACTTTTATAATTTTAAAATTGAAGATTGATAAAATAATTCATGATGCTCAACGGCTCTAGAAAACATTATAAATTAGTTTAAGAATCTGGTTACTTATACTTAATATGTTCCCAGAAAAGATTCTAATTTGATTTTGTGACTTTTTTAGATTTAAAATTGATATAAAATTATTTTATTTTGTTGAATATATTATGATAAATATTGTAAATTATTTATAAATAGACAAAAAAAATAAAAAATCAATGAATTTGTTTTAAATTTTAGAAATTTTACGATTTGACTTCTTTAAAAAAATGGGGTTATCTTGATAAATTAACAAGCGTGGGAAGGGGGTTATGACTAAGGTCCTCCGTTATGTGCCAACATTAACAAGTTGAGGTTGGCTTTTAATAGATAATGAGGTACCACAATAAATACTTAACTTTATGTTGTGTAAATGAAAAAAAAATTTAATTTGGGCAGAATACTTAAAACCTCATTGGTACACTATGTAAAGTGTATGTCAAGCATATTCGTTTTACAACAATTTATTTTTTTATTATGTGTTAATAAAAAAATTAATAAACGTAATTAAACACCCAAAGTATGACATTATACCATGAATTCTTAAAGTAAACAAGTTATTTCAATATAAATCTCTATAAATTTATATCTAATAAATATGAGAAATAATTATATATCAAGGATTTTTAAGAGTAACTAAGCATGCATATATAATACCAGGGGCGAATCTACGTTAGGGCAGTGCGGGCAATTGACCCCACTTAATTGTGTGGTTTGGGGGAATCAAGATGTGGCCCGCGTGGTGAGTAAAGTTGGAAAGAGTCAAAATAAAAAAAGTAAGAATAAACATCTTTTGGTGTTATATTTTTGGTTTGCTAGTGGCTAGTGCTATCCCCTCTTTCTTTCAATTTCATTTTTCTATTCCTTTCCTTTTTTTTGTGAAAGCCTAAACCTTCCTTTTTCCCAAAATTCCAAACCCAAAACTCTTTCTTCTCTTTTCCTTTTCCTCTTTCTAGCAGCCGCTCAAGTTCCCACTTTTTCTTTCTTTCTAAACACAAAACTCTTTCTAGCAGTAATGGTGGCAGCTCCACCGTGGATAAGGGCATCGATTTCACCAACTATTTTTGCACCTACACTTTTCTCTATTATCAGAAGGAGATGCTCTCCGACCATGTTCCTATGGACGCTTACGCTGACTTCAACTCCATCTTCAAGAACAAAAGTCATTTTTTGGGAAAGGTACTAGTAGATAACATTCATATATTATTCCATATCTATATTTATGTGTATAATTTATGCGTTAAGTAGTTTTACAAATTTAGCAATTGCTTTTAGAATTTCTGTAATTACTTCTAATTTTTTATTTTTAATTCTTTGTAGATTTTTTTAACTAATAAATATGAGACTATCATTTAATAATTTTAAGTAATGAGGTCTTAAATTTGACCTCACTAACTTTATAGGTTGAATTCACCCCTGATGTTACGTGTCCTTATTCTCCTCGACACTATTAAGATTCAAGTGATAAAAAGAAGAAACAGTTAAATAATTTTATGTGCACAAATTATGCACAAAAATTATTATATATTTTTTCTCTTGTTTGTGTACAATTGTTTGTGCATAATATGTGTACATATAACTATTGGAATGGTTTGTGTGTGTGTGTGTGTGTGTGTGTGTATATATAAGGGAATGACTCATGGCTAAAGGGGGATGTGAGCATTTATTCATCCAATCTAATCTTAGTCATCCATTACAATATCCAATGGCCTAGGGAGTTACCTACCGCATAATTGTTTATAGGATTACCGCACAATAGTTATGCAGTATATGACCTACATAAATATTGTCCATAATACCCCTTAGAGTAAAAATGAAAAATTAGGCGATATTGCACAATAGTTGTGCGGCACCCCATAATTTTTTTTTAAGTACTACTTTGGTACGTATAAGATAAAAAAAAAATTACGATTGTGTAGTACCCCCAATTTTTTATTTTTTTTTGGCTTTGGAACACTACTTTAGTACGTATAAGAGTAAAATAATAATAATAATAATAATAATAATAATAATAATAATAATAATAATAATTTAAGGGGTATCGCACAATAGTTATGCAATACCCCGTAATTATTTATTTATTTTTACTTTAGAGCACTACTTTAGTACATATTAGAACAAAAAAATAAAAATTTAGGTACTATAGTTGTGCGGTACCCCGTAATAATTTATTATTATTTTTTTTGTTGCTTTTATACGTACCAAAGTAATGCTCCAAAGCCGAAAAAAAAACAACAAAAATTAGGGGGTGCCGCACAATAGTTGTGGGGTACCCCCTAAATTTTATTTTATTTTTGCTTTGGTATATATTAAAGCAACAAAAAAAAACCTAATTTAGGTGGTACCCCCTAATTTTTTTAATTTTTTTTCCTCTAATACGTACCATAGTAGCTCCAAAGAATATATATATATATATATATATATATATATATATATATATATATATATATATATATATATATATATATATATTTACAAATGAGCCTAACCCTCTTTAAATATATTAGTCAGCTTCATCGTGCTAATAAAATGGCAAAGCTTACCATTAGAGTTTGTTTTCTTACTATATGTTCCGAGTGAAGGAAATTTTGTGAAAAGAAAATCCATTCACAAAAATTGAAGGCATAACAACATGAACATACCATATATACATAAAAGCACAAAGGCAAAAATTACAACAATAGGAAAAACAAAAAAGATTACCTAATTTAGGAAAAACCATACTTTCACAAAGATAGCATATACATAACATCACAAATTCCCTCGGGGAAGCATTGGTATCTTTCATAGTCCGAGATCTTTCGTCATCTCGTAAACCGTTTTGGCACTTCCTTAAAGGGTCAACTTTGTGTATTTCCTTTCAACAATTACTTTAACTGAATCACTTGTGTCTTCAAAAGACGAGCTCGATCCTCTTTCACATTCTTTAGCATGTACATATGGTTGGGATGGTTGCTTTGTGCATGTGAGTTCATGTATAAAATTAGGTTTCACATTTGACCCAATAAATTTAATGAACCAAAGTGAATAAGACAAAAATAAATGAATAACGAATAATGACCATCGAACAAATGAATAACAAACGAATAATGAAAACCCTGAAAAATGTAATCCAAGAGGTGCCATCATGAATCCCAAAGCAGAAGGCTTGTGGGGACAACTCATTTTAAGAATCAATTGAGAGATTGGATTAGTGGCTAGAAGAATCGAGCAAATGGTCATTACTCGAGTAACAAGGAGTATTCTGTGATTTTTTCTATTACTAAGGATATTTCTAAAATTTTCTAAGAGTCACATGCCTGGGGTAAGGAGGTGCTAGAAGGCAGGGTGATGATGCTAAGGGAGAGCAAATTAACAGGAATACTGTACAGATGATGGAGATGATGAAGAGCATGATGACAGAGATGCAAAGACAGTAGAAAGATATGACTACCTTCCGATAGCAGATTATGCAAGTTTCTGCCTTTAAAGCTATGTTTCCAAGAAGCTCATAACAATAACAAATGGAAACAAATGAAAGCAATACAAGTTAGCAAAATGTACGTCTTGTGCTGGAAGCCCAACAAACCCCAGTGATCAATCTTGAACCCCAAAATAGTGGTTAGGGACCACAACGAAGGGCAGAAGTGAGTCCTACCCAACAATCAATTTTTTAGATTAATCCGGTGTCGTTCACACAGTGCAAACACCAACCACCAAACTCATAGCCAACAGCTGAACCAATAACAAATCCTACATGATGCGAGTGTTCATCAGCAAGTTTCTAAACCACCTGCACCCCAGATAAATCAGTACGTGGTTGCATCCCAGAAAGCCCAAGTGTCTAGTCATTATGTGACAAAAGAGGATATGATGGACGTAATCAATCAATTGCGCAAGTAGACGACCAGGCCTGTAGAATAGGATTTCACCCCCACCATACCCTGTGCATATGAGAAGACAGCCATATCCTGCAGGATACATCGAGCACCCGCCACAGTTACCTAAGTATAATAGGGAGAAAGGGAATGTTAGGGAACATATTGCACGTTTTGTGGAGTCTATATCTCCTTAGCTGGGATCCGATGAAATAATAAATTACAACATTTTGTTGAGGGAATTTAACAATAAGCTCACTGATAACGCCTTTAGCTGGTATTATAATTTAGAGAATGGATTAATTCAAGACTATGATGATATGAAGCTTCAGTTTTTTAAGAAGTTTTTTTATGTTCAAAAGCAAGCGACAATCGTAGAGTTGATGAGAATAAAACAGAAGTCGAACAAGGAATTGTCCGACTATGTTGACAAATTTTGGGCTCAAGCACAGAAGTGTGTGAAACCAATTGAAGAGAAGAATTTGGTGAGTATATACAACAATGGCACCCTGGACACCTTTAAGCCCTATTAATCACCAAAGCTTGTGACTCCTTTGCGACAATTTCTACTTTTGCACAAGATTTGGGAGGAATCATATCGATGCCAATGAGTCATCCAACAAGCACTTGGAAAGGTAAAAGGAAAAAAAACGGTGGCTTTGGCATATTCCCAGTAAAAGCCACAGGGGGATAAAAAGGAGAAGACCAAGAAAAATGACAGAAGAAAGGAAAAGCCATGGGATTACTCAAAGTTGCTAGTTCCAAGGCTTATCATGTGTAGTGAAAAGGCTTTTAAAAATTTGTATGAACAATGGATAGAGCATAGAGTTATAAAGCCTCTAAGAAGCAAAGTGCTAGTAACAAAAGAGATGAAGAAGAGACCAGATTTTTGTGTGTTTCACCAGTACACGGGACATTTTACTATGGATTGTTATAGCCTGAGGAGGATTTACCATGAAAAGTTAGAGGCAGGTGAAATTAAGCTAGGCAAGGAAACAGTGTGCATGACAAACCGTTGCTCAATCATAAAGGTAAGGAAACATGTAACACCATTGTTTATAGCGGATCAGTGGTAGTAAGAGAAGTTGAGATGGCAGAAAGTAGAGAGGCGTTAGAGGAAGTTGAATAGATCCTTAAGTCGGGATTGCAGGTGACGTGTGACGACCTCAAATCCAGGTTCCACAACCTTGGGTTCGGTTCTCATGATTCAACACTAAATATCATCTAAATACAAAATCTTAAATTAAACTTTGCAGAATGATACATAAAGTTCCTTATCAAAGGCTACAATCCCAAGGTCAACTAACCTTAACATAAGCAATACATATCTTAAGGAATTATAAAAGATTTACAAAAGAAATTACATAACAAGTAATTAATCTAATTTGCAATAAGCTACTCTAAGCTTTAGGTTTTCCCTTACCTTTGTCCGAATTAGAGCATTCGAGCTTAGCTGAAAAATAAGTCATGATATAGAAAGGGTGAGTAAGTAGCTTGATCAGCAAGTTTAAAAACATATAATACAAGATATATCATGATTGAAAAGGAAATAACATCAAAGATTTCAACAATAGATAACAATTGTAAAAGAACAAGAATCAATTTTTAATGTAAAAGAAAGGATTGCATCTTTACTACTGAGTGGTCTGTAAGGACCATGAACTGTTGCTAAAGGTAAGATAGATATAGATCTGCCACCTTAGTAGTTTGATACTCGAGGGGATCAACCTCTTGTACCCTACGTATATGCATAACATTCAGACATCTTGCACAAAGGTCAGTTTCTCGACAAAATAATCCCCTTATATAGGGTTGTTCATTCTCAGTCTTATTATAAGAATCTGCACTAACCAATGGTCTGGATAAGCTTTTAAAATATTCAATTTGATGAATTTAAACATACATTGTCTAGCTGAAATAATTAGCTTAGACATTCTTAAACAGTTCTTGAATTAATGAACTATAAAGCTTGCAAATGCACCAAGTGCTACAATAATAATATCGATGTGGAATAACTTTAAATAATTAAATCACTTAAAGCTCTGGTAAATAAATACAAGTGTAGAAACTTGCTTAACAATAATTGAATAAAGTTCAAGAACTTGGTCAATATAAAATTTGAGTAAGGTTAAGGAACTTGCCTCATTGTAGATTATTGCTAACCAATTCAATTCAATTTTCTCTGAATTAACCTAACATTTAATCAAGTTAATCCTTAAATTAGTATCATATATTCATTCCTATGATAACATCTATACATCTTACACCTCTAACATTTAACCAAATAATTATTTAGTTTAAACTCTTATCTAATATTATTATCAATTTAACAATATTTTATTAGCCTTATAATATTATTCATTATTTAATAATATTTTATTAACCTTCTAATATTATTAATTATTTAATAATATTTTATCAAATTCTTAACATTATTAATCATTTAATAATATTTTATTCATTATCTAATATTATTAATTATTTAATAATATTTTATTACTTTATTAATATTATTAATCTCTTAATAATATTTTTTTTGGTTTTCTAATAATATTTTATTAATTTCTTAATAGTATTAATCCTTTAATAATTTTTATTCCCATTTACATATTAAATTAACTACTTATAATTTTTAAACTACATTTATTTGATCTAAAAATAATAAAGTAATTTTTGAAATATTTTTTATTTTTCGACCCGAACCGATCCGGCCAAAACCAACCCGACTCGACTCGGCAAAAATTGGAAAATCGGCTTAACGCTGGCAGAATGAACCGAGTCCAGCACTGTTGGCACTTGAAACAGAAGCCTAGAGCGCTACCGGTGTTGAGTCAGCGCCGCCGGCGCTCTATTGTTTTTCTTTCCAAAAAAATAGGCAGATTTCCAACTTGAGTTATCTTGATTAAAACTAGAATAAAATGAAATCTACTCATTCAAATGACACTAAATCAGTGTTGTTGTCTTCCTAACTTCTTGTTTTATGGTTCGGTCGAATTTTTGAAAATGTTTTGTCAAGAAATTTAAGATTGAACCACCTAGGGTTTCAAAATCGACATGTTTTGTGATAAAAGTCATAACTTCTTTGTTTTTCCATATTTTTGAAAGATTCAAGTTAGGTTTTCTTTATAATTCATATATGTAATTTTCTAGTCATAGAAATCTATTTTTCAACTTGTACATTTCAAACTACAACATTAAATAGCACATAGTCATCTAGGGTTTTACCGATAAAGTTCAATATAGACTTTTCTTTTGTTTATATGCATACCACACATACCAAAACATGATTTAAACATATCAAATCATGAATCTACCAATATATCATAGTTTTAGACTTCTAGACCATCAAAATAACTTTTGATCGGTTAAAAATACCTTTTGACCATATCAAACATATATAGACTACAAAAATGAACTAAAAATGAGTTAGAGCACTTTTAAACCTCTTAGACTTGTGTGCTCTTCTTCTTTTCCTTCCAAAGTAAGATATGAGGCTGTGTGACTATTGGTGCCAAACCGTACGCATGACAAATCAACATTTACACGCAAGTGCACGTGGTCAACAAGTAATATAAAATAAGTAAAGTATCATTCTCACGAGGACTATTTTTCATTTTTAAACTAACAAGCAACAATTTGCAACTATTTCGGTTCTTTTAAATAGTGGTCCAACAAATCAATGAATTGTGAACTAAGTCTAAGTTGTGAAAATTAAAGACAACTAATTAACAAACGATAAAGGTAGATAAAAAAGGCATGGGATTGTAACTTCACCTAGGGTGTCATTCAACTGCAATACTTCCCGTTAAACCTAACTGATTAATTCGGATTGTTAGTCGAAAACACAAAACCAAAGTATGACCAACCCTCGTTGCATCATTCTCATATCCAACCCAGATCCGACCCAAAGGGCAACAGAACAGGAAAGAACACCCAAGTTAATTAAATCCCTATATGTCTATGTGACCTAGAGAAAAACGGGTTTAAACACAAGTTTTCAAAAGACTACGTGTGGTGCTTCGGTATATATCTATCCTTAGTACTAATCATGCAATCCAACAACATGTGAATTCACGAACACAAGCTAACATGGTCGGATCTAAACTCACACTCCCCATCTCGGTTCTGTGTGAGCTATCAAGGTAATTAGTGATCAAGAAATTAAGCAATTAAAACAAACCACATTAGACAATCCATACATAATCATTTAGCCACAACACGAAAGCGTAACAAATTGAACTAAACCCTAGGTTTTATTATAATCCCATAAAAAAAGTTAGTTCATAATAGAAATAACAACCATCATCCACAAATGTTCATACATTGAAGTTACAAATGAAAAGAAAGAGAAAACAAAGGTTAAGAAATGCAAAGCTTGGTATCTCTTCTTCAAATCCGGAGTTCCAAGGTTGACACAATGCGCAGTATTTGTGAAGGAATGGGGCGCAACTGCGCCGTGCACCAGTCATGCAATCTGTGCTCAATTTTCTGTAGCATCCGATCTTCGCGCAAATCACTCCCACATCGAACTAATTTTGTCCTGAAAGATTGTACTTCCCCCCCCCCCCCCCCCCCCCCCGGGCATAGGTTCTAGTCCAAAACAAGCCAGTTTGTCCACAAGTAGACGAAACAGGCCAAAAATGAGCTATGGAGCATGAAACCTACAAAATAGACATAAAGGCATGAATAGTAATAAAAACTAATGAGAACAAGCGAAAATTATAGCAAGTTGGCATCGAAATAGTAGGTATAAAACCTACTAATCAAATACCCCCAAACTTAAGCCGTTGCTTGCCCTCAAGCTACACAATAAAGAAACTGTACAAGCAATCTGAAATGCAAGTTAAGCTAAAAATGCAGTCTACACTGCATGCCTACGAATCCACGTCGGCCAGTACAAAGTTTAAATGAGCAGCCTCAGAGGAGTTGCAATGATCAATGAACATAGCATCAACCAAGAAACAGTCAGTAGGTCATATCAATCGACAAATCTACAACCTATTATTACTGATACAGTGTGTTGTGTGCCTGGCTACCATTAAGGTTGATATAATGCAAATATTGCCATAATGCGCTTCTTTGAGGGAAATCTCAGTTTTAACTCAAGAAAGACGATAAACAGGAAAATTGTCAGCTACGACTTCACATCAACCAATATCAGGGTTATTCGGAATTAACTAGCTTTATATACAACCACGAGGGCATTATTTGCTCTTTCTCGCGTTTACACCCGGCTGTGCAATGCCCAGTCTTATTAGGCTTCGAAGATACCCATATAGCGAGCTTTCGACCAACGACTCTCAAACCAATTGGCTTTAGGGCGCTAGGTGTAAAGACACCCCTACAGGCCTATTAACTCGAGTATCAACGGCCACAGAACTAAACTAGCCAACGTGTTTATTGTATCTCTCTCTCTCTCTATATATATATATATATATATATATATATATATATATATATATATATATATATTATCCCCTAAACTTGATTTCTACGTTATTTCTGTGTTGTCATAGCCAACATAACCCATTCACCAAATTTCCATTATTTTAACAAAAAATTTCCACCAGAAGACAGTTATGTACATATTTAGATTACATCAAACAAAACAATTACACATAAAAGTGCTATCCGGTTATATTAGAGTCAAACAACTTAGGATTCACAAATCAACATGACATTATAACAATGACTAGGTTTTCAACCCCGTTACATAATTAAGCAAAATCGAGTATCATTATAAACCAATATGACTTTGACCGAACAGGACGCTAGGATTCATGCAATATGATGCAATTAATCTAAATGCAGTACAAGAAATAAATATGATGCAAATTAATTTAATTAATTTTTTTTTTAACAAATTAAACTAAATGCAATGCAACTAAAAATAAACTTAATTTAAATAACAAGCAAAATAGAATAATAAATATGATATAGCAAAACATGGCATGCACCCAATACCCCCAAACTTAAGTGTCACAATGTCCTCATTGGTGATAAGGGTGAGAGAGAAAACTCCCCTAGGCCTCGGGTGGCGTATCTGGCGGTGAGTACAAGCCTCCCTGCCCGAAGGACAGGAACTGTGCGTCCGCGCCTAATTGAGAGAATACACTAGTCAATGCCGTTGAAAAGTCGGCTGCATATGATCTGAAGTCCGTGTGCATAGCGTCCATACACCTCTGCAAGCGACGCATCTCTCTATCATGCCTAGCGATAAAATCAGGAGGAAGCCCTCCAGCCTGTGGCTCATCAGCTGCCACACCCTGCTCCTCAATAACCTCTTCCCTTATAAAACCGAGTCCCCTTGGATGCGATCTCATGCCCTTCCAAACCGTGAGCTTCTCAATGGCGGTATGATCAATGTCCTCCATTGGCAATTGAACAGTCTCCTCGCCCCACTCCACCTGTGCCACTAGACATAAATGGGTAATAATGGAGGCATGCGAGATTCCGCCCGAAGTACTGGCCCTTATGAACTTAAGTATAGAGTGATGGATGATGTATCCTACATCCATACTTTGACCTTTGCAAATGCCATATAAAATCACTGCCCTCTCCTTAGTCACGTCCTGATGGTGGCTCGTAGGCAATATGTTTCAACATATGAAACTGTACCAGGCCTTGGCATACTTGCTCAAAGCCGTCAAAGGAAAATGCACCTTTTTATCTGTGCCCAGCCTAGTCTTCCATACCGCACCGGGCCTGCACATCTCCTCCATCAGGGTGTCTAAATTAGTTTGGAATCGCAGTTCTTACGTCCACTGAATTGTCTCAGCAGTCAGGGCCGGCATCCTGAACAGTTCGTTTATGGCTCGAGGGGTGTAGTTTACCTGCTTGCCCCTCACATACAAAATCTCATTCTAAGTCTCTCCGGCATTAGCGTAGAACTCCCTTACAATTGACATTGGCGCAGCTATGGGCGTTTCTATAAACAATAACCATCCACAACTGTTAATCTGCTGTAGCATCTTTCCATCCTCAGAATTGAGCTTGAGACCCCTTTTTAACACGAATGACTTAGCAATCATCACGTCCTAATAGTAATGCTGTGCAGAAAGGTTGACAAACCTGGCCATATCAAGCGTGTCTCTGTCAACACCATCTCCCCTCGCATCACTGCTAGCCGACGAAGAAGATGGGGTACGAGTGCGCTTAGGCATTTTGAAAATGCTAGGGCTTGATGTAATTTCTCTGTAGAAAATAACCTTGAAGAACCCCCAAACTTACTTCACACAACCCTACTGTCAGGAATCAGACTATTTGCTTGAATGGGAGAGAGAAAATGGTGTGAAACGCAAATTCTTTGGTTGGAAATTATTGGGCAAATGTGTGATAGGAAATGGGTAAAGGAAATGAGGGCTTTATATTTCTTTGATATCTCTCGTGCTCTGCGGTTGAAGGAAATAGGGAACATAAATGATTTAAAGTGAAGAGGGAAGTCAATCGGTCGGGTTTTGAAAATATTTCAAAAACTGAAACTGACGTGCTGCGCCGACATTGCACGGGAAAATGGCGCAGCTGCGCCTTTACCTGCCCTGGAAAATTAGCTCTGCTACTTGGCGTAGCTGTGCCTATGGGTAGTGTAAAACAGGCGCAGCTGCGTAGTTTGTCAGTCAGCCCAAAACTGAAAGCCTTCTTTTTCTCTGATCAAACATGCTAATTTAGTACAGACTCCTCCTGAAAGAATTTACAAAAACAAAATTCAAATCTCCAAGAGTATTTCACACGTTGAGCTTAATAATATTAGAATTCAAAGTTTAATCAAATGGAGATTTAGACAAAAAGTGGGGTGCCTCCCAATAAGCGCTTAGTTATAGTCGTAGCTCGACTGTTTTTCGATTCATTCTGCCTCATCAAGGGCAATTGAGGTATGTTGGCGATCAACGTCGCCTCCCCAATAATGTTTCAGACGTTGCCCATTGACCTTGAAGCGTTGATCATACTCTTTTCCCATAATTTCGATGGCGCCATGAGGATAAATAGTTTTGATTACGAATGATCCTGACCATCGATACTTAAGTTTGCCCGGGAAGAGTCGAAGCCTGAAATTGAATAACAATACTGCTTGTCCCGGCTCGAACTTCCGTTCCATAATTTTCCGATCATGCCATCGTTTTACTTTCTCCTTGTACAATTTCATATTCTCATAAGCTCACTGTCGGAATTCGTCTAACTCATTAAGTTGGAGCAGTCGCTGCTCTCATGTGGTTGAGAGATCAAAATTCAGCTTCTTGATGGCCCAGTAAGCCTTATGCTCTAATTCCACTAGAAGGTTAGATGCCTTGCCATAAACTAGCTGTAAAGGCGACATGCCAATGGGAGTCTTATAGGCTGTCTTGTATGCCCATAATGCATCGTCAAGTTTCATTGACCAATCCTTCCTTGACGGATTTACCATCTTTTCTAGAATTCTCTTCACATCCCGATTAGAAACTTCTGCTTGGCCACTTGACTGGGGGTGGTAGGCTGTAGCTACTCTGTGCTTTACTCCATATTTAGCTAATAATGTTGTGAAGAGCCTGTTACAGAAATGGCTCCCTCCATCACTGATGATTGCCCGAGGAGTGCCAAATCTAGTGAAGATGTTCCTTTAAAGGAATTTCGAGATGACTCTGGCATCGTTGGATGGTAGAGCACTAGCTTTTACCTATTTTGAGACGTAATCAACTGCCAAGAGAATAAACAGATTGCCGACCGATGATGGAAATGGCCCCATGAAGCCAATTCCCCATACATCAAAGATCTCCACTTCCAGAATTGAATTTAATGGCATTTCATTTCGTCTGGAAATGTTACCCACTCATTGACATCGATCACAGTTTTTTACAAACTGGTGGGCATCTTTGAATACAGTTGGCCAATAAAACCCTGCATGAAGTATTTTAGTTACGGTTCTCTCCGTCCCATAATGACCTCCATAGAGGGAAGAATGACATGCATGTAGTATATTGGTCGTCTCACTGTGTGGGATGCATCTACAAATTATCTGATCTACACACTGTCTGAACAAGAATGGTTCATCCCACAGGTAACTCTTCACTTCATGGAAAAACTTCTTCTTTTGCTGGTGAGTTAACTCTAGTGGGAGAACATTACTGACTATAAAATTGACAAACAACGTACCAAGGAATCTCTGAGGTCACAATGAAAAGTTGCTCATCGGGAAAATACTCATTTATCACTGCCTCGTCCTTCCTATCCTGCTCTGGATTTTCTAATCTAGAAAGATGATCCGCCACTTGGTTCTCTGAACCCTTCTTGTCTCGAATTTCCAGATCAAACTCTTGGAGAAGAAGAATCCATCTGATAAGTTTGGGCTTTGCATCTTTCTTGGAAATTAGATATCTAATAGCCGCATGATCAGTATAAACCACTACTTTTGTTCCAACGAGATATGACCTAAATTTGTCGAAACCATATACAACCGCTAATAGTTCTTTCTCGGTGGTGGTGTAGTTTAGCTGAGCATCTATTAAGGTCTTGCTGGCATAATAAATAGCATGAAAGATCTTTTCCTTGCGCTGACCCAACACTGCCCCCACTGCATAATCACTAGCATCGCACATCAATTTGAATGGTACAGACCAATCTGGCACTACAATTACAGGTGCCGATGTTAGTTTTGTTTTCAATAGCTCAAAGGCCTTTAAATAGTCTTCGTTAAATTTGAATTGGACATCCTTTTCTAATAGGCTACATAAAGACTTGGATATTTTGGAGAAGTCCTTGATAAACCATCTATAAAAGCCCGCATGACCTAAAAAACTGCGCACCCCCTTAACAGTTGTAGGTGGTGACAATTTCTCAATTGTCTCCAGCTTTGCCTTGTCAAACTCCACTCCTTTTGTGAGACTTTGTGCTCTAGGATAATTCCTTCCTGTACCATAAAATGGCATTTTTCCCAGTTTAGAATCAGATTCGTCTCTATACAGCGTTTCAACATAAGAATCAAGTTTTCTAGACACAACTCAAAGGAGTCCCCAAATACAGAAAAATTGTCCATGAAGACTTCCACATTATGCTACACAATGCCAGAAAAGATGGCTATCATGCACCTTTGAAATGTTGCTGGCGCATTGCAAAGCCCAAAGGACATTCGTCTAAACGCAAACATCCCGTAAGGGCACGTGAAGGTTGTCTTTTCCTGGTCCTCAGGTGCAATAGCTATCTAATGATACCCCGAGTAGCCATCCAGGAGACAGTAGTACTCGTGACCCGCCAGTCTGTCCAACATTTGGTCAATAAACGGAAATGAAAAGTGATCTTTTCTTGTTGCTTTGTTTAGCTTTTTGTAATCCATACACACCCTCCAACCAGTCACTGTCCTTGTTGGTATCAACTCATTCATCACGACTGTTATCCCTCATTTCTTGGGCACACATTAGACAGGGCTCACCCATGCAATGTCGAAGATAGGATATATGATCCCAACATCTAGCAATTTCAGAATCTCCTTCTTAACAAACTCTTTCATAATGGGGTTGAGCCTTCTATGATGCTCCACAGTCGGCTTGTTGTCCTCTTCCGTTAGAATCTTGTGCATACAGAAGGACGGACTAATGCCCTTGATATGGACGATTGTCCATTCGATAGCTTCCTTGAATTCTCTTAAGATTCTTATCAGCTTACTTTCCTATAAAGGGGTTAGTGCAGATGCAATAATCACAGCCAAAGTATTTGAATCACCCAAATAAGCATACTTGAGATGATGTAATAGGAGCGGTTTAAGCTCAAGAGTAGGAGGTACCTCCAAGGATGGTTTCAAACGATCTGGAGGTTCAACTGCATTTTCTAACAGCTCTATAGGTATCTTGCATGTGTTCACCTGTGGTAGTGCCTCCAGCTCTTGGAGACAATCAACCATCCCCTGCTCATCATCGTCACTGTCACTGTCCTTCACTAAGGTAGTTTCCATCGGATCCTTACTCGCCCTTTTAAGAAACTCATCTTCCACCACCCTTTCTACCACATCCATTCGGAAGCATTCTTCTTCATCGGTAGGGAACTTCATTGTCCGGAACACATTGAAAGTTATTTCTTGGTCCTGGACCCTCATTGTCAATTCTCTCTTTTGCACATCGATGAGGGTTCTTCCCGTGGCTAAAAATGGTCTCCCCAAAATGATGGGAATATCCTTGTCCTCTTTAAAGTCCAGGATAATGAAGTCCGCAGGGAATATGAACTTGTCAATTTTAACCAGAATGTCCTCCACAATCCCTCTTGGGTATGTAATTGATCTATCTGTGAGCTGTAGGGATATGTTTGTGGGCTTTGGTGTAGGAAGTCCCAATTGTGTGTAAATCGACAATGGCATGAGGTTAATGCTTGCTCCTAAGTCACATAAACATCTGTTGAAAGACAAACTCCCTATCGTGCATGGAATGGTGAAACTACCCGGATCCTTCAGTTTAGGAGGTAGTTTTCTTTGTAAAACCGCACTACATTCCTCAGTTAAAGCCACAGTCTCATAGTCTTCCAATCTCTTCTTTCGGGATAGAATTCCTTTCATGAACTTAGCATAGCTCAGCATCTGTTCTAAAGCTTCTGCAAACGGTATGTTTATTTGCAGCTTTTTAAAAATTTCAAGGAACTTAGCGAACTGCTTGTCCATTTTATGTTTCTGAAGCCTTTACGGAAAAGGTATTGGGGGATAGACTCGTATGTGAGTAACCGAACGCTTTTCTAGTTGATCCTTATTTTCTGATTTTGTCTCCACAACACCTTTCCCTTTTTTCTTAGAACTTTCTGCACCAACTGAGTCTGAGGCAGGACGCAACTATTCCAGTTTCCCTTTGTACTTCTGACTCATTTGCGCCAGTTGGCAGAAATTGTTTTTCGCTTCTAGTTATGACAACTTTGTAGTGCTCCTTTTCCTCCCTTCACGGGTCTTCTTTTGTATTGCTTGGAAGAGATCTTTGAGGTCTGTTTGTCAGCATATTGGCCATTTGGCCCACTTGGTTCTCTAAATTTTTGATGGCTGCAGACTGACTCTTTATCAACACATCATTGCTAGCCATATATTTCAGCATTAACTCTTCTAAATCTGGCTTTCTCTCTGGTTGGGACGGTTGTGCTACATGTTGGTGATTTTGAAATCTAGAAGGATAGTGTGGTCTTGGAGCTTGTTGATGGTTCTGATTATTGCTCCACGACAAATTTGGGTGATTCCTAGCTCCAGGGTTATAAGTATTCTGATACTGATTCGGTTGTCTCTGGTAGCTACTCACAAACTGTACTGCTTTCGAGTTGATAGCACATTGCTCTGTAGGATGTGCCCCTACACATAGCTCACAAACATAAGTTACCTACTGCACTTTAATTTTCACAATAGCATCAATCTTTTTGGACATTAAATGATAATTGAGCTGCTAAGGCTGTGATAACACCTACTTCTATAACCCCGGCCACTTTTGGTTGATTTAGCCTAGAAGTAGGCCATTGATAATTGTTGATAGCCATAGTTTCAAGCAACTCGTATGCCTCATCAAAATTCTTTGCCATAAATTCCCCTCCAGATGTTGCGTCTATGCTAGTCCGAGTACTACCACTCAAACCACTGCAAAAGGTGTTCATCTACATTCATTGGGGTAATGCATGATGCGGGTATCTTCATAAAAACTCTTTAAATCTCTCTCATGCTTCATATAGTGACTCTCCATGTTGTTACGCAAACATAGAAATGTCATTTCTCATTTTATTGGTCTTTGCAGGAGGAAAGAATTTCTTCAAAAATTTCTGTGCCAAATCTTCCCACGTAGTAATCGACCCCGGAGGTAATGAGTGAAGCCAACTCTTCGCCTTATCTCTCAGTGTAAATGCGAAGAGTTTAAGTCTCACTGCATCATCCGTTACTCCATTTAATTTGAACGTATCACAAATCTCCAAAAAACTCAGCAAGTGATCATTCAGATCATCGTTAGCCATTCCCCCAAACTGTACTAAATTTTTCACCATTTGAATGGTACTCGGTTTAATTTCAAAGGAAAGAGCTGTGATTGCCTGCCTTGTGATACTTGCTTGAAATTCATTTATTCGCGGCGTTGCATAATCTCTTAATGGCTTGGGTGCCTCTTGTTCTTCTGTTATGATTTCTGGCGGTTCAATTCCTTCTTGACTGTCAGAGTTAACCTCAATCACTTGTTGAACTCTTATATTAATGTTGTCGTTGCGAGCCAACAACTTACGTTTCTTTGATCGAGTTAGCATGCACAAGTCAAGAGTACATGAAACCAAAGAAATATATAAAAAGAATGGAGGTAAGAAAAGATTGTTTAACTAAACCAATCTAATTTAAACCGACGATGAAAGTAATAAAAAGTACTCAAAGTCCCAGGCAACGGCACCAAAAAACTTGTTGGTGCCAAACCGTACGCATGACAAATCAACACTTACATGCAAGTGCATGTGGTCAACAAGTAATATAGAATAAGTAAAGTATCGTTCCCACGAGGACTATTTTTTGTTTTTAAACTAATAAGCAATAGTTTGCAACTATTTTGGTTGTTTTAAACAGTGGTCCAGCAAATTAATGAATTGTGAGCTAAGTCTAAGTTGTGAAAATTAAAGACAACTAATTAACAAACGATAAAGGTAGACAAAAGAGGCATGAGATTATAACTTCACCTAGGAAGTCATTCAACTGCAATACTTCCTGTTAAACCTAACTGATTAATTCAGATTGTCAGTCGAAAACACGAAACCAAAGTATGACCAACTCTCATTGCATCATTCTCATATCCAACCAGATCTGACCCAAAGGGCAACATAACAGGAAAGAACACCTAAGTTAATTAAATCACTATATGTCTATGTGATCTAGAGAAAAACGGGTTTAAACACAAGTTTTCAAAAGACTACGTGCGGTGCTTCGGTATATGTTTATCCTTAGCACTAATCATGCAATCCAACAACATGTGAATTCACGAACACAAGCTAACATGGTCGGATCTAAACTCACACTCCCCATCTCGGTTCCATGTGAGTTATCAAGGTAATTGGTGATCAAACAATTAAGCAATTAAAACAAACCACATTAGACAATCCATACATAATCATTTAGCCACAACACGGAAGCGTAACAAATTGAACTAAACCCTAGGTTTCATTATAATCCCATAAAAGAAGTTAGTTCATACTAAAAATAATAACCATCATCCACAAATGTTCATACATTGAAGCTAAAAATGAAAAGAAAGAGAAAACAAAGGTTAAGAAATGCAAAGCTTGGTTTCTCTTCTTCAAATTCGGAGTTCCAAGGTTGACACAATGCTTCAAACTTCTAAAGTCCAGCCCTAAGCTTAACTACTCTAGATAGATCAAAAGGAGTAAGAGAGAACAAAGAAACAATGAAGAATGAACAAGAAGCTCCTAATTTTTCCTTCTAACCTAACTTTTTTCTATATCCTTCTCTTAGTTTGATACTACTGTTACATAGAGCCTCGATCGCTTTCTTTACGATCACTGTAGCAGCAGGAAGATTTTAATTGGCCCGTTCAAAAAGTCATTACAGGATTTTGGCACGAATGAACGGCGCAGTTGCGCCGTTTTTGTACTGAGCTGGGGCGCAACTGCGCCTGACGGCAGACAGAGAGGAAGGGCGTAGCTACGCAGTATTTGTGAAGGAATGAGGCGCAGCTGCGCCGTGCACCAGTCATGCAGTCAGTGCTCAATTTTCTGTAGCATCCAATCTTCACTCAAATCACGCCCACATCGAACCAATTTTATCCTGAAATATTGTACTCCCCCCCCCCCCCCCCCCCCGCGCATAGGTTCTAGTCCAAAACAAGCCAGTTTGTCCACAAGTAGACGGAACAGGCCAAAAATGAGCTATGGAGCATGAAACCTACAAAATAGACATTAAAGCATGAACCGTAATAAAAACTAATGAGAACAAGAGAAAATTATAGCAAGTTGGTTGTTCCCAATTCATCACCGCTTCCACCTTTGCAGGATCTACTGAAACTCCCTCCTTGTCGATAACGTGACCAGAAATCGAACTCTCTCTAACCAGAATTTACACTTTGACAATTTGGCATACAACTGCTCATTCCTTAATATCTCCAACACTAATCTTAAATGTTATGCATGTTCCTCTTTCGTTTTGGAATAAAACAAAATGTCGTCAATGAACACAGCCACAAATTTATCCAAGTACTGCTTGAATATTCTGTTCATCGTATCTATAAATGTTGCTGGTGCATTTGTTAGTCCAAACGACATCACCAGAAACTCATAATGGTCGTAACGAGTTCTGAATGCTGTCTTGGGTATGTCCTCCTTCCTGACTTTTAACTGACGATAAGCAGTCCTTAAGTCAATCTTTGAAAAGTACTTTGCCCCTTTTAGTTGGTTAAATAGATCGTCAATTCTTGGCAACGGGTACTTATTCTTAATCGATACTTTGTTTAACTCTATATAGTCCATACAAAGTCTCATCGATCCATCCTTCTTCTTTACAAACAATACATGTGCTCCCCATGGAGAAACACGAGGCTAAATGTACTTCCTATCCAAAAATTCTTGTAATTGAACTATCAACTCCCTCATTTCTACCAGAGTCATCTTATATGGTGCCTTTAATATTGGTGCTGTCCCCAGTACTAAATTAATCACGAATTCTATTTCTTTATATAGTGGAAGACTTGGCAGTTCATCTGGAAAAGCATCCATGAACTCCTTAACTATTGGTATTTGTTCCATCTTAGGATTCACCATTTGTGTATCCACTACATGTGTCAAATATCCTATACAACCTTTCCTTAACAACTTCTTTGCCTGTATCATCGTCAGACAACGAGATTGTCTTGGCGACTTGCTACCATAAAATATAACTTTAAACTTATTTGGTGTCCAAAGGTGTATACACTTCTTCTGACAATCAATTACCGCTCTATGGTTAAACAATTAATCCATTCCCAGTATAACATCAAACTCCCCCAAATGTATCAGAATTAGATTCACATTCAACTCCTGACCCCTGATTTTAGCACAATAATTTCTATGTATATACTCTACAAGAATCACTTCTTTATTGACAACTTCTATGTTCATAGGGTTTTCTAACTTTTTCTAGGCAATTCTAACCGTTTAGCGAAATCGTCATATATAAATGAACAGGTAGCACCCAAATCAAACAATACATACGCATTTATATCATTGATCAGAATAATACCTGACACCACGTCTTTAGATTCCACAGCGTCTTGCACCATCATATTGAAAGTTCGTGCTGTCGGCTTGTTCTGTTGCACCAGCCCTCCAATGGTAAGCTTACTGTTGTTTCCTCTATATCCACTTCCTCCATCATTCTTCTTCTTTGGACAATCCTAGATTTGATGGTCCATGGCTCCACATAAGAAACAACCTCCTACCATCTTAGGTCTGGGATAATTAGGAGTGATGTGCCATTCTTGCCCACAATTATAGCAGACGTTCTCCCCCTTCATGCAACTCCCCTAAGTGATTTTTTCTGCACATCTAACGGATCTACGCGCCATCTAAGAACAACGAATGGAAGAAAATAGATTCGAGGCAAATTTGAATACAAACTAATATTATAACTTAATATAATTTCAAATAGAATAAAACCTAACCCAGAAATCTACCCATAACTCACAGGTCGAACCGAAATAGGTTTTCTACAAGAAAGAACCTTAGCTCTGATACCAACTCTGTAACACCCCCTTCCCGTAGTGGAAAGAGAGGTTACACACAGAACACAACAGAACTAACAGACTAACATCCAAAGCTATAATATGAAACCGAATAGTTTAAATAGATAATTGCCAACTGGCTAAAACACGGTCTGAGTATTACTACAATACTTAGAAACCAAAATATCAAATCCTACACAAAATATCTACACTATTTACATGAAGGAAGCTCTCTTCACACTTGCCCTTGCTCCCCCTGATTACCTGCCGGAAGAAAAAACACAGCATGAGCCAAATGCCCAGTACGGATATAGAGTGCAAGAAAATAAGAACTAAAATGAATAACAAAACTAACTGAACTGAATTAATCTGAATAACATAATAGGCTGAATCAAATGGCTGGGGTTATTTCATACCGAGCTCAGAACAGAACACAAATATACTTTGTCACAAAGACAAGTCAAAATACTGCCACACAAGCAGGCACACATTGGACTGCAAATCCACATGTATGCAAAATCGGAAGGTGTGTTTGACACAAACAACACCAAACCGCAGAACAGAACAGAACAGAAACTAGGGTCGACCCATACGCCTCCCACAACAAAATACCAAAGTTGGCCATCGCCCACCAAAACACAAAATGGAGACGCCGTGGACTGATCACACCGCCACGGAAGGTGTCATGCCTCGGTGTCAAGAGGACATGCCTGTGGTACCCCCACAGGTGGTTATAGCTCAGGTATACCCTACGGTACTTTCTAACAAAAATATCATATCACAACGAATGCGACACAATATCACAAAAGGCGTTCTAATACGCACATGCTAAACCGAAACGAATCAACACAAAATCCTCAAAATATATTAGCATGTACGTTGTTATAAAATCAGAATAAATACTAGACATGCTCTCTAAGTCCAAAGAGTATAAGTTATGAATTTTCGAATATCTAAAACCAACAATTCTATCATAAGCATTTGAGTATGAATAATATATCAAAATAATATCTGAATTCTAATTGAGAGACAAAACGAACAATTTAAAATTAAAGACATATCGCTGAAGGAGTACGAAATCCGTACCTGGATTAAGCGATGTAATACCCAAAATTATAATTTGCAATTTGTTAGACTGGCCCAATTCAATCTATTCACAAAAATAACACATTTTTATTAAGTACTATAATTAATTAAGTTTTACATCTTTTTAGCGAATCTGAAATCATTCTATTTTACCAAAAATATTCTGAGCATGGTAATACATAGTATAAAATATATTAATAATTAACATATTTCTTGTTCCCTCCAAAATACATATAAGTGTATTTACAAAAATATTCATTTTTTTTTTTTAATTCTACTATAAACAAATATATTATGTCAAGACTCTAACGTTACAAAAATAATAATTTATTATCCCAAAATGCTAATTAGTAACAAAGATATACCAAAAATATATATACTAATAAACTAAATAACATACAAATATTAAAGTTACAAATAACAAATAATAATAATAAAGCAAAACTAACAAACTAAATAATTAAAGCTACAAAATACTACTACTAATGCAAAACTAAACAATTAAGGCTACAAATAATAATAATGGAAAATCTAACAAATTAACTAAATAATTAAAGCTACAAAATAATAACGCAGAAAATAAATACACAAGAAAAGAAAAAGAAAATACCCGAAATTACGAAGAGATCCACCGTCTCCAAGAAAAGAAATTTGGGCTTATATCAATACCCAAAATTCAAAGAAGGAAATAAAATATTTAACTATGGAGGTTCTTAATTAAAAGCCCATCACACAACAAGGTCCTTTCTCACAATGGGAGGTCCTTATTGTTTATGTATTAAAAAGAGAGTGGTGAAGGCATATATATAGGCTAATGCATTGAAGGATTCACTTCAAGGGAGCGATGTGGGATAAACTGTAACCGAGTATTACATTACCTCCCCCTTAAAAAAGGATTCCGTCCCCAGAATCAAAAGAGAAATTAAATGTACCTAATTATCAAAAAGATGCGGATACTCCGCTCGAATAGACTCCTCCATCTCCCAAGTAGCTTCCCGCTCTGAATGGTTCCTCCATAAAACCTTAACAAATGGAATTGTCTTTCTCCTCATAATCCGTTCTTGACGATCCAAAATCGCCTCGGCTTGCTCTTCACAAGTAAGATCACCCCGAATTTTATCAAACGGATATTGCACCACATGCAACGGATGATAATGATAACTCCTCAACACCGACACATGGAACACATTATGCACATGGGCTAGCTGTGGAGGCAAAGCTAACCGATATGCAACCTCACCAACTCTCTCCAAAATCTCGAATGGGCCAATATAACGCGGACTAAGTTTCCCTTTTAACCCGAATCGCCGAATGCCCTTCCAAGGAGAAACTTTTAAAAATACATGCTCACCAGGTTCAAACTCTAACGTCCTCCTATGTTTATCAGCATAACTCTTTTGTCGTGATCGAGCCGATCGCAATTTTTCCTTAGCCACCGCTACCTTCACCGTAGTTATTTGAACTAACTCAGGCCCTTCTATGGCCTTCTCACCAACCTCATCCCAATAAGTTGGTGCCCGACACTTCCTACCATACAACGCCTCAAACGGAGCCATTCCAATACTTGCATGCCAGCTATTGTTATAAGCGAACTCAACTAGGCTCAAGTAATCATCCCAATTACCCGACCACTTAAGTGCACAAGACCTCAACATGTCCTCTAACGTCTGAATAGTCCGTTCAGATTGCCCATCAGTTTGCGGATGGAAAGAAGTACTAAAGTTGAGCTGAGTACCCCAAGCTCGCTGAAACCCTTTCCAGAATCGTGAAGTGAATCGTGGGTCTCGATCTGAAACAATAGACACCGGAGTACCATGAAGTCTAATAATTTCCTGCTGAAAAATTTGTGCCAACTTGTCCACCGAGTAACCTTCATGGATTGCTAAGAAGTGTGCCGATTTTGTCAATCGATCCACCACAACCCAAATGGCATCATTCTTTTTGAAAGTCTTTGGTAAACCAGTCACAAAATCCATTGTGATATCCTCCCACTTTCAAACTGGAATGTCTAATTGTTGCAGCAGTCCACTAGCTCGTTGATGTTCTATCTTCACTTGTTGACAAATGAGGCACTTCCCAACATATTCAGCCACATCTCGCTTCATCCCATTCCACCAAAAATTTTTCTTTAAATCTCTGTACATCTTTGTAGAACCCGGATGAATAGAGAATGGTGAACTATGAGCCTCAACCAATACTTCTTCCCGAATAGTTGGATCTAACGGTACACACAATCGTTTACCCAACCAAATCACACCATGGTCATCAATACGAAACTCGGGTTGTTTTCCCTCCTCCAAGTTATGCGCCATTGCCCACAACTCCCCATCTTCTTTCTGAGCTTCTTTAACCCGTAAGATAAGAGAGGGCTCCACTCTCATACCTGCTAAATGTCCATCCGAACCTTGAACATACAACTCTAACTTTAGTCGCTCCATATCTGCAATAAGCAGATGTTGTGTAATAAGGGCTGCTACACTCCCTGAACTCTTTCGGTTAAGAGCATCTGCAACCACATTCGCTTTTCCCGGGTGCTACTGAATTCTCGCATCATAATCTTTTAGAAGCTCCAACCAACGCCTTTGCCTCATGTTGAGCTCCTTCTGAGTGAAAATGTATTTAAGACTTTTGTGATCGGTGAAGATATCACAAGTCTCTTCATACAAATAGTGCCTCCAAATTTTTAAGGCAAAGATTACTGCTGCTAACTCCAAATCATGAGTGGGGTAGTTTACTTCGTAAGGTTTAAGTTGCCTAGAAGCATAAGCAATCACCTTACCGTGCTGCATCAGAACACACCCCAAGCCCTTTTTAGAAGCATCACTAAAAATTTGGTAACCTCCCGTGCCCGATGGTAATGTAAGTATTGGAGCTGTCACAAGTCGTTTCTTCAATTCTTCAAAGCTCTTCTCACGCTCCTCATTCCACACAAACTTCGTGCCCTTCCTCATCAACTGAGTCAATGGCAAGGCAAGCAAGGAAAATCTTTCCACAAATCGCCTATAGTACCCTGCCAAACCCAAGAAACTCCTAACTTCCATCACCGTAGTAGGTCTCGACCATTTAGTGACAGCCTCAACCTTCGCAGGATCCACTTTAATGCCTTCAGCAGACACAACGTGACCCAAGAATGCAACCTGCTCCAACCAAAACTCGCATTTGGAGAATTTAGCATATAACTTCTCTTTCTGCAAAATTCCCAAAACTGTGCGAAGATGCTCCTCATGCTCTTCCCTAGACTTGGAGTAAACCAAAATGTCATTAATAAAGACAATGACAAATTGGTCCAAATACTCCCTGAACACCCGATTCATTAAATCCATAAACACCGCCGGAGCATTTGTCAACCCGAATGGCATCACTAGAAACTCGTAATGCCCATAGCGAGTGCGAAAAGCTGTCTTAGAGATATCCTCATCCCTTACCCTCAACTGATGATAACCCGACCTCAGGTCTATCTTTGAAAAATATTTTGCCCCTTGAAGTTGGTCAAACAAGTCATCAATTCTAGGTAATGGATACCGATTCCTGATTGTAATCTTGTTCAACTCCCTATAATCTATGCATAACCTCATAGACCCATCTTTCTTCTTTACAAACAAAACTGGAGCACCCCATGGCGAAACACTTGGCCGAATCACACCATGATCTAACAATTCTTGTAACTGCTCTTTTAACTTGTGTAACTCCAACGGTGCCATTCTATACGACGCTCTAGAGATAGGCTCCGCACCAGGAATAAGTTCAATAGTGAACTCAACTTCCCGCTGCGGTGGCAACCCAGACAATCCCTCAGGAAACACATCGGGAAAATCACTAACAATTGGAACATCTTCAATACGAGACTCACCTATAGAGGTATCCTTCACAAATGCCAAATACCCCTCACAACCCTTTGCCACCAACTTCCCAGCTTTCAAAGCTGAAATCAAGTTTACCACCTTACTCGGTCGTGAACCCTGAAATACGAACTCTGGAGACTTCATATCTCCAAATATAACCTTCCTCGCCTGACAATCGATATTGGCCTGGTGTTTATCCAACCAGTCCATCCCAAGAATAATATCGAAATCATGCATACCCATCGGAAGAAGATTAGCCCTACGAATCTTATCTCCAAAATTAATTGGGCACTCTCGATACAAATCAGAAATGACAACAGAAGTCCCCATCGGGGTAGCAATAGACATAACATAATCTAAGGACTGAGATGGCACGCCAAGGTGCCGAACAAAAGATTGAGCAACAATAGAATGAGTAGAACCAGTATCAAATAAAACAGAAGCCTCGCGACTACCAACTAAAAGAGTGCCAGAAATAGTACTTGGCGCACCTGCCGCCTGATTACATGTTAATGCAAACACCCGACCACCCTGACGCTGACCTCCATTACCACCGCCTCCACCGTTACCACGTGGCCCGGTACAATCTCTGGCAATGTGACCCATTTGTCCACACAAGAAGCATGCACCAGTAACTCTATGACACTGTCTTCCCGGATGATTGGCCCCACAGATAGCGCAAGGAGTAATAGGGATAAGATTAGGGTTACCCCCACCAACTGGCCCTGGGTAACGACCTTGATTCTGCCCTTGCTGACGATTCTGCCACTGCTGGCGATTTTGACCTTGCTGAGGTAGCTGAAGCTGACGATTCTGGCCCTGCTGAGGCAATGGTTGATAACCCCTATTCTGATTTTGGCCACGCCATTGCCCCTGCTGACCACCACGGTTCCTGTTCCACTGACCACCCTGATTCCTCCCATGTTGACTCGAAACTTGACCCTGTTGGTCATCTCTGTCCCTCTTTCGACTCCCTTCTGCTTTAGAATACCGAAAGTCCTGTCGTTCCATCTCAATATTCTTGGCTGCATTAGCCACTGCAGATACATCTTCAAACTTAGTGTTTATGAGATGTTGACGATACTTGTAATGAATTCTCCACTTAAATTTCTCTGCTTGTTCTGCTGCAGTCCCTGCTGAAGTTCCCGCAAATCCGGCCAACCTGGTGAACCTTGTCATGAAGTCTGTGATGGACTCGTCATCCTTTTGTTGAATAGACAGAAACTCTCTACCATATGCCTCTTTTTCAGCAGTTGAGAAATATTGCTGATAAAAGACATCACAAAATCCTGCCCATGTAAGTGCCTCGACGAATTTGTCACCCTTTGCTACTTTTATAGCTTTCCACCATCTCTGCGCATCCCCATCTAATTTGTAAGCAGCCAATAACACTTTTTGGTTATCTGAGCACCCCAACACATCAAAGATCTTCTCTAGATGGGCAATCCAATTCGCTGCTTCGATTGGAGTTGGAACTGAACTGAATGAATGTGGTCTCTGTTTTTGAAACCTTTCTAGCCATACATATGTTGGCACCACAAACTGGTCAATACCATTTACATTTCCTTCATCTTCATTTGCCTGTAGACCACCATTTCCCCGGTTTCCTTGATCAAGATTTTCGGGCGGTTGTTGCTGCATCTGTATCGCCTGAACGACTTGCGCCACTAACTGTGGTAAAGCCTGATTAACTGCTTGATTTACCAATGCTGCCATATCCAAATTATTAGGTTGGGCCTCAGGTTGCGCATTAGGTTGGGCATCGCCTCTTCCTCTACCATTCCCTCGCCTCGCAGCACATCTAACGGATCTACGCGCCATCTAAGAACAACGAATGGAAGAAAATAGATTCGAGGCAAATTTGAATACAAACTAATATTATAACTTAATATTATTTCAAATAGAATAAAACCTAACCCAGAAATCTACCCATAACTCACAGGTCGAACCTAAATAGGTTTTCTACAAGAAAGAACCTTAGCTCTGATACCAACTCTGTAACACCCCCTTCCCGTAGTGGAAAGAGAGGTTACACACAGAACACAACAGAACTAACAGACTAACATCCAAAGCTATAATATGAAACCGAATAGTTTAAATAGATAATTGCCAACTGGCTAAAACACGGTCTGAGTATTACTACAATACTTAGAAACCAAATTATCAAATCCTACACAAAATATCTACACTATTTACATGAAGGAAGCTCTCTTCACACTTGCCCTTGCTCCCCCTGATTACCTGCCGGAAGAAAAAACACAGCATGAGCCAAATGCCCAGTACGGATATAGAGTGCAAGAAAATAAGAACTAAAATGAATAACAAAACTAACTGAACTGAATTAATCTGAATAACATAATATGCTGAATCAAATGGCTGGGGTTATTTCATACCGAGCTCAGAACAGAACACAAATATACTTTGTCACAAAGACAAGTCAAAATACTGCCACACAAGTAGGCACACATTAGACTGCGGATCCACATGTATGCAAAATCGGAAGGTGTGTTTGACACAAACAACACCAAACCGCAGAACAGAACAGAACAGAAATTAGGGTCGACCCATACGCCTCCCACAACAAAACACCAAAGTTGGCCATCGCCCACCAAAACACAAAATGGAGACGCCGTGGACTGATCACACCGCCACGGAAGGTGTCATGCCTCGGTGTCAAGAGGACATGCCTGTGGTACCCCCACAGGTGGTTATACCTCAGGTATACCCTACGGTACTTTCTAACAAAAATATCATATCACAACGAATGCGACACAATATCACAAAAGGGGTTCTAATACGCACATGCTAAACCGAAACGAATCAACACAAAATCCTCAAAATATATTAGCATGTACGTTGTTATAAAATCAGAATAAATACTAGACATGCTCTCTAAGTCCAAAGAGTATAAGTTATGAATTTTCGAATATCTAAAACCAACAATTCTATCATAAGCATTTGAGTATGAATAATATATCAAAATAATATCTGCATTCTAATTGAGAGACAAAACGAACAATTTAAAATTAAAGACATATCGCTGAAGGAGTACGAAATTCGTACCTGGATTAAGCGATGTAATACCCAAAATTATAATTTGCAATTTGTTAGACTGGCCCAATTCAATCTATTCACAAAAATAACACATTTTTATTAAGTACTATAATTAATTAAGTTTTACATCTTTTTAGCGAATCTGAAATCATTCTATTTTACCAAAAATATTCTGAGCATGGTAATACATAGTATAAAATATATTAATAATTAACATATTTCTTGTTCCCTCTGATAGGACTAAATTATACGATATTTTTATGCCCTAATACTTAGTTTTTATATTTATTGTGTGCTTAAATGTTTAATTATTTAGTATATTTTGGTTTTAATAGGTTTTATAGGATTTTAGTTAATTTATGTTAATTTAGGTAATTTTATAGTATTTTTATATTTATTTTTATTTATGTGTTTTTATGAATTTTTAGTATTTTAGGTGTTTTATTTATTATTATGTGTTTTTAGGATTTTTAGTATTTTTATATTATTTTTATTTATTTTTATAATTTATTTTGTAGGAAAAATAAAGCTTGGGGGCAAATCTGGAAAATCCGCGAAAGTTAGATGGCATTTTGGTAATTAACAAGCACTGATGGCAAAACCGTAAATATCGGAAATACCTGTCCGCGCAAGGTGCGCATAAAAGGAGTAAGTAAACGGCGCCGTTTTGGCGTGCACGGACAGCGACGGCGCAATGCGCGGAGTGCGAGTAAACGGGCGAACACAGAAACGACGTCGTTTGCTGTCTGGGCGGAAAAGAAAACACGCGCGCCATGCGCGCGGGCGGAAGAGAGGCTGACGTCAGCAGGCGCGTTTGACCGGTCAATTATGGCGGCTAAGGGCACGTTTGCTTGCGCGTTAATGCTGGGGAAATCAGATTTTTCGGATTATTTTGGATTTTTGCTACTTTTTGATTCCAAATTGGATTTTAATTCCAACTAGGGTTAGGATAATAATTATTTTTCTTTTTCTTTTATTTTTAATTGTAAATCCTATTAGGGTTTGGACAAATTAGAGGCCTATAAATAGAGGGCCAATCTCTCATTATAGATAGTAAGTTTTTGGGGAGATCTCTCTCCTAAGTTCTTGGAGAGAGCTTTTCAAGTAGTGAGTATTATTTTTATTATGTTTGGCTAGTTTTTATTTTTCAGTTCTAAAGGGATGTTGAACCTTATTTTTAATTAATGTTTTAATTGAGTTTTATTATATATTCCTTCATGCATGAGATTTATTCTTGATGATCTGTTTTAATTGTTTGATGATATTTATTTGATTAATTTGATTTGGCCAGTTGAATTAATTAAGTTTTTGTCATATGCTAGATTAAGATTTGATATTAAGCAAACGATATTTTATCTGATCATAAGTAGCAATTAATAATATTTGATTGTGGACAAACTTTTGAATATTATTATGATTATCAAGATGGCAAGTTAAATGGTCCGCGATGTTGAGATTGTTGCTTGGAATAATCTAATTCTCTTATTTTTAATGCAACTGTTATATTAAATCTAGACTGATAGTTCTAGGTTGTATGATAGTTAGGGTCTTTTGTGAGCGATTGCTGCATTAGATTTATAATTTAAGGAGGATTTCGGGTAGCTTGGCGATTGTCGGTTATCTAGGATTATTAATTTCAATTGAAGGAAAAGATAATAATAACTTGATTAATTTGTTGATTAAAAGAAGGGGATACTGAACTAAGGAACTGAAGTTTGTTTTAATTGATTTTTCTCATATTTATTTATTATTCAGTTTTATTTATTTGTTTAAATTTTAAATTAGTTAATTAATAATTTCAAACCCCTCATTTAATTAGATATTTTTGAAAACATTAGATTTATTAAAACAATTCACTCTCTGTGGGTTCGACTCTTACTTTCACTACTACATTAATATTTTTAAAAGTAAGGTTTTATTTTTGGTTGCTTGCGACAGCTTCCCACCCTCCAAAATACATATAAGTGTATTTACAAAAATATTCATTTTTTTTTTTAATTCTACTATAAACAAATATATTATGTCAAGACTCTAACGTTACAAAAATAATAATTTATTATCCCAAAATGCTAATTAGTAACAAAGATATACCAAAAATATATATACTAATAAACTAAATAACATACAAATATTAAAGTTACAAATAACAAATAATAATAATAAAGCAAAACTAACAAACTAAATAATTAAAGCTACAAAATAATACTACTAATGCAAAACTAAACAATTAAGGCTACAAATAATAATAATGCAAAATCTAACAAATTAACTAAATAATTAAAGCTACAAAATAATAACGCAGAAAATAAATACACAAGAAAAGAAAAAGAAACATACCCGAAATTACGAAGAGATCCACCGTCTCCAAGAAAAGAAATTTGGGCTTATATCAATACCCAAAATTCAAAGAAGGAAAAAAAATATTTAACTATGGAGGTTCTTAATTAAAAGCCCATCACACAACAAGGTCCTTTCTCACAATGGGAGGTCCTTATTGTTTATGTATTAAAAAGAGAGTGGTGAAGGCATATATATAGGCTAATGCATTGAAGGATTCACTTCAAGGGAGCGATGTGGGATAAACTGTAACCGAGTATTACAATATAAGTAGCAAAAATAGTCTTTTGCTCCTCCGCCACTCTCAAAATGACAACCGCCTTTTTCTATTTCCTTAATCCATGACTGGGCTTCTATTGGGGCTGTCGTTCCTCTAAACTCTGGCGGTCTAACCGCTTTGAAGTCTTTAAAGTTTGCTAATTGATTCTGCAGTAGTGGCGGATTTGCTATTACTAGGTGTCGGTTATACATTGCTTCAGTTAGCATGTCGACGAAGTTCTGCATTGGGTCTACATTATGTCCCCCCTCATCGTTATTAACCGATTCTTCTACTCCCTGGTTTCTCGGTGGTTGTCAACGTGACGACATTTTCTGTTATAAACAAAAATTTAAGTTATTATATTTGTTTCCTCTTTTCACTTTTGTTTTGTACCTTAAGCAGTTTTAGCTAAAATACAAGTAATCACATCACACATATAAACATAAACCTGACTGCATTTATATTCATATGCTAAAACCATGGTGCATAACTGTAAGACCCCGAATTTTATGAAATACAAAATTTAATTTCTCTTCATATATATTTTCCTGAAACAGGAAGTGGTTAAATTGGCAAAGCTAAAAGTTAAGGATGTTATACGCAAATTTTATTATGTCGGATAATATTCGTTTGGTCAGGGAATATTCGTTTTGTCGGGGAATATTCGGGTCGTACGACGGCGCCGAAATAACTAATTATTGGTGGACCCTACAACAGAATATTTGTCGAATATAGAAAATGACAGAAGTAACCTTTTTAAATAAAAATAGTCAACGGTGTTATCACTTTTAATTGTTAAAATACCGGTTATAAAAGAATAGTAGCCTATGGTAAATTATGGTATTTTACTGTAGCACGCGGTATTCTACAGTAGCACAAGGTATTGTGCGTCATTTATATTATTGAACTGATAAATTGATTACTACACAGTATTTGCATTATTGATATGATAATTGACACCGTAATTGTTGCACATCATTTCATCAATAATTGTCACTGCATAATATTTTATGTTATCAATTCAATAATTGTTGTTACACAGTATTTTGCATTATTGATTCAATAATTGTCATTACACTGTATTTCATATCATTGAGTCAATAATTGTTAGTGCACTGTATTTTAAAATTATTGAACCAAATAATTGTCACAGTAGTAAATACACTGTAATTTATATTATTAAATTAATAATAATCCGTAACGTGTTTCTTATATTATTGTTGAATTATTGTTGTAACATTATTTTATATATGTAGGAACTATACGAAGAATAAATAAATAATATATATATAATTTTATTTACTATTTTGAATAGTAACATGTGGGACCCATGTGGGGGCCACATGAAAATTGAAATGTAAATTTTGTGCTGAAGGAAAGAGTTGGCAGCCGACTGCTTAGAAAAAAAAATAGGCAGGCGTGCATCACGCCTGTTGTTCACAAACCATGTATAATGCCTTAATTTCTCCTATAAATAGCTTGCTCAGCTGAATAGAAAAAGCACACCTAAAACATAAAAAATTTCTATAAGAATTTTATGAGTTTTCTTTGAGAATAGTAAGGTTATCTTGAGTGTTTGAAAGCCAAAAGGAGTGCAGAAATTTTTCAAGTAAGTCTTTTATTAAAGAGTAGTAATTTCATAAATTTCTATTTTTCATGGTATTCACAAATCTTCCTTTAGAAGACTTTTCTTTAAATAGATTCATTTTTTAAAAGCTTTCTTTTGAAGATTTATTTTGGAATATTATTTTAAAAACTATTTTAAAGTTTTTATATTATACTACAAAAATTATGTTAAATATATATAATTTTGATACTTCATATTATACGAGTTATCATACACTTTTAAATTTATATGTGGCAATTACTAATTATATTATAAATATATAGGTTGATCAACCTCATTTAAGTCAATATTCAGTCACGTGTTAAGGTAAGGGATATCATTCTTTTCATCATCATAAATGATATTATTTTCTTACTTATAAGGGATGTCATTTTCTTTCATACTCTTAAACTTACTACTGTATGGGATTATCATTCTTTGATTCTCGAAAATAATATCGTTTCTTTCTTACTCATAAGATGTGTCATTTATTTTCATGTATTAAATTATGGGAATAACCTTAGGCGCGGATTACCGTCTGTTGGTGAATAACCTTTCGTATTCATTCCTTATTATTCTCTGAGAATAACCTTACAACACGGATTACCGCTTGTTTGGTGAATAACTTTTCGTATTCAAAATTTATTAAATTGTGGGAATAACCTTACTGCGCGGACTACCGGCTATTGATGAATAACCCTTTGTAAATTTCTTATTTATCACTTCTGAAAATAATTTGTCTACACGAATTATCACATAACACTTTTATTCCATATTCGTTTGTAATTTCATATTCGTAAGTGATATTATTTTCCTTTGTACTCATAAGGGATACCATCTTTTTCATCTTCCATTATTCAAACCTACTATAGTAAGGGATATTATATCTTTTATAATCTTAACCTACTATGGTAAGTACTATTTGGTAAAGTTTTCTGAAATGATTATATGTTCCTTAATAGTTTGTGCTTCATCTAATATCATTTCAACTGAACCTTCCTATTTTTCTAAACATTTCTATTGAACTGTAACCGTTATTCTGAACTGTGGATTTTGAATATCATTTTGAATTTCACTCCACATCATGTTGACAATTTGGACATTATTTGAATCTGCACAAAGTAAACTTCCGATACTTATTGTTTATCATGTTTCTTCTGTTCATCATTTGTATCACTGTTATTTGTACTAATCATCAAGAATCAAGCTGTTGTGAATATCTGTGGCCGGGGACACAGATGCGATATAATTGTTGAACAGATGATAGGTTAAAGGCGATATAATAAGTTAAAGGCGATACATCTGTTCGGTGTCTTTTATGACACGTGGTGAAAGTTCTCTTTGGCCCGTAGTGCAAAGATGAATTGTTGTTTGGTATGATTATGACCAAATGCTGAATACTGGTATAATCATGACCGTTGGTGTTATATTGAATATCTTTGGCCCGTAGTGTAAAGATGAACTGTTGTTTGGCATGATTATGACTAAAGGCTGAATACTAGTATAATCATGACCGTTGGTGTTATATTGAATATCTTTGGCCCGTAGTGCAAAGATGAACTGTTGATTTGCATGATTATGACCAGGAACTGTGAATTTGTATTATCATCACTAATGGTATTTCGGATGATAAAAGTTAATGATGTTTTTCCTAAATAGAGAAGCGAGTGGACATTATAGTCTGCATTATTCTTCTAATAGATTGTTCATTTCGCTGCTATTATTGATCTGAACATTGTTCAAGAATTTAACTACAATTTTTGATATAAACCTTGTAGTCTATTGTATTCTATCAAGAACTCAACTGTTGATGGCTAATGATAATTTATTCGTTATTATCTTAATTATGGTATTTCTTACTGGGCTATTTGAGCTCACTCTTTCTTTTTGTTCCATTGTTTTTCAATAGGAGATGAGAGCGTAGCTAGGTCTAGCCGGGGGATGGAGTGAGAGTCCGAGAAATAGATATCGTAGTCTTCACGTGTTGTAAAATAGTGTGGCAATAATAGTGAAGACTTAGTTGTGTATTATTATACACTGTATTGTTAAACATTGTAATAATTTTGTTGTAGTCTTTTGACAACTCAAGTTTGGGTTGTGTGGGCCCAGATTTGGGGTTGTCACAATAACAGCTTACATCATAAGCATACTGCTATAAATGCCTATATCCTTGAAAGGCTACAAAAGATGGGATCTCTACTAAACATATCCTACAACTTCCTAGAGTTGGGATTACATACATATTAACCCTCTAATAAAATAAAAGTTGGGTTCTACTACATCTATATACATACAACATTATAAAATAATAAATACTAATGACTGCGCATCCCACGACAAATCGCGTCATCGTACTCCTCGTCCCCAATGGTCATTACCACCAATCCTACTAATAGTATGAATGGACTGGCCCTCCTCAGCTGGGTAGTAGTGCACCCTGCTCTGAAATCTGCCGATTGAAGAACGATAGACATAGGTAAGCTTATTGATCCTCACCTTATTTTCATGGACCTCATCCTCCAATTCCAGCATTTGCCCATGCACTGCATCTCGTTGAGCCTCCATCTCTATTATGTCCTCTATCGCCTCCTACCAATGGGCTTGGATGACAGCCTTCTCTGCCTACACTTGCTGGACTTTCAGCTCAGCTTATGCCAACCTAACCTCAGTTGCCACTAGCTTAGCCTATAGCTCGACGTCCCAATAAACTAACTGATGAGTTAGCACCCCGAAGTTCTCTACTAAATCCTCGTACTAATGTACCTGTTCTTCTAGTCCTGTTACTCTCTCATTCAGATCCATGTTCTCGCCAGAGAATTGATAGGATGCATCATTATACTGATCCTTCATATGCTGGTGGGTCAGATTCTCCTCCTCTAAATGTTGGACTCTTGCCTCTAGCTCCTCATTCCTCATAGTCAGCCCTTTAATGATGTCACTGGCAGTAGTGCCTGTGCCATCAGTGTACTTAGTTGGCTCCTCATGTGACGTATTATCATAATACTGTAGATCATCCTCTTTAGACTCCTCAGATTTGGCCTCATCCTCACTGTAGGGCCTCATCACTCCACCTTTGACGGGCTGCTCTCTATCTCCCATCTCCGGATCAAACTCTAGATCATCTATCGGTGCAGCTAGCAGTGGCTGTGCAGTATCTATGTGGATATCAATGAAATCATCTTCCTCATCAATATGACTAGACTGTCCAATCTCAGACATCCTATAATCACACAAATATTACACGTTAGTATAACAATAAAATATATTCATTGATGAAATGAAATGATATTTTATCATGTACATCTTGGCTCGATGGATTTTCTCAATCCACCTCCAAAAATACACAACATGATGAATCTCCGATTCATCTCCTAACGCGCTCGATATGAGTTTAGTACTAAGGTTATAACCTAGGTTTTGCACTCCTAACGTTTATAATCTACAACTCTGATACCAACATGTGACGATCCCAAATCCGGGTTTCATAACCTCGGGTTCGGTTCTCACGATTCAACACTAAATATCATCTAAATACAAAATCTTAAATTAAACTACGCGGAATGATAAATAAAGTTCCTTATCAAAATGCTATAATCCCAAGGTCAACCAACCTTAATATAAGCAATAAATATCTTAAGGAATTACAAAAGATTTACAAAAGAAATTGCATAACAAGTAATTAATCTAATATGCAATAAGCTACTCTAAGCTTTGGATTTTCCCTTGCCTTTGTCCGATTTAGAGTATTCAGGCTTAGTTGAAAAATAAATCATGATATAGCAAGGGTGAGTAACTAGCTTGCTCAACAAGTTTAAAAATAGATAATACAAGATATATCATGATTGAATGAAAAATAACATCAAAGGTTTCAACAATAGATAACAATTGTGAAAGAACAAGAATTAATTTTCAATGTAAAAGAAAGGATTGAATCTTTACTGCTGAGTAGTCTTTAAGGACCATGAACTTCTGCTAAAGGTAAGATAGATATAGATTTTCCACCTTAGTAGTTTGATACTCGAGAGGATCAGCCTCTTGTACCCTATGTATATGCATAACATTCAGACAACTTGCGCAAAGATCGATTTCCTGACAAAATAATTCCCTTATATAGGGTTGTTCGTTCTCAATCTTACTATAAGAATCCGCACCAACCAATGGTTTGGATAAGCTTTTAAAATATTCAATTTGATGAATTTAAACATGCATTGTCTAGTCAAAATAATTAGCTTAGACATTTTTAAACAGTTCTTGAATTAATAAATTATAAAGCTTGTAAATATACCAAGTGCGAATACAATAATAATATCGATGTGGAATAACTTTAAATAATTAAACCACTTAAAGCTCTGGCAAATAAATACAAGTGTAGAAACTTGCTTAACAATAATTGAATAAAGTTAGAGAACTTGCTCAAAATAAAATTTGAGTAAGGTTAAGGAACATGCCTCGTGTGTAGATTACTGCTAACCAATTCAATTCAATTTTCTCTGAATAGACCAAATATTTAATCAAGTTGATCTTTAAATTAGTATCATATATTCATTCCTATGATAACCTATACATCTTACACCTCTAACATTTAACCAAATAATTATATAGTTAAAGTTGTATAAACACTTTGGAAATATTATCACCACTTGATAATATAAAACATATATTAATTTAATATAGTTTAAACTCTTATCTAATATTAGTATCAATTTAACACTATTTTATTAGCCTTATAATATTATTAATTATTTAATAATATTTTATTAACCTTCTAATATTATTAATTATCTAATATTATTAATCATTTAATAATATGTTATCAAATTCTTAACATTATTAATTATTTAATAATATTTTATTCATATTCTAATATCATTAACCATTTAATAATATTTTATTCTTATTCTAATATCATTAATCATTTAATAATATTTTATTCATTATCTAATATTATTAATTATTTAATAATATTTTATTACTTTATTAATATTATTAATCTCTTAATAATATTTTATTCAATTACTAATATTATTAATCATTTAATAATATTTTTTTGATTTTCTAATATTATTATTCATTTAATAATATTTTAGTAATTTCTTAATATTATTAATCCTTTAATAATATTTATTACCATTTACATATTAAATTAACTACTTATAATTTTTAAACTACATTTATTGGATCTAAAAATAATAAAGTAATTTTTAGAATATTTTTCATTTTCTAACTCAACCCGACCCGGCAAAAATTGAAAAATCGACCCAACGCTATCGGCGCTCGGAATGAACCGAGTCCAGCATTGCTGGCACTAGAAATAGAAGCGCAGAGCGCTGCAGGTGCTGAGTTAGCGCCGCCGGCACTCGGGTGTTTTTCTTTCCAAAAAAATAGGCGAATTTCTAACTTGAGTTATCCTGATTAAAACTTGAATAAAATGAAATCTACTCATTCAAATGACACCAACTCAGTGTTATTATCTTCCTAACTTCTTGTTTTAGAACATTTCATGGTTCGATCACATTTTTGAAAACGTTTTGACAAGAAATTTAAGATCGAACCACCTAGGGTTTCAAAATTGACATGTTTTGAGGTAAAAGCCATAACTTCTTTATTTTTTCATATTTTTGAAAGATTCAAGTTTAGTTTTTTTTATAGCTCATATATGTAATTTTCTAGCCATAAAAATCCATTTTTCAACTTGTACATTTCAAACTACAACATTAAATAGCACACAGTCATCTAGGATTTTATTGATAAAGTTCAATATAGACTCTTCTTTCATTTATATGCATACCACGCATACCAAAACATGATTTAAACATATCAAGCCATGAATCTACGAATATATCATAGTTTTAGACTTCTAGACAATCAAAATAATTTTTGATCGGTTAAAAATATTTTTTGACCATATCAAACATATATAGACTACAAAAATGAACTAAAAAGGAGTTAGAGTACTTTGTACCTCTTGGACTTGTGTGCTCTTTTTCTTCTCCTTCCAAAGTAAGATATGAGGCTATATGACATCCACCAAGCTCCTCCTCTAGCAATTTCCTTAGTAAAACCTCAACATACAAATGTATTCTATCTTTTCTCTCTTAGAAGCTCTCACTTTTCTCTCTAGAATGCTCGAGCAAATGACCAACCAACATTACACAACGATGAGGCAATCTATATATAGCACTTGGGTAATCCTTCATTAACTTTCTAATTTGCTAGCATTGGTCAATAAAAAGGCTAATTAGGATTAATATTTGATAGATTGACATGAAGAATGACAAGGTGATTGACTAGGGTTGTTCAACTACCAAATTTTAATGTGTGAATGAAGCAATGTGAAGCAATCAAGCCACCCAAGTTGTAACGCCCCCACATCCGGGTACCTTGAACCTTGGACTTGATACGTCACGATACATCATCTTCATACATGTTCTATAACTAATGCGGAATATATAAACATAAATTGTTTATTTCAGAGTATTCTAAAACATGTCCCAAGGTTTCTAACCTTAACTTACATATATACCTTTAGATTCACAAAAAGGTTTACACAGTTAACTTACATCAAATAACAAATTAGTTAACATGCATAACACAATAATCTTGTCATTTGCTTTTGTCTCCGTCTTTCCTCGAATAAGCGTATTAATCTGAAATTTGTTATCATGATATAGCAAGGGTGAGCAACGAATTTGCTCAGCAAGTTTAAATACAATAAAGATAATTCATGATTGAAAGAAAGAATAAGCTTTTGGATTTTCAACAACATAATAATTGTGAAAGAGTACGAATCATAATTTCAATAATTAAACGACTGAATCAATTAATGTTGAGTGTCAATAATGACCATGAACAAATTTAACTGAACCTTATAGTAATGAAGGTGATCAGCCTTTCATACCGGATGAACATATGCAATATGCACTATGTGTGAATCAATAATTTAAAGAGGTGGAATAATTATAAAGAATTAAACGACTACCATGCTTGAAACATAGCAACTCAAGTTTGAGTTAAGAGGAACTTGCTCAATATAACTTTGAGTAAGGTTAGGGAAACTTGCTCAATAAAATAATACATCCTGCTCGAATATAAATTGAGTAGGGTTTAGGGAACTTGCCTTGTCCGTCGATTACTGCTACATAATCTAATTTAATCTCTTATGAAAGACCTATCAGTTATAAGATTGATCTTTCAATTAGCATATCTTATTATACCTCATAACACAACTTCTAATATTTAAACACAAAATCAAATATTAGATAGTACCTTAACACCATATGTATTCATAATTCTAAGACTAGCACACATCAAGTTTTTAACAGTGTTCAATATAGTATGCTGAGTGGTTTCCCACAAATAACCAGCAAACTAGTTTCCGTCTCGTCTAGAGTGTTTTCAAAATCCAACAAATTGGATTCAAACAGTACTCTCCTTTTTAACGTATTGGATTTCCAATTCATTATACAATTCAATATAGCCTATTGAATGACCAATCAATAACTTTGAGTAAGTTAGAGAACTTGTCTTAGTCGCAAATTACGCTACGCGAATAAAAATATTTTTCTCTCGAAAATCTAATCATTAATAGGTTAACTAGCAATTAGTGCTAACTCCAATTAATCTATTTAGCACATAATTGTCACATATTACACGTATGTATCACATAACACAGCCAGTATGCTATTTTGATGCCTTTAGGTCGAATAAATTATGCTTCACAATTTATTCGGATTTTACATAATTACCCATTTAATTATTCAAGATACAAACATATTTTCGAAAAAAATATGAAATTAACTTATTATTTTTATATCTTCTGGAAATCAGTATCATATTATTCCCCATACACAGGAAAATTTTCTTTTAATTTTTCAAATTTGTTTACTATTTTTAATTATGCCATTTCTGTCTAAAACGGTAATAATTATTAAAAATCAAATTATTATTAGAAAACTCTGAAACTTGACAGAAAGCTTTATTGTACCATACTTAACACCTTGTAGCGTTTTCAGAATTTTTGGAGTATTAAAACTCAACTTATGGCAGTTTCCGTTTTTAAAACCGAAAACTTCACTCGGTCGCTGTGATCCCATCCGAAGTTGGAATGACTTCATTTTTGGACAGGAGCTTCATTTTAATATATAGTATCATAATCCAGAAGCTAGGAATTTTTAAAGTCCGTTTAATGGTCCAAAACAGTCCGGGAAGATTCTGGACAGTAGAGTTTTCACAGTTTTCGCATCTGGACAGTTTTACGGGAAATATCATTAAAAATCGCTCGTAACTCGGAATTTAGTCAATCAAGTTGGGTTTGTTCCAGAACTCGAAAATCTAGGTCCTCAAGCGGACGGATTTTTAAAATGAGCTACGGTTTGAAACAGTTACATGTCCAAAGTGGCTGTCCAAATTAGGGTTTTTACACAACATTATAACTTGATAGATCTAGGGTTTTCTACACATTTAAGGTCATGGATACATGTTTAAACCATGTTTAGACATCAATAAGGTATCACAACATATATTAACCATCAACATGATTTAAAAATCATTTTTGACATGAAAGAGTTTACAAATCATCACAAAACCCATTAAAAACACAAAAACCTAACTCCAAAATTTAAATCTTATATCAACACATAGATCAAATTTTCTTCATACAAATCACCACCTTATATCTTCGGATCCTTCATGATCCCCACACATAAACTTCACCCACAACCAACCATGGCTTAAAACAAAAAAATAAAATCAAAACCTAGTAGATTTAAGAGCAAAGAACTCATACCTTCTTGATTGGTTGCTAGCTTGCTTCCTTGCTTTGATCTACTTATCAAATAACTTCCTTTGATCTTGACTCGGTGACTCACTACCTCAACTCACTATTTAACTCACAACTCACTTCTTTTCTTTCTTAACTCAATGAGTTAACTCATTCTCTCTCTACACTAGCTATGAGAGGACTACTTAAAATTCTTCAAAAGCTTCTATCAAATGAGCTTAGCCTCTATTTATAGGCATAAAACCTATACATACACAAGCTATAAGTATACATTCTAACTAGACATTTGCTTCAATTGTCAACTTTAGTTCCTTTAGTTTAGGACTTAGTTAGTCCTTTATAAATGCCAGCAAGAAAGCCAAGATTTACACTCAATCTTTATGCAAACAAATCAAGCAACATGCCACAATTTCAATTCCTTGTGGGGCCCTCATTATGGCCGGCCATGCCTTGATAAATCCAACCATTTTTGCTTTTCTTTTAAATAGCTAACTTTTATAAATCAAATAATCTAGAAGCTTTGATGTTGGATCATTCATTTGGGCTATAATTAATTCATTTGGGCTACTAAAAATCCTTGTAATCCATCATCTTGTTGGACCATAATTTAAATCAATTAATCATCCCTTTACTTCAACCATTAGGCTCATTAAATAATCCAGCTTGTTTAGGCTACTAATAATTCCAACTAGTCTCCAAAATAAATATAACATTGGACTAATTATAAATCCAATCCATCTTTTGATCTAATCACTTAATTAAATATATCTTGGGCTCTATTAAAATAGCCACCATCGGATTAATAATTAATTTAACCCAATCTTATAATCCAATTAGACTTGCTCCCTTATGGACTATAGATTAATTATTTATTGTGCTCTAATTAAATACCCACAAGCATCCAATATAATTATGCATAAAATATTTTAATTTCTCTTCTAACTTTGATTTATCAAATTAATTAAATCATACTCCTTCAACCATTCTTATTGTCATATATGGCAATCCTACAAGTTTTGATAATTAATTATCATAAGCTTAAGCTATTTCTTGCTCACTTGATTTCCTTGTCCTAGATTCACTTAGTTAATATTAAAATAAATTAACTAATACATCTTACACATATAATTCTCATGAAAAATTTATTTTCTTAATATACACTATTTAATAACACATAAAAATCTCAATCATTACATTGTTTCATCCATCAAGGGTATTTTAGTCATTAACCACCCTCTTATAGGGAAAAATAATCATCTCACAATTTTTCATTATTCATTGGTTATTATTAATTACCAATTGGTTATTACACCTTAGCTATTAACCATTCTTGGTTTATACATTAAATATTGCCAATCATCTACAATGCTTAACTTAAATATGGTTATTTCTTAACCACGATCATACACAATTCTTCTAACAAAATTTTAAACGTCATTTCTTGTCCACCTTCTCATTTTGCATTTCTTATGCTTCAAATTTTTCGAAGAAAATTCTACACGTATTCTCACATATTAAACCATATAGGTTTTTCTCAGATCGTTACCTTAATAAAAATACATAATCATTTCTCCACACGTTTCTTCTCATCTCTAGGTTTTATACCTTAGCCTTATGTTATTCACAATATCTATGCTTAATCTTCCTTATATAAGGATCACCGATCAAAATCAACAGATTAATTATTTAATATTTCACATTTATTTTTTTTGTAAATATTCGGGATATTACATTCACCCTTACTTCAAAAAATTTCGTCCTCGAAATTTGCATCGCACTAACCTCTTACTAGTGCTATTCTCTATAACTAAATTCTCAATCAATACTTTCTCCAATCATATCTGATTGCATGCACGCCTTAATGGCTACTCTACTCTTTCCTTCTCTGAGGATTTTTCTTTATTTTATCATCACACTTCTCTAAGACTTTCATATCTTACAAATATACTATTTCCAAAAGAGATTTGAAAAAAAAAACTTTTCATACTGGGTTGAGGGGCCTGAAAATCATGAACTTCTCACTAGGTTTAACAATGCTTTACTCCCAGTCCTTCACACTGTAAACCTACACATTAGGCTTGTTTACAATCACAAAGAAGGTAAACTACCTTTACTCGACGACTGTATGCGTCCAAGGTTGGAACATATGTCCAGTCCTTCCCTATTCCGGGAAGTTGTTCACCTCAACTTTAACACAAGATTCCGCACCAAAATAATTTGGTTTGGCATAGCATTTTAAATGTTCAACATGCAAATGTCTAGCCGAAACAATTGGCATAGACTTACAATAATAGTTCGAATATCAATCGGAACTTTAAATTTTTCAAGAGCACACTCGTGCAATAAAATTTTGAAGTTCATCACTTCAGATTAAAAGTTGTCTAGCCGAATCAAATGGCCTAGACCACCATAATTAAATCGTTCATTCACCATGAACTCTAGAACTTTTTAAAACAATTTTAAGTGAAAATGAAAAATAATTTTATGACTTCATAATACCGCATTTTTGGCACAGTGCGTTGAGGATTCCGTCATCACTATGACTTCATGATACCGCACCTTCACAGAAGATACGTTGAGGATTCCGTCATACATCATCTCCACACCATGGCTTCAATGGCGTAAGATGGTTTTGTAAATACATTTTGATATTTTAAAATCAATTTTGTCTAGTTGAATCAAGTAGCATAGACTCTTATTTGAACGTTTCAAAACATTTTGAAAAATTACTTTTGTTTTTATCATACCACAATAGTAAAGATGTGACATTTCACATCTCAAATTATTGTGTTGATGATAACCAGAAAACTTTTGTATTTTTAAAAGCACATAAGCACGATTTTAAGATTTTCAAAGTCTAGCATAGCTAGAAGATTTGGAATATCCTAAAACCTCAAAATAATCACCAATTTTACTTCTCATCTTTTCCAGCTTAATAACTATATCTATTATAGCTTAAATCTTGCTACTTAACTCTACCCACACTCACTGTTCATCCAACTTACCACGTATTTGGGCTCAAGAACTTACCACAATTGTAATATCCCAAATATTTTCCAAAGTGATCTAACAAGATTAAAGCAAAGGTTGTCAATTCAAAACCTAAGATCGATTGCTCAAGCATACCTTGAGCTATCTTAAAAAAATATATACGACTCGAAACTACGATCGTATATAATAAAGAGGTTAAACTGTTTAACCTAAACTATGTGTTATGTGATTGTAAAGCTTGAATTGAGCTTTTAAATGTGATATGTGAATTATATATGTGTAGGATTTTGTGTTTTGGTTTGAGTAGTTAACCTTAACACTTATTAAAAATCAGAAGTCAATTTAGGGCAAAAACCTAAATTGGAAAAAGAGTTAAAACCTAAACCCTAACCCTAGGGTCTACACCCTAGGAAATAACCTAGGCCCTCGAGCAAAATGTGAAGGTCAAATTGACATTCCGTTTAAGGATTCAACTTTCCCACGATTTGAAAACACGTAACAGTCAATAAAAGTTTTTTACGAAAAACGTGTAAAAGCACTATTCACGAGGTGACGTTTTTCATTCGTTTGACTGTTTCTTTCATCTGTAGGACTTCTTGTATTTCACGATATAGTGTTAATATGAGGTTTAGATGTCAGGGAATCAATAAAATTTTCTGGAGAAAAAGACGAAAATGTCACGATTTACGAGAAAACATTTGTCGTCTTTTTGACTGTTCTTTTCGATATTTTGATATATCGTATTTCACGAAATAGCATTTATATGAAGTATAGATATTATTTAGCCAATAAAAGTTTTACTCGAAAAACGTATAAAACACTATTCATTTGGGAAATTTTCTTCCGAATTTTGAAAATTCACATTCCTGAATAGCATTTTTATTGACAGTAGATGCATTTTGACCAACAAAAATTTTACCCAAAATAATTTATGGAGATTACTATTCACGTATACGGGATGAATACGTAGCGAATACGGAAGTTACGAACGCGTGAAATTTTGAACGACTAAAAAATGTTTTAAAACGAAGAAGTTGTGGCCGTTTAACCGAGCCGGGGTCTGGCAGTCCAACAATCTGCCCAAATCCGAAAATTTGGCTTTAAAATGAGTTTTTGAGTTAGCCAATTTTCCAAATAATTTCACCTATGGAAATAGTCTAGTTAAGTTATTCTAAGACTTATTCAAAAGGAAAGTTTGATAAACTAACATTCGGGGTCGCGTAACCCTTTTTGTAGGCGTTTAACGATTTCCCGGGAAAACCCTAACATGGTTTTAAGGCAAGTCTTCTAACTCTTGCTATGTGCTACTTGTTTAGTATTGTTAAAATGATAAATGAGATGTATAATGTCATGTTATTATGCAATAGATGATATGTGAAGTCTTTAACTGATGTTTACAAGCCTTCTAACTGTTATGCGTTATGTTTACGATGTATGAACATGATTTATACACTTTGTGTGTCAATGTGATATAAATTATTGGAACGTGAGTTATATGTGATATTAAATGGAAAATTATGTTCAGTCAATGCATGTTAAAGTTTATATGAAAGCATAAACCGCGTATGTGATGTATGTTAGACTTGCTGAGCCGTCGTGCTCATTCTTGCGAATAAAACCTTATTTGCAGATTAAAGGTGAACGTTAAGAAGATCATGAACGTAAAGATGAAACATAGATTAGGTTTTCATGTTTATTACTTGTATTTGTATAAGTCATAACTACTGTTGTAATATGAACAAACAAACATGTAACCGAATATTGAATGAATGATATAAATTATTATCATCAGAATGTTGTTATGTCTTTATTTTGATATAACCTAGAATTGTTAAGACTTAACATAGTATTGATAATGATCTACTTGTATGGATGAGGATCGGTAAATAACTTATGAGTGTTGTACATCCGAGACAGGACTAAGCGATGTTGACTGGTCAAATCCATCGTTAAGGTTCCTCGGACCCAGGTATAACTCTTATTACTATTCTGAATACCATATAAGTAGGATTATTGATATGAAGAGATATCACTATAAACAAATATGTTTCGAATGAGGATTTTAACTAGTTGGGTAATGTTCTGTACGGAAAGAGAATTTTGCACCGGACAAAGATACAACCATTTGTCATGGATAAAGATGCAAACATTTATCACGGGTGAAGATACAAACATTCACCGCGAGATTCTCTGTTCCCAAGAGCCGTCCTAATGATTTAATGTCGTGGATGTTGGAACATGTAAAGTTATAGAATATTTAAATCCTAAGGTTAAAATTAGACCGTTATATATGGTTTTATCCATTTATACGGATGAAATACAAGTTGATACTTGTATACTTATGAGTTCGAGATCAAGTTAAGATCCAGGGACAAAGTTAAGAGAAAATTTTAATGTATAGTCTAAAATAAGACTAATTCAACCAATATGATTATGGGATCATTGGTTAAGTCGATAGATCTACGAAATTAACGTACAAGGTCCGCCGCATCGAAAGCGCGGGGATTTTGGGGGCGTTACAGTTGGTATCAGAGCAGTGGATTATAGTTTTGAGGTAACAAGTACCTTAGAGTATAATCTGATGGATTAAAAAGAAATGGACTTGTGAAGAGTCCGTATATAAATTAAAAGATATGCATAAATCTTATTAAATCTTAATACATAAAAATTATTATGTGAAAAGAAATATAATGAATAAAGATAAACTCTTTACGAGAATATCTGAAGATAAATGGACTCTTAATGAGTTCTCAAAGCAAGCAATAAGATAAAATAATCTTATTGGTTTTTGTGTGAAACTGTTTCATAAAAATGAAATGGTGTGTATGGTATGTTGTGTAATTATACCTAAGAAAAGAGATGAGTAAACTCATAAGGAATGTAAATGATGAAGGAATGAATTAAGAAAAGAAAGTGACTAAGATAGTTATAGAACAATTAGGGATTTCAATTGAAAACTCATATTAGTAAAACTGAGTATAACGACTCTCTTGTATGGGAAAGAGTTTAATATGCTTCAGAAAACCGATCTAACTACATTGTTGGTATGAATGATTCATGGTCAGTGTTCTCAAAGTGGGTTACACACTGAATGAAATCATTTGAGGATAGTGTTGATGAGACGGGGAACTGATTCATTACTTCTTGGGTGGAGGAATAACTCAGTTTGCTATATTGATAAGTAAATTAAAATCTTGTGTCAACTTTTCTTTGTATATATTTTGAGAAGGTGATTCTTTTCTCATATGTATATTGACTAGTTAGTAGTTGTTACGTCATAACTATAGTTTTAAAACTATTTGTATGTTAGTTACTGAGCGAACGAACCTTGTTATGGACTTGGGCTATGATATGTTAATCGAACCGACTTATGAGATATGGCTATGATTTGTCTATCCAGTGCGATATTGATCAGTACCAATGTGCGCTGAGACATTTCAATTCCGTGTTGATGAGAAGGGGAACTAATATATTTGTTTGTACTTGGTTTAATATAACCAATCAGTTTACTATATTACTATATATTTGCAAAACTTGTGTTATGGTTAGAGAATAATGGAAAAGATAGAGGATTGAGGGTATTTCAAAAATCTTCTAGCTATGCTAGATCTTCATGGTTATATTCGCACTTGTGTGCCTTTGAAAAGAGTGGTTCACTAGTTGAACTGGAAAATTTTGTTAGTTCTTCACTAGCTATGTTATTCATATGTCTATGCTAATTGTTTTGGCTAGACGGATTTAATGTGAAGAATAAAAATGATTTATTCATCAACACCCCATTTAACCTGGTGTGAAGATGATACATGATGAGTCATCAACGCACTTTGCAAGGTGCGGTATACAGTCATAAAATTGCTTTTCAAAATGTTTGAATGGTTTAAATATGAGTCAATGCCAATTGTTTCAGCTAGACACCTTTGATTATGAAAAAAAAAAAAAGAAGAAAGAACGGACGTAGGAATTCGATAGACGCAATAAACCACGTCTTTAAAGATAATATGGTACGACAGGCTGATCACCTAAAGTACAACGTATGTGTGTTCTCGATCTTAATTGATTGTTACACAATGTATGGTGTTCTCAATCTTAATTGATTGATACACAAAGTATGAAGTGTTCTCAATCTTAATTAATTGCTACACAAGATATGGTTTTCCAGTCCGGATGATGATTTAAAAAATTATGGGTTATATAGTATTCATAGTTTTTGAATAAGGTACAGGTCTTGATTGACCGTTGTTTAAGTGAGAAGAATCCAAGATAAAGGAAGAATGAGACTGAATGTCGAGTATGAAAAGAGGTTTAAAACCTAGAGTTATGAAAAGAAATGTGAAGAGATAAGTGAACATTGTTCAGACCTAATCAAAGTATTTGAGGTTTAATGTGAGTAAAAGATGAATTTAGAAAATTCATGTTGAAGAGTAAATTGGAGATGATTATATTATAATTTCAAGGACGAAATTATGATAAGAAGGAAAGAATGTAATATCCTGAATATTTATAGCACTTATAAATATGATATTAAATGACTAAAGAAATTGTAAAGTTAATTTCGAGGACGAAATTCCTGTAAGTTGGGTTGAATGTAATATCCCAAATATTTTCCAAAGTGATCTAACAAGATTAAAGCAAAGGTTGTCAATTCAAAACCTAAGATCGATTGCTCAAGCATACCTTGAGCTATCTTAAAAAAATATATACGACTCGAAACTACGATCGTATATAATAAAGAGGTTAAACTGTTTAACCTAAACTATGTGTTATGTGATTGTAAAGCTTGAATTGAGCTTTTAAATGTGATATGTGAATTATATACGTGTAGGATTTTGTGTTTTGGTTTGAGTAGTTAACCTTAACACTTATTAAAAATCAGAAGTCAATTTAGGGCAAAAACCTAAATTGGAAAAAGAGTTAAAACCTAAACCCTAACCCTAGGGTCTACACCCTAGGAAATAACCTAGGCCCTCGAGCAAAATGTGAAGGTCAAATTGACATTCCGTTTAAGGATTCAACTTTCCCACGATTTGAAAACACGTAACAGTCAATAAAAGTTTTTCTCGAAAAACGTGTAAAAGCACTATTCACGAGGTGACGTTTTTCATTCGTTTGACTGTTTCTTTCATCTGTAGGACTTCTTGTATTTCACGATATAGTGTTAATATGAGGTTTAGATGTCAGGGAATCAATAAAATTTTCTGGAGAAAAAGACGAAAATGTCACGATTTACGAGAAAACATTTGTCGTCTTTTTGACTGTTCTTTTCGATATTTTGATATATCGTATTTCACGAAATAGCATTTATATGAAGTATAGATATTATTTAGCCAATAAAAGTTTTACTCGAAAAACGTATAAAACACTATTCATTTGGGAAATTTTCTTCCGAATTTTGAAAATTCACATTCCTGAATAGCATTTTTATTGACAGTAGATGCATTTTGACCAACAAAAATTTTACCCAAAATAATTTATGGAGATTACTATTCACGTATACGGGATGAATACGTAGCGAATACGGAAGTTACGAACGCGTGAAATTTTGAACGACTAAAAAATGTTTTAAAACGAAGAAGTTGTGGCCGTTTAACCGAGCCGGGGTCTGGCAGTCCAACAATCTGCCCAAATCCGAAAATTTGGCTTTAAAATGAGTTTTTGAGTTAGCCAATTTTCCAAATAATTTCACCTATGGAAATAGTCTAGTTAAGTTATTCTAAGACTTATTCAAAAGGAAAGTTTGATAAACTAACATTCGGGGTCGCGTAACCCTTTTTGTAGGCGTTTAACGATTTCCCGGGAAAACCCTAACATGGTTTTAAGGCAAGTCTTCTAACTCTTGCTATGTGCTACTTGTTTAGTATTGTTAAAATGATAAATGAGATGTATAATGTCATGTTATTATGCAATAGATGATATGTGAAGTCTTTAACTGATGTTTACAAGCCTTCTAACTGTTATGCGTTATGTTTACGATGTATGAACATGATTTATACACTTTGTGTGTCAATGTGATATAAATTATTGGAACGTGAGTTATATGTGATATTAAATGGAAAATTATGTTCAGTCAATGCATGTTAAAGTTTATATGAAAGCATAAACTGCGTATGTGATGTATGTTAGACTTGCTGAGCCGTCGTGCTCATTCTTGCGAATAAAACTTTATTTGCAGATTAAAGATGAACGTTAAGAAGATCATGAACGTAAAGATGAAACATAGATTAGGTTTTCATGTTTATTACTTGTATTTGTATAAGTCATAACGACTGTTGTAATATGAACAAACAAACATGTAACCGAATATTGAATGAATGATATAAATTATTATCATCAGAATGTTGTTATGTCTTTATTTTGATATAACCTAGAATTGTTAAGACTTAACAAAGTATTGATAATGATCTACTTATATGGATGAGGATCGGTAAATAACTTGTGAGTGTTGTACATCCGAGACAGGACTAAGCGATGTTGACTGGTCAAATCCATCGTTAAGATTCCTCGGACCCAGGTATAACTCTTATTACTATTCTGAATACCATATAAGTAGGATTATTGATATGAAGAGATATCACTATAAACAAATATGTTTCGAATGAGGATTTTAACTAGTTGGGTAATGTTCTGTACGGAAAGAGAATTTTGCACCGGACAAAGATACAACCATTTGTCATGGATAAAGATGCAAACATTTATCACGGGTGAAGATACAAACATTCACCGCGAGATTCTCTGTTCCCAAGAGCCGTCCTAATGATTTAATATCGTGGATGTTGGAACATGTAAAGTTATAGAATATTTAAATCCTAAGGTTAAAATTAGACCGTTATATATGGTTTTATCCATTTATACGGATGAAATACAAGTTGATACTTGTATACTTATGAGTTCGAGATCAAGTTAAGATCCAAGGACAAAGTTAAGAGAAAATTTTAATGTATAGTCTAAAATAAGACTAATTCAACCAATATGATTATGGGATCATTGGTTAAGTCGATAGATCTACGAAATTAACGCACAAGGTTCGCCGCAGGTAAAAGCGCGGGGATTCTGGGGGCGTTACAACAATCATATGGTTTGAGGAGCTTGTCCTAGTCAGACTAACATCGCCCATTCGCTGAGGGGCTCCACCACATGACTATGAGTCACGAACTTACTATACGTGTCGGTTCTCAGAACACGCAACTAATCTTACTCTTTCTCTCTTCCTATATATCAGTCACATATAGAAGAAAAGAATTACCTTCTCAACATACATAACTGATACCGTAACGCTGGATCTCCACTGATTATCATGATAGGAAGCTAAGTAAGTACAAATCCCCGTCCCATACTAAGGAAGTGCACACTCAGCCACTACCATGAGTCCTCAATGAAAATCCCACCAACCTCTAACTTCTTCTTAACTTGATATGAATTTTCTCAATTCATACATTATCACACTCAACACTTCAAGAGTTCACTTATTACTATTTCACAATATCTTTCTTCTTATAGCATCATGCTACCTACACATCCTCTTAATCATTTAACAGACCATCTGTCATTCCATGATTTTACTATGATCACCATGTGATCTTAATTCACAATTGAATTCACTATATGATTTCTTACTTACTATAGGATCGTTTAATTCCACAATCTTCTCACTTATCTTTGATCATTTTCACTTTACGATCATTCCCTTTAAAATCTTGAATCAAGTGTTCCCTGATTCTTTTCCATTTATTTTGATCATATCCTTGAAGATCATTCTTAAATCTCCTCAAATATACACTTATTTTTTTCTTTATGAATTTCATATATTTAACTCTTATTGCTTAAACTCCATATGAGTCTATCCTTTCACTGCCTTCTATATATTCTCATGATTATAGCCTAAGGTACTGCTACCTAAGAACCATAACCTATCAGCTCTGATACCAACTTGTAACGCCCCTAAATCTGGGTACCTTGAACCTTGGACTTGGTACGTCATGATACATCATCTTCATACATGTTCTATAACTAACGCGGAATATATAAACATAAATTGTTTATTTCAGAGTATTCTACAACATGTCCCAAGGTTTCTAACCTTAACTTACATATATACCTTTAGATTCACAAAAAGGTTTACACAGTTAACTTACATCAAATAACAAATTAGTTAACATGCATAACACAATAATCTTGTCCTTTGCTTTTGTCTCCGTCTTTCCTCGAATAAGCGTATTAATCTGAAATTTGTTATCATGATATAGCAAGGGTGAGCAACGAATTTGCTTAGCAAGTTTAAATACAATAAAGATATATCATGATTGAAAGAAAGAATAAGTTTTTGGATTTTCAACAACATAATAATTGTGAAAGAGTACGAATCATAATTTCAATAATTGAATGACTGAATCAATTAATGTTGAGTGTTAATAATGACCATGAACAAATTTAACTGAACCTTATGGTAATGAAGGTGATCAGCCTTTCATACCGGATGAACATATGCAATATGCACTATGTGTGAATCAATAATTTAAAGAGGTGGAATAATTATAAAGAATTAAACCACTACCATGCTTGAAACATAACAACTCAAATTTGAGTTAAGAGGAACTTGCTCAATATAACTTTGAGTAAGGTTAGGGAAACTTGCTCAATAAAATAATACATCCTGCTCGAATATAAATTGAGTAGGGTTTAGGGAACCTGCCTTGTCCGTCGATTACTGCTACATAATCTAATTTAATCTCTTATGAAAGACCTATCAGTTATAAGATTGATCTTTCAATTAGCATATCTTATTATACCTCATAACACAACTTCTAATATTTAAACACATAATCAAATATTAGATAGTACCTTAACACCATACGTATTCATAATTCTAAGACTAGTACACATCAAGTTTTTAACAGTGTTCAATATAGTATGCTGAGTGGTTTCCCACAAATAACCAGCAAACTAGTTTCCGTCTCGTCTAGAGTGTTTTCAAAATCCAACAAATTGGATTCAAACTGTACTCTCCTTTTTAACGTATTGGATTTCCAATTCATTATACAATTCAATATAGCCTATTGAATGACCAATCAATAACTTTGAGTAAGTTAGAGAACTTGCCTCAGTCGCAAATTACGCTACGCGAATAAAAATATTTTTCTCTCGAAAATCTAATCATTAATAGGTTAACTAGCAATTAGTGCTAACTCCAATTAATCTATTTAGCACATAATTGTCACATATTACACGTATGTATCACATAACACAGCCAGTATGCTATTTTGATGACTTTAGGTCGAATAAATTATGCTTCACAATTTATTCGGATTTTACATAATTACCCATTTAATTATTCAAGATACAAACATATTTTCCAAAAAAATATGAAATTAACTTATTATTTTTATATCTTCTGGGAATCAGTATCATATTATTCCCCATACACAGGAAAATTTTCTTTTAATTTTTCAAATTTGTTTACTATTTTTAATTATGCCATTTCTGTCTAAAACGGTAATAATTATTAAAAATCAAATTATTATTAGAAAACTCTGAAACTTGACAGAAAGCTTTATTGTACCATACTTAACACCTTGTAGCGTTTTCAGAATTTTTGGAGTATTAAAACTCAACTTATGGCAGTTTCCGTTTTTAAAACCGAAAACTTCACTCAGTCGCTGTGATCCCATCTGAAGTCGGAATGACTTCATTTTTGGACAGGAGCTTCATTTTAATATATAGTATCATAATCCAGAAGCTAGGAATTTTTAAAGTCCGTTTAATGGTCCAAAACAGTCCGGGAAGATTCTGGACAGTAGGGTTTTCACAGTTTTTGCATCTGGACAGTTTTACGGGAAAAATCATTAAAAATCGCTCGTAACGGAATTTAGTCAATCAAGTTGGGTTTGTTCCGGAACTCGAAAATCTAGGTCCCTTCACGGACGGATTTTTAAAATGAGCTACGGTTTGAAACAGTTACATGTCCAAAGTGGCTGTCCAAATTAGGGTTTTTACACAACATTATAACTTGATAGATCTAGGGTTTTCTACACATTTAAGGTCATGGATACATGTTTAAACCATGTTTAGACATCAATAAAGTATCACAACATATATTAACCATCAACATGATTTAAAAATCATTTTTGACATGAAAGAGTTTACAAATCATCACAAAACCCATTAAAAACACAAAAACCTAACTCCAAAATTTAAATCTTATATCAACACATAGATCAAATTTTCTTCATACAAATCACCACCTTATATCTTCGGATCCTTCATGATCCCCACACATAAACTTCACCCACAACCAAGCATGGCTTAAAACAAAAAAATAAAATCAAAACCTAGTAGATCTAAGAGCAAAGAACTCATACCTTCTTGATTGGTTGCTAGCTTGCTTCCTTGCTTTGATCCACTTAGCAAATAACTTCCTTTGATCTTGACTCGGTGACTCACTACCTCAACTCACTATTTATCTCACAACTCACTTCTTTTCTTTCTTAACTCAATGAGTTAACTCATTCTCTCTCTACACTAGCTATGAGAGGACTACTTAAAATTCTTCAAAAGCTTCTATCAAACGAGCTTAGCCTCTATTTATAGGCATAAAACCTATACATACATAAGCTATAAGTATACATTCTAACTAGACATTTGCTTCAATTGTCAACTTTAGTTCCTTTAGTTTAGGACTTAGTTAGTCCTTTATAAATGCCAGCAAGAAAGCCAAGATTTACACTCAATCTTTATGCAAACAAATCAAGCAACATGCCACAATTTCAACTCCTTGTGGGGCCCTCATTATGGCCGGCCATGCCTTGATAAATCCAACCATTTTTTCTTTTCTTTTAAATAGCTAACTTGTATAAATCAAATAATCTAGAAGCTTTGATGTTGGATCATTCATTTGGGCTATAATTAATTCATTTGGGCTACTAAAAATCCTTGTAATCCATCATCTTGTTGGACCATAATTTAAATCAATTAATCATTCCTTTACTTCAACCATTAGGCTCATTAAATAATCCAACTTGTTTGGGCTACTAATAATTCCAACTAGTCTCCAAAATAAATATAACATTGGACTAATTATAAATCCAATCCATCTTTTGATCTAATCACTTAATTAAATATATCTTGGGCTCTACTAAAATAGCCACCATCGTATTAATAATTAATTTAACCCAATCTCATAATCCAATTAGACTTGCTCCCTTATGGACTATAGATTAATTATTTATTGGGCTCTAATTAAATACCCACAAGCATCCAATATAATTATGCATAAAATATTTTAATTTCTCTTCTAACTTTGATTTATCAAATTAATTAAATCATACTCCTTCAACCATTCTTATTGTCATTTATGGCAATCCTACAAGTTTTGATAATTAATTATCATAAGCTTAAGCTATTTCTTGCTCACTTGATTTCCTTGTCCTAGATTCACTTAGTTAATATTAAAATAAATTAACTAATACATCTTACACATATAATTCTCATGAAAAATTTATTTTCTTAATATACGCTATTTAATAACACATAAAAATCTCAATCATTACATTGTTTCATCCATCAAGGGTATTTTAGTCATTAACCACCCTCTTATAGGGAAAAATAATCATCTCACAATTTTTCATTATTCATTGGTTATTATTCATTACCAATTGGTTATTACACCTTAGCTATTAACCATTCTTGGTTTATACATTAAATATTGCCAATCATCTACAATGCTTAACTTCAATATGGTTATTTCTTAACCACGGTCATACACAATTCTTCTAACAAAATTTTAAACGTCATTTCTTGTCCACCTTCTCATTTTGCATTTCTTATGCTTCAAATTTTTCGAAGAAAATTCTACACGTATTCTCACATATTAAACCATATAGGTTTTTCTCAGATCATTACCTTAATAAAAATACATAATCATTTCTCCACACTTTTCTTCTTATCTCTAGGTTTTATACCTTAACCTTATGTTATTCACAATATCTATGCTTAATCTTCCTTATATAAGGATCACCGATCAAAATCAACAGATTAATTATTTAATATTTCACATTTATTATTTTCGTAAATATTCGGGATATTACACAAGTGGGCCCCCATGTAGCCGGCCAACTCCCTTTAATTTGTCCAATTTTGCTTTATTTTTAATGTCAATATATATATATATATATATATATATATATATATATATCTTAGGACTTAGGACTTAGGAATTAAATATGTTTGGCTCATCCATTTAATTTGGTTAGACTCAATTTAATTGTTTTATTGGGCTAACATTAAATAACCTATGTTATATTTAATTAAAACAAGCATTGGGCTAGTTAATTATTACATAGATCAAGATTTAAATTGATTGCATGGACTACTAGGTAAATTGATTTGACCTAGTTTAATACCTCATTTGGACTAATAATATAATCCAATTAGACTTGGTTTAATTAATTATATCACATTACTTCATTACCAGATAAATATACACATACACAAGTATATTTGTAAAATTATTTAATGCACAATTAATTAGTATAGAATTTTATTTCATTGATAATTATTTAATAATTATAATTACTATAACATATAGAATTCGTGGTCATTACGTGACGGCTCTGATGAAGGGGATCAAGTTCAAAAGTTTTTTATTTTATTTTATCAAATTGGGTTGTCTAAAGAGGCAAGAATTGTGGCAACCAGAGCAATAATCAAGGCTACAAAAACACATGAGGTGTGCATGGCAGCAAACAAGAGTTTTGTCAGAATGATGGAGCAGTAGGAGAATAAAATCTCCTTCTCCAAGGTAGATAAGGAAGTCAAATATCCACATAACATACCATTGTATGTGACGACAGTAATCAATGGAATGGAAGTCAGAAGTGCATTTATAGACAATGGGGCATCTGTGAACATAATGTCATACAATGTGTTCCAGCAACTAGGATTGTCGTAGAAAAGGCTCATTAAGGAGAAAACAAGTATCACAAGGTTTTCTAATTAGTGTACCAGAACTCTTGGCCATGTAAGAGTGGACATACAGGTGGGGAAGATAAGAGGACATGTGACGTTTCATATAGCAGAGATAGATACAGCTTTAGGAGGGCTGTCATTAACGCTAGCAAAATTAAAACCTTATTAATACTCTATGAACACAAAATTTAGTATAATGACAAGTAAGGGTAGATCCCACAAAGAGTAATATTGTTTTCAATTTATCATAATATTTCTAATAGTAGATAAAAACAAATAATAAAGAAAGGGATTTTGTATAAATTATAATTAACTAAATAAACGAGAGTAAATTAATAAGATTAATCAATAAATTAAAAACTTCAGTTCTTCGGTTATATCTCACTCTTACAATTAATAATTCAATTAATCAGAATATATTTGTATCCTTCCATGAAACTAATAACCCTAAATAACAACTGCTACTCGAAATTTTCTGTAATTTTAATCTAACAAAATAAGCTCTTCATTAAATTCTAGCCATTATACAACCTAGAACAAGCTCTATGAATTTAATATAATGGATGCATTAATATCAAGAAAATTAGATTATTCTAAGCAACAATTTCATAAGTTCGGACTGTTTAACTTATATGATGATAATTATAGCAATAAGCAAAAGTTTAACCACAATCATATATCACTATTCATTACCAACGATTATGAACAATATCAATTAAACGTAATAAATTCTTAATTCTAGCAAATGATAATAATTTGATCAATCTAACGAACTATAATCAAACCAATCAATTAAATTTAATATCAAATAAGTAATTAAAACATATTATCACGAATAATTTCATATAAGGAAGAATAAATAATATTTATGAATTGATTTAACCATTAACTGCAATCGAGTTCAAAATTCCCTTGAGATGAATTGAAAACTTAGCCTGACATGCTCTGCACAATAATCTCTTTAAATGAATGAATTTGTATATCAACCTCATTTACAAATCTTTAATGTCTATTTATACTAATATATAAAATCCTACTCCTACAATTGATAGGAGACTTAATTACAAAAGAAATAAAATCAACTATGAAAATAAAGTCCTAATTTGAATCAAAGTTACTCAAAATCGCGTGGTCAAACCCACGTTGACTTTTCTGAAATTCGCTTACTGTGCCAGGGTGCAGTCTTTCAACTGTAACATCGCGTCAGGGCGCAGTCACTCGACCGGGGCCCTTTTTGAATTCACAGTCCGTGCATTCCTCTTGGTCACATCGCGCCAAGGCACAATCTTCCTTAACAAAACCTATGCCGGGGCGCAGTGCCTTTATTTTCAAAATTGACTTTTTCCTACAAAATATAATTATAAACAATATAAAATTACTAAAAATAATAAAAATACATAAAATTAAATAAATTATCTAAAACACTAAAAATATTTTAAAACTCATAAATAATTAAGCATAAAATACCTAATATATAGATATAAAAATATACTTATCAAATACCCCTACACTTAAATCTTTGTTTGTCCTCAAACAAATAAAAATAAAAAACTATAAGAATTAACACACAAAAACACATATAAGATACTTAAGCAACAAATCCCCATAAATTGGATCAACAACCTCAAAGATTATGTAACATGATTCAAAAGAAACATCAAAACTCGACAAAATTTAAAATCTCAACATAATCACTAATTCCACAAATATTCAGAATTCTTTAGTGTGAGTGTGTGTATGTTCCCACTGTTTCAAGTAGTCAGAATCTAGATAAACTCATACAATTAAACATTTGCTGAATGACTCCATTTCAAAAGTAAAGCTTTATTTTTCACATCACTATTGACTAAATAAGGCAATTATATAAATAAAGGATCACACGAATTTAACATGTAATAACTTTTATTTACTTAAGCGAGTACATATAATTTTTTCATCTCGCTTCATATGCGTATATACGGATGAATGCGTGTTACGCTCCATTTCACCCTCATATATCTCTCTTTTCTTCTTAGTGAGTACATTTTATGCTTCATCTCACTTTAATTTACATACTTTACTTGTGCAATGTCTAATTTTTTTAAGTTTTTCAGAATTACCCATGTAACAAACTTTCGACCAACGACTCTCAAACCAATTGGCCTTAGGACAGTAGATGTAGACACATCCCCAAGGGCTTACTTATTCGAATAAAAAATGCCACAAAATTTTAACTAAGTCAAGTTACTTAATATCATAAATTTTTTCTTTTTATTTTCCTTAAATTTAAATATTATCCAATATTTCCCCAAGCTTATATAAAAACCTAAACTTAGCACGAAACAATGTCAAATAAAAATTTCAAATTTTCAATGATAATCCTCATAAACATTCAACTTAATAAGTTCTATAAATAATAACTATTCAAACATTAGGACATGTGCTTATAAATTTAAAAGAATCGTGAAAATCGCAAAAATAGCTCAACTGTCAAAATATAAACCCCGCATATTTGTTAATATCTCTTAAATAATAGTAAATAATCAAAGTCTTATCATCGGCCCTATCCTAATTCACAAGATTAATTACTCAAGTAACTACTACTAAAACAAAAAAAAGAAAACAAACGTCCGATGATTGCTTTTTATACCTAGTTATTAAATACTTTTGAACTTGATGATTTTGTGAATTCTTTAACATTTTAGTTAATTTTATGTGTTTCTATATTATTATTGTCAATTATGGTTTAATATTATTTTTATGTGTTTTATTTATACTTTAGGTAATTTATATTATTTATATATATTTTAATTTTGTTTTTGTAGAAAAATATAGCCGGCAAGGGCATTTTGATAATTTCTAACAAAGCCACCATCGCAGCGGTGCCCTGCTACCGCCACAGTGGTAGTACAAAACTCAAAAATCAGAACAGGCCATCGTCGCGACGCTCAATGGTTCTGCCTAGAAAAATTATAACTACCACCGCAGCGATGCCCTTTTATCGCCGCGGAGGTGCACTATTCATGTGCAGGATTTTTTCTTTTAAGTCCAGTTTTCAGCCCTAATTTTCATAATCTCATTTTTCTTTTTCATTTAGGCTGGGAGAAAGAAGCTAAGGCAGAGAGAACAGATGAAGGAAGGTGGTTTTCTTTCATGGGGGACCACCATACCTTTGATTTCTTGAACCCAATCCCTCATTTTTTGGAAAATTAATGAGGAATATAAAGAGCAAGCAAAAGAGCATACTTGGAAGCCATTAATGGATAGAGCTTGAAGATTGAAGCTTGGGTGACATAACTTTACTCTTATAAACTCTTATTTATCTTTGTATTATGATTTCTTGTTGGTTATGTAATGAATATTTGTTAATTTTCTTACATTAGAATCTAAGTTTGAAATGGAAACCAATATCGATTTGAGTTGTTTTTCTCGCTCTTGATTGGTACCATGTGGATTGGTTTGTCATATTTATGCTTCATGTATTAATTAATTGCAAGTGATTGATTTGGAGAACCTATATAAAATTGGAAGATGGATTATAGGTTTTAGCCTAAATATGATAACATGTGTCGTGCATTTATTCTTAGGAACGTATGCATAATTTGTGAGTAGGATAGACATATACATGCATGCCACGTGTAGCCAATGTGAGAATTTATGCTTAAAACCCTACTTGTGTTAGTTCTTATAGAAATTATTTGAATTATCTTGTTGTCTAAATTCTATCGAATGGAATAGGTTTGGATGTGATATACTTATTTGGCTATCGAAAGATGCATATAAGTATTATCGTATTCTCAGTTGATAATTCGTCGTGACCATAAGATTGAGAAGAAAGTTAGGAGATGAAAATGACGTGTTGGGAGAAATTACAAATTTAGATTAACTTATCTTTAACTGCTTTCTAGTTTAATTGTTAATTTGAGTTATGTCCATTTACATTTTCCTTCCTTCCTTCAATCAAATGTTTAACTAAGATTGGCTCGATAGACATTAGTACTTGGAAAACTGTTACAACTAATTTCTCGTGGAATCGACTTTTACTTTCACTTTATTACTTGATGACCGTGCATTCTTGCACGTTATTCATTCAAATGAATTCGAGATCGGAATTTAACTAATAAATAAAATATAAATAAATAGTTCCGATTTTGACCAATAAGTTTTTGACATTATTGTCGGGGAATTAGTTTTTGATTATTTTTCAATATTGATTTTATTCGACTTGATTTTTGTTTAAACTTGTATTTTCTATTTCAACTAATAGAGTCAGAACGAAGACTATAAAACAAGCGCTAATTGGGAGGCAACACAAGTTTCTCTAATGCTTCATTTAGTTTTGTTTTTCTTGTTCAGGTTATAATGTATCAAATGATGGAAAACAGTTACAATTATGGGAGAGAAAGTTGACAATTAACCCAAGCTTCAGGAAAGTCCTTTGCTTTTTGCTTTAATTCTTTCATTTCTTTTAGTGAGGATAATGTAAATTTCAAGTTTGGGGGTCGTTTACGCTTTATATTTTGTATTTTGTTTAGTTTTATTTTATTTTATTTTATTTTATTTTGAATTTTGTGGTATACTCTCTACAAATCCTCACGAGACAAAACTCGTCATCTTAGGCAACTTAAGATTTAAAGACGTGTTGCACGTGCAAAGTACAACCATATTTCCTATGAAAATGGAAGAGTTACGTTTATTTTTGTTTTGTTTTGTTTTGTGTTGTTATGTTTTGTTTTAGAGTCAGTGTAGTATAGGTTTGAGTTTCTTGGGTATTATTTTGATGTGATTAAAACTATAATCATTGATCAGGCTATTGATTGTTCTTATTATAACTCATAAAAAATGGATTAATGTTGTTTAGTTTGTGTGCTTGACTTGTTGTTGGTTTTTACGTTTCTTGTGATCCTTTCACTTTGAGCACATCACCATTGGTAACGAGCTAGTTATGTTCTTGATGATGTTTATATAACTTCATGCTTATGGAAGTTTGCTTTTACTCTAGAATTTGTTTATGCATCATTCGAAGCTATTTTCCCATTTTGATATGTTTATTTTTTGCTAGTGTGAGATGGAGCATAAAATGCACACACACACACACACACACACACACACACACACACACACATATATATATATATATATATATATATATATATATATAATATAATAAGTTACTTGACTAGTTTATTATAATGACACATTCTCACCAGTAGAAATGCTTAAGTTTATTCAAATTTTGCTTGCAATAGAAGCTTACTATTATAAGATTTGATAAATGGACGTGAAGACGACCTTTCTTAATTAAAACTAGAAGATGATGTATATATGATACAACCAGAGAAATTTATCTATAAAGATAGAGAAAATCAAGTATGTAAGATACAACAATCCATTTATGAATTGAAGCACATTTCTTAAAGATGGAACATTTGTTTTGATGAGACAATCAAAGATTTTAATTTTATTAAAAATGAGGATGAGTCATGTGTGTACAAGAAGGTTAGTGAGAGCACTGTTTCCTAGTACTGTATGTTAATGATAAACTACTTATAGGGAATGACTTACTAATGCTGCAATCAGTAAAGATATGATTGTCTAACATTTCTCTATAAAAGATTTGGGAGAAGCATCCTATAATTTGGGGATAAAGATCTATAGAGATAGATCAAAAATGATACTTGACTTAACCCAAGGAACGTACATTGATTCGATGCTAAAGAGGTTTAGCATGAAAAACTCCAAAAGAGGTCCCATATTGATGAGTCATTGAGTGCATCTCTCTTAGAAATTGTCCCAAAAGACATCCGAAAAGAAACATCGCAAGAATAAGATACCTTATGTTTTTTCGATGGTATCTATCATGTATGGTATAATATGTACTAGACCTGTTCGTGCTTATGCACTAAGTGTGACAAGTAGATATCAGTCCAATCTTGAAGAAGAACACTAGAAGGGAGTGAAAAATATTCTAAAGTACTTAAGAAAAACTAAAGATGTGTTTTTTTGTTTATGGTGGGTCTAATTTGAAACTAGAGGGCTATATAGACTCAAGTTTTTAGACTGACCAAGACGATAACAAATCCATTTTAGGGTATATGTTTACCTTTTGAATGGTGGTGCAGTGCATTAGAAGAGTTCCAAGTAGCAAACAATTGCTGATTCAGTGACAGAGGTAAATTATATGTAATGTTCCGAACTTCCGAGATAGTTGCAATCTGAATTTATCTGCATAAATAAAGATTGAATTACATCTCATATATGTTATGGAATTTTCATATGTGTTTATTTTTGTGTTTCGTTTCAAGAATCCAACTTAAACAATTATTAGAAAAATAAAAGTCATTTTTTAAAATTAAAAAAAAACTAAAATTAAAACCATATTCATCAAGTCCATGAATGTTGCCAGTACATTTGTTAATCCAAATGACATAACTAGAAATTCGTAATGTCCATAACGTGTTTGAAACGCTATCTTCGGCACATCTTCTTTTCTAACCATTAGTTGATAGTAATCTGACCGTAAATCAATCTTAAAGAAGTGTTCGGCTCCCTTCAATTGATCAAACAAGTCGTCTATCCTAGGTACTGGATACTTATTCTTTATGGTCAACTTATTCAGTTCACGATAGTCGACATATAATCTTAAAGTTCCATCCTACTTTTTGACAAACAACACAGGTGTTCCCCATGGAGAAACACTAGGTTGAATGTACTTTTTTTTTAATAATTCTTGTAGTTGAACCATCAACTCTTTCATCTCCACAGGTGCCAACCTATATGGAGCATTCGAAACCGGTGCCGTTCCCGGTGTTAAGTTGATGACAAACTCGATCTCTCTATCAGGTGGAAGACCGGGTAAGTCATTGGGAAATACGTCTATGAATTCCCTTACGAGTGATATTTGATCTATATCTAACTCTTTCCGTTGAGTATCTACGGTATAGGCCAAATAGCCTTGACACCCCCTACTTAAGTAATCCTTTTGCTTGCATTATTTCTTTCTAACTTGGAATTGTAGCCATCCTACACAAGAATTTAGTTTTAATTAGTATATTTCTTTCACATAACATTTTATGTTTAAAATTTAAGCATTATCTTTTAATTGCCTTAGAATATTTTATGTTTAATATTTATTTATGTCTTTTAATTATCTATGGACTCTTCACAAGTCCATTTAATCTTACTTCCATCAGATTATATCCTAAGATACTCGTTACCTTAGAGATATAATCTACAACTTTGATACTAACCAGTGATGCCCCAAATCACTATACTTACTATAGCTGATTTGATGCTCACTACAAATGCTAAATCATTAGGTCTATAGATGATTTCCTTTTTTTCATAAACAAAGTTCTCGTCTTAATTTCCAAAGATTTTTCATTATTTCATACTAACTCCTTGTAATCGATGCAAGGGACTTAATACTCATCTATAATATTTTAACCTTAAGATTTAGATATTCTATAACTTTACATATTCCAAGATTCACGGTATTAAATCATTAGGACAGTTCTTAGGAACAAAGAATCTTGTAATGAATGTTTGTATCTTCATCCGTGATAAATGTTTGCACCTTTATCCGTGACAAATGTTTGTATCTTTGTCCGATGCAAAATTCTTTTTCCGTACAGAACATACCTAACTAGTTAAAACCCTCACGTGAAACACATTTGGTTATAGTAATATCTCTTCATATTAATAATCCTACTTTTCTAACATTTAGAATAGTAATAACAAGTTTATACTTGGGTCCGAGGAACCTAACAATGAATTTGACCATTTAACATCGATTAGTCATGTCTCGGATGCTTACAGTACTCACAATGTTATTTACCATCCTCATTCTGATAATTAGTTCATATCAATACTGTGTTAATGTTTAACAATTCTAAGTCTTATAAAAGTAAAGACATGACAAGAATATGTGATTAAACTTGATATATATTGATATAGAGTCGGTTACACAATTTGCTTATTCATATCACATAAGTCATCAAGACTTTAAAATAAAAGGACAAGCAATTTAATAAAACATGTAAATTAATCTACGCATTTCTTCTTTCATTTCTTCTTCTTAGAGCCGGAGTTCATGGGTTTGTTTGCAATTTAGGTTTATTTCAAAGGTAAGCATACAAAAGCTCAACAATTTTAACACATAGAATATAAGTGAACACATACCGATATGGATTATAAGGATTCATGGTACAGCAATTGATATCATAAGTGTTTTAACATAACCAAACTGAGTAGTGGTTAGACATTGAACTGTTCGTTTGTCTTTCGACTTAGAACCATATACCATAGATATATAGAGGGAACCAACCTAACGATATTTTATGTTATGCATAACATACACTACACTGTCACTACTAGAAAATCGATGTATAACGACGAGATATAGCAACAGTCGAGGTGGAACCGTCTCAAAAGAAGGAAAATAGACCTTATAAAGACTGTCGATTACTGATCGTTGCTATATTAGGAAAAATAGGCCCTATAGCGACGATCAATTCCTAACCGTCAGTATATAAGGGAAAAATTGGCCCCGTACTTAGAAATATAGGCCCTATAGCAAAGGTCCACTCCTGATCATCGCTATAAGAATTTTATTTTAGCTAAAGGAATTTTACACTCCCTCCTTGCTGAATTGATCTCCAAAAAATTCCCTCCATTATTTTTCACTCTTAAAAACCCTCTTAAATCCCCTAAATCTCAACATTTGTAGACTTTAGAATTTTCTCCCAAAAACTAAATCCCTCTCAACTCCCCTAAATCTCTTATAGCCGGCCTTAAAATCTCTCATACCCAGCCCCATAATGGACGAAATCATCATACCTAACCCTTAAATGGATAGCAACGATCCATAGCGCAGAGAAGAGGAAGAAATCGTTGTCGGTGAAAAAGAAGATACCGGAGCACAAGTCACTACGATCGTAAGGCTAGAAGCGGTCGTCATCACTATCGGTGAAGTAGATGAAGATGCAATCCTCGATTTGTACTTTCTCTAAATCTTATTTTTGCTAATCTATCTTTTAGATATTTAATTGTTTTGAATTTTTGTGCAGTAAATCAAAGCTTTATAGATTTGATAAAGATGGAAATTAGGCTCCTGCAAAATGTATGGCCACCATTGCAAGTGTTTCCTTTTAAAATAAGGGTTTACGTTTTACTTGATGATTTTCTGGTTTTATAACTTTCAAAAACTATTTTTAAACTTCTAAAGCATATGATTATTGATTTTTCTTTGATTAGTCGACTTTGTGCTGGAAGCATGTGATTGTAAATTCTTGTAGGATTTATTATGATTTATATAATTGCCTGCTTTAACTTATCACAGGAAGAAAATGATTGCAAAGAATTGTAAGATTTATTAACTGATTGCTAGAATTTAGTAGTATTGATTTTTATCAGAATATTTCTCATAATGCATATGATTACTGACCTTTCTCGGATTCATGGTCTCATTATTCAAGAAATATTATTCCCGATTTTTTTCTGGATTAATTTACTTATAGTTGAAAGTATATGATTTTAGTTAGTTTTTTTTTTTTTTGAATTTCTTGATATATAATGGAAATAAAGAACCAGTATATAGCGGAATAAGGATATTTTATTGAATCCACTCTATTGTCCTCTTGAAATTAATGGAAATGGTGACTAAAGATTAACTTTTTTTGGTAGAAGATAATTTCTATTCCTTTAAATTAACTACGCTGAGAAATTAGTTAACAAGTCAATTGATTGTACCCTAATTTATTGTGGTTTCACAAATATTCTAGAATTACTATTTATGACTTATTGATGATTTTTGTGTCACATTGTGATAAAAATAAAGACATACTAATTAATGATTTTACATAGTAATTGCACTCTTCCTGCTAAAATGCAAGATATACAAACTCAATAGTTCTTCATATGCTTTGCCACATTCTTAATTTAGTGATAATTTTGTTGCAGGTATCTGCAACAGCTATTGACACAAACTACAAATATGCAGTTAACTCTTATCAACATTCATCTAAGGCTACTGATATTTCCAAAGGGTAGTTTTTAGTGCTATTGAACCAAAGAACCCAGCTTAGACATATAATAGCAATTTCCATTCAAGTACTTATTCTCTTTCTCCTTATGCATTATAGGTTCTTCCTATTGGCGGAGGAGTCCATGAAAGAGTTTTCTCCAGTAGCTAAAAGAAGTGCTATGGACTGGGTCTTAATCCCAAAGATGAAGGTTTTTATGTGATAATTAGTTACCAAACATAAATCCACTTGCACGTAAAAATTTGTGTTTTCTTGGATTCATTAAGTATGTCATTAATTTTATTGGTCAAGTGTGGATTTTTGTAGAATTCGTGGTGGAGTTGCATGCTATGATTTCATTGGACCATATTCCATTTTTTTTTTCATATTATAAGTATATGCTTTGCTTTTCCAGTTTATTAAAGAAAATTTTAAAATAGTAGGTCAATTGAAGAACTTAAAAGCCTAATACTTCCTTTATAGTTTGTACTCTCATGGACTCATGGTGCACTTCCTTAGCTACTAATTGTTTGTGAAATTGCTTGAGAGATAGTGAGTTTATGCTAGCTACCAATTATTTTTAAAATTGCTTTAGATAGTGAATTTATGCTAACAATTAACTATTCATATATCTATGCATTGAATCCTAGTTCTTTGCATAACTTTTCTAATTCTTGCATCTCTTGCATTTTTAATCTGTGTTTAATAGGTTGAGTATAACATTGGATGAAGTCAGCGTTTACCCCATTCCTCCTGCACTTTACCTTTTCAAGAATTTACTCCAGGTTCGTTTTGTTTTAAGTTTTTAGTATCGATGATTTCAATCATCTTATATTCGGATACATTCTATATTTTAGTAGTATTATATCTTTGCGTATGTGGATGCTCCAGACTATCAGATACTAAAGAATCTGAATATTATCAGCACTGGTGTAGTATATCAAATTATTCTTAAGTAAGATTTCCATCATGTATGTGCTTTACTTTATCGTTTAATCTTAAGGTATTGTGAGACTTTATATGAACATTGTGGTTGACTTATTAATTTCTTTCAGGTTAAGCAAGATTTAGTGGGCTGCTTTTCATTTTATTATGTGCAGGTTGCACCACAGCGCAAATAACATAGCTACATACGCCTCTTATCTTACTTGTAAAGGAGATTGATTCGTTCTGACATTATTTTGGCCATTCAATGATATACTACTACTACTAGTGCTACTCACTCTTATGTAGTAACTGAATGGCTAGCTCCATAAGTTTTGGCCTTAACAAACCGCATAGCTTCCTTCCTATAAATAATACTTGACACATTAGAATTGAATTAGTCGAGTAGTAGTACGCAGTAGTTGTTGAAAAATAAATAATTAAGTAATAAATTAAATATAAACCGAACTAGACTATGTCATCCTCTCACCTAAATTGTTAATGGTATGTAAGGCTTTCAACATCATAAATAAAATAATTGATGCACGTAGTTAGTTTTCCTATGTCGTTGTATCTTATTGTCAACCTTATTAATTAATAATCTACTATTTTTCATATTGTTGCTCCTCTTCAACTACTTTTCTTGTCTTTTGTTTTTTTTTTTTTTTTTGGGTTACTGCAGTAATGTTTTTGTTTAGGCATTCAATAGCTAAATCTTCTATTCTCTTTTGAATCTTTTCTTCCTGTATGAACAAATGCATGAAAAGAAGTACAAAAGAAGGAACAGTCCCAAAATAAATTAATTAAAATCTCTCTGTTCCACTAATTTTGACATGCTTCATTCCACAGAGGTTAAGAAACACACATACTGACCAAGACGTAAAAAAAAGTGTCAAATTTTAGTATATTTTAGTCAAGCATGTTATGTAGGCTTTTAAAATGCCCATGTAATTAATCATTTGTTTCTGAATCGCCTTTATGCTAGCTCATCATTGTGTTATAGGACATTGTTTCTTATAGATAAAGTAATCTTTATATTAATGTTGTCTTTATACATGCTTTGAACAAGCTCTCATATGCTAAGCTCGTTTCGAAGTCTGTTGGGGTTAGGGAGGGAGTTGCATGTTTTCTTGACTTACAGCAGCCTGATAGCTATGAGGTACCTCAACTTTAGTTTCATTTCAATGGTTATCACATAATTGATGTAAGAAATCAATTGTATTATCTTAAATCTCTCTGTGTGGAGGCTAAGAATTAATGGCTATACTGTAGTGTCACAAGGCCAAAAATTTAGTACCCAAAGTTGGAGTTCAGCTAACCCGTGCAAGTGAAGCAGTTTTTGAGATTTAGGTTGGTTCTTCAAATAGTCTTAAAACATATTAGGCCTTCTTTTATTTTTACTTTGTTTCCTAGATGTTCTAGAAATAGCTTACTACTTTAGACCTTTTTCTTTTTTCCCTGAATGCTTCAAGGGTCTCATGCCTTGTCTGCTTGTTTATTAAATTCTACATATTATTTTCTGAAGCTAAATAGTTAAACAAGAAACGTTAATGCAAACCTATTTACTTAAGAAATGGTTTTAAAAATTATTTTATTATATATATAATTTATCATTTACTAAATCACTTGAAATTGATTATGAATGTCCTATTTTAGAAGATTAATAGACTTTAAATTGTATATACAAGCTTACTTTCTTCATGTTTGTATTTGTAGTTGAGAATTTACCATTCGAGTTCATGTTAAAAGAGAGCATTGTTCCCAAATTGGAGGCCATTGAAATGTGATTAGAAATGTTTTTATTTTACTTTTGGTTAACTATAATTTGATGTATTTACTAGTTGTGATGTAAATGATTTTAAATGATTTAAATTTATTTATGATTGTTACAAGACATTATATTGTGTGTTGATTAACAACTTTATTAATATATATTTTTTAATATTTAGAAGGTCTATAACGACGGTCGTCGACCATTGTTATAGGCTTTTGTTAAGGCCTATAGCGACAGTCACAGTCGACTATTGCTATAGAACTTTTTTTAGCGACGGTCATAACTGTCGCTATTGATATGTATTAGCTGTCGGTAAAAAAACTTAAACACGTTTTTTGGTCTGGTTGGTAGTGATGGTCAGACCGTTGGTATACATATGTAGGACCGTCACTATAGGTTTTATCGACGGCTTCTAAAATATCTTTAACAACGGTCTTTTGACCTATAGCAACCGTCGTCGACCGTCGCTATAGGCCAAATTTTTAGTAGTGTGTACTAATCATGAACAGTGGTACATATTCGTTTATCTTAGTTTACTTCAAATGTCAGGATTGTCCCAATACAACTTGGTTTGATAAAATAAAGCATGTTTAAAAATATATCACGAAAGAACATTTTATTTATTAAGTTATGCCGAAACAAGAAGCAAAAACTTTCATAATAAAGATTTATAACACGTTATTTGTACAAAATGTATGAATCACATAAAAAACAAGTAAACAAAAGTTAATTATAGAAAACTTGCCTTGTAGCAATTTAGAGTTTTTCTGGTAAAGCATTAAATGCCTACATAATTGTTTACGCATACCCGAATGTTAGTTTATCGACGACAATGTTGTCGATATTGACCACATAGTAAAAATCTCATTCGCGACGGCATTGCCGTCGAGAATAACACCTTATACTTCATCGCCGATATAGTTTCCCTCTCTTGGGAAATTTTAGCTCCAAAAATAAAGTCATTAACGACAACATCACATCATTACCGACGGCCAATCGTCGACCACCATGTTGGATTTGGAGGAAACAGTCACATTGCCGATGACGTTTATTCTCGAGGACGATGACATACTCGTTGTTTATGAGATCATCAGTGACGGCACTGACGCCGTCGGCATTAATACCGTCAGCTGACCCCTTTTTTTTTGTAGTGAATGTGAGCTATATTTAATATTAAGAGATTTAAAAATTATTGAAATTATTATCTAATTCATTATATTTGTACTCGTATCTTTCTGAAGTGGGAGGCGTTCAAAAGAAAAAAAAAACGGATGCGCACAATAGTTCACAACAAATGATTTTTTAGGTATGAATTTTCTTACTAAATCGAGAAGATGAGTTGATAATTTTTTTTGATATCAACACCCACTGTTTAACAATTTATTCAAAGCATTCTACGATCTATATAAATCTAACCTTTCTAAGAGTCATTGAAAGAAAAAAAAAAATTGAATGAGAGGAAAAAATTAGCTCAAAAGATGGGAGGGGAACAAATTTGACTTTAATTTTTAGAGTACAAGTTACAAATAAAATGAACATAAAATATTTTGTAAAAAGAATTAAACAAAGAAACGGAGTGCCAACGAGGTCTTAGCCTAGCGTGAATACAATTTCTTTCTTTATATGAAGTAGGACTTGATAAAGGTTATCAAGTGATTTACTACTGCACTGGTCTAAAAAACAATTGCACAAAAATCTCACTACAACCATCTCAGTTCAAAGAAATGCTATACCGAAATTGCTGTCGGCAGTTCATTATCTTGAATCGCATAAAACTGTCAAATAATTACAATTTTTTTTTATTAAATTATATCTTCTTTCTATCTTAGATGTCAGGACTTTCAAAAACCACAACAACTATTTAATATATATATATTACATCGGTTCAAACTACAAGTTCATGGATCTGACGCGGTACGGTGCTTCACTAATTCAATACCAAATACTAGTACTGCATCATACCGCCTTAATTTATTTATTTTTGCACAAAAATTACACTAACCAAGTCATTGATTCAGTTAAAAATTGGTACTTTAATGTGGTTTAACCGATTTTAATTTGATTTTGGTTCAAATTGTCATCCTTAATATAAAATTTTATTTTTATTCTTTTATGTGAAATGTATTTACTTCCTTATTCGTGTATTGAATGATTATTTGTAATAATGATTATGATAATATATTTAATTATGAAATTATATTTTACTCCTTAAATTTAGAACTCAGAAAAAAAAAAGACCAAAAAACAGAGCAAATAATATTTGATGTCCTCAAATTAAAAAATATAAAAAAATTATGTATTGGCCCCACCAAACCAAATAACCTCAACTGATTGCATTCAAATTTACGGAAGACAATTTATTATGTTGCAATTTTTCACGTTTTGGAATGTATAATTAATTCAATTAAGAAAAAGACAATTTTCTAAATCACATTACGAAGCTGGTATGCATTTATTTTGCGCGCTAATGGGTCTACACTTTGGGTGCACGAGGTCTTGAGATTCAATCTTGACAAAGTCAAGATTGTTAAAATTCTGCTCAAATTACCACAAAAAAAAATGATAATATAGATAGGTTTCTGGGGAAAGAAGACAAGACAACAGTCACGTATTGTTTTAAAACCTATTCTATAAATTAGGCAATTCCTTTACAATTTATCACACTCGGAAATAAAAAAGAGTTGGTAAATTACTGATAATGGAGAGTCAAATAAAAGGTGTTGATGTCCTTCAGGTGATAATTATACTTTTATTTATTTTTTATTTTTTATTTTTGCTTGTTTATATTCTAGATTGTATCTGATATAGCTAAAATGAAGTATTTTCAGTCTTTTGAGTTATTATTGGTTTTGAAGGGTATGATTTTTACTTTACAGATGTTTTTAGGAAGTGATGTTTTCAAATGATTTTTCGATATTTTCACATGTAAATTATCGCTTGTAGCTAAGGATCTATAGTGACGGTCAAAACCGTCATTATAGACTTATAGCGACACTTTTCATGTGAAAATATAAAACAAACCTATAAAAATATGAGTTTCCATGTTTTTTTTTTCTTGGGGAACAACTACTTTTGTACCAATATATAAACTATATTTTGAACAAAAATCTTGAAATTAGTAAAAAAAAGATAGTAATATTTGTTAGATTTTAAATTTCTTGAAGGGATAATACCGAGTTCGTTTTATTTATTTTTGCACAAAAATCGCGCCAACCAAGTAATTGCTTCGATTAAAAAACAATGGGTTTGATGTGACTTGACCGATTTGTTAGTTAGTCCGATTTTAGTTCAAATTGTTATCCCTAATGTTTAATGTGAAGTGTTTATGTATTTCTTATATTATGTGAAATTTGCTCCCACCTTTGTTTGTTTGAGAGTTGATTGATTATTTGTAATAGCTATGTTAATGATGTAGGTAGTTATAAGATTTATATTGTACTTGTTGATTTGAGGCTTAAATAAATTTAAAATAAAAGAAAAACAGATGAAGGGAGTAATATCTGATGTCCTTAAATTAAGAAATACAAAAACATTTATATATTACCTCAACTGTTGCATTCAAGTTTAGGATTCACACTTTATTTGGAGTATGTTATAACCTTTCGCGTCATGGAATATTTATTTATATTATAAAGGTAGAGAGGGTGTGACGACAGCCTCTTGCGGCTTTGTCACAACTTCCCTTTTTCTTTTTACGCCCTGCATGTTCGGTTGTTTTATAATTTCGTTATATTTTATTTTTGATTTTTTAAATTTTATTCTTTAAATTTGATATAACTATTATTATATTTTATAATAATTGCACTGATAATGCGTGACTTGAGTAACGGTGACATGTACAATCAAAATTGAATAAGTAAAGTTTTTCGTGTTTTTAATCTTTTGTTGTCAAAAAGGAAATTTTGCTTTCACTAAATGAAGCTGGTCCATGAGGAAATTATTCTTAAAATCTCCATTAATTACAAGTTTGCAATTAATTATAAAGACAATGCTTTACCAATAATGCACCGATCGTTCGAGACAAAAATATATCCACCATAAAGACTTCCCAAATATATAACATTAATTCAGTCAATAGTAAAAGCCATATATATATATATATATATATATATATATATATATATATATATATATATATATATATATATATATTAAGACATGTGATTATATACCTCATTCAATATTAATTATCGGTGTATATATTACTATATCATCATATATATGTTGGTAGCAGGTGCATATAATATAATATATATATATATATATATATATTTTATTATGTAAGTCGTTTTAAAAGTTTTTTTTTCTTTTCATAATGTAACTTTTTATATATATATAGGAGAAAAAATCTTATCATTTTCTACCTTACCATTAAAGATGGAGTAATTGAGTGAGAGAGGAGAATGAGTGATTAATTACTTTATGGGTAGTAATAAAATTTTAAACCAACATTAATTACCTAACATTAGTATTAATAGAATTTTTTAATATGTGTAATTATATGTTAAAAAACCTATATAATGAAAATGAGAGAGTATTAATTTAATTTCTTTCTAAAAATAGCTCACAATTAAATTTCCTTCGAAGAATAGCCAACGGTCAGATTCCTTTCGCAAATAGTAAACAATTAGATTTCCTTCCAAAAATAGCTAACACTTAAATTTCCTTCCAATAAATTCAAATAGCATAAAATCAAATTATCATAATCTTTTTAAAGTTAACTAATTAATGAGAGGTATCTCTCTTGAACTACTATATATATCAATAACATATCATCATCATCTAGTCACAAGAATTTCTTAATTTCTTATTACAGGGAAAGTTGTCGGTTTTATTTTTGTTAACAAAGATATGGGCGGAAGAGGAAAGGTTGTTCTTGAAAGAATAACCAACGAAAACAAAAGAAAAGCCTGCCAGAAGAAAAGGATGGCCGGATTGTTTAAGAAGGCACGCGAGCTTTCTACATTATGCGACGTGGAGTCCGCGACAATCGTGTATTGTCCGGGGGAGAAGGAGCCGGCTGTCTGGCCGCCGCAATATGAACAGGTGAAGGAAACCGTCGACAAGTTTCTACGGAAACCAGAAGTTGAAAGAAGTAAGTATGCGGCCACTCATGAAAGATTTCTTGCAGAAAAGGCGAAGAAAAAGCGAGCTAAATTTAACCAGATAAAGAAAAAGAATGATGATATGGAGTTTCAAATTCTCCTTGCATCATTAACTGATCAAGAAATGCGCTACTGTGAGCTTGATTCCACACAATCAGATGCAGTGGTTACTTTTGGAGATGGGATGAAGGAGAAACTCAAGGGTAAGCTGTAAAAACTTGAAGCAATACAACAACAGAGTACTCCTCCAACATCTGACTATCAACCCTCCTGTTGGCTTTTAATTCTTTCCACCTGTTGTTGCTGGCTTTTCAGCCGAAACTGGTTCTCCATCTGCAGCTGACTTTTCATCCACAACTGGCTTTCATTGACATATATATATGCATCTAGCTTTTAAGCCACATCTGGCTTTTCACATGCAAAACCTTAATTATCAGCCTCGTCGATCCGAGTATTGGTGATCATTTTGAATGGTGGGAATTATATTATGTTGAATATTTTCCCAAAGATCCCAACATTGTATTGCTTTAAATATTAATATAATACAATTTTCTAAATCTAATTACGAAGCTGTTCCATCATGCATTTATTTTGCACCTTTGATGGGGTCCACATGGGAGCAACGATGGTGTAGATAGGTTTCCAGGGAAAGAATACAAGACAACGGTCACGTAGTATTTCCGAACCGGTGAAGCCTCCTCTATAAATTAGGGCCTTCCCTTTGCAATTTCTCACACGGTTAATTAGAAATAAAACTTGAATTACTGATATTGGATAGACAACTAAAAGATGCTCTTCAGATGATAATTATACTTTTTAATTTTTTAATTTATTTATTTTATGCTTTTGCAGTGTTTTCTTCTTGTTATATTATATGGAATATATCTGATATAGCTAATGAAGTATTTTAATTTTTATGAGTTATGATTTATTTTGAAAGGTATAATTTTTTTTTTGTTTATAGATGGGGATATTACACGAATGTAAAACTATATTTTGAATGAAAATATTGGAGTTAGCAAAAGATAGTAATATTTATTAGTTTTTAGAATTCTTTACGGGTTTCCCCCTTCTAGGTTTGGTGAGGAGTTTCCAACCCTCAAAACACATTTGATAGATTTCTTAATATTATATGCACTAACTTTGTACCGGTATTGCCCTATTTTAGTCAAGTATGTCGGCTAATTATTATCATTTAACTGACACATCCTTTAAAAGTGGATAATAATTTGAGAATTTGAAAATTAAACTTGAAGAACAATTTTGAATTATTATTTTGAATTATGCATTGGTAACAATTTTGTTTTAATTTCTAGTATTAAAGTGCTGCAAAATTTATTATACGGTTCACAAATTTTTAAGAGAAATTAAATCTCAAAACGCTTCTAAAAACTGTAAATTGTTAACATCTTGTCCTAAAAAAGAAAGAACAATATGTAATTAAATAAAATATATCTCAATCAACTTAAATAAAGAACAATATGTAATTATATAACAAGTTATTATTATTATTATTATTATTTCTAACCATATTTATACGAATATTGGAGGAGAGTAATTAATTCTTGGCAAACATTTTATTTTCACATTCTACCCTTTTCTCTCATCTCGTTAATATTCCTGAACCTGAAAATAAATTCTTCAGTATTGCTGATGTTGGTATAGAGGGCATAATTTAGGTGTAAGGTTATCTAATATAGCTGTGAAGTTGTGTCCAGTAGTGCTGATGTTGGTACAGAAGGCATAACGCCTCTTCTTCTTTTTTCTTAGTTTGGTACAAAATAAGAGGGCATAGCTCTTTTGGTTCTAGTAAAATTCTTTATTCTCTATAAAAAACTAGAAGGTTATGAATTGCTACAAAAAATTATAGCGTCCGAGTATGTCAAATGCATACCAAAGAGAAGTTGGGCTATGGACAGAGGTAACATGTACTTCCTCAGTTTCAAACGCACAAAGTAATACTTCTATAGTCTACATATATGTAATACTTCTATTATGAAAACTGTCTGGAGCCACAACACACACAATTAATAGATCCTCTTCAAAATATTTAAAACCAGGAGTAATAGATTTTATTCTCAAAAAGCATGCTCTCAAATATGTTTATTATTTATAAAATTAATGCAGCTGCTTTGATTTTATTCTCAAAAAACATGCTCTAAAATATGTTTATTATTAAAAAAATTAATGCAGCTGCTTTGTGCCCAAGCCTTCTATATATTTTGAGACTTCAGATAGGAATATGGGATGCGAAAGTACACCAGTTCTCAAATGGTAACTGCATAATTTAATATTGACAACGTAGTTCTAATATTAAACCCCAACCAAAAAAAGAAGTTTCAGGTACCATGTGCATAATTTAATATTGATAACGTAGTTCTAATATTATACCCCAACCAAAAAAAGAAGTTTCAGCTACCATGTGCATAATTTAATATTGATAACGTAGTTCTAATATTATACCCCAACCAAAAAAAGAAGTTTCGGCTACCATGTGCTGATTGATCTATGCTTCACAAGCTGGAAAAGGATAAATACAGAATAGATAACGAGAAGCTAAGCAAATTCATTACAAATTCAGAACAAACCCAAATCCCAGAAAACACAAATTCCATAAGAAACCCATCAATCAGAATCAACTATAGAACTACTTCAATCATTCAAATTCCAGAAATTAAAAAATGGAAGACCACAAAGAGTTCAAAGAAACCCAAGAAAACATGCTCACCTTGTATGCTATGTGGATGCGAGAAGAGAGAGAGTGCAACACCGGGGAGGTATACGGCCGGAAGGAGTTGGAGTGGGGATGAGGCAAACTATAGATCGAGGAGGTACGTCCGGCGAAGGAGTTTCAAAATATTTTTTTTCTTTTATTAATATAAAACTAAATATCGTCTCTCCCTTGCACTTCCTCCGCTACATCGCAGAATCCTAAACCGCCACCATCAGTCATGACCAACTGCTGCAAACACCGTTGAAAATCAATCTCCAACAACCGCTTGGCAAGCCAAAATCTAAACCAAATCGACCATACCCAAAAGATCTAATGACCACACCTAAAGAGACCCACTATAAATTAAACACCAAATCTAATACCTCAGAGTACCAAATAAATCAGAAAAGAAAAACGAATGGAAGGAGAAGAAGCCAAGATCTGTTAAATCGTCAAATCTATTATATTACCCGAACCATCAATCATTGTCAAATTTGTTATCGCCGCAAACCCTACCTAGATTTTCCATTTCAAGTTGATTTTTTATGAAATTTTGAACTTTTAAGTTGGATTTGATGAAACCCAAAAGATTAGACGACTAGGCGACAATGGTTTCGTGGTGAGACCAGAATATTAGAGAAATAATAATTTAGGATAGTTTTATATTTATCAAGTTGTTATATTAGGATTAGGATAAAGTAGATTTTGAATTATGAGATAATTATTCAAGTATTTGTATTACTTGAGAACTCTCCAAACTCATGATTATATATTAGGATGATGTATTATTATTTCATACACAATAATATAATATTCATTCACCCTCATTTGGTGTTCTAATATGGTATCAAGAGCCATATAGCCTAACGGCAATTTTTTTTTTCTTCTTTTGATCCTCTATTTTTTTTTTCCGTTACCTCTGTTTCTTCACTCAATAATTCCACGCTACCTTCTCTCTCACTTTCTCTCTCCTCTCTCAACAGATTCTACAATAGCCTGCACCTTGTTTTCTTCTACTCCTTCAATTATTCATTTTGCAAACTAGCACCTCAATACTATTTCCCCCCTTATTCTTCTTCATTATTTTCCCAATCTCTTGTTTTTCCTATTACCCGAAAAATAATTCTTCCATCAGTCTCTCAGTTTCCATCTCTATGGAAGAAAATACTATTTACCCATCTCTAGATTTTCAATCCTCTCCATACGATCCCAAATAGTGGCTTGATCCTCCATCTTATTCAACCATCTCAGATGATTTTGCTTATGATCATTCTCATGAGTTGCAAGATAAATTTTCTATAAACAATCCTATCTCCATGGCCGATCAGATATACGGTCCATTTCCAGATTTTGACGACTCCTTCGTTGATGAAAATGATGATTACAATTTTGCAAGTGAAGCAACATTAAGTTGGTATACGGATGATCTGTTTGATCAACTTGCTTGCTTACAAAAGCATCCTACTCAATCTGTTCGGAGTTATGTTTCAGAAGCCAAATCAATTCTAACGGCATTAAATAACGCGGGAGGGTCACTCTCTGACTCTGAATTCACTGATTTTTTGGTTGAAGGGTTAGATAAATATCTTTTTAAAAGAATTCAATCTTATTACTATTTGATGCATCCTTGTTTCACTTCTCTATGTACTTTGCTTCTTGAGCATGAAGTTGTACCACCATCTCTACCGGGCTTTCATCAGCCTCTTTTAAACCCAACTCCTTCCGTAGTTCCTGTGCCCTCCTCCTCATTATCTAGTACACTACCGGTAATTCCAGCAACTCCAATCAAGACAGCTACTAATAACACAAGTCCACTTAATATTTCTTCAGATGAGATTTCTTGTTTAGCGGTTCCAAAAAGTTGCACTCTTCTCAAATCCCAATTATTAGACTATTTCTACGCAAGTCTCCATGGCCATCTTCATTCACATGTCCTGGATAATTCATTTTTACTATGTCCTTCATCTTCATTCCATATGAAGCCAGAACCTATTCACTTCGGTCCAGGATCCTTTTTTATTCATGATGCCTTGTCCGACATTGGTAAGCATGTTTACGGAGTTTTATGTTGCACAGATGCAAACCAAGGATGGCAAGGTTCTTATTTGTTGCAAGTGTGCGTCAAACCAAAAGCTCAATATTTCTGGCTTGATATTATAGCTATGCGTGTCATGCTCTTGTTCAATATGACGTTGAGATTGCTCGTGTTGTCTATTGTTGGCGGTTTTGTTATTTCCTTGATTTTCTGTTTACGCAGATGTTCTTTCCAGTGCAAGCAAAAGCTTCAGTATCTTACGTTTTGCTTGAGGGGGTGTATTAGAGAAATAATAATTTAGGATAGTTTTATATTTATCAAGTTGTTATATTAGGATTAGGATAAAGTAGACTTTGAATTATGAGATAATTATTCAAGTATTTGTATTACTTGAGAACTCTCCAAACTCATGATTATATATTAGGATGATGTATTATTATTTCATACACAATAATATAATATTCATTCACCCTCATTTGGTGTTCTAATACAGAAGGAAAGGGGTTTAGAAGAAAAAAATGGGTGTAACAGAGAAAAGGTCGTAATGACGGTGGATGAGAGATTGATTAAACCATGCAATTATATTATAAGGTTGGATCAGGAGGAAAATAGAGAAAATAAATGTGGCTAAGAGGCAGCATACGACAACGATCGTTCCTACTGCAATCCTACATATCAAGGTGTTTTTTGTTTATTAATTTGTTGGTAGATTGTTTTTTTTTTTTTTTTTTTTTTTTTTTTGTAGATCTGGTGATGATTAGGTTGGGAGTTTGGTGTATTCTTGGTATGTTAGTGTATGTTAACGCTTCAAATCTAGATTTGAGGGTTGTGTGTTCTTATTGTGCTAGTGTGCGTGTTCTTGGTTTGTTAGTATGTGTATTTGAATTTAAAGGTAAAGAAAATAAATAGCTTTTTTTTAAATTATATTTAGTATGGTCAAATCATATAAAACTTTTTGTCTAGTAGAAAAATTATGTATTTTGGTTAATTTCAGTCGAAAATTGAATTTGGGGGAACATTGTATACAGTTTAATGGTTGATGTAATAGATGTGTAAGCCTAATTAGTTTAAAAGGCTAAATTATAAGTATGGTGGAACTTAGTATAACACAAATGTATTTTGCCCTAAATTTAAAACATTTTCTACTCAATTTTAATAAAGGCAAACTATGATTGTATTTATTTGGGACTGAATGAAGCTAAATGGCTGAATGGTTGAATCGGTCTATCATTCAGTGCGTGTGTTTTGAATAAAAACGATCGAATCGATTAGCACTTTGGGCTGAATGATTAAGTCTAATTTTTTTGACTTAATGAATAAATCTCATCTGAATAATAATAATAATAATAATAATAATAATAATAATAATAATAACCAAAGCATATGACTCCTTTGCCACAATTTCTACTTTTGCGCAAGATTTGGGAGGAATCGTATCAATGCCAATGAGTCATCCAACTAGCACCTGCAAAGGTAAGAGGACAAAAACTATGGCTTTGGCATATTCCCAGTAAAAGCCATAGGGGGATAAGAAGGAGAAGACCAAGAAAAATGACAGAAGAAAGGAAAAGCCATGGGATTACTCAAAGTTGCCAGTTCCAAGGCTTATCATGTGTAGTGAAAAGGCTTTTAAAAATTTGTATGAACAATGGATAGAGCATGGAGTTATAAAGCCTCTAAGAAGCAAAGTGGTAGTAACATAAGAGATGAAGAAGAGACCAGATTTTTATGTGTTTCATCAGTACATGTGACATTTTATTATGGATTGTTATAGCCTGAGGAGGATCTACCATGACAAGTTACAGGCAGGCGAAATTAAGCTAGGCAAGGAAACAGTGTGCATGACAAATCGTTGCCCAATCATAAAGGTAAGGAAACATGTAACACCATTGTTTATAGCGGATTAGTGGCAGTAAGAGAAGTTGAGATGGAAGAAAGTAGAGAGGTGCCAGAGGAAGTTGAATAGATCCATGAGCCGGGATTGCAGGAAACGGCTCTGATGAAGGGGATCAAGTTCAAATTTTTTTTTTTATCAAATTGGGTTGTCTAAAGAGGAAAGAATTGATGCAACCAGAGCAATAATCAAGGCTACAGAAACACAGGAGGTGTGCATGGCAGCAAACAAGAGTTTTGTCAGAATGATGGAGCAGTAAGAGAATAAAATCTCCTTCTCCAAGGTAGATACGAAAGTCAAATATCCACACAATAGACCATAGTATGTGACGACAGTAATCAATGGAATGGAAGTCAGGAGTGCATTCAAAGAAAATGGGGCATCTGTGAACATAATGCCATACGATGTGTTCCAGAAGCTGGGATTGTCGTAGAAAAAGCTCATTAAGGAGAAAACAAGCATCACAGGGTTTTATAATTAGTGCACCAGAACTCTTAGTCATGTAAGAATGGACATGCAGGTGGGGAAGATAAGAGGACATGTGACGTTTCATACGACAGAGATAGATACGGCTTTAAGAGGGCTGTCATTAACGCTAGCAAAATTAAGTATAATGACAAGTAAAGGGCCAATCCCGCAAAGAGTAATATTGTTTTCAATTTATTATAAATTTCTAACAGTAGATAAAAGCAAATAATAAAGAGAGGGATTTTATATTAATTATAATAAACTAAATAAACGAGAGTAAATTAATAAGATTAATTAATAAATTAAAAACTTCAGTTCTTTGGTTCAATCTCACTCTTACAATTAATAATTCAATTAATCATAATATATTTTTATCCTTCCATGAAACTAATAACCCTAGGTAACAATTGCTACTTAAATTTTTTCTTAATTTTAATCTAACAAAACAAGCTCTTCATTAAATTCTAGCCATTATATATCCAAGAACAAGCTCTCTAAATTTAATATAATGGAAGCGTTAATATCAAGGAAATTAGATTATTCTAAGCAATAATTTCATAAGCTCGGACTGTTTAACTTATATCATGATAATTATAGCAATAAGCAAAAGCTTAACCACAATCATATATCACTATTCTCTACCAACGATTATGAACAATATTCATTAAACGTAATATAATTCCTAAATCTAGCAAATGATAATAATTTTATCAATCTAACGAGCTCTAATCAAACCAATCAATTAAATTTAATATCAAATAAGTAATTAAAACATATTATCACGAATAATTTCATATAAGGAAGAATAAATAATATTACTAAATTGGTTTAACCATTAACTGCAATCGGGTTCGAAATTCCTTTGAACTAAATTGAAGAACTTAGTCTGACATGATCTGCACAATAATCTCTTTAAATAAATGAATTTGTATACCAACCTCAATTACAAATCTTTAATGTCTATTTATACTAATCTATAAAATCCTACTCCTACAATTGATAGGAGACTTAATTATAAAGGAAATAATATCAACTACGAAAATAAAGTCCTAATTTGCATCAAAGTTGCTCAAAATTGCGTGGTCAAACCCGCGTTGACTTTTTTAAAATTCGTTCACTGCGCCAGGGCACATTCTTTCAACTGTAACATCGTGTTGAGGCGTAGTCACTCGGCTGGGGCCCTTTATGAATTCACAGTCCGCTCATTCCTCTTCGTCTCATCGCGTCGGGGCGCAATCTTCCTTAACAAAACCTACGCCGAGGCGCAGTGCCTTTATTTCCAAAATTGACTTTTTCCTACAAAATAAAATTATAAATGATATAAAATTACTAAAAATAATAAAATTAAATAAATTACCTAAAACACTAAAAATACTTTAAAACTCACAAATAATTAAGCATAAAATACCTAATATATAGATATAAAAATCTACTTATCAAATACTCCTACACTTCAATTTTTTTTTGTCCTCAAGCAAATAAAAACAAAAACTATAAGAATTAACACACAAAAACACATATAAGGTATTTAAGCATCAAATCCCCATAAATTGGATCAACAACCTCAAAGATTATGTAATATGATTCAAAAGAAACATCAAAACACGACAAAATTTAAAATCTCAACGTAATCACCAATTCCACAAATATTCAGAATTCTTTAGTGTGAGTTTTGTGTTCCCACTGTTTCAAGTAGTCAGAATCTAGATAAACTCGTACAATCAAACATTTGTTGAATGACTCCATTTCAAAAGTAAAGCTTTATTTCTCACATCACTATTGTGACGCCCCCAAATCACTATACTTACTATAGCTAACTTGGCGCTCACTATAAATGCTAAATCATTAGGTTTATGGATGATTTCCTTTATTCATAAACAAAGTTCTCATCTTAATCCCCAAAGATCTGTCATTATTTTATATCAAGCCCTTGTAATCGATACAAGAGACTTAATACCCAATCATGACATTTTATCCTTAAGATTTAGATATTCTATAACTTTACATGTTTCAATATCCACGACATTAAATCATTAGGACGGCTTTTGGGAACAGAGAATCTTGCGGTGACTGTTTGTATCTTCACCCGTGATAAATGTTTACATCTTTATCCGTGACAAATGGTTGTATCTTTGTCCGGTGCAAAATTCTCTTTCCGTACAGAACATTACCCAACTAGTTAAAACCCTCACTCGAAACATATTTGGTTATAGTGATATCTCTTCATATCAATAATTCTATTTATCTGACATTCAGAATAGTAATAACGAGTTATACCTGGGTCCGAGGAACCTTAACGATGGATTTGACCAGTCAACATCGCTTAGTCCTGTCTCGGATGTACAACACTCACAAGTTATTTACCGATCCTCATCCAGATAAATAGATCATTATCAATATTATGTTAAGTTTTAACAATTCTAAGTTTAATCAAAGTAAAGACGTAACAAGAATTCGTGATGAAACTTGATATATATTAATATAGAGTTGGTTACACGGTTTGCTTGTTCATATTACATAAGTCATCAAGACTTTAAAACAAAAAGACAAGCAATTTAATAAAGCATGCAAACTAATCTATGCATTTCTTATTTCCTTTCTTCCTCTTAGAACCGGAACTTTCGGGTATGTCTGCAATTTAGGTTTATTTGCAAGGGTGAGCATACAAAAGCTCAGCAAGTCTAACACATAGCATATAAGTGAACTCACACTGATATGGATTTTAAAGATTCATGGTACAACAATTGATATTACAAATGTTTAACATAGTAAGACTGAGTGGTGGTTAGACCTAGAACTGTTCTTTGTCTTTCGACTTAGAACCATTTACAGTGGATATAGAAAGGGGATCAACTTAACGACATCCTATGTTATGCATAACATACACTACACTGGACTAATCATGAATAGTGGTACATATTCGTTCATCTCAGTTTACTTCACATGTCAGGATCGCCCCAAGACAACTTGGTTTGATAAAATAATGCATGATTCAAAATATATCGCGAATAAGCATTTCATTTTTCAAGTTATGCCGAAACAAGAAGCAATAACTCATATATCAAAGATTTATAACACGTTGCTTCTACAAAATGTATAAATCACATCAAGAGAAAGTAAACAAAGGTTAAGGATAGAAAACTTGTCTTGAAGCAATTTAGGGTTTTCCCGGTAAAGCGTTAAATGCCTACATAATTGTTTACGCATACTCGAATGTTAGTTTATCGAATTTTACTTCTTAATAAATGTTTTTATAACTTGTTTAGACTATTTCCATAGGTGGTTTTAGTTGGAAAATTCTCAAATTAAAAAACTCATTTTGAAGTGACTTTATAAAAAGTGGACAACAACATTGGCTGTCAGACCCCAGCTCAGTCCAACGGCCATAACTTTTCCGTTTTAAAACATTTTTGAGTCGTTCAAAATTTCACGCATTCGTAACTTTTGTCTCTACAATTTATGTTTAGACCAAAGTTCGAAATTCCTTACTGATTTACACAATTTTTTACAAAAAGGGGACTGCTAGAAACTGTTTCAAAACGTCTTTGACTGAATTGATAAAACATGATACCTTAAGCTTTAATTTGCTAAGATAACATGTTCTAACAATCAATAACACTTTATAACATAAAATAAGAAAATCATAAACCTTCATATATAGAGATTTATGACTTTTGCTCAAGAACACACGAAGAACACGAAGAACGGAAAAACCGTACATGGTAACGACTATGTTCTTGAGCTTTTGGTTTTCGTACTTGAAATAATTTGAGAATTATAACTGCTTACATAAGTGATTATGACACTTTATAATTGACAAAATTTGGTCATTATAACGGCTTGCATAATTGATTAAAACAATTTATAAAAATGCTCAAGTACATACGAAAACGCGGTGAACGGATAAACCGAACATGACCACTACGTATGTTCATTGAGCTGTAAACTACGAATTGAAATTCGACTTAACAACGACTTGCTCAAGTCATAAGGAACACGGAGAACGAAAAATCGTACATGGTTACGACTTATGTTCTTGAGCTTGTCAATAAAAGAAAATTAAACATTATAACTACTATAAAATGAAGAAAATCTCAAGAACACGTGAAGAACACGGAGAACGACAATCGTACATGGCTACGACTCGCGTTCTTGAGTTTTATCGACTATAAATTGAAAGAAAAATTAAACATAACAACGACTAAGGATCATACCTTTTGTGATTGCAAGCTTTAACTATTTCTTTGCAATTTCCAATACTTGAAATATAACTATGAATAATAGATATAGAGAGTGATTTTGCTCTTGATTTTGCTTTGAAAATGGATGATGAAACAAGTGCACAATGCTTGCTATTTATAGGCCATGCAAAGCTAGGGTATTATGGTCATTAAGACAAACTTCTAAGCTAAGCTAAGCTAAGATTCATCTCCCATTTCCACATGTTATTGCCGGCAATATAGCTCCATTTAAGTCCATTAAATGTTTGCAATGATCAAGCTTTTATGACATCACAAAGCCACACATGCTAGCCTCCCATTGGTCCAACACTTAGCCTAGCAAATGACTAGTGTTAGGGCTTGTTTGGTTGGTCATTTAACCCATTATTAGAGGGGTAGCCATGGTCATTTACCAAGCTTGGTCAAGGGTAGGTTAGTCCTTTTTAAGCTAGTTAACTTTCCTAGCCACTATTGTTGACTTTCACTATTCATCGGTTGACTTTCCGTATTTATACCGTATAATTTTCGTATTATACTCGTACAATTCTCGTATTATTTTCGTATTCTATCCGTATACTTTTCGTATTTATACGCGTATTTGTCAATAGTACTTTTTAGGGTTTAGGGTTTGAACCTTAGGGTTCAACCCTTAGGGTTTCTAAAATTAGGGTTTAGGTTTTCTCCAAACCCTAGTTTTAGGTTTTCAAAAATTTTACTTTTATTTTTCTAATAATTGTTTAAGTTGGATTCTTGAAACGAAAACACAAAAATAAACACACATGAAAATTCCATAACACATATTAGATGTAATATAATATTTATTTATGCCTATAAATTCGGATTACAACTATCTCGGAAGTTCGGAATATTACATTAACCCTCCTTAAAAGAATTTCGTATCCGAAATTAACTTATACAATTAAGAAAACAAATGTGGATATTCTATCTTCATTCTATCCTCTAATTCCCACGTTGCTTCTTCCATGGATTGATTTCTCCATATGACCTTGACTGAAGGTATGACCTTGTTTCGCAAGACTTGTTCCTTCCTATCAACGATTTGAATAGGAATCTCTTCATAGCTGAGATCATTCTCAATCTGGATTGGTTCGTAATTAATTACGTGTTTGTAGTCGGGTTTATAGGGACGCAATACTGAAACATGAAATACATTATGTATATGTTCCAGTTCTAGAGGTAAGGCTACTTCATAAGCTACCTCACTTATTCTTCGTAATATCTCGAATGGTCCTATAAACCTTGGACTCAATTTTCCTTTCTTTCCAAAACGAATCTTCCCTTTCCAGGGAGATACCTTTAAGAAAACATGACTACCGACTTCAAAGTCTCTCTTTTGTCGATGTAGATCGGCATATCTCTTTTGTCTTTCTTGAGCAGCTTGTAACCTCAGTTGAATTGTTCGAACTACCTCCGCTGTTTGTTGAACCAATTCTAGCCCAAACATCTTTCGTTCACCGACTTCGTCCCAACACATCGGTGTTCTACACTTCCTTCCATATAAAGTTTCATATGGTGGCATTCCTATACTAGCATGATACCTATTTTTGTAAGAGAATTCTACCAGAGGTAAGTGATCTTCCCAACTTCCTTCAAAATCCATCATATAAGCTCTCAACATATCCTCCAAAGTTTGGATAGTCCTTTCACTTTGACCATCTGTTTGGGGGTGGTATGCCGTACTTAATCTCAACTGTGTCCCGAGATGTTCTTGAAGGCTTTTCCAAAAGTTCGATGTGAACCTTGGATCTCGATCGGACACGATTGAAACTGGAACCCCATGCCTAGATATAACCTCCTTAATATATAATTTGGCTAATCTATCTAGGGTGAACTTAACTTTAATTGGTAGAAAGTGAGCAGAATTGGTTAGTCGATCTACTATCACCCAAATTGCATCATGACCCTTTTATGTGGTTGGAAGTCCTACTACAAAATCCATTGTAATATGCTCTCATTTCCACTCTGGAATTTCCAATGGTTGTAACAACCCGCTTGGTCTTTGATGCTCTACTTTTACCCGTTGGCATGTCAAACACCTACTAATGAATTCAGCCACCTCCCTCTTCATGTTTTGCCACCAGAAATGTTGACTCATGTCTTTGTACATTTTGGTGCTACCTGGATGGACTGAAAACTTAGTACTATGTGCTTCTAACATAATTTCTTCCTTCAACTCTTGTACCGAAGGTACCCATATCCTTGATTCAAACCTTATGATTCCATCATTGTCCAATTTGAACCTATTGTTCACATTCTTTGTTATCTTATTTTTTATATCCTCATACTCTCCATCCTTTTCTTGTATTTCCTTGATTTTTCCTAACAAAGTTGAGTGATCCTCCATTATAAATAATTTCCTCGTTGGGATGGAAGGAACCCTCACTTCAATGTCGAGTCTAGCAAATTCCTTGAGCAACTCATCCTGAGTTGTTAACATATTTAGTTTCTCTTGATTCTTCCTGCTTAGTGCATCTGCAACTACATTGGCTTTCCCTGGATGATATAGGATTTCACAGTCATAATCCTTTATCAATTCCAGCCACCTTCTTTGCCTCACATTCAACTCTCGTTGTGTGAAAATATACTTCAAACTTTTATGATCAGTATAAATTTCACACTTTTCTCCATATAAGTAATGCCTCCATATCTTTAAAGCAAATACTACTGCCGCTAATTCTAGATCGTGAGTAGGATACCTTATCTCATAATCTTTCAATTGTCGCGAAGCATAAGCAATGACCTTCCCATGTTGCATCAACACGCAACCTAATCCTTTATGTGAGGCATCACTATAGACTACAAGACCTCCACTATTATCAGGTAATGATAATACCGGCGCCTTGCTTAGTCTCTTCTTTAGCTCTTGGAAGCTTTCTTCACACTTATCCGTCCATACATACTTCACCGTCTTCCTTGTTAAGTTGGTTAGTGGGGTTGCTATTTTTGAAAAATCTTTAATGAAACGTCTATAGTACCCCGCTGAACCTAAGAAACTTCTTATTTCGGTTGGGGTCTTTGGTTGTTCCCAGTTCATAACTGCTTCTATCTTTGATGGATCCACCGCTATTCCATTCTTGTCAATCACGTGACCCAAAAACTGAACCTTTTCTAGCCAGAACTCACATTTTGAAAATTTGGCATAAAGTTGTTCCCTCCGTAAGGTTTCTAGTACATTTCTTAAATGTACAACATGTTCTTCTAGTGTTTTTGAGTATATAAGAATATCATCAATGAACACTACAACATACTTATCTAAACAAGACCTAAAAACCCTATTCATCAAGTCCATGAATGTTGCCGGTGCATTCGTTAATCCAAAGGACATCACTAGAAATTCGTAATGTCCATAACGTGTTCGAAATGTTGTCTTCGGCACATCTTCCTTTCTAACCTTTAGTTGATGGTACCTCCGTAGATCAATCTTAGAAAAGTGTTCAGCTCCCTTCAATTGATCAAACAAGTCGTCTATCCTAGGTAATGGATACTTATTCTTTATGGTCAACTTATTCAATTCACGATAGTCGACACATAATCTTAAAGTTCCATCCTTCTTTTTGACAAACAACACAGGTGCTCCCCATGGAGAAACACTAGGTTGAATGTACTTCTTTTCCAATAATTCTTGTAGTTGAACCATCAACTCTTTCATCTCCACAGGTGCCATTCTGTACGGAGCCTTTGAAACTGACGCAGTTCCCGGGGCTAAGTCGATGACAAACTCGATCTCTCTATCAGGTGGGAGACCGGGTAAGTCATTGGGAAATACGTCTGTGAATTCCCTTACAACTGGTATTTGATCTATATCTAACTCTTTTCGTTGAGTATCTACGATATATGCCAAATAGCCTTGACACCCCTTCTTAAGTAATCCATTTGCTTGCATTGCTGACAAACAACGAGATTTTCTTGGAAATTGATTCCCGTTAAAAACGACCTTTGACTTCGACGTGGTCAGAAGGTTGACGCACTTTTTTTGGCAATCAATCACCGCTTTGTGATTAGTTAACCAATCCATACCTATAATTACATCGAATTCCCCTAATTGAATGGGAATAAGATCCACCTTTAAATCGTGACCCTTAATCGCTATGCAACATTTCTTAAAGATGTGATTAACAGGTATTATCTCTCTATTAGCAATTTCTATGTTCAAGGGAAAGTCTAAATTCTCACTAAGCATGTTAAATTTCTTAGCGAATTCATGTGAAACAAATGAGCAAGAAGCACCCGAATCAAATAGCACATAAGCATTTATGGAGTTGATCGGAATGATACCTGACACTACATCTTGAGATGCCACCGCATCTCTCACTGACATGTTGAAAGTCCTTGCCGTTGGACGGCCCGGGCCTCCTGGTGTAGTTGTCGGGGCGACGTTACTCGCCTTGCTCCCTCCCGCTTCTCCTCCTTTCTTAGGGCACATCTTGGCTTGATGTCCCGTTGCTCCACAGTTGAAGCAGGTGTCCTTCTTTGGGTTTGGGCAGGTGGTGGCTAAGTGCCCTTCTTGTTTACAGTTGTAACAAACATTTTTCCCCTTAAGACATACTCCTATGTGGCCTTTGTCACATGTCTTACAGGGTTCTATTTTCTTTTTGTTATCTCCCTCTTTTTGTGTATTTCCCCCACTATTAAATTTTCTTTTGTTATTTCCCCCACCATTACTTCCTTTATTAGACCCCCCCTCGTGATTCTTTTTATTCTCTTTTTCCTTTTTATATTTATTAAAGGCATCAGTGCCGCCTTCGGCAATGATGGCTTTCTCTAGAAGCTGAGAGAAATTCTCTAGCTGTAATACGACAACTTTGCCATAAATTCAGGGTTTTAACCCTTCTTCGAACCTCCTCGTTTTACGTTCCTCCGTCGCCACTTGATGAGGAGCGAAACATGCGAGTTCATTAAACTTGGTGGCATATTGGGGCACTGTCATGTCCCATTGTGTTAAATTTAAAAACCGTACTTCCATTCGATTTTGCATGCTACTTGGAAAAAAGTTCTCAAAAAATAATTTCTTAAACTTTTCCCAAGTGATTACACCTTCTCCCGCCCTTGGTTTGTTGGATTCCCACCAAAAGTTCGCTTCGCCTTTTAACAGATAGGCAGCAAATTTTATCTTTTGGTTTTCCCCAACCTCAACTATATCAAAAGCCTTTTCAATTTCGGTAACCCAATTTTGGGCATCGATTGGTTCAGTGGTTCCCTGGAATTCGGGAGGTCCTACGTTCTTAAAGTCTTTAAACGTAGTTGTGTGTGTTCGGGGTGGATTTGTTTGATTTACTATGGCACTCATTAACATATTAACAAATTGTTGCATAGGATTTTCGGCGGTCTGATTATCACTAGGTGTTTGCTCAACACTTTCGCTACTACTATTACTAGCATGTGCTGTTATTCTTGCTCTTGTGTTTGGTGGTGCCATTTCTCTAAAATAAAAGAAAGACAAGTATAAATATGCAAGCATAAAGAAAATTTTACACATCATATTTGATAACAAAATTCGTATTTATAAACTTCCACACATTACAAACTATTATTAACCGAGTGAATAATTTCACTTTACTATTATTAACATCCCTTATAAAAATGGGAATGCTAATATTACACACATAAAGCATAATTTAAATATTACAATTTTTTTTAATTGACTTTCTTAAAAGCCCTATTTAGCATAGTCGAAACTACAGATCGATTGATCTCGTAGCCCGATTCATTCCTTGATATGGGGAAATCTTCCACCTCATTGTGAAGTTCCCAATAGGAATAGCGACGTTCATTCCTTTCATGGGCAAGTGCTTCCTGCAGCTGGAGCTTTTCGGCTTTTTTTGATGGCTAACTGAAGCTCTTGTGCATGGTTTTTCTCAACTTCCTCCAACCACATCATTTCAAGAGTTTCAATTCTTTCAGTAGCTGCGTCCAACAATGCCCCTTGCTCCGCTTCTTCTTCATTCATTTCTTCAATGATTTCATCCAACTCAGATTCTGGATCGCCATCCTCGGCGTCTAAAATATCCATGTCGTGTTGAATTTCAACAAAATCATCATCATCAGACATGTCCACAAAGTTGATCGCAAGGTGATCACCCGCATGATCTATTATTGGATCTTCAATTGGATCCTCCTCAAGATCACTTTCGAGGACCACAGGATGTGCGTTCGCTTGCATTATCTCTTCCCAACTTAGAATAACAGCCATCCTACACAAGAATTTAGTTTTAATTAGTATATTTCTTTCAAATAACATTTTTTTTATTATTTTTTTTAACGTATTGTCTTATAACATTTTATGTTTAAGATTTATTTATCTTTTAATTATCTATAGACTTTTCACAAGTCCATTTAGTCTTACTTCCATCAGATTATATCCTAAGATACTCGTTACCTTAGAGCTATAATCTACAACTCTGATACCAACCTGTGATGCCCCAAAATCACTATACTTACTATAGCTAACTTAGCGCTCACTATAAATGCTAAATCATTAGGTTTATGGATGATTTCCTTTATTCATAAACAAAGTTCTCATCTTAATCCCCAAAGATCTTTCATTATTTTATATCAAGCCCTTGTAATCGATACAAGAGACTTAATATCCAATCATGACATTTTATCCTTAAGATTTAGATATTCTATAACTTTACATGTTCCAATATCCACGGCATTAAATCATTAGGACGACTCTTGGGAACAGAGAATCTCGCGGTGAATGTTTGTATCTTCACCCGTGATAAATGTTTGCATCTTTATCCGTGACAAATGGTTGTATCTTTGTCCGGTGCAAAATTCTCTTTCCATACAGAACATTACCCAACTAGTTAAAACCCTCACTCAAAACATATTTGGTTATAGTGATATCTCTTCATATCAATAATCCTATTTATCTGACATTCAGAATAGTAATAACGAGTTATACCTGGGTCCGAGGAACCTTAACGATGGATTTGACCAGTCAACATCGCTTAGTCCTATCTCGGATGTACAACACTCACAAGTTATTTACCGATCCTCATCTAGATAAATAGATCATTATCAATACTATGTTAAGTTTTAACAATTCTAAGTTTAATCAAAGTAAAGACGTAACAAGAATATGTGATGAAACTTGATATATATTAATATAGAGTTGGTTACACGGTTTGCTTGTTCATATTACATAAGTCATCAAGACTTTAAAACAAAAAGACAAGCAATTTAATAAAGCATGCAAACTAATCTATGCATTTCTTCTTTCCTTTCTTCCTCTTAGAACCGGAACTTTCGGGTATGTCTGCAATTTAGGTTTATTTGCAAGGGTGAGCATACAAAAGCTCAACAAGTCTAACACATAACATATAAGTGAACTCACACTGATATGGATTTTAAAGATTCATGGTACAACAATTGATATTACAAATGTTTAACATAGTAGGACTGAGTGGTGGTTAGACCTAGAACTGTTCTTTGTCTTTCGACTTAGAACCATTTACAGTGGATATAGAAAGGGGATCAACCTAACGACATCCTATGTTATGCATAACATACACTACACTGGACTAATCATGAACAGTGGTACATATTCGTTCATCTCAGTTTACTTCACATGTCAGGATCGCCCCAAGACAACTTGGTTTGATAAAATAATGCATGATTCGAAATATATCGCGAATAAGCATTTCATTTTTCAAGTTATGCCGAAAAAAGAAGCAATAACTCACATATCAAAGATTTATAACACGTTGCTTCTACAAAATGTATAAATCACATCAAGAGAAAGTAAACAAAGGTTAAGGATAGAAAACTTGTCTTGAAACAATTTAGGGTTTTCCCGGTAAAGCGTTAAATGCCTATACATAATTGTTTACGCATACTCGAATGTTAGTTTATCGAATTTTACTTCTTAATAAATGTTTTTATAACTTGTTTAGACTATTTCCATAGGTGGTTTTAGTTGGAAAATTCTCAAACTAAAAAACTCATTTTTAAGTGACTTTATAAAAAGTGGATAGCAACATTGGCTGTCAGACCCCGGCTCAGTTCAACGGCCATAACCTTTTCGTTTTAAAACATTTCTGAGTCGTTCAAAATTTCACGCGTTCGTAACTTTTGTCTCTACAATTTATGTTTAGACCAAAGTTCAAAATTCCTTACTGATTTACACAGTTTTTTAAAAAAAGGGGACTGCCAGAAACTGTTTCAAAACGTCTTTGACTGAATTGATAAAACATGATACCTTAAGCTTTAATGTGCTAAGATAACATGTTCTAACAATCAATAACACTTTATAACATAAAATAAGAAAATCACAAACCTTCATATATAAAGATTTATGACTTTTGCTCAAGAACACACGAAGAACACGAAGAACGGAAAAACCGTACATGGTAACGACTATGTTCTTGAGCTTTTGGTTTTCGTACTTGAAATAATTTGAGAATTATAACTGCTTACATAAGTGATTATGACACTTTATAATTGACAAAATTTGGTCATTATAACGGCTTGCATAATTGATTAAAACAATTTATAAAAATGCTCAAGAACATACGAAAACGCGGCGAACGGATAAACCGAACATGACCACTATGTATGTTCATTGAGCTGTAAACTACGAATTGAAATTCGACATAACAACGACTTGCTCAAGTCATAAGGAACACGGAGAACGAAAAATCGTACATGGTTACGACTTATGTTCTTGAGCTTGTCAATAAAAGAAAATTAAACATTATAACTACTATAAAATGAAGACGTGAAGAACACGGAGAACGACAATCGTACATGGCTACGACTCGCGTTCTTGAGTTTTATCGACTATAAATTGAAAGAAAAATTAAACATAACAACGACTAAGGATCGTACCTTTTGTGATTGCAAGCTTTAACTATTTCTTTGCAATTTCCAATACTTGAAATATAACTATGAATAATAGATATAGAGAGTGATTTTGCTCTTGATTTTTCTTTGAAAATGGATGATGAAACAAGTGCACAATGCTTGCTATTTATAGGCCATGCAAAGTTAGGGTATTATGGTCATTAAGACAAACTTCTAAGCTAAGCTAAGCTAAGATTCATCTCCCATTTCCACTTGTTATTGCCGGCAATGTAGCTCCATTTAAGACCATTAAATGTTTGCAATGATCAAGCTTTTATGACATCACAAAGCCACACATGCTAGCCTCCCATTGGTCCAACACTTAGCCTACCAAATGACTAGTGTTAGGGCTTGTTTGGTTGGTCATTTAACCCATTATTAGAGGGGTAGCCATGGTCATTTACCAAGCTTGGTCAAGGGTAGGTTAGTCCTTTTTAAGCTAGTTAACTTTCCTAGCCACTATTGTTGACTTTCACTATTCATCGGTTGACTTTCCGTATTTATACCGCATAATTTTCGTATTATACTTGTACAATTCTCGTATTATTTTCGTATTCTATCCGTATACTTTTCGTATTTATACGCGTATTTGTCAATAGTACTTTTTAGGGTTTAGGGTTTGAACCTTAGGGTTTCTAAAATTAGGGTTTAGGTTTTCTCCAAACCCTAGTTTTTGGTTTTCAAAAATTTTACTTTTATTTTTCTAATAATTGTTTAAGTTGGATTCTTGAAACGAAAACACAAAAATAAACACACATGAAAATTCCATAACACATATTAGATGTAATATAATATTTATTTATGCCTATAAATTCGGATTACAACTATCTCGGAAGTTCGGAATATTATAACTATCGACTAAGTAAGGCAATTATATAAATAAAGGATCACATGGATTGAACATGTAATAACTTTTATTTACTTAAGCGAGTGCATATAGTTTTTTCATCTTACTTCATATGCGTGTATACAGATGAATGTGTTTTACACTCCATTTCACCCTCATATATTTCTCTTTCCTTCTTAGTGAGTATATTTTATGCTCTATCTCACTTTAATTCACATACTTGACTTGTGCAATGTCTAATTTTATTAGGTTTTTCAGAGTTACCCATGTAACGAACTTTCGACCAATGACTCTCAAACCAGTTGGCCTTAAGGCAGTAGATGTAGAGATATCCCTAAAGGCTTACTTATTCGAGTAACAAAGGCCACAAAATTTCGACTAAGTCAAGTTACTTAATATCATATATTTTTCTTTTTATTTTCCTCAAATTTAAATATTATCCAATACTTATATAAAAACCTAAACTTAGCACGAAACAATGTCAAATAAAAATTTCAAATTTTCAATGGTAATCCTCATAAACATATAACTTATTAAGTTCTATAAATAATAACTATTCAAACATCAGGGTGTGTGCTCATAAATTTAAAAGAATCGTGAAAATCGCAAAAATAGCTCAACTGTCAAAATATAAACCCCGCATATTTGTTAATATCTCTGAAATAATAGTAAATAATCAAAGTCTTATCATCGGCATTATCCTAATTCATAAGATTAATTACTCAAGTAACTACTACTAAAACAAAAAAAAACGTCTGATGATTGCTTTTTATACCTAGTTATTAAATACTTTTGAACTTGATGATTTTGTGAATTCTTTAGCATTTTAGTTAATTTTATGTGTTTTTATATTATTATTGTCAATTATGGTTTAATATTTTTTTTATGTGTTTTATTTATACTTTAGGTAATTTATATTATTTATATATATTTTAATTTTGTTTTTGTAGAAAAATATAGCCGGCAAGGGCATTTTGATAATTTCTAACAAAGCCACCACCGCAGCGGTGCCCTGCAACCGCCGCAGTGGTAGTACAAAACTCAAAAATCAGAACAAGCCTCCGTCGCAGTGGTTCATACCAGCGCCGCGACGCTTAATGGTTCTGCCCAGAAAAATTATAACTACCACCGTAGAAGTGCCCTTTTACTGTCGCGGAGGTGCATTGTTCATGTGCAGGATTTTTGCTTTTAAGTCCAGTTTTCAGGCCTAATTTTCATAATCTTTCATTTTTCTTTTTCATTTGGGCTGAGAGAGATAAGCTAGGGCAGAGAGAACATATGAGGGAATGTGGTTTTCATTCATGGGAGACCACCATACCTTTGATTTCTTGAACCCAATCCCTCATATTTTGGAAAGTCAATGAAGAATATAAAGTGCAAGCAAGAGAGCATACTTAGAAGCCATTAATGGATAGAACTTGAAGATTGAAGCTTGGGTGACATAACTTTACTCTTCTAAACTTTTATTTATCTTTGTATTATGATTTCTTGTTGCTTATGTAATGAATATTTGTTAATTTTCTTACATTGGAATCTAAGTTTGAAATGGAAACCAATATCGATTTGAGTTGATTTTCTCGCTCTTGATTGGTACCATGTGGATTGGTTTGTCATATTTATGGTTCATGTATTAATTAATTGCAAGTGATTGATTTGGAGAACCTATATAAAATTGGAAGATGGATTATAGGTTTTGGCCTAAAAATGATAACATGTGTCATGCATTTATTGCTAGGAACGTATGCATAATTTGTGAGTAGGATAGACATATACCTGCATGCCACGTGTAGTCAATGTAAGAATTTGTGCTTAAAAACCCTACTTGTGTTAGTTCTCATAAAAATTATTTAAATTATCTTGCTGTTTGAATTTTGTCGAATGGGATATGTTTGGATGCGATATACTTATTTGGCTATTGAAAGATGCATGTAAGTATTATCCTATTCTTAGTAGATAATTGTAATATTCTGAACTTCCGAGATAGTTGTAATCCGAATTTATGTGCATAAATAAATATTATATTACATCTAATATGTGTTATGAAATTTTCACGTGTGTTTATTTTTGTGTTTCGTTTCAAGAATCCAACTTAAACAATTATTAGGAAAATAAAAATAAAATTTTTGAAAACCTAAGCCGTAATTTTAGAAATCCTAAGGGTTGAATCCTTAGTTCAAACCCTAGAAAATACTATTCACAAATACGCGTATAAATATGAAAATTATACGAATAGAATACGAAAATAATACATTAATAATACGAAAATTATACGGTATAAATATGAAATGTCAACTATTCAAATTAGTATACTTAATTAAGGTTAAGGCTAAACTAAGTAAGTTTGATTAGTCATTAATCAACCAATCAAATGCTAGCATATAAAGGACTAAACTACCCTTGAACAAAGCTTGGTAAAAGACCATCAATGCCCCTCAAATAATGAGTTATTTAACCAACTAAACAAGGCATAGAACTATTCCTTTGGTAGGCTAAGTTGTGTACCAATTAAAAGCCAACAAGTATGGTATTGTGATGTCACAAAAACATGATCATTTCAAGCAATTAATGGCATTAAAACCATCAAGATTGCCGGCCAAACAAGGGAGGGAATGGGTGATGTACTTGCCTTTACTTAGCTTAGAAGTTTTGTAACTGGAAGCTGTCGTTAACACTCCAAAATTAATCCTTACTTTCAATCACAAACTCAGTATAATAGCAAGCAAGGGTCGAACCCACAGAGAATGATTAATTTATTTTTATGCAATGTAAACTAGATTTGGGGGGTTTGAACTAACTATAATTAACTAAATAAATAAAAGTAAAATAATAAAATTAATTAATAAATTACAAACTTCAGTTCTTCGGTTCAATCTCACCCTTACAATTAATAGATCAATTAATCAAAATATATTTTTATCCTTCCATGAAACTAATAACCCTAGATAACAACAACCTCTGTTATCCGAAATTTTCCATAATTTTAATCTAACAAAACAAGCTCTTCATTAGATTCTAACCATTATACAACCTAGAACAAGCTCTCTAAATTTAATATAATGGAAGCATTAATCACAAAGAAATTAGATTATTCTAAGCAACAATCTCATAAGCTCGGACTGTTTAACTTATATCATGATAACCATAGCAATAAATAAAAGCTTGACCACAATCATCTATCACTATTCACTACCAACGATTAGGAACAATATCAATTATACGTAATATAATTCCTAAATCTAGCAATTGATAATAATTTGATTAACTCAACATGCCAAAATTAAATCAATCAAACCCAATAACAAATAAACTATTAAAACAGATTATCATAAATAATTTCATATGAGGAAGAATAAATAATATTACTGAATTAATTAAATCAGTAATTATAATCGGGTTTGAAATTCCCTAAAACTGAATAATAAAATTAGCCAAACATAATAAAAATAATAGATAAGAAAAACCTGAGAGCGAGCTCCTAATTATCACTAATAATCTGATAATAATTATAAAACTATTGAAAACATGAGTCTCCTAATATATTTATAGAAATACAATAATAATCCTAAGCTAACGTGGAAAAGAAATCCAATTTGGAATCAAATTAATGCAATAATCCCGAAATAAGTCTGTTCCCATAATTTCCGCGCGCCAAACATAGCCTTAAAGTCAGTTGACCAAGTCAAACCCGCGTCAGCCGCGCATTGTGCGGTCTGTAGGGATAAACGACGTCGTTTCTGTACTCCGGGCGCCTGCTTTGTCCGCTTCTCCGCACAATGCGCGGCCTGTTTTCATTAATAGCCAAACGACGTCGTTTTGTTTCCACGGTGTTGATTAGCGAATACGCGCGCATTGCGCGGTCTTCCATCGAAAATTACCTTTATGCCACTAGTACTTTGCAGATTTTACAGATTTGTCCCCAAGCTTATTTTTCCTACAAAATAAAATATAAAAATAAATAAAAATAATATAAAAATACTAAAAATAATAAAAACACATAAAATTACATAAATTATATAAAATGACCTAAAACACTAAAAATACTTAAAAACTCACAATTACTTAAGCCTAAAAATACCTAATAAATAGGAATAAAATCCTACCTATCAAATACCCCCACACTTAAATCTTTGTTTGTCCTCAAGAAAAACAAGAATAAAAACTATAAAAATAAAACTAATAATCAAACAACTTACTTGAACAACTAATTAATATGAATTCAACATTAGCCTCAAAGATTTTTAAAATAATAACTCAAAGAAAGTTTCAAAACCATGCAAAATCTAGAACTTTTACATATTTATTAATCTTACTCTACTCAAGATCTTTTGTGAGTGTGAATCCAAATGTATCAAACCAATCAAACTCGGATAAGTTTAGGTTATTAATTACCTTATAAAAGATATATAACAAAACTCAATATATTTATTTTTCACATCACTCTTTGCTTATATAGACAAATATAAATCAGAAGATCAAAAGGTTTCAAACAATTATATATACTAAGATTAATATGCATTTTTTTCATATATTTTTTCATTTTAATGGGTGCATTTTATGCTCCATCCCATTTTTTTCTTTCTTTCTTCTTTCTCTTTTTTTTTCTTCTTTAGTGAGTGCATTTTATGCTCCATCTCACCAGCGAGTGTGTTTTACGCTCCATCTCGCTTTTTCATGTGTTTATGAGTGAGTGTGTTTTACGCTCTATCTCAACCCACCACAAGATTTTTTCTTATTTAATAATAATCCTAGAAAAATTACCTAAATCATCTCCTCCAAATTATATTATGTCTTATATTTCACTTTAAATAATGATCAAATAAGATATAGAGCTCAAAAATATCTTTCATAAGCATTTAACCATTTAAATTTTTCTCTAAATTAAAACTAACTCAAACAAATGGATATAGGTGCATAAAAATTTTAAAGATCTCAAACAAAGTAATAATCAATAAAAAGTCAAAATTCAGACTAAGCAAAAATTCATCCTTTTTTCAAGAGTTATTAAATAAAAATTAAAATTTTATCATTGACTAAAAATTTAAAATCCAATTAATTCATTGTTCAAGTGACACATCCTAAAAATAAAATAAAATCTGTGACGACCCCAAATCCTGGTTCCTTGAACCTCGGATCCGGTTCAACACGAGTACTACCTTTTTCTTATTGTTCATGAATTACAACAATATTATAATTGCTAAATAATCATTTATTTGCAATTTCACAACATCTGTTTCTATTCCAGAATCGAAATCTTTATACATTCCTAGTATGTCTCAATATCATACATGATACGACATTCTATTACAATCAATTTGAGTATCTAAGACTCATAATACATACCAACTAAAGTCTTATACTACAAAATCATTTACCTGTCCAATTTGGACTGATATCTACAGTGGTCGTGCTAGACCTTCAGTGAATATAATATGCATTCCTGTTTCTTGATCCTTATCAATACTTCAAATACTTGTACTATCTGAAGATGTCCGACAAACGAACCCTTAAGTTCCGGACAAAACCCTAGTCCAAATACAGTTTGGACATATCAGGCATGCTTAACCAGCTTACGCTTTTATTATATAATCTTCGTACGACCCACTTTTAATAAGTTGTCTAAATTAGTCAAAAATGGACTATTTATATTTGTTTAATTCAATTAAACTTTCTTCTTTTATATAACTTAATGATTTGGACATTTAATAATGTACCAAATACCTCAAAATATTATCTACATTTGATAATATACAACTACGTTTAAATATTATTAACCATTTAATAATATTTTAATCACTTATTAATATTATTAACCATTTAATAATATTTTAATCACTTATTAATATTATTAACCATTTAATAATATTTTAATCACTTATTAATAATATTAACAATTTAATAATATTTTAATCACTTATTAATAATATTAACAATTTAATAATATTTTAATCACTTATTAATATTATTAACCATTTAATAATATTTTAATCACTTATTAATATTATTACCCATTTAATAATATTTTACTTATTTAATAATGTCATTTATTATTTAAGAATATTTTCATCATATACAAATGTTATTACACGTTTAATAATCTTTTAATCTTATACTAATATTATTCATCATTTAATAATATTTTAATATTCTTCAAATATTACCAATAGTTAACTTTTAAATTGTGTTAACTTTAGTCTTTATTTTATATCTTTAGATACCAATTAATCACTAATAGATTCAATGTAAATTGATTTAGTATTCAAATACATTCATTTTGCATGTATTTCAACTTAAATTTTCATAAAAAACTCAACCCGGACCGACCCGACCCGACCCGGACCACTAAAATAGGTCAATGACAGAATGTTTCACCGCAGCGGCGGTGGTTTCCACCGCTGCGGCGGTAGTACAAGTTTTGAAAAACCTAATTTGGGGACTGCCGGACCCTCCGACGCTCTGACAGCCATAACTTCTTCATTTCAAAACATTTTGGGGTGATTCTTGAGTCCATTCTCATCAGAATTTCCCCCTCTACAATTTCTCTTTAGATAACAAATCCAAATTCCGAACGGAACTAAACTAAAAACGGCTCACAAGGACAAAGTGAAAACTAAAATCACAAATCCTTGGTTTTAATTGTTCAATCTTGAATAAAATAAACTCTACACATCCAAATGACATCAACTTAGTGTTGTTGTCTTTCTAACTTCTTTTTTTACAATATTTCATGATTTGATCACATTTTTAAAAACGTTTGACACGAAATTTAAAGATCGAACCCTTTACGGTTTTACCGGTAAATTGCAATATGGAATTTTCTTCCATTTATTTGCATACCACATATACCAATACTTGTTTTAAACATACTAAACCATGAATCTACCTATATATCATAGATTTAGACTTCTAGAGTATCAAAATAACTTTTCATCGGTTAAAAATATATTTTGACCGATTAAAACTTATATAGACTATAAAAATGAAATAGGTGAAGGTTAGATCACTTTTGAACCTCTTGATCTTGGATGTTCTTCATCACTTGACTATGATCTTGGCTTGTGACTCCACCTTGATCATTCTCCAATATTTTTCCATGGTGGATCATCAATCTCACAAAGTAGCTCTTATTTTTCTCTAGAGCTTCTCTCTCTACAACACTTGAACTAGCTAGCAAATGACTAACAGTTGCTAGCTCTTTCCCTCTTCTCTATATATAGTACTCCCTTAATCACCATCAACTCCTACTAATCAACTAACATAGTCAAATTAGGAGTTAATTATGCTTACTATTGGATTGATTGACCACTTGAATGACTAGGTGAAACAATGTCAAATAAAAATTTCAAATTTACAATGGTAATCCTCATAAACATATAACTTAATAAGTTCTATAAATAATAACTATTCAAACATTAGGGTGTGTGCTCATAAATTTAAAAGAATCGTGAAAATCGCAAAAATAGCTCAATTGTCAAAATATAAGCCCCGCATATTTGTTAATATCTCTTAAATAACAGTAAATAATCAAAGTTTTATCATCGGCATTATCCTAATTCATAAGATTAATTACTCAAGTAACTACTACTAAAACAAAAAAAAAACAAAAAAAAAGTCTGATGATTGCTTTTTATACCTAGTTATTAAATACTTTTGAACTTGATGATTTTGTGAATTCTTTAGCATTTTAGTTAATTTTATGTGTTTTTATATTATTATTGTCAATTATGGTTTAATATTTTTTTTATGTGTTTTATTTATACTTTAGGTAATTTATATTATTTATATATATTTTAATTTTGTTTTTGTAGAAAAATATAGCTGGCAAGGGCATTTTGATAATTTTTAACAAAGCCACCACCGTAGCGGTGCCCTACAACCGCCGCAGTGGTAGTCCAAAACTCAAAAATCAGAACAAGCCTCCGCCGCACTGGTTCACACCAGCGCCGCGACGCTCAATGGTTCTACCCAGAAAAATTATAACTACCACCGTAGCGGTGCCCTTTTACTGTCGCGGAGGTGCATTGTTCATGTGCAAGATTTTTGCTTTTAAGTCCAATTTTCAGGCCTAATTTTCATAATCTTTCATTTTTCTTTTTCAGTTGCGCTGAGAGAGATAAGCTAGGGCAGAGAGAACATATGAAGGAAGGTGGTTTTCATTCATGGGAGACCACCATACCTTTGATTTCTTGAACCCAATCCCTCATATTTTGGAAAGTCAATGAAGAATATAAAGTGCAAGCAAGAGAGCATACTTAGAAACCATTAATGGATAGAACTTGAAGATTGAAGCTTGGGTGACATAACTTTATTCTTCTAAACTTTTATTTATCTTTGTATTATGATTTCTTGTTGGTTATGTAATGAATATTTGTTAATTTTCTTACATTGGAATCTAAGTTTGAAATGGAAACCAATATCTATTTGAGTTGATTTTCTCGCTCTTGATTGGTACCATGTGGATTGGTTTGTCATATTTTATGCTTCATGTATTAATTAATTGCAAGTGATTGATTTGGAGAACCTATATAAAATTAGAAGATGGATTATAGGGTTTGGCCTAAAAATGATAACATGTGTCATGCATTTATTGTTAGGAACGTATGCATAATTTGTGAGTAGGATAGACATATACCTGCATGCCACGTGTAGCCAATGTAAGAATTTGTGCTTAAAAACCCTACTTGTGATAGTTCTCATAAAAATTATTTAAATTATCTTGCTGTCTGAATTCTGTCGAATGAGATATGTTTGGATGCGATATACTTATTTGGCTATTGAAAGATGCATATAAGTACTGTCGTATTCTCAGTAGATAATTGTAATATTCTGAACTTCCGAGATAGTTGTAATCCGAATTTATATGCATAAATAAATATTGTATTACATCTAATATGTGTTATGAAATTTTCATGTGTGTTTATTTTTGTGTTTCGTTTCAAGAATCCAACTTAAACAATTATTAGGAAAATAAAAATAAATTTTTTAAAAACCTAAGCCCTAATTTTAGAAATCCTAAGGGTTGAATCCTTAGTTCAAACCCTAGAAAATACTATTCACAAATACGCGTATAAATATGAAAATTATACGAATAGAATAAGAAAATAATACATTAATAATACGGAAATTATACGGTATAACTATGAAATGTCAACTATACAAATTAGTATACTTAATTAAGATTAAGGCTAAACTAAGTAAGTTTGATTAGTCATTAATCAACCAATCAAATGCTAGCATATAAAGGACTAAACTACCCTTGAACAAAGCTTGGTAAAAGACCATCAATGCCCCTCAAATAATGAGTTATTTAACCAACCAAACAAGGCCTAGAACTATTCCTTTGGTAGACTAAGTTGTGTACCAATTAAAAGCCAGCAAGTATGGTATTTTGATGTCACAAAAACATGATCATTTCAAGCAATTAATGGCATTAAAACCATCAAGATTGCCGGCCAAACAAGGGAGGGAATGGGTGATGCACTTGCCTTTACTTAGCTTGGAAGTTTTGTAACAAAGACTAAAATACCCTAGCTTTGGTTTACCTATAAATAGCAAGCATAGTTCACTTGTTATTTCATCCATTTTCAAAGCAAAATCACTCTCTATATCTATTATTCATATTTATATGTCAAGTATTGGAAATTGCAAAGAAATAGTTAAAGCTTGCAATCACAAAAGGTAAGATCCTTAATCGTTGTTATGTTTAATTTTTCTTTCAATTTATAGTCGATAAAACTCAAGAACACGAGTCGTAGCCATGTACGATTGTCATTCTCCGTGTTCTTGAGATTTTCTTCATTTTATAGTAGTTATAATGTTTAATTTTCTTTTATTGACAAGCTCAAGAACATAAGTCGTAGCCATGTATGATTTTTCATTCTCCGTGTTCCTTATGACTTGAGCAAGTCGTTGTTATGTCAATTTCATTTCATAGTATATAACTAAAGCTCAATGAACGCAAGTTGTAGCCATGTACGGTTTTTCGTTTTTCGTGTTCTTCATGTGTTCTTGAGCAATAGTTATAAACGGTTAAAATCAAGTAAACAAGCCATTATAATGACCAAATTATTTCATATATAATTGTTATAATCACTTATACAAGCAGTTATAATGCTCAAATTATTTCAAATATGAAATCCAAAAGCTCAAGAATATAAGTTGTTACTATGTACGATTTTTCCGTTCTTCGTGTGTTCTTGAGCAAAAGTCAAAAATCTCTATATAAGAATGTTTATGATTTTCTTATTTTATGTTATAAAGTGCTATTGATTGTTAGAACATGTTATCTTAGCAAATTAAAGCTTAAGATATCATGTTTTATCAATTCAGTCAAAGATATATTGAAACAGTTTCTGGTAGTCTCCTTACTGTCAAAATCTGTGTAAATCAGTAAGGAATTTCAAACTTTGGTTGAACCATAAATTGTAGAGACGAAAGTTACGAACGCGTGAAATTTTGAACGACTCAAAAATGTTTTAAAACGAAGAAGCTATGGCCGTTTAACTGAGTTGGGGCCTGACAGCCAATGTCGTTGTCCACTTTTTATAATGTCACTTAAAAATAAGTTTTTGAGTTTAAGAAGTTTTCAACTAAAACCACCTATGAAAATAGTCTAAACAAGTTATAAAAACATTTATTAAGAAGTAAAATTCGATAAACTAACATTCGAGTACGCGTAAACAATTATGTAGGCATCTAACGCTGTACTGGAAAAACCCTAAATTGTTTCAAGGCAAGTTTTCTATCATTAACATTTGTTTACTTGTTTACTATATGATTTATACATTTTGTACAAGCAACATGTTATAAATCTTTGATATGAGAGTTATTGCTTCTTAATTCGGCATAACTTGTAAAATAAAATGCTTATTCATGATATATTTCGAATCATGCTTTATTTTATCCAACCAAGTTATCTTGGGGCGATCCTGACATGTGAAGTAAACTGAGATGAACGAATATGTACCACGGTTTATGATTAGTCCAGTGTAGTGTATGTTATGCATAACATATGATGTCGTTAGGTTGATCCCCTTTCTATAGCCACTGTAAATGGTTCTAAGTCGAAAGACAAAGAACAGTTCTAGGTCTAACCACCACTCAGTCTTACTATATTAAACATTTGTAATATTAATTGTTGTACCATGAATCCTTAAAATCCATATCAATGTGAGTTCACTTATATGCTATGTGTTAGACTTGTTAAGCTTTTGTATGCTCACCCTTACAAATAAACTCAAACTACAGACAAACTCGAGAGCTCCAGTTCTAAGAAGAAGAAAGGAAAGAAGAAATGCATAGATTAGTTTACATGCTTTATTATATTGCTTTTCTTTTTGTTTTAAAGTCATGATGACTTATGTAATATAAACAAGCAAACCGCGTAACCAACTCTATATTAATATATATCAAGTTTCATCACAAATTCTTGTTACGTCTTTATTTTGATTAAACTTAGAATTGTTAAAACTTAACATAGTATTGATAATGATATATTTATTTGGATGAGGATCGGTAAATAACTTGTGAGTGTTGTACATCCGAGACAGGACTAAGCGATGTTGACTGATCAAATCCATCGTTAAGGTTCTTCGGACCCAGGTATAACTCATTATTGTTCTAAATGTCAGATAAGTAGGATTATTGATATGAAGAGATATCACTATAACAAAATATATTTCGAGTAATGGTTTTAACTAGTTGGGTAATGTTTTGTACGGAAAGAGAATTTTGCACCGGACAAAGATACAACCATTTGTCACGGATAAAGATGCAAACATATATCACGAGTTAAGATACAAACATTCACCGTGAGATTTTCTGTTACAAAAAGCCGTCCTAATGATTTAATGTCGTGGATATTTGAACATGTAAAATTATAGAATATCTAAATCTTAAGGATAAAATGTCATGCTTGAGTATTAAGTCTCTTGCATCAATTATAAGGACTTGATATAAAATAATGAAAGATCTTTGGAAATTAAGATAAGAACTTTGTTTATGAATAAATGAAATCATCCATAAACCTAATAATTTAGTATTTATAGTGAGCACTAAGTCATCTATAGCAAGTATAGTGATTTGGAGGCGTCACAAACACTCACTGTTTAACAATTTATTATTCAAAGCATTCTACGATCTATATAAATCTAACTAGTTATAGTGGGCCAAATCAACCTTTCTAAGACTCATTGAAAGATGAGAGAAAAAAAATTGAATGAGAGGAAAAAATTAGCTCAAAAGACGGGAGGGGACCAAATTTGACTATAATTTTTAGAGTACAAGTTAAAAATAAAATGAACATAAAATATTTTGTAAAAAGAATTAAACAAAGAAACGAAGAAGTGATATATTAAACAGATGAAGGGATTAATATCTCATGTTCTTAAATTAAGAAATACAAAAAAAATTAAATATTACCTCAACTGTTGCATTCAAATTTAGGAATCACAATTTATTGGAGTACGTTATAACCTTTCGCGTTTTGGAATATTTATTTATATTATAAAGGTGGACAGGGTGTGATGTCAGCCTCTTGCGGCTTTGTCACAAATTCCCTTTTCTTTTTACCTCCTGCATGTTCGGTTGTTTTATAATTTCATTATATTTTATTTTTGATTTTTTTAATTTTATTCTTTAAATTTGATATAACTATTATTATATTTTATAATAATTGCACCGATAATGCGTGAGTAACGGTAACATGTATAATCCAAAATAGAATAAGTAAAGTTTTTGGTGTTTTTAATCTTTTGTTGTCAAAAAGGAAATTTTACTTTCACTAAATGAAGCTAGTCCATTAGGAAATTATTCTTAAAATCTCCATTAATTACAAGTTTGCAATTAATTATAAAGACAATGCTTCACCAATAATGCACCGATCGATGGAGACAAAAATATATCCACCATAAAGACTTCCCAAATATATAACATTAATTCAGTCAATAGTAAAAGCCATATATATATATATATATATATATATATATATATATATATATATATATATATATATATATATATTAAGACATGTGATTATATACCTCATTCAATATTAATTATCGGTGTATATATTACTATATCATCATATATATGTTGGTAGCAGGTGCATATAATATATATATATATATATATATATATATATATATATATATATTTTATTATGTAAGTCGTTTTAAAAGTTTTTTTTTCTTTTCATAATGTAACTTTTTATATATATATAGGAGAAAAAATCTTATCATTTTCTACCTTACCATTAAAGATGGAGTAATTGAGTGAGAGAGGAGAATGAGTGATTAATTACTTTATGGGTAGTAATAAAATTTTAAACTAACATTAATTACCTAACATTAGTATTAATAGAATTTTTTAATATGTGTAATTATATGTTAAAAAACCTATATAATGGAAATGAGAGAGTATTAATTTAATTTCTTTCTAAAAATAGCTCACAATTAAATTTCCTTCGAAGAATAGCCAACGGTCAGATTCCTTTCGCAAATAGTAAACAATTAGATTTCCTTCCAAAAATAGCTAACACTTAAAAAGCTAGTCCATTAGGAAATTATTCTTAAAATCTCCATTAATTACAAGTTTGCAATTAATTATAAAGACAATGCTTCACCAATAATGCACCGATCGATGGAGACAAAAATATATCCACCATAAAGACTTCCCAAATATATAACATTAATTCAGTCAATAGTAAAAGCCATATATATATATATATATATATATATATATATATATATATATATATATATATATATATATATATATATATATTAAGACATGTGATTATATATGTAACGACCCCAAAATTCCCGTGCTTTCGACGCGGCGGACCTTGTGCGTTAATTTCGTACCTCTATTGACTTAACCAATGATCCCATAATCATATTGGTTGAATTAGTCTTATTTTAGACTATACATTAAAAATTTCTCTTAACTTTGTCCCTGGATCTTAACTTGATCTCAGTCTCATATGTATACAAGTATCAACTTGTATTTCATCCGTATAAATGGATAAAACCATATATAACAGTTTAATTTTAACCTTCGGATTTAAATATTCTATATACGTCCACTTGTAACGGTCTCATTCGTACTACAAGTATCAATATACAAAGATATCTCTTCATATCAATAATCCTATTTATATGGTATTCAGAATAGTAATAACGAGTTATACCTGGGTCCGAGGAACCTTAACGATGGATTTGACCAGTCAACATCGCTTAGTTCTGTCTCAGATGTACAGCACTCACAAGTTATTTACCGATCCTCATCCAGATAAATAGATCATTATCAACATTGTTTTAATATTTAACAATTCTACATTATATCAAATTTAAAGACATAACAACATTCTGATGATAATAATTTATATCATTCATTCAATATTCGGTTACATGTTTGTTTGTTCGTATTACAACAGTCATTATGACTTATACAAATACAAGTAATAAACATGAAAACCTAATCTACGCTTCATCTTTACGTTCAAGATCTTCTTAACGTTCATCTTTAATCTGCAAATAAGGTTTTATTCGCAAGAATGAGCACGACGGCTCAACAAGTCTAACATATTATCACATACACAGTTTATGCTTTCATATAAACTTTAACATGCTTTGACTGAACATACATCTCAGTTAATAATCATATTAATTTATGCTTAACAATAAACATATTTTATACATACTCATATGCATCATCAAATATCAATTAACATTTAACAGTTAATCAATAACTAACACCATTTAATCACATAAGACCTTCATTCATGTACTTTCACATATAAACTATCACATAATAACATGAACAATCTTAGAACATACTAAATAACACATAAAAGTTTAGAACTTGCCTCAAATTGAAACTAGGGTTTTCCGGCGGAGCGTTAAACCCTACACAGTCATTTAGTGCATAAGCGGTTAGATTCATCGTATTATATAACTTCATAAGTCTTATATTAACTTATTTAAACTATTTCAATAGGTGGAATTATTTGGAAAATTGGCTAACTCAAAAACTCATTTTTAAGCCAAATTTTCGGATTTGGGCAGATTGTTGGACTGCCAGACCCCGGCTCAGTTAAACGGCCATAACTTCTTCGTTTTAAAACATTTTTTAGTCGTTCAAAATTCCACGCGTTCGTAACTTCCGTCTCTACAACTTTCATTCAGAAAAAAATTCGAGATTCCTGACAGATTTGTACAGATTTCGGCCTAAAGGTGACTACTCTAAAACTGATTCATATTTCTGACCTCTTTTATAGTAACGGCCATAACTTTGTCATACGAAAACATTTTTGAGTGATTCTTGAGTCTAAATTGCTTAGAATTTCATGAGCTACAACTTTTATTTAGGTTTCTAAGGCAGATTCAGACTTTAAATTTTCGGAAATTCGCAAAAATATTCTGCGACTATATTAGACTTAACTTTCTTTGATCCGATTGGTAAAACATGATACCTCAAGCATTAATTTGCTAAGATAACATGTTCTAACACTTCATATCACTTCATAACATAAAAATAACAAAATCATAAACCTACTTATATAAGATTTCATGACTTTTTCTCAAGAACACGAAGAACGAATCGAAGAACACGAAGAACAAAGTTTCATCGTTCTTCGTTTCGACTACTAAAACTTGATGCCACAAGCATTACTTAGCAAGGCCATCATGTTTCATCATCCCATAACACTAAATTACAAAATCATAAACCTACTTATAAGAAAATTTAAGACTTTCACTCAAGAACACGAAGAACGATAAGAAAAATCGAACATCGTAACGGCTTGTGTTTTGAGCTTTTTAACTAAATACTTGAAATGAAATGGACAGTATAACTACTTATAATTTATATTCCACTACTCTAGACATAAAATAAATCGAGCATTATAGCTATTCACATATACTCTACGAATTGAAAAATTACATAATAGCAACTAGAGATTACCTCTTGGAGTGCAAGCTTTGACAACAATTTGTGCAAGGCTTCAATACTCATCAACAAGATTAATCTATCAATATATCTCTCTAGCTTTGTTGCTCTAATTTACTTGGTGAATTGGTAAGGATTATGAAGAGTGAAGACTCCTATTTATAGGATTTTCCAAGTTAGGGTAAAATGGTAAAAATGACAATCAAGCTTTGGCTCCAAGTTTGGCTTGGCTTTAACTTTGGCTCCAAGTTTGGCTTATACTTTGGCTCCAAGTTTGGCTTGGCTCCAACTTTGGCTCCAAGTTTGCTTTATACTTTGGCTCCAAGTTTGGCTTGGCTCCAACTTTGGCTTCAAGTTTGGTTTATTCTTTGGCTCCAAGTTTTGGCTTGGCTTAGGCTTTAACTTTATCTACTAACTAGAGTTAACAACTAACTCAACATTAGTTAATTCTCTACTAACTTGTATACTTGACTTTTACTATTCACAGTTGACTTTTTCGTATTTATACCGTATAATTTTCGTATTATTCTCGTATTATTTTCGTATTCTACCCGTATAATTTTCGTATTATACGCGTATATGTGAATAGTGATTAGGGTTAGGTTATAACCCTTAGGGTTTCTAGGTTTAGGGTTTAGGTTTTAACCTTTTCTAAGTTTAACCAAACCCTAGTTTAGGTTTTCCAAACCCTATAATTAGGTTTTTAGGTTTTAACCTTTAAATAACTTTTCGATTTTAATAAGTGTTAAGGTTAATTACTTGAACCGAAACACGAATTCCTACACATAAGTAATTCACATAGCACATTTAAAAGCTCAATTCAAGCTTTACTAATCACATAACACATAGTTTAGGTTAAAAGTTTAACCTCTAATCGTAAACGAATCGTAGTTTCGAGTCGTTTTTAATCTTTAATATAGTTCAATGTATTGTTGAGCAATCGTTTTTAGGCTTCTAAATTAACAACCTTTATCATATCTTGACAGATCACTTTTAAAATATTTGGGATATTACATTCAACCCAACTTACAAGAATTTCGTCCTCGAAATTAACTTACAATTCACTTTACTCATTTAATATCATATTTATAAGTGCTATAAATATTCAAGATATTACATTCTCTCCTTCTTATCAGAATTTCGTCCTCGAAATTAACTTTACAATTACTTTAGTAATTTAATATCATATTTATAAGTGCTATAAATATTCAGGATATTACATTCTCTCATTCTTATCAGAATTTCGTCCTCGAAATTATAATCATCTCCAATTTAATCTTCAATATGAATTTTCTAAATTCATCTTTTACTCACATTAAACTTCCAATACTTTGATTAGGTCTGAACAATGTTCACTTATCTCTACACATTTCCTTTTATCAAACTTGACGTTCAGTCTCACTCTTCCTTTATTTAGGATTCTTCGAACTTATACTGTTGTCAATCAAGACCTTGACCTTTTTTTAAATACTATGGATGCTAGATGACCCACAAGTTTAACAATCACTTGGATTGACAAACACTATTCTTGTGTAGCAATCAAATAAGATTGAGAACACTCATGACAGTACATTAGGTGATCAGCCTGTCGTACCATATTATCTCTTAAAGACGCGGTATGTTGCATCAACCGGAATCATATGTCCGTTTACTTATCATAACCAGAAATGTCTAGCCAAAACAATTGGCATTGACTCATATTTAAACCATTCAAACTTTTGAAAAGCAATTTTATGACTGTATACCGCACCTTGCAATGTGCGTTGATAACTCATCATGTATCATCTTCACACCAGGTTAAATGGGGTGCTGATGAATAAATCATTTTTATCCTTCACATTAAATCCGCCTAGCCAAAACAATTAGCATAGACATAAGAATAACATAGCCAAAAAATTTCCATTTTTGAAAATCAATTTTATGATTTTTATCAGACCCACATCCCTATAACTGTGCATTGATGATCTTCGATCATAACCACAACATTTGACCATGTGTTCATGATAAAATTCATTAAATTTAACTCTATCTAGCTTGAAAAATTAGCATAGATGTAGTTAACAAAATTTTTCAGTTCAAATAGTGAACAATTCTTTTCAAAGGCACACAAGTGCGAATATAATCATGAAGATCTAGCATAGCTAGAAGATTTTTGAAATACCCTCAATCCTCTATCTTTTCCATTATTCTCTAACCATAACACAAGTTTTGCAAATATATAGTAATATAGTAAACTGGTTGGTTGTTTTAACCACAAGAACAAATATATCAGTTCCCCTTCTTATCAACACGGGATTGAAAATGTCTCAGTTCATATCAGTCTGTTCCAATATTCTTACCGAAATGACATTCGTAGCCGTATCTCATAGTCGGTTCGACTGACATATCATAGCCCCCGCCCATACAAGGGTTCGTTCACTCAGTAACTAACATACAAATATCTTTTAAAACCATTAGTTTTGACGTAACAACTAATAACTAATCAATATACATATGAGTGAAGAATTAACTTCTCAGAATATATACAAAGAAGAGTTGACACAAGATTTTAATTTACTTATCAATATAGCAAACTGAGTTATTCATCCACCCAAGAACTAATGAATCAATTCCCCGTCTCATCAACACTATCCTCAAATGATATCATTTAGTGTGTAACCCGCTTTGAGAACACTGACCATGAATCATTCATACCAACAGTGTAGTTAGATCGGTTCTCTGAAGCATATTAAACTCTTTCCCATACAAGAGAGTCGTTCTACTCAGTTTTACTAATATGAGTTTTCAATTGCAATCTCTAATCGTTCTATAACTATTTTAGTCACTTTCTTTTCTTAATTCATTCCTTCATCATTTACATTCCTTATGAGTTTACTCATCTCTTTTCTTCGGTATAATTACACAACATACCATACACACCATTTCATTTTTTTTATGAAACGGTTTCACACAAAAACTAATAAGATTATTTTATCTTATTGCTTACTTTGAGAACTCATTGAGAGTCCATTTATCTTCAGATATTCTCGTAAAGAGTTTATCTTTATTCAATATATTACATTCACATAATAATTTTTATGTATTAAGATTTAATAAGATTTATGCGTATCTTTTAATTATATACGGACTCTTCACAAGTCCATTTTTTTTTTTCCATCAGATTATACTCCAAGGTACTTGTTACCTCGAAACTATAATCCATTGCTCTGATACCAACTGTAACCATCATTCAATAGCACCTTACAATGGTACCTATCAGTTTGCCACCGCATGCGGCGTCCCCTACGGAGAGTCTGGCTTCGGTGCCTCCCTTCTATGGGCGGTCACCAGCGAGAGGCTCGGGGTTCTTTTTATATAGCTCTGATACCAACTGTAACGACCCCAAAATTCCCGTGCTTTCGACGCGGCGGACCTTGTGCGTTAATTTCGTACCTCTATTGACTTAACCAATGATCCCATAATCATATTGGTTGAATTAGTCTTATTTTAGACTATACATTAAAAATTTCTCTTAACTTTGTCCCTGGATCTTAACTTGATCTCAGTCTCATATGTATACAAGTATCAACTTGTATTTCATCCGTATAAATGGATAAAACCATATATAACAGTTTAATTTTAACCTTCGGATTTAAATATTCTATATACGTCCACTTGTAACGGTCTCATTCGTACTACAAGTATCAATATACAAAGATATCTCTTCATATCAATAATCCTATTTATATGGTATTCAGAATAGTAATAACGAGTTATACCTGGGTCCGAGGAACCTTAACGATGGATTTGACCAGTCAACATCGCTTAGTTCTGTCTCAGATGTACAGCACTCACAAGTTATTTACCGATCCTCATCCAGATAAATAGATCATTATCAACATTGTTTTAATATTTAACAATTCTACATTATATCAAATTTAAAGACATAACAACATTCTGATGATAATAATTTATATCATTCATTCAATATTCGGTTACATGTTTGTTTGTTCGTATTACAACAGTCATTATGACTTATACAAATACAAGTAATAAACATGAAAACCTAATCTACGCTTCATCTTTACGTTCAAGATCTTCTTAACGTTCATCTTTAATCTGCAAATAAGGTTTTATTCGCAAGAATGAGCACGACGGCTCAACAAGTCTAACATATTATCACATACACAGTTTATGCTTTCATATAAACTTTAACATGCTTTGACTGAACATACATCTCAGTTAATAATCATATTAATTTATGCTTAACAATAAACATATTTTATACATACTCATATGCATCATCAAATATCAATTAACATTTAACAGTTAATCAATAACTAACACCATTTAATCACATAAGACCTTCATTCATGTACTTTCACATATAAACTATCACATAATAACATGAACAATCTTAGAACATACTAAATAACACATAAAAGTTTAGAACTTGCCTCAAATTGAAACTAGGGTTTTCCGGCGGAGCGTTAAACCCTACACAGTCATTTAGTGCATAAGCGGTTAGATTCATCGTATTATATAACTTCATAAGTCTTATATTAACTTATTTAAACTATTTCAATAGGTGGAATTATTTGGAAAATTGGCTAACTCAAAAACTCATTTTTAAGCCAAATTTTCGGATTTGGGCAGATTGTTGGACTGCCAGACCCCGGCTCAGTTAAACGGCCATAACTTCTTCGTTTTAAAACATTTTTTAGTCGTTCAAAATTCCACGCGTTCGTAACTTCCGTCTCTACAACTTTCATTCAGAAAAAAATTCGAGATTCCTGACAGATTTGTACAGATTTCGGCCTAAAGGTGACTACTCTAAAACTGATTCATATTTCTGACCTCTTTTATAGTAACGGCCATAACTTTGTCATACGAAAACATTTTTGAGTGATTCTTGAGTCTAAATTGCTTAGAATTTCATGAGCTACAACTTTTATTTAGGTTTCTAAGGCAGATTCAGACTTTAAATTTTCGGAAATTCGCAAAAATATTCTGCGACTATATTAGACTTAACTTTCTTTGATCCGATTGGTAAAACATGATACCTCAAGCATTAATTTGCTAAGATAACATGTTCTAGCACTTCATATCACTTCATAACATAAAAATAACAAAATCATAAACCTACTTATATAAGATTTCATGACTTTTTCTCAAGAACACGAAGAACGAATCGAAGAACACGAAGAACAAAGTTTCATCGTTCTTCGTTTCGACTACTAAAACTTGATGCCACAAGCATTACTTAGCAAGGCCATCATGTTTCATCATCCCATAACACTAAATTACAAAATCATAAACCTACTTATAAGAAAATTTAAGACTTTCACTCAAGAACACGAAGAACGATAAGAAAAATCGAACATCGTAACGGCTTGTGTTTTGAGCTTTTTAACTAAATACTTGAAATGAAATGGACAGTATAACTACTTATAATTTATATTCCACTACTCTAGACATAAAATAAATCGAGCATTATAGCTATTCACATATACTCTACGAATTGAAAAATTACATAATAGCAACTAGAGATTACCTCTTGGAGTGCAAGCTTTGACAACAATTTGTGCAAGGCTTCAATACTCATCAACAAGATTAATCTATCAATATATCTCTCTAGCTTTGTTGCTCTAATTTACTTGGTGAATTGGTAAGGATTATGAAGAGTGAAGACTCCTATTTATAGGATTTTCCAAGTTAGGGTAAAATGGTAAAAATGACAATCAAGCTTTGGCTCCAAGTTTGGCTTGGCTTTAACTTTGGCTCCAAGTTTGGCTTATACTTTGGCTCCAAGTTTGGCTTGGCTCCAACTTTGGCTCCAAGTTTGCTTTATACTTTGGCTCCAAGTTTGGCTTGGCTCCAACTTTGGCTTCAAGTTTGGTTTATTCTTTGGCTCCAAGTTTTGGCTTGGCTTAGGCTTTAACTTTATCTACTAACTAGAGTTAACAACTAACTCAACATTAGTTAATTCTCTACTAACTTGTATACTTGACTTTTACTATTCACAGTTGACTTTTTCGTATTTATACCGTATAATTTTCGTATTATTCTCGTATTATTTTCGTATTCTACCCGTATAATTTTCGTATTATACGCGTATATGTGAATAGTGATTAGGGTTAGGTTATAACCCTTAGGGTTTCTAGGTTTAGGGTTTAGGTTTTAACCTTTTCTAAGTTTAACCAAACCCTAGTTTAGGTTTTCCAAACCCTATAATTAGGTTTTTAGGTTTTAACCTTTAAATAACTTTTCGATTTTAATAAGTGTTAAGGTTAATTACTTGAACCGAAACACGAATTCCTACACATAAGTAATTCACATAGCACATTTAAAAGCTCAATTCAAGCTTTACTAATCACATAACACATAGTTTAGGTTAAAAGTTTAACCTCTAATCGTAAACGAATCGTAGTTTCGAGTCGTTTTTAATCTTTAATATAGTTCAATGTATTGTTGAGCAATCGTTTTTAGGCTTCTAAATTAACAACCTTTATCATATCTTGACAGATCACTTTTAAAATATTTGGGATATTACAATATACCTCATTCAATATTAATTATCGGTGTATATATTACTATATCATCATATATATGTTGGTAGCAGGTGCATATAATATATATATATATATATATATATATATATATATATATATATATATATATATATATATTTTATTATGTAAGTCGTTTTAAAAGTTTTTTTTTCTTTTCATAATGTAACTTTTTATATATATATAGGAGAAAAAATCTTATCATTTTCTACCTTACCATTAAAGATGGAGTAATTGAGTGAGAGAGGAGAATGAGTGATTAATTACTTTATGGGTAGTAATAAAATTTTAAACTAACATTAATTACCTAACATTAGTATTAATAGAATTTTTTAATATGTGTAATTATATGTTAAAAAACCTATATAATGGAAATGAGAGAGTATTAATTTAATTTCTTTCTAAAAATAGCTCACAATTAAATTTCCTTCGAAGAATAGCCAACGGTCAGATTCCTTTCGCAAATAGTAAACAATTAGATTTCCTTCCAAAAATAGCTAACACTTAAATTTCCTTCCAATAAATTCAAATAGCATAAAATCAAATTATCATAATCTTTTTAAAGTTAACTAATTAATGAGAGGTATCTCTCTTGAACTACTATATATATCAATAACATATCATCATCATCTAGTCACAAGAATTTCTTAATTTCTTATTACAGGGAAAGTTGTCGGTTTTATTTTTGTTAACAAAGATATGGGCGGAAGAGGAAAGGTTGTTCTTGAAAGAATAACCAACGAAAACAAAAGAAAAGCCTGCCAGAAGAAAAGGATGGCCGGATTGTTTAAGAAGGCACGCGAGCTTTCTACATTATGCGACGTGGAGTCCGCGACAATCGTGTATTGTCCGGGGGAGAAGGAGCCGGCTGTCTGGCCGCCGCAATATGAACAGGTGAAGGAAACCGTCGACAAGTTTCTACGGAAACCAGAAGTTGAAAGAAGTAAGTATGCGGCCACTCATGAAAGATTTCTTGCAGAAAAGGCGAAGAAAAAGCGAGCTAAATTTAACCAGATAAAGAAAAAGAATGATGATATGGAGTTTCAAATTCTCCTTGCATCATTAACTGATCAAGAAATGCGCTACTGTGAGCTTGATTCCACACAATCAGATGCAGTGGTTACTTTTGGAGATGGGATGAAGGAGAAACTCAAGGGTAAGCTGTAAAAACTTGAAGCAATACAACAACAGAGTACTCCTCCAACATCTGACTATCAACCCTCCTGTTGGCTTTTAATTCTTTCCACCTGTTGTTGCTGGCTTTTCAGCCGAAACTGGTTCTCCATCTGCAGCTGACTTTTCATCCACAACTGGCTTTCATTGACATATATATATGCATCTAGCTTTTAAGCCACATCTGGCTTTTCACATGCAAAACCTTAATTATCAGCCTCGTCGATCCGAGTATTGGTGATCATTTTGAATGGTGGGAATTATATTATGTTGAATATTTTCCCAAAGATCCCAACATTGTATTGCTTTAAATATTAATATAATACAATTTTCTAAATCTAATTACGAAGCTGTTCCATCATGCATTTATTTTGCACCTTTGATGGGGTCCACATGGGAGCAACGATGGTGTAGATAGGTTTCCAGGGAAAGAATACAAGACAACGGTCACGTAGTATTTCCGAACCGGTGAAGCCTCCTCTATAAATTAGGGCCTTCCCTTTGCAATTTCTCACACGGTTAATTAGAAATAAAACTTGAATTACTGATATTGGATAGACAACTAAAAGATGCTCTTCAGATTATAATTATACTTTTTAATTTTTTAATTTATTTATTTTATGCTTTTGCAGTGTTTTCTTCTTGTTATATTATATGGAATATATCTGATATAGCTAATGAAATATTTTAATTTTTATGAGTTATGATTTATTTTGAAAGGTATAATTTTTTTTTGTTTATAGATGGGGATATTACACGAATGTAAAACTATATTTTGAATGAAAATATTGGAGTTAGCAAAAGATAGTAATATTTATTAGTTTTTAGAATTCTTTACGGGTTTCCCCCTTCTAGGTTTGGTGAGGAGTTTCCAACCCTCAAAACACATTTGATAGATTTCTTAATATTATATGCACTAACTTTGTACCGGTATTGCCCTATTTTAGTCAAGTATGTCGGCTAATTATTATCATTTAACTGACACATCCTTTAAAAGTGGATAATAATTTGAGAATTTGAAAATTAAACTTGAAGAACAATTTTGAATTATTATTTTGAATTATGCATTGGTAACAATTTTGTTTTAATTTCTAGTATTAAAGTGCTGCAAAATTTATTATACGGTTCACAAATTTTTAAGAGAAATTAAATCTTAAAACGCTTCTAAAAACTGTAAATTGTTAACATCTTGTCCTAAAAAAGAAAGAACAATATGTAATTAAATAAAATATATCTCAATCAACTTAAATAAAGAACAATATGTAATTATATAACAAATTATTATTATTATTATTATTATTTCTAACCATATTTATACGAATATTGGAGGAGAGTAATTAATTCTTGGCAAACATTTTATTTTCACATTCTACCCTTTTCTCTCATCTCGTTAATATTCCTGAACCTGAAAATAAATTCTTCAGTATTGCTGATGTTGGTATAGAGGGCATAATTTAGGTGTAAGGTTATCTAATATAGCTGTGAAGTTGTGTCCAGTAGTGCTGATGTTGGTACAGAAGGCATAACGCCTCTTCTTCTTTTTTCTTAGTTTGGTACAAAATAAGAGGGCATAGCTCTTTTGGTTGTAGTAAAATTCTTTATTCTCTATCAAAAACTAGAAGGTTATGAATTGCTACAAAAAATTATAGCGTCCGAGTATGTCAAATGCATACCAAAGAGAAGTTGGGCTATGGACAGAGGTAACATGTACTTCCTCAGTTCCAAACGCACAAAGTAATACTTCTATAGTCTACATATATGTAATACTTCTATTATGAAAACTGCCTGGAGCCACAACACACACAATTAATAGATCCTCTTCAAAATATTTAAAACCAGGAGTAATAGATTTTATTCTCAAAAAGCATGCTCTCAAATATGTTTATTATTTATAAAATTAATGCAGCTGCTTTGATTTTATTCTCAAAAAACATGCTCTAAAATATGTTTATTATTAAAAAAATTAATGCAGCTGCTTTGTGCCCAAGCCTTCTATATATTTTGAGACTTCAGATAGGAATATGGGATGCGAAAGCACACCAGTTCTCAAATGTTAACTGCATAATTTAATATTGATAACGTAGTTCTAATATTAAACCCCAACCAAAAAAAGAAGTTTCGGCTACCATGTGCTGATTGATCTATGTTTCACAAGCTGGAAAAGGATAAGTACAGAATAGATAACGAGAAGCTAAGCAAATTCATTACAAATTCAGAACAAACCCAAATCCCAGAAAACACAAAGTCCATAACAATCCCATCAATCAGAATCAGCTATAGAACTACTTCAATCATTCAAATTCCAGAAATTAAAAAATGGAAGACCACAAAGAGTTCAAAGAAACCCAAGAAAACATGCTCATCTTGTATGCTATGTGGATGCGAGAAGAGAGAGAGTGCGACACCGGGGAGGTATACGGCCAGAAGGAGTTGGAGTGGGGATGAGGCAAACTATAGATCGAGGAGGTACGTCCGGCGAAGGAGTTTCAAAATATTTTTTTTCTTTTATTAATATAAAACTAAATATCGTCTCTCCCTTCCACTTCCTCCGCTACATCGCAGAATCCTAAACCGCCACCATCAGTCATAACCAACTGCTGCAAACACCGTTGAAAATCAATCTCCAACAACCGCTTGGCAAGCCAAAATCTAAACCAAATCGACCATACCCAAAAGATCTAATGACCACACCTAAAGAGACCCACTATAAATTAAACACCAAATCTAATACCTCAGAGTACCAAATAAATCAGAAAGGAAAAACGAATAGAAGGAGAAGAAGCCAAGATCTGTTAAATCGTCAAATCTATTATATTACCCGAACCATCAATCATTGTCAAATCTGTTATCGCCGCAAACCCTACCTAGATTTTCCATTTCAAGTTGATTTTTTATGAAAGTTTGAACTTTTAAGTTGGATTTGATGAAACCCAAAAGATTAGACGACTAGGCGACAATGGTTTCGTGGTGAGACCAGAAGGAAAGGGGTTTAGAAGAAAAAAATGGGTGTAACAGAGAAAAGGTCGTAATGACGGTGGATGAGAGATTGATTAAACCATGCAATTATATTATAAGGTTGGATCAGGAGGAAAATAGAGAAAATAAACGTGGCTAAGAGGCAGCATACGACAACGATCGTTCCTACTGCAATCCTACATATCAATGTGTTTTTTGTTTATTAATTTGTTGGTAGATTGTTTTGTGTGTGCGTGTGTGTGTGTGTGTGTGTAGATATAGTGATGATTGGGTTGGGAGTTTGGTGTATTCTTGGTATGTTAGTGTATGTTAATGCTTCAAATCTAAATTTGAGGGTTGTGTGTTCTTATTGTCCTAGTGTGCGTGTTCTTGGTTTGTTAGTATGTGTATTTGAATTTACAGGTAAAGAAAATAAATAGCATTTTTTTAAATTATATTTAGTATGGTCAAATCATATAAAACTTTTTGCTTAGCCGAAAAATTATGTATTTTGGTTAATTTCCGCCGAAACTTGAATTTGGGGGAACATTGTATACAGTTTAATAGTTGATGTAATAGATGTGTAAGCCTAATTCGTTTAAAAAGCTAAATTATAAGTATGGTGGAACTTAGTATAACACAAATGTATTTTGCCCTAAATTTAAAACATTTTCTACTCAATTTTAATAAAGGCAAACTATGACTGTATTTATTTGGGACTGAATGAAGCTAAATGGCTGAATGGTTGAATCGGTCTATCATTCAGTACGTGTGTTTTGAATAAAAACGATCGAATCGATTAGCACTTTGGGTTGAATGATTAAGTCTAATTTTTTTGACTTAATGAATAAGCCTCATCTAAATAATAATAATAATAATAATAATAATAATAATAATAATAATAATAATAATAATAATAACCAAAGCATATGACTCCTTTGCCACAATTTCTACTTTTGCGCAAGATTTGGGAGGAATCGTATCAATGCCAATGAGTCATCCAACTAGCACCTGCAAAGGTAAGAGGACAAAAACTATAGCTTTGGTATATTCCTAGTAAAAGCCATAGGGGGATAAGAAGGAGAAGACCAAGAAAAATGACAGAAGAAAGGAAAAGCCATGGGATTACTCAAAGTTGCCAGTTCCAAGGCTTATCATGTGTAGTGAAAAGGCTTTTAAAAATTTGTATGAACAATGGATAGAGCATGGAGTTATAAAGCCTCTAAGAAGCAAAGTGGTAGTAACAGAAGAGATGAAGAAGAGACCAGATTTTTGTGTGTTTCATCAGTACATATGACATTTTACTATGGATTGTTATAGCCTGAGGAGGATCTACCATGAAAAGTTAGAGGCAGACGAAATTAAGTTAGGCAAAGAAACAGTGTGCATGACAAATTGTTGCCCAATCATAAAGGTAAGGAAACATGTAACACCATTGTTTATAGTGGATTAGTGGCAGTAAGAGAAGTTGAGATGGAAGAAAGTAGATAGGTGCCAGAGGAAGTTGAATAAATCCCTGAGCCGGGATCGCAGGAAACGACTCTGATGAAGGGGATCAAGTTCAATTTTTTATTTTTTTTTTATCAAATTGGGTTGTCTAAAGAGGAAAGAATTGAGGCAACCAGAGCAATAATCAAGGCTACGGAAACACAGGAGGTGTGCATGACAATAAACAAGAGTTTTGTCAGAATGATGGAGCAGTAAGAGAATAAAATCTCCTTCTCCAAGGTAGATACGGAAGTCAAATATCCACACAATAGACCATTATATGTGACGACAATAATAAATGGAATGAAAGTCAGGAGTGCATTCAAAGAAAATGGGGCATCTGTGAACATAATGTCATACAATGTGTTCCAACAGCTGGGATTGTCGTAGAAAAGGCTCATTAAGGAGAAAACAAGCATCACAGGGTTTTATAATTAGAGAACTCTTAGTCATGTAAGAATGGACATGCAGATGGGGAAGATAAGAGGACATGTGACGTTTCATACGGCAGAGATAGATACGGCTTTAAGAGGGCTGTCATTAATGCTAGCAAAATTAAGTATAATGACAAGTAAGGGTCGATCCCACAAAAAGTAATATTCTTTTCAATTTATTATAAATTTCTAACAGTAGATAAAAGCAAATAATAAAGAGAGAGATTTTATATTAATTATAATTAACTAAATAAACGAGAGTAAATTAATAAGATTAATTAATAAATTAAAAACTTCAGTTCTTCGGTTCAATCTCACTCTTACAATTAATAATTCAATTAATCATAATATATTTGTATCCTTCTATGAAACTAATAACCCTAGGTAACAATTGCTACTTGAAATTTTTCTTAATTTTAATCTAACAAAACAAGCTCTTCATTAAATTCTAGCCATTATATATCCTAGAACAAGCTCTCTAAATTTAATATAATGGAAGCGTTAATATCAAGGAAATTAGATTATTCTAAGCAATAATTTCATAAGCTCGGACTGTTTAACTTATATCATGATAATTATAGCAATAAGCAAAAGTTTAACCACAATCATATATCACTATTCACTACCAACGATTATGAACAATATCAATTAAACGTAATATAATTTCTAAATCTAGCAAATGATAATAATTTTATCAATCTAACGAGCTCTAATCAAACCAATCAATTAAATTTAATATCAAATAAGTAATTAAAACATATTATCACGAATAATTTCATATAAGGAAGAATAAATAATATTACTAAATTGGTTTAACCATTAACTGCAATCGGGTTCGAAATTCCTTTGAACTAAATTGAAGAACTTAGTCTGACATGATCTGCACAATAATCTCTTTAAATAAATGAATTTGTATACCAACCTCAATTACAAATCTTTAATGTCTATTTATACTAATCTATAAAATCCTACTCCTACAATTGATAGGAGACTTAATTATAAAGGAAATAATATTAACTACGAAAATAAAGTCCTAATTTGCATCAAAGTTGCTCAAAATTGCGTGGTCAAACCCGCGTTGACTTTTTAAAAATTTGTTCACTGCGCCAAGGCACATTCTTTCAGCTGTAACATCGTGTTGAGGCGTAGTCACTCGGCTGGGGCCCTTTATGAATTCACAGTCCGCTCATTCCTCTTCGTCTCATCACGCCGGGGCGCAATCTTCCTTAACAAAACCTACGCCGAGGCGCAGTGCCTTTATTTCCAAAATTGACATTTTCCTACAAAATAAAATTATAAATGATATAAAATTACTAAAAATAATAAAATTAAATAAATTACCTAAAACACTAAAAATACTTTAAAACTCACAAATAATTAAGCATAAAATACCTAATATACAGATATAAAAATCTACTTATCAAATGCTCCTACACTTAAATTTTTGTTTGTCCTCAAGCAAATAAAAACAAAAACTATAAGAATTAACACACAAAAACACATATAAGATACTTAAGCAACAAATCCCCATAAATTGGATCAACAACCTCAAAGATTATGTAACATGATTCAAAAGAAACATCAAAACACGACAAAATTTAAAATCTCAACGTAATCATCAATTCCACAAATATTCAGAATTCTTTAGTGTGAGTGTGTGTGTTCCCACCATTTCAAGTAGTCAGAATCTAGATAAACTCGTACAATCAAACATTTGCTGAATGACTCCATTTCAAAAGTAAAGCTTTATTTTTCACATCACTATCGACTAAGTAAGGCAATTATATAAATAAAGGATCACATGGATTGAACATGTAATAACTTTTATTTACTTAAGCGAGTACATATAGTTTTTTCATCTTGCTTCATATGCGTATATACGGATGAATGCGTTTTACACTCCATTTCACCCTCATATATTTCTCTTTCCTTCTTAGTGAGTACATTTTATGCTCTATCTCACTTTAATTTACATACTTGACTTGTGCAATGTCTAATTTTATTAGGTTTTTCAGAGTTACCCGTGTAACGAACTTTCGACCAATGACTCTCAAACCAGTTGGCCTTAAGGCAGTAGATGTAAAGACATCCCTAAAGGCTTACTTATTCGAGTAACAAAGGCCACAAAATTTCGACTAAGTCAAGTTACTTAATATCATATATTTTTCTTTTTATTTTCCTCAAATTTAAATATTATCCAATACTTATATAAAAACCTAAACTTAGCGCGACACAATGTCAAATAAAAATTTCAAATTTTCAATGGTAATCCTCATAAACATATAACTTAATAAGTTCTATAAATAATAACTATTCAAACATTAGGGTGTGTGCTCATAAATTTAAAAGAATCGTGAAAATCGCAAAAATAGCTCAATTGTCAAAATATAAGCCCCGCATATTTGTTAATATCTCTGAAATAACAGTAAATAATCAAAGTTTTATCATCGGCATTATCCTAATTCATAAGATTAATTACTCAAGTAACTACTACTAAAACAAAAAAAAACAAAAAAAAAGTCTGATGATTGCTTTTTATACCTAGTTATTAAATACTTTTGAACTTGATGATTTTGTGAATTCTTTAGCATTTTAGTTAATTTTATGTGTTTTTATATTATTATTGTCAATTATGGTTTAATATTTTTTTATGTGTTTTATTTATACTTTAGGTAATTTATATTATTTATATATATTTTAATTTTGTTTTTGTAGAAAAATATAGCCGGCAAGGGCATTTTGATAATTTCTAACAAAGCCACCACCGCAGCGGTGCCCTGCAACCGCCGCAGTGGTAGTACAAAACTCAAAAATCAGAACAAGCCTCCGTCGCAGTGGTTCATACCAGCGCCGCGACGCTTAATGGTTCTGCCCAGAAAAATTATAACTACCACCGTAGCAGTGCCCTTTTACTGTCGCGGAGGTGCATTGTTCATGTGCAGGATTTTTGCTTTTAAGTCCAGTTTTCAGGCCTAATTTTCATAATCTTTCATTTTTCTTTTTCATTTGGCTGAGAGAGATAAGCTAGGGCAGAGAGAACATATGAGGGAATGTGGTTTTCATTCATGGGAGACCACCATACCTTTGATTTCTTGAACCCAATCCCTCATATTTTGGAAAGTCAATGAAGAATATAAAGTGCAAACAAGAGAGCATACTTAGAAGCCATTAATGGATATAACTTGAAGATTGAAGCTTGGGTGACATAACTTTACTCTTCTAAACTTTTATTTATCTTTGTATTATGATTTCTTGTTGCTTATGTAATGAATATTTGTTAATTTTCTTACATTGGAATCTAAGTTTGAAATGGAAACCAATATCGATTTGAGTTGATTTTCTCGCTCTTGATTGGTACCATGTGGATTGGTTTGTCATATTTATGCTTCATGTATTAATTAATTGCAAGTGATTGATTTGGAGAACCTATATAAAATTGGAAGATGGATTATAGGTTTTGGCCTAAAAATGATAACATGTGTCATGCATTTATTGTTAGGAACGTATGCATAATTTGTGAGTAGGATAGACATATACCTGCATGCCACGTGTAGTCAATGTAAGAATTTGTGCTTAAAACCCCTACTTGTGTTAGTTCTCATAAAAATTATTTAAATTATCTTGCTGTTTGAATTCTGTCGAATGGGATATGTTTGGATGCGATATACTTATTTGGCTATTGAAAGATGCATGTAAGTATTATCCTATTCTTAGTAGATAATTATAATATTCTGAACTTCCGAGATAGTTGTAATCCGAATTTATGTGCATAAATAAATATTATATTACATCTAATATGTGTTATGAAATTTTCACGTGTGTTTATTTTTGTGTTTCGTTTCAAGAATCCAACTTAAACAATTATTAGGAAAATAAAAATAAAATTTTTGAAAACCTAAGCCGTAATTTTAGAAATCCTAAGGGTTGAATCCTTAGTTCAAACCCTAGAAAATACTATTCACAAATACGCGTATAATTATGAAAATTATACGAATAGAATACGAAAATAATACATTAATAATACGAAAATTATACGGTATAAATATGAAATGTCAACTATTCAAATTAGTATACTTAATTAAGGTTAAGGCTAAACTAAGTAAGTTTGATTAGTCATTAATCAACCAATCAAATGCTAGCATATAAAGGACTAAACTACCCTTGAACAAAGCTTGGTAAAAGACCATCAATGCCCCTCAAATAATGAGTTATTTAACCAACTAAACAAGGCCTAGAACTATTCCTTTGGTAGGCTAAGTTGTGTACCAATTAAAAGCCAACAAGTATGGTATTGTGATGTCACAAAAACATGATCATTTCAAGCAATTAATGGCATTAAAACCATCAAGATTGCCGGCCAAACAAGGGAGGGAATGGGTGATGTACTTGCCTTTACTTAGCTTAGAAGTTTTGTAACTGGAAGCTGTCGTTAACACTCCAAAATTAATCCTTACTTTCAATCACAAACTCAGTATAATAGCAAGCAAGGGTCGAACCCACAGAGAATGATTAATTTATTTTTATGCAATGTAAACTAGATTTGGGGGGTTTGAACTAACTATAATTAACTAAATAAATAAAAGTAAAATAATAAAATTAATTAATAAATTACAAACTTCAGTTCTTCGGTTCAATCTCACCCTTACAATTAATAGATCAATTAATCAAAATATATTTTTATCCTTCCATGAAACTAATAACCCTAGATAACAACAACCTCTGTTATCCGAAATTTTCCATAATTTTAATCTAACAAAACAAGCTCTTCATTAGATTCTAACCATTATACAACCTAGAACAAGCTCTCTAAATTTAATATAATGGAAGCATTAATCACAAAGAAATTAGATTATTCTAAGCAACAATCTCATAAGCTCGGACTGTTTAACTTATATCATGATAACCATAGCAATAAATAAAAGCTTGACCACAATCATCTATCACTATTCACTACCAACGATTAGGAACAATATCAATTATACGTAATATAATTCCTAAATCTAGCAATTGATAATAATTTGATTAACTCAACATGCCAAAATTAAATCAATCAAACCCAATAACAAATAAACTATTAAAACAGATTATCATAAATAATTTCATATGAGGAAGAATAAATAATATTACTGAATTAATTAAATCAGTAATTATAATCGGGTTTGAAATTCCCTAAAACTGAATAATAAAATTAGCCAAACATAATAAAAATAATAGATAAGAAAAACCTGAGAGCGAGCTCCTAATTATCACTAATAATCTGATAATAATTATAAAACTATTGAAAACATGAGTCTCCTAATATATTTATAGAAATACAATAATAATCCTAAGCTAACGTGGAAAAGAAATCCAATTTGGAATCAAATTAATGCAATAATCCCGAAATAAGTCTGTTCCCATAATTTCCGCGCGCCAAACACAGCCTTAAAGTCAGTTGACCAAGTCAAACCCGCGTCAGCCGCGCATTGTGCGGTCTGTAGGGATAAACGACGTCGTTTCTGTACTCCGGGCGCCTGCTTTGTCCGCTTCTCCGCACAATGCGCGGCCTGTTTTCATTAATAGCCAAACGGCGTCGTTTTGTTTCCACGGTGTTGATTAGCGAATACGCGCGCATTGCGCGGTCTTCCACCGAAAATTACCTTTATGCCACTAGTACTTTGCAGATTTTACAGATTTGTCCCCAAGCTTATTTTTCCTACAAAATAAAATATAAAAATAAATAAAAATAATATAAAAATACTAAAAATAATAAAAACACATAAAATTACATAAATTATATAAAATGACCTAAAACACTAAAAATACTTAAAAACTCACAATTACTTAAGCCTAAAAATACCTAATAAATAGGAATAAAATCCTACCTATCAAATACCCCCACACTTAAATCTTTGTTTGTCCTCAAGAAAAACAAGAATAAAAACTATAAAAATAAAACTAATAATCAAACAACTTACTTGAACAACTAATTAATATGAATTCAACATTAGCCTCAAAGATTTTTAAAATAATAACTCAAAGAAAGTTTCAAAACCATGCAAAATCTAGAACTTTTACATATTTATTAATCTTACTCTACTCAAGATCTTTTGTGAGTGTGAATCCAAATGTATCAAACCAATCAAACTCGGATAAGTTTAGGTTATTAATTACCTTATAAAAGATACATAACAAAACTCAATATATTTATTTTTCACATCACTCTTTGCTTATATAGACAAATATAAATCAGAAGATCTGCTTATATAGACAAATATAAATCAGAAGATCAAAAGGTTTCAAACAATTATATACACTAAGATTAATATGCATTTTTTTCATATATTTTTTCATTTTAATGGGTGCATTTTATGCTCCATCCCATTTTTTTCTTTCTTTCTTCTTTCTCTTTTTTTTTCTTCTTTAGTGAGTGCATTTTATGCTCCATCTCACCAGCGAGTGTGTTTTACGCTCCATCTCGCTTTTTCATGTGTTTATGAGTGAGTGTGTTTTACGCTCTATCTCAACCCACCACAAGATTTTTTCTTATTTAATAATAATCCTAGAAAAATTACCTAAATCATCTCCTCCAAATTATATTATGTCTTATATTTCACTTTAAATAATGATCAAATAAGATATAGAGCTCAAAAATATCTTTCATAAGCATTTAACCATTTAAATTTTTCTCTAAATTAAAAATAACTCAAACAAATGGATATAGGTGCATAAAAATTTTAAAGATCTCAAACAAAGTAATAATCAATAAAAAGTCAAAATTCAGACTAAGCAAAAATTCATCCTTTTTTCAAGAGTTATTAAATAAAAATTAAAATTTTATCATTGACTAAAAATTTAAAATCCAATTAATTCATTGTTCAAGTGACACATCCTAAAAATAAAATAAAAACTGTGACGACCCCAAATCCTGGTTCCTTGAACCTCGGATCCGGTTCAACACGAGTACTACCTTTTCCTTATTGTTCATGAATTACAACAATATTATAATTGCTAAATAATCATTTATTTGCAATTTCACAACATCTCTTTCTATTCCAGAATCGAAATCTTTATACATTCCTAGTATGTCTCAATATCATACATGATACGACATTCTATTACAATCAATTTGAGTATCTAAGACTCATAATACATACCAACTAAAGTCTTATACTACAAAATCATTTATCTGTCCAATTCAGACTGATATCTACAGTGGTCGTGCTAGACATTCAGTGAATATAATATGCATTCCTGTTTCTTGATCCTTATCAAGACTTCAAATACTTGTACTATCTGAAGATGTCCGACAAACGAACCCTTAAGTTCTGGACAAAACCCTAGTCCAAATACAGTTTGGACATATCAGGCATGCTTAACCAGCTTACGCTTTCATTATACAATCTTCGTACGACCCACTTTTAATAAGTTGTCTAAATTAGTCAAAAAATGACTATTTATATTTGTTTAATTCAATTAAACTTTCTTCTTTTATATAACTTAATGATTTGGACATTTAATAATGTACCAAATACCTCAAAATATTATCTACATTTGATAATATACAACTACGTTTAAATATTATTAACCATTTAATAATATTTTAATCACTTATTAATATTATTAACCATTTAATAATATTTTAATCACTTATTAATATTATTAACCATTTAATAATATTTTAATCACTTATTAATAATATTAACAATTTAATAATATTTTAATCACTTATTAATATTATTAACCATTTAATAATATTTTAATCACTTATTAATATTATTAACCATTTAATAATATTTTAATCACTTATTAATATTATTACCCATTTAATAATATTTTACTTATTTAATAATGTCATTTATTATTTAAGAACATTTTCATCATATACAAATGTTATTACACGTTTAATAATCTTTTAATCTTATACTAATATTATTCATCATTTAACAATATTTTAATATTCTTCAAATATTACCAATAGTTAACTTTTAAATTGTGTTAACTTTAGTCTTTATTTTATATCTTTAGATACCAATTAATCACAAATAGATTCAATGTAAATTGATTTAGTATTCAAATACATTCATTTTGCATGTATTTCAACTTAAATTTTCATAAAAAACTCAACCCGGACCGACCCGACCCGACCCTGACCACTAAAATAGGTCACTGACAGAATGTTTCACCGCAGCGGCGGTGGTTTCCACCGCTGCGGCGGTAGTACAAGTTTTGGAAAACCTAATTTGGGGACTGCCGGACCCTCCGACGCTCTGACAGCCATAACTTCTTCATTTCAAAACATTTTGGGGTGATTCTTGAGTCCATTCTCATCAGAATTTCCCCCTCTACAATTTCTCTTTAGATCACAAATCCAAATTCCGAACGGAACTGGACTAAAAACTGCTCACAAGGACAAAGTGAAAACTAAAATCACAAATCCTTGGTTTTAATTGTTCAATCTTGAATAAAATAAACTCTACACATCCAAATGACATCAACTTAGTGTTGTTGTCTTTCTAACTTTTTTTTTTACAATATTTCATGATTTGATCACATTTTTAAAAACGTTTGACACGAAATTTAAAGATCGAACCCTTTACGGTTTTACCGGTAAATTGCAATATGGAATTTTCTTCCATTTATTTGCATACCACATATACCAATACTTGTTTTAAACATACTAAACCATGAATCTACCTATATATCATAGATTTAGACTTCTAGAGTATCAAAATAACTTTTCATCGGTTAAAAATATATTTTGACCGATTAAAACTTATATAGACTATAAAAATGAAATAGGTGAAGGTTAGATCACTTTTGAACCTCTTGATCTTGGATGTTCTTCATCACTTGACTATGATCTTGGCTTGTGACTCCACCTTGATAATGTTGATTTAGTGATATTCCGACCTTATGTTTTGATGATGACTTCCTCATTATACTAAATGTTTACTTATGTATTTACAGGAAATTAAGTGAGACAAACAAAAGTTTTTCTTAAGGCCTTGGTTTTGCAAAGGATTGATGGCATGAAGGATTGAAGATTTTTTGAGTCATTAGTTTTTCAATGTAAGATCCTAGCTTTAATTATATCTCTATCTCTATCAAGGCTCTAGGATTTGCATGATATTTTGCATTGCATGGATATAATTAATTTAACTTTAAAAAAAAAAAAATAATAATAATGATCAAATATTTTTCTAATGAGTTAAATTAAAATTTTAATCATTTTCAAATTTAGAGGAGTTATTTTGAAAATAGATTTTAATAAATATTTCCTAAATACCATAAGATTTTGAAATGAGATTTCATAAAATTTTGTTTCCTTATTACATGGAATTATGTTAGCCATTAAGGAAAATACTATGTTACATGGGAATGAAGAAATTGTATTTTATGTTGGCTAAAAGAGAATGAGTTGTCTATTATTATATTACATGTCATATTCATTTTGTATTCTAGCTATTCAAGTGTGGCGGGTAAAGAATAAATGAATCACTTGCTTTTTGGTGCTCCATTATTATATATATACAATAGGCAAAAGAGATAGAATAAAAGCATGACTATTTACCCTAACGGCAACATGATTGATTTCATGGATATTTCATGGATTGCAATTATATTCTTTTACAATTATAACTTGTCATCTTAAATCTTGGAATTGAGTTTTCAAAAATTATGAAAATAATTAATTGATCTTTCAAAATGAACATGGATTAAAGAGAAAAATAATATTGTATTTTGAAAAGATAATTATCAATCATTTCCATAATTAAATGAGCTAAAACATTTTTATGGAAAGAATCTTCAATGTTATAAGGTTGTTTTAACTTAATTGATTGGGTATAATTGATTATATGATCTTTCCATGTTTGGTGTTAATTGATTGGTTAAATTATAGATATGTATCAATGTACATAATTGGTTGGGTATTTTAACAAGCATATCTATTATATCAATTATGTTAAAGGAACAACTTTTTGGGAAACTTTCATGCAACGGTAATGTTGTTTTATTGGACTTGCTATGTTTATGTGAAAATCAAGTTTGTTGACAAGAACTATATTAAAAGCTTATTATATTAAGCTTTACATAATTGGTAAAGAATATTTTATAGAAACAATCAATCACATATTTTAAATCGAAAATCTTTTTAAATTAGATTGATTTAAAATAGTGTATAATTAATGGAATCAATTTGTTGGGCTAATGGTGATTTGTCTTGTTTGAATAAATCATGTTTGATTTTTTATCTTGGACTAACGTACGGTAATATGCTAGTATGCTTTGATGAGATTTTGAGTGAATCATAATTGGTTGTATGGTGAAATAGATATATAAGAATATCAATTAAATATATATGCTAGCATGGTTCTTATATTTTATTCATTACCATGATTGAGTTGTCCACTTGTAATTGAATTACCAACTTTACACATCATCATATCAATTAAGCATCATGATTCCTTATTTCCTTGTTCAATGAAATCTGTAAATCATGTGACTTCATTAGGATTGATATTTGCCTAAAATCTTTCTTGTTTGGTCATATATTCCAACGGCTATAATTCTCTCTTAGATAAATGGGTCCAGCCGTGTGTCTATATATGAGGTGAAGCAAAACAAAGAAAATGACACAGAACATATTCATTGGGAAATATTCTTCACATACTCTTTACAAGCAACATTTTTTTTGTGAAGCAAACTGCAAGCTGCGTTTTTAACGTTGAATAAACTTTATATTCAGCTTGGCCATTGGAAATTAAACTGGTGATATCTTTATCATTTATATTGATCATTGCATAATTAGTTGAGCCTTGAATTGTGATATAATTATTGCTTTGATTATAGTTTATATTGTACTAATTATCTTATTGTTTCAAGGTTATTTGATAGACTAAGTGTGTAGTCTATTGGGTTTCTAATTCGGGTTGGATTGGGTTATTACAAACAAGTTCCAAGTGAGCATAGGTGCTCAAGGTGAGTAGAGGTACTCAAGGTGTGCATAGGTTTGCACAAGGTGAGCAAAGGTGCTCAGGGAGGATAAGTCCTCAAAGGTTGTGGAAATTTGTTTTGTAAAAGGGGTTTAATTGTAAACCAAGTTGATCAATAAAAGTGTCTCCAATATCAATTGATATTGGACGTGGAGTAGGCCACTAGTATAGAGATTAGGGGCTGAACCACGTAAAAATTCCTTGTGTTCATGCGATTGATTGCATAATTTTATTTGTTTCTTGCATGCTTCAATTTTGAATTATAAAACACATTCTGAATACTTTGATATATATATTTCATGAGAAAATTATTTATTTCAATTCAGATCTTCATTTGATATAAGAAAAATAATTTTCAAAATCGCTACAGTAAGCAGATTACTACCAGTTTAATACAGCAAGTTATATAGCAAACTGAATAAGTTAATACGGTCTGCTGAATTAGTTACCGTATTCGTAACAAATTTTTAAAAACTAAAAAATTGGATATTATTTGCTCCACACTTATTCAACCCCCTTCTAAGTGTGCCTATCTTAAATTTCATTTGGTATCAGAGCTTGGCTCTACTTATCTTGGTCTTAAAGGTGACTTGTAGGGAAAGATTCTATAATGGCACTTTTCGGGAACTACATTCAAGAAGGGCAATCAACAACTAGACCTCCATTGCTACTCGGAGCTGAAAATTACAACTTCTGGAAATTCCGCATGAGGATCTATCTCAAGAAAGACCCTTGGGAATGGTGGGTTGTGGAGAATGGACCGGTCGTTCCACCAAAGAATGATGGCACCCCAAAAACACTAATGGAGATGGACTCAACCGAGACTTACATGGTGTCGTATGATTCTAAGGCAATGAACACACTACTTAGTGGCATGGTGCAATCCGAGATTGATAAAGTCTCTTCATGCAACACGGCTAAAGAGATATGGGATATCTTAAAAGTGAGTCATGAAGGAACTTCAAAAGTTAGGGAAGTGAAGCTTAGCATGCTCATGCATGAATATGAAATGTTCAAGCTTGAAAAAGATGAGACTATAAAGGAGGCACAAGCACGATTTCTTACACTCATGAATTCCTTAAAGCTACTAGATAAATCCATTCCACAAAGGGAGATAAACCGTAAACTACTTCGGGCTATGCCCAAAAGGTTTGCATCAAAAGTAACAACTTTACAAGGTTCTACTAATATTTCGATTATGGATACATTAACCTTGTTTAGTGAATTAGAAGAATATGAACATCAATTGAAAAGATATGATGATGAGGAGGAAACTCCTACAAAGAAAGTGCTAGCTCTTAATGCAGGAAGTGAAGAAGAGTTAGACGATGACTCGGATGAAGAAATTGCAAGGATATCAAGGAAGCTCAAAGGATTGATTCAAAGAAAGAATAAACGAAAGAATGCAATAGCTTCAAACAAGTTCAACGGAAAGCAAAATGAAGATACTTGTTTCGAATGCGGGCGACCGGGTCACTTTAGAAGGGACTGCTTCAAATTAAAAGGCAAATCAAGCTACAGAAAGAACAAAGCTCTTGTTACTTGGAGTGATGATGAATCCGACGTGGAAGTTGATGCAAACGACGGAATAGCTCATGTGTGCTTCATGGGAATTGATGATGAATCAAGTGAGGTAACCACTTTTGATTATAATTTTTTAAAACAAGAAAATGAAAAATTAAGAGAAAAAAATGTATACTTAAAGGATTTGGTAAATACATTAATGAATGAAGTTGATTCATTAATAGATGAAAATAAAGAAATTGAAAAGGAGAGACCTTCTCAAGAGGAAAATATTTTAATTACTAAAAATGATTTCTTAGAAAACCAAAACAAAATTCTTCTTAACAAGGTTAATTATTTGAATAATGAAGTTGAAAAATTAACCGAAGAAATAAAAATGAGAGATATTTGTATTGATGCTTTTAATGATAATACACATATTGAAAACACTTCAACTAATGAATTACAAGAAGAGATAAAATCATTGAAATCATCATTGGCTAAGTTTGTTCAAGGGGAAGAAAACTTAACTATCATGTTAGGTAAACAAAGGCCTAGCTATGAAAAACAAGGAATTAGTTATAATCCAACACATAAAAAGAGTGATGTAAAAATACTAAAATCTAGATCACATGTTAAATTAAATTATTGTTCTCCTTTTAGTACTTGTAAAAATTGTGGAATTAAAGGGCATTTAAATGATAATTGCAACAAGAAGATTAAGAAAGTATGGATTAAGAAAAGTGATTTGCATGCGACTAACCCAAGTGGACCCAAAAAGATATGGGTACCAAAAAGATAAAATATATTTTGTAGGTGTGTCTCAAAGTGAAAGAGATGAGGCTGCACAAAAGGGGCTTGAACATTGCTACAAGAGAAAACTGCTGCAGTTCCAATAAGTTAGGCAGTGCAGAATAATATACCAGATCCAGATAAACAGCTAGCTGGATTAGCATGGTATAAAATGGCCTAAAACAAAAACTGTACAAGGAGATAAAGAACCTTCAAATTCTGATCATATTCAACATGAAGAGCATGTGCATAAATTAATTGACTTATATGTGCATTTATAGTATGTGTATATTTAATCTTCTAAGCATATGCATAGTTTAAATTCTTAATTGATTTACATGTGCATAATTATCGTATGTGCATAATTTATTTTGCTAATCATAAGCATGATTTATTAATATACGTTTCCCAGTTTAATTGAAGCTAATATTTTGCTATGCTAAAATATATATGGGCTACAAGGTAGTTTATTCCTTTTGACTAATGACAAAGGGGGAGAAAAATTAGAATTGGAATTAAATTAGATTTACTTGAATTTTCATGGATATTTGATTCTAACTCTCTATTTGTTATGACAAAGGGACAAAACTAATCTATGTTGGTTTTGACATTTGATATGCATTACTTGGTTCTCAATTTTTTTTGTATGATGACAAAGGGGGAGAGAAAATAAGGATTGTATAAAAATTGTTTGTGAATTGATACATGAAAGTTTGATTCGGTATGTTGTTTTACATATATGCATGGTTTTAGGGGGAGCTATACTTTTTGTATTGTCATCATCAAAAAGGGGGAGAATGTTGATTTAGTGATATTCCGACCTTATGTTTTGATGATGACTTCCTCATTATACTAAATGTTTACTTATGTATTTACAGGAAATTAAGTGAGACAAACAAAAGTTTTTCTTAAGGCCTTGGTTTTGCAAAGGATTGATGGCATGAAGGATTGAAGATTTTTTGAGTCATTAGTTTTTCAATGTAAGATCCTAGCTTTAATTATATCTCTATCAAGGCTCTAGGATTTGCATGATATTTTGCATTGCATGGATATAATTAATTTAACTTTAAAAAAAATAATAATAATAATGATCAAATATTTTTCTAATGAGTTAAATTAAAATTTTAATCATTTTCAAATTTAGAGGAGTTATTTTGAAAATAGATTTTAATAAATATTTCCTAAATACCATAAGATTTTGAAATGAGATTTCATAAAATTTTGGTTCCTTATTACATGGAATTATGTTAGCCATTAAGGAAAATACTATGTTACATGGGAATGAAGAAATTGTATTTTATGTTGGCTAAAAGAGAATGAGTTGTCTATTATTATATTACATGTCATATTCATTTTGTATTCTAGCTATTCAAGTGTGGCGGGTAAAGAATAAATGAATCACTTGCTTTTTGGTGCTCCATTATTATATATATACAATAGGCAAAAGAGATAGAATAAAAGCATGACTATTTACCCTAACGGCAACATGATTGATTTCATGGATATTTCATGGATTGCAATTATATTCTTTTACAATTATAACTTGTCATCTTAAATCTTGGAATTGAGTTTTCAAAAATTATGAAAATAATTAATTGATCTTTCAAAATGAACATGGATTAAAGAGAAAAATAATATTGTATTTTGAAAAGATAATTATCAATCATTTCCATAATTAAATGAGCTAAAACATTTTTATGGAAAGAATCTTCAATGTTATAAGGTTGTTTTAACTTAATTGATTGGGTATAATTGATTATATGATCTTTCCATGTTTGGTGTTAATTGATTGGTTAAATTATAGATATGTATCAATGTACATAATTGGTTGGGTATTTTAACAAGCATATCTATTATATCAATTATGTTAAAGGAACAACTTTTTGGGAAACTTTCATGCAACGGTAATGTTGTTTTATTGGACTTGCTATGTTTATGTGAAAATCAAGTTTGTTGACAAGAACTATATTAAAAGCTTATTATATTAAGCTTTACATAATTGGTAAAGAATATTTTATAGAAACAATCAATCACATATTTTAAATCGAAAATCTTTTTAAATTAGATTGATTTAAAATAGTGTATAATTAATGGAATCAATTTGTTGGGCTAATGGTGATTTGTCTTGTTTGAATAAATCATGTTTGATTTTTTATCTTGGACTAACGTACGGTAATATGCTAGTATGCTTTGATGAGATTTTGAGTGAATCATAATTGGTTGTATGGTGAAATAGATATATAAGAATATCAATTAAATATATATGCTAGCATGGTTCTTATATTTTATTCATTACCATGATTGAGTTGTCCACTTGTAATTGAATTACCAACTTTACACATCATCATATCAATTAAGCATCATGATTCCTTATTTCCTTGTTCACTGAAATTTGTAAATCATGTGACTTCATTAGGATTGATATTTGCCTAAAATCTTTCTTGTTTGGTCATATATTCCAACGGCTATAATTCTCTCTTAGATAAATGGGTCCAGCCGTGTGTCTATATATGAGGTGAAGCAAAACAAAGAAAATGACACAGAACATATTCATTGGGAAATATTCTTCACATACTCTTTACAAGCAACATTTTTTTTGTGAAGCAAACCGCAAGCTGCGTTTTTAACGTTGAATAAACTTTATATTCAGCTTGGCCATTGGAAATTAAACTGGTGATATCTTTATCATTTATATTGATCATTGCATAATTAGTTGAGCCTTGAATTGTGATATAATTATTGCTTTGATTATAGTTTATATTGTACTAATTATCTTATTGTTTCAAGGTTATTTGATAGACTAAGTGTGTAGTCTATTGGGTTTCTAATTCGGGTTGGATTGGGTTATTACAAACAAGTTCCAAGTGAGCATAGGTGCTCAAGGTGAGTAGAGGTACTCAAGGTGTGCATAGGTTTGCACAAGGTGAGCAAAGGTGCTCGGGGAGGATAAGTCCTCAAAGGTTGTGGAAATTTGTTTTGTAAAAGGGGTTTAATTGTAAACCAAGTTGATCAATAAAAGTGTCTCCAATATCAATTGATATTGGACGTGGAGTAGGCCACTAGTATAGAGATTAGGGGCCGAACCACGTAAAAATTCCTTGTGTTCATGCGATTGATTGCATAATTTTATTTGTTTCTTGAATGCTTCAATTTTGAATTATAAAACACATTCTGAATACTTTGATATATATATTTCATGAGAAAATTATTTATTTCAATTCAGATCTTCATTTGATATAAGAAAAATAATTTCCAAAATCGCTACAGTAAGCAGATTACTACCAGTTTAATACAGCAAGTTATATAGCAAACTGAATAAGTTAATACGGTCTGCTGAATTAGTTACCGTATTCGTAACAGATTTTTAAAAACTAAAAAATTGGATATTATTTGCTCCACACTTATTCAACCCCCCTTCTAAGTGTGCCTATCTTAAATTTCAGATCATTCTCCAATATTTTTCCATGCTGGATCATCAATCTCACAAAGTAGCTCTTATTTTTCTCTAGAGCTTCTCTCTCTACAACACTTGAACTAGCTAGCAAATGACTAACATTTGCTAGCTCTTTCCCTCTTCTCTATATATAGTACTCCCTTAATCACCATCAACTCCTACTAATCAACTAACATAGTCAAATTAGGAGTTAATTATGCTTACTATTGGATTGATTGACCACTTGAATGACTAGGTGATTGACTAGGGTTGGTGAACCACTTTAACATTGTGTACAAGTGAAGCAACCAAGCAAATCAAGCCACCCCCTTGTGGGGACCACTAAATCTCAGCAAAATGGGATTTAATCCCCCATTTTTGCTTTATTTTTATAGCTTAAATATACATTTATACATCTATATATATATACTTATATATATAACCATTGACCAACATTTTGACTTCCTATTGGGCTCCACTTTGGACTTAGGAATTAAATAAGTTGGGCTCATTCATTTAATTTGTTTGGGCTCAATTTAATTATTACATTGGGCTAACATTACATACCTTATGGTACATTTAATTAAAACAAGCATTTGACTTGTTCAAATATTACATGGACTACTAGGTAAATTTATTTGACCTAGATTAAAACATCACTTGGACTTATAACATACTCCTATTAAACTTGCATTACATTAATCTACCACATTGGGTTGCTAAATTAACTTATTCAAAGTTAATTTTCAAACAGTCTATACCACCGCCGCGGCAGCGGTTACCACCGCTGCGGCGGTAGTTCTAAGTTTATATTCCAGAAAGTTTCACCGCTGCGGCGGTGAAACCTACCGCTGCGGCGGTAGTTCTATTTTTCATAATCCAGAGAGTTTCACCGAAACCTACCGCTGCGGCGGTAGTGCTGATTTTAATACACATTAATACAAGTATTTTGACTTGATTAAATTTAATTCATTAACTACCTTTTAGCATTAACTTGGGTTTATAACATAATTTCCCATACCCATATAGTTATTCCTACATTGGTTACATAATTAACTCATACATGGTTAATTCTCATCATCATATTTACCTAGCAATTAACCAATGTTTGGTTAATTCTCTCTCTTGTCTACCAACTAGGGTTATTCAATTAACCCTACATTAGTTAATTCTCTACACTCAATAGTATTTCCCCACACTTTGACCAACATTGGACTTTTAAAAGTTTGGGCTACATAGCTTACCTTTCATTGGGCTCTCTTATTTAATTACCCACCTTCATGCAAGTATTCCCATATTGGGCTAACACATATAATCCTTTTTGGCTAGTCCACTAGTAGTAATTAAATTACTTGGACTCATAACTAATATAATTAACCTAATTAATTATATTTTACAACATTCCTTCTTACTTTATATTAAAATTAATTACTTTATTAGTTTTGTTGAGTATTAATTACTCATCTTTTTATTTGGCTAACAAGCACACTTTAGGTATATATTGTTGGTTTGTAATATTCATAGACGCAATCAAATTGCATAAAATAGCGGAAGTATGGTAAAATCAAATTTAAAATTTTACAAACCATAATCCAGGATCGACCTTTATACGCAATTATTAATTAATAAAGAAGAAGTTAGAGATATACCCTTGTAGAACTCAAAGTTTCAACGGGTACAAGTTCACCTCCAAATCCTTCGCGTTCTTCTTGAATTTCACTGATTGGATTCCAATGATCAACGTTAGCCACCCAAGTGTTTGGCCTCTAGAGGTGATCCACCAAGGAATAATAATAATTCAAGAAGTGGGTGATAGCAAACCCTAGTTTTCTCTCTTTAGAGAATATGTGAGTACTCTCCCAATACTTGTGGAAGTATATGTAGCGACCCGAAATATTTTAATACGAATAAATGGAATTATTGGCTGTAATTGTAAATTTCTAGGGGATTAAATTAAATCATTATATGATGGCTTGGTTTAATTAATTATGCGTTAAAATAATTAAAGAAATTTAAGGAAGGTTCAATTAATGGGTTAATTAAATTAATGAACCAACCTAGGTTGTGTAGTATCAAAGTTTGATAGGGTAAATGAACTATGTGATTATTTAATTAAATAGCTAGCAAGTTAAGCTGGATGTGTAAATTAATTAATATGGTTATTAATTAATGAGGTTTCGTAAACATTAATAATGTTATATTTATTTTCCTTTGGAAAGTTATTGATAGTGGGGTATTAATATTTTATATTTCCACTAGAAATTTAATTTGGGCAACCCAAAGCTTAGTTACAATATAAGTAACGCTTGGGCCACCAATTGTTCAATTAACAAAAGTAAATAGAAGCCCAGCCCAAGAGTAATAACATAACCCGGTGGAAAAGTAAGAGTGCCACTCCTTTAGGGACAAAACCTCAGAAAAAGCAGAGCACGCGCAGTTTATGCAAAGCTCAAGGAATCAGTGCTGCGAAAAGAAGGAACAAGTCAGGCATAGGGGAGGCTATAGGGTCCAACTCCTCAGAGTTGTTTAAGGCTGAGAGAGTGTTGTATAACCTCAGTCATTCCCTCATTTCCCCTTCGCGTTCAATTAGGCTAAGAGAGATATTGAGCTTGAGAAGTAAATGCAAACTTCAGTGGAGTTCATGCTATTCGGAGAAGGCAGAATCTGAATGTAAATCATCTGTCAAAGATTGAAGGTATTATCCGGTTATTTTGATTTAACAAGTTTATCTTATTTTGGATTAAGAAAACTGAATATGCTAGAGTTGCATATGAGGTGTTTAAATGAGAGTAATGTGGACTCGGTAGTCAAATGTTATTGAAACTAGTTAATGATTGAATTAGAACTAGAATAGTGGTTTCGGTTATGTTACACGGTCAACATTGTGAGTCTGAACCACAGTTGGTCTGTACTCAATGTTTATGTTCATAAAACTTTAGAATGGACTGATGTATTGGCTTATTATTTGGTTTAGATGTTGTTCTCTGTTGGGAGAAATCTGTGTTAAGGACCATGAAGGGTTCAGGCGATACAAGGTTGGAGTAGGTGGGGAAGAGTATTTGTTTACTGTAAATAATCAGTTTATGAAGATATTCCCATATGCTCACCGAGTGTTTGATTAACAGTCTAAGAGAATCGAGGTGGTTAAACCTTTTGTCCAATGATCTGTTTTCAAAATCAGAACCTCTTTAAGTAATATGTTAGACGTTTTGTTTGTCTAAAGAGTAAACCAGAAAGGTTAAAATGAGTTCTGGTATGAAGTTATTGTAAATCTGAGAATTTTCCTTAGTTGCGGAAAGAATCGTAGAGTGACACTAGTCACTGAAAATCGTAGAGTGACCCTAGTCACTGAAAATCGTAGAGTGACCCTAGTCACTGAAAATCGTAGAGTGACCTTAGTCACTGGAAATCGTAGAGTCCACTCGAGATCGTAGAGTGCTTTGTACTCGCCGAGTCGTAGAACAGTCTGGACCAGTCTTGGAAAATCGTTGAGTGACCCCCACTCGACGATCATAGAGCTGCCAGCCCAGACAGTGTATTCAGGCCCTGAACCTCGGTTCAGTCGCCGGTTTCAGGAAATGTTTTATTAATTAAAATATTATTAACAGATTAATAATATTAGACAATGGGTAATTAATATCAAATGATTAATGATAACGATAAAGGTTTCATTGTAATTGAAACAAGGTATTTAATTAATTATTGTGCAACAATAATTAAAGTGAGTTATATTAAATAATGAATAAGGATGGGTAAGTAATTAATTATTATTTAAGAGGTATTAAATAATAATTAAAGAATGATAAATATAAAAAGGTAATTACTTATTTTTTTTAAACAAATAAGGGTGATTAATTAGTTAATTACTATTTAAAGGATATTAAATTAAATAATAATTAAAGCGGGATGAAGTTAATAAAGTGATCATTTGTTATAATAAATGAAGTTATGTAATTAAGAAATTATAACTAGAATGATAATGTTATGGCATTAAGGAATGTCGGATATACAAAGTTAAGTATAGAAGGTTTACGGTGTTTATGTGAAACATCGTGATGAATCCACAATGGATTAAACTAATGAATCAACCCTAGTGAATAAATGGGACGATAAAAGGAAGTAGACATCCTAAGAATAGGATTAAATATTGAGTCAAACTTTGACTAATATAATGCACCGTTGATCTCTCATGTTGTATAGGTGGTGCAAGGAATGCGAAAGGTTAGCGTAAACTGGTGTTGCAATCCAGGCAAGTCTTTCAGTGATATTTGTTATCCCTGCAAGTTGTTCAGTGTTATGTTTGATATGCATAAACTATTAAATGTGCACTCATGTTATGTGCTAACTGATTGTAAATGTGTCTGTGTACAATCATATGTTGTTAATAGCTCTTATATACAATTAATGCTATGAATCGAATGTGTTATATGAGTTATATAACATGGTAACATTGACATGCATGGTAAACATGGGTGGATTTTATAAATGCAACGCATGATAAGCATGATGCCTATGTAAATGCCAAGCATGGAGCATAAAGCATAAATTAAATGTAACCTACGTGTTATGTGTTAGCTGTTGGACTTGCTGAGCCATCGTGCTCATTCTTGCTATTATAAACATTTTCAGCGAAGGGCGAAGAGTTCAAAGATCCCGATAATCGCAAAGAAGATGTGCGAAGTTATTTTATTAATAAAGGTTGTCACTAGAACTGTTTAAAGTTAAAGTTGCATTTTGTGGGAATAATTACCATTTGGTACCATCCCGGATGTAAAGCCTTGTAATAGTATTGAAAGGTAGTTGTAGTTAACACGAGTGTTAATGTTTTGTAAACTCGTGTAATTAAAAACAGTGAGTAAATAGTCATGTCGACTTATTGGTAGGATGCGAGTTTTGTTGCTCACAATTGGTTGTAATACACTAGGTCGTGGAATAAATGATCTGAGTTGTAGGATTCATGTAAAGATTGCGATTCTGAGACAAGGTTAAGTAAATGTCTTAAATTTTAAATTTACCAAGTTTTAACAACATGATTTTAGTTAAATGTTGTGGTTCTAGGAGAAGGTTGTTCGTGTAACGACTTAAACTCAGGATTGAGGTTACTTCTGACGGACCAGATCCGGGGTTATTGGAGACGGATTTTGGGGCTGTCACAGTTGGTATCAGAGCTGATAGGTTATAAACCTTAGGTAGGAGTACCTTAGGCTATAACCTTAGTAAGAAAGAGTAAGGTTAGTTGCGTGTTCTAAAAACTCAAGCGTATAGTAAGCTCGTGACTCATGATTGTATGGTGGAGCCCCTCAGCGAATGGGCGACTATGGCCTGACTAGGACAAGCTCCTCAAACCATATGATTATGGTAAGTTCCTGAGCCCAAATACGTGATAAGTTTGATGAACATGGGGGGATTAAAGTAGAGAGCCATAAGTTGAGGAATATAGTTCTCAGATATTGGCTAAGGTTAAGGAAAGTGTTAAATGATCTGTTAAAGGATTAACAACATGTGTAGATAGCAAGATGCTATAAACAAAAGATACTATGGGGAATAGTAGTAAACTCATAGCGAGTGGTATATGTTGAAATTTGGAATTTAAGCCATAAGTGCGGAACATATGAAATTCATAAAGAATAAAATAAGTGCATGTTTGGGGAGATTCAAAGAAGGATCTCCATGGATGTATTCAAAATGAATAAAGAGGAAGGATCGTACAGTAAAATTATTTAAGATGAATGATTAGAATGTGGAATTAAACGATCCTAGAATAAGTGAGAAATCATATAGTGAATTCAAGTGTGAATTAAGGTCATATGGTGATCATAGTGAAATCATAGAATAACAGAAGATCTGTTAAATGATTAAGAGAATGTTTACATAGCATGACGCTATTCAAAGGTAAATACTATGAAATAGTATGGAGTAAACTCATAAAGAGTGGTTTGTGATAAGGTATGAATTTAGAAAATTCATATTAAGTTAAGAAAAGTTAGAGGTTGAAGGTTTTTAATGGAGGACTCATGTTAGTGGCTGAGTTGTACGATTCCTTGTATGGGCGGGGAATTTGTACCTGGTTCGAGAACCACTTAGCTTCCTATTAAATTAGTGGCTTAGATAACCAATTCCTTGTATGGGCAGGGGATTGTGTTTGGTTCGATAACCACTTAGCTTCCTACATTGATAATCAATTGAAACATGGTGTCGCGTTATTCGCTATATGTATGTTGAGAAGGTGATTCTTTTCTCATATGTATAACGGATAGGTAGATGATGTTAAGATAAGTTCGTGTTCTGAGAACCGACACGTATGGTAAGTTCGTGACTCATAGTCATGTGGTGGAGCCCCTCAGCGAATGGGCGACTTTGGCCTGACTAGGACAAGCTCCTCCAACCATATGATTGTGGTAAGTTCCTGAGCCCAAATACGCGTTAAGTTCGATGAACAGTGAGTGTGGGTAGATTTAAGTAGCAAACTTAAAGCTATACTAAGGATAGTTATTAAGCTGGAAAAGATGAGGAGTAAAATTGGTGGTTATTTGAGGTTTTAGGATATTCTAAATCTTCTAGCTATGCTAGACCTTGAATTCTTAAAATCGTGCCAATTTCGCACTTGTGTGCCTTTCAAAAGGACATTTAAAATTTTGTTTTATCGGGAAGTCGCGGTAAGTCGAGTTGTGAGACAATTCATTTATTACCTGTGGCGATACGATAAAACCTAAAATGAATTTTTAAATATTTTGAAACGTTTAAATGAGGGTCTATGCCATTTGTATCGGCTAGACATTGTTGATTTTAACTTGAAGTGATGAGCTTCACAAATTTTATTGCACATGTGTGCTCTTGGGGAGTTTAAAGTTCCGATTGATATTCGAACTTTTGTTGAAAAGTCTAAGCTAATTGATTCGGCTAGACAAAGGTTGAGTTATATTTTTCAAGTATTTCTTGGGAGTTATGTTGGGAATTCAACATTTTAAATAAAGGTAATAAATGTTATGCGTATACATGGGGTACATAAGGTTGATCTCCATAAGTGGGAGTACCCGGTTTAAATGTTATGCATATACATGGAGTACGGAAGGTTGATATCCTTAAGTGGTGAGTACTCGGGTTAAATGTTTACAATTTTGTGATTTTTTTTAAATACCCCTAAGGTGTTCAGTAAAATTTCTAATGACACCGGACAAAGGGGATTATTTATTTTAAAGGGGTTATTTTACTTCCTGGTTATTCAAATTCATTCACAGTTATTGATCAATTGTGAAGACTCTTGGAGCTGTTCCAATGTTCTGGACATCTAGCGGGTAAAGGGGTAAGTATGTTGAAATTTCGAGGACGAAATTCTTAGAAGAAGGGGTGAATGTAATGACCCGAAAATTCATAAGACTGATTAGTATGGTCTTAGGAGATTGATGTGATTTAAGGCTACGTTAATCCTTAGATGAGGAAGTAGTGAATAGTCGATTTGTGGAAATTTTAAGCTTTCGAGGATTCAAGCGGGAGATTTGAGGTTAAGACATAAAGCTAACATTGGTAAAGTGATGGCCGATCACTGGAAAGGAATTGGAGTCCTATCACGGAGGGACTAGGACAGTGTTTATAAAACAATAAGTAAAACAATGCCTATGTTAAAATAATCGATGAGATTGATTGGCGGGGCAAATGTTGTAAGGATGTAGTGCTAATTCCAAGGATGAAATCATTTGTAAAGATTAAGTTAAAAACTTAATCTGAGGAAAATAATTGTTGGGAGTTTAAAACCTAGAATTGGTTGAAGGGGTATATGATAAGGTATATGATAAGGTATACACTAAGTTAAGTATCTATATAGTATATAGGTGCAGAAAGCATGATGAGGAAGAATTTCCCTCATATTTTTGAGTTACCTTATATTAAAATTTCGGGGACGAAATTATTATAAGGGGGGAAGAATATAGCGACCCGAAATATTTTAATACGAAGAAATGGAATTATTGGCTGTAATTGTAAATTTCTAGGGGATTAAATTAAATCATTATATGATGGCTTGGTTTAATTAATTATGCGTTAAAATAATTAAAGAAATTTAAGGAAGGTTCAATTAATGGGTTAATTAAATTAATGAACCAACCTAGGTTGTGTAGTATCAAAGTTTGATAGGGTAAATGAGCTATGTGATTATTTAATTAAATAGCTAGCAAGTTAAGCTGGATGTGTAAATTAATTAATATGGTTATTAATTAATGAGGTTTCGTAAACATTAATAATGTTATATTTATTTTCCTTTGGAAAGTTATTGACAGTGGGGTATTAATATTTTATATTTCCACTAGAAATTTAATTTGGGCAACCCAAAGCTTAGTTGCAATATAAGTAACGCTTGGGCCACCAATTGTTCAATTAACAAAAGTAAATAACAGCCCAGCCCAAGAGTAATAACATAACCCGGTGGAAAAGTAAGAGTGCCACTCCTTTAGGGACAAAACCTCAGAAAAAGCAGAGCACGCGCAATTTGTGCAAAGCTCAAGGAATCAGTGCTGCGAAAAGAAGGAACAAGTCAGGCATAGGGGAGGCTATAGGGTCCAACTCCTCAGAGTTGTTTAAGGCTGAGAGAGTGTTGTATAACCTCAGTCATTCCCTCATTTCCCCTTCGCGTTCAATTAGGCTAAGAGAGATATTGAGCTTGAGAAGTAAATGCAAACTTCAGTGGAGTTCATGCTATTCGGAGAAGGCAGAATCTGAATGTAAATCATCTGTCAAAGATTGAAGGTATTATCCGGTTATTTTGATTTAACTAGTTTTATCTTATTTTGGATTAAGAAAACTGAATATGCTAGAGTTGCATATGAGGTGTTTAAATGAGAGTAATGTGGACTCGGTAGTCAAATGTTATTGAAACTAGTTAATGATTGAATTAGAACTAGAATAGTGGTTTCGGTTATGTTACACGGTCAACATTGTGAGTCTGAACCACAGTTGGTCTGTACTCAATGTTCATGTTCATAAAACTTTAGAATGGACTGGTGTATTGGCTTATTATTTGGTTTAGATGTTGTTCAGGCGATACAAGGTTAGAGTAGGTGGGGAAGAGTATTTGTTTACTGTAAATAATCAGTTTATGAAGATATTCCCATATGCTCACCGAGTGTTTGATTAACAGTCTAAGAGAATCGAGGTGGTTAAACCTTTTGTCCAATGATCTGTTTTCAAAATCAGAACCTCTTTAAGTAATATGTTAGACGTTTTGTTAGTCTAAAGAGTAAACCAGAAAGGTTAAAATGAGTTCTGGTATGAAGTTATTGTAAATCTGAGAATTTTCCTTAGTTGCGGAAAGAATCGTAGAGTGACACTAGTCACTGAAAATCGTAGAGTGACCCTAGTCACTGAAAATCGTAGAGTGACCCTAGTCACTGGAAATCGTAGAGTCCACTCGAGATCGTAGAGTGCTTTGTACTCGCCGAGTCGTAGAACAGTCTGGACCAGTCTTGGAAAATCGTTGAGTGACCCCCACTCGACGATCGTAGAGCTGCCAGCCCAGACAGTGTATTCAGGTCCTGAACCTCGGTTCAGTCGCCGGTTTCAGGAAATGTTTTATTAATTAAAATATTATTAACAGATTAATAATATTAGACAATGGGTAATTAATATCAAATGATTAATGATAACGATAAAGGTTTCATTGTAATTGAAACAAGGTATTTAATTAATTATTGTGCAACAATAATTAAAGTGAGTTATATTAAATAATGAATAAGGATGGGTAAGTAATTAATTATTATTTAAGAGGTATTAAATAATAATTAAAGAATGATAAATATAAAAAGGTAATTACTTATTTTTTTTAAACAAATAAGGGTGATTAATTAGTTAATTACTATTTAAAGGATATTAAATTAAATAATAATTAAAGTGGGATGAAGTTAATAAAGTGATCATTTGTTATAATAAATGAGGTTATGTAATTAAGAAATTATAACTAGAATGATAATGTTATGGCATTAAGGAATGTCGGATATACAAAGTTAAGTATAGAAGGTTTACGGTGTTTATGTGAAACATCGTGATGAATCCACAATGGATTAAACTAATGAATCAACCCTAGTGAATAAATGGGACGATAAAAGGAAGTAGACATCCTAAGAATAGGATTAAATATTGAGTCAAACTTTGACTAATATAATGCACCGTTGATCTCTCATGTTGTATAGGTGGTGCAAGGAATGCGAAAGGTTAGCGTAAACTGGTGTTGCAATCCAGGCAAGTCTTTCAGTGATATTTGTTATCCCTGCAAGTTGTTCAGTGTTATGTTTGATATGCATAAACTATTAAATGTGCACTCATGTTATGTGCTAACTGATTGTAAATGTGTCTGTGTACAATCATATGTTGTTAATAGCTCTTATATACAATTAATGCTATGAATCGAATGTGTTATATGAGTTATATAACATGGTAACATTGACATGCATGGTAAACATGGGTGGATTTTATAAATGCAACGCATGATAAGCATGATGCCTATGTAAATGCCAAGCATGGAGCATAAAGCATAAATTAAATGTAACCTACGTGTTATGTATTAGCTGTTGGACTTGCTGAGCCATCGTGCTCATTCTTGCTATTATAAACATTTTCAGCGAAGGGCGAAGAGTTCAAAGATCCCGATAATCGCAAAGAAGATGTGCGAAGTTATTTTATTAATAAAGGTTGTCACTAGAACTGTTTAAAGTTAAAGTTGCATTTTGTGGGAATAATTACCATTTGGTACCATCCCGGATGTAAAGCCTTGTAATAGTATTGAAAGGTAGTTGTAGTTAACACGAGTGTTAATGTTTTGTAAACTCGTGTAATTAAAAGCAGTGAGTAAATAGTCATGTCGACTTATTGGTAGGATGCGAGTTTTGTTGCTCACAATTGGTTGTAATACACTAGGTCGTGGAATAAATGATCTGAGTTGTAGGATTCATGTAAAGATTGCGATTCTGAGACAAGGTTAAGTAAATGTCTTAAATTTTAAATTTACAGTTTTAACAACATGATTTTATTTAAATGTTGTGGTTCTAGGAGAAGGTTGTTCGTGTAACGACTTAAACTCAGGATTGGGGTTACTTTTGACGGACCAGATCCGGGGTTATTGGAGACGGATTTTGGGGCTATCAGAGTATATGTATGTAACCTTAATCCATAATAAGACTTCTCTTATTTATAGACTTAGTAAAACCTCCTAACACCTTTAGGAATATGGTTTTTAATTAAACTCCTAATCTAATTAGGATCTTAATTAATTTAATTTAATAATTATAATTCCTAAACCATTTAGGAACTTAATTATTAATTATGAGAGTACTCTTATTAATTAATTCCTAAACCATTTAGGAACTAAATAATAATAATAATAATAATAACAATAATAATAAGACTCCTCTTATTAATTTATAATTAGTATTTCTAAAATACTAAATAATAAATATTAAGCTATTTAATTTAGTCTATCTCCATAGTATAAATTAAATATACTTAATTCATTATTACAATTATGCCATTTACTTCTTAAATAATTATTTTCCTTTTGCGGTGTGACCCTTTAGGTTCTCCATATTAAACCGGTTATAGAATAAATTAATTAGAACTATTCTAATCTTATTTATATAAATAAATTTAACTATTTAATTTATTTAAATAAATAATATTTATTTCATAATAAGGGTAAGCCCCCTTAGCGATCAACGACTTTCCAGATAATATAGATTTCAACATTTAATCACAAAAGAACCTATTCAGCGAATAGTTACCGTACAATTCAATCCTTCTACCTCACAACGTCCCAATCAAATATAAGACATGGTATAACTGTCAAGTCTTATTTTATTTGATTATATGCATTTCGATCCTTAAATGAATAACTCTAATTAATGTAAATTAGAAACTACTTTCTAATTTTCATTCTGTCTTGGCCAAGGACTACTGAGTTGTCATTTATCGAATCGCATAGGACATTCTCTTCTTTTACTAGAAGTGATAGATTCTTTGTTGATCATTCACCTATCTCCATGTATGACTTATTATATCCGATCATACCCTTTGATACACCCTAAAGGTTTTAAGGAATATGTCAAAACATAATTCATCATACATAAGATACTATGATGATCTCAAGTCCAAGGATCACTTGTACTACTATCACAAAAGGAACTCCTATTGACAGGCAAGTAAGACTCCATTAGGTGTTCCTTGAGCGAGTCACGTTCAGCGAACTTATTCTCTAATAAGCACCTACATACTTGCTTTAGTGTCTCTACACAAATGATTATGAGATCAATCATCCTCTTCATAAGAGCAAGCATAGTATATACTAATCTATCCGGATTCACTAATCCCCATTTTAGTGATCCAACGATTAGGAACAATTTTAGTTTTGAGCTATCTTGAATTTAGATCTAATTAGCATGATCCTCATCATAGTTCTAAAAGCATTGCTCGAAAACTATGGGTTTATCCATTTGATTAATTCTAGTAATTAATCATGAATAAAGAAATTCATTGATACTTTTATTAATAAATGAACAAGATTACAAAGTATATGCTTATCACATCAAATGTGATTGGCTTGAGGGCATACTACTTTCAATCTCCCACTTGCACTAAAGCCAATCGCCCTTTGGTATCCCTATACCATTCTTCTCTAAGTGGCGTACAAACTGCTTAGTAAATGCTTTAGTTAATGGATCTGTAATGTTGTTCTAATAGTCTACCATCTTTATGGTGTCGTCTTATTTTCAATGATTCATCTAATCATATGAAAATGCTGCAACATATGTTTGGATTTCAGATGAGACCTAGGTTCTTTGGCAAATTAAACTCATTTAATACTAGGAACCATTATAAGTTATGCAATGAACTTATTGAACCAAACAATTACCTTTGCAGCTTCACTTATAGTTATTTACTATGTATTTGTCACTAAATCAGCAACTCCTTGCTATTTGGAACTTTTCCAACTCACTGCAGCACCGTTCAAGGAAATCATATTACCTGAAACGGATATGCTGTTATCTTGGTTAGTCTGAACAAACTTGAGTTTGTTAAGCCCTCTAGTTTTATATCAGACTCATCATTAGAAACTCTTTTCTAATATTCTTCTCCAGAAATGAACTGATATCTGCTTATCATGCATAAGCAATATTAGGTCAAGTACATATCATCCCGTATATGATAGATCCTATTGCTGAGGCATAAGGAGTCTTACTTATACGGTCTCTCTCTCTTCAGGTATCTTTGGGGTCTGCTTCTTTGAGAGATGTATTCCAGGACCCATCGGCATGAGCCCTTTCTTGGAATCTTTTATGCTAAACTTCTTTAGCATATAATCAATGTACGTTCCTTGGGATAAGCCAAGCAATTTTTTAGATCTATCTCTATAGATCTTTATCCCCAAAATATAGGATGTTTCTCCCAAGTCCTTCACGGAGAAGTGTTTAGACAACCACATCTTTACTGATTGTAGCATCGATATGTTATTCCTTATCAATATTATATCAACATATAATACTTGGAATGTCACAGTGCTCCCACTAACCTTTGTACACACTTGGTTCATCATCGTCTTTGATAAAATCAAACTCCTTTGATTGTCTCATCAAAATGGATGTTCCATTTTCGAGAAACTTGTTTCAATCCATAATTGTATCGTTGTAACTTACATAATTGATTTACTCCATCTATATGGAGACAAATCCTCTTGGTTGTATCATACATACATCCTTTTGTATAATAAGCTACAACTACAAGTAAAATCCGAATTGATATATGCATTTTCACTAGTGAAAAGTTTCATTATAGTCAACTCATTGACCTTATTTGAAATCTTTTTACCACTAGCTAGGTCTTATAGGTCTCCACCTTGCCATATGCTTTAGTCTTTCTCTAAAGACCCATTTCAGATTTTATGATCAGCAGTCATTTCTCTTGAGTATTTAATACTCATACCTCATCGTATGTAACTGGATCATCATCCACTATGATGCGTACCTCATCATCATCATCTATGATGAATCCATACCATTCAGGTATCTTCGGTACTAAACCAGATTTACGACTTGGTTGTGGTACAATAGGTTTATTTACGTATACAGATTCCTTCACTTGATCTGTAGTGTTTTGTGGTTCTTGAACTTCTTCAAGATCTATTTTATTCCCACTAACCCTTTAAGGAAAAACTTCTTTTCTTATAAGGCCGTGTGTTTCAACAAACACCTTTTAGTTAATCGGATTATAGAAGTGATACCCTAAACTTTCTTTAGGATATCCCACAAGTTTACACTTATCAGATCTTGTCCCAAGCTTATCATTGTCAAACCTTTTGACATAAGCTGGACAATTCAAATCTTAACATACTTAAGACTTGGTTTCCTCCCTATCCATGACTCATATGAAGTCTTGAGGAGGAAATAAGAAGGTATCTGATTTAGTAGATATGCGATCGTTTCTAAGGTATAACCCTAGAAGTATACTGTAAGATTGGTATAACTCATCATGGATCATCACCATGTCCATTGTGAGATAATACCATTTCGCTTAAGATGATCTAGAAATTTATTGCTTAAGTATTCCCTTCTCGATCTAATCGAAGAACTTTAATACTTTTGGCCTTTAGTTTCTATACTTCACTTTTGAATTCTTTGAACGTTTCAAACCATTCGGATTTGTATTTCATCAAATACATATATCGAAATCTAGAATCATTAGTGAAAGTAATAAATGAATACCCTCCTCTTGCATTTGTTGTCATAGGTCCCACACACGACTGTGTGTACCATCTCTAATAACTCCGTAACTCGCTCTCCATATCCACTAAATGAAGATTTAGTCATATTTTCCATGATACAAGATTCACAAGTTGTATTTGATTCATAATCAAAAGGCTCTAAAAACCTATCTTTATACAACTTGTTTAGTCTTGTTTCATTAACATGACCGAGTTAACAGTATTGCAAGAAGGTATGATCCATATCATCTCTTTGCTTTTAGTTTGTTCAATTTTGAAATATTTTCATGTAAGTCAAGGTTACAAAATCCATCAAGTAATCAACATAGTAACATCTTACTAACTAAATGGATTTGCCCGTAGGCAATGCTAAACTGTAAGTTCCTGTGATTAATGCAGCAACCTTTTGCTCCATTTCTCACACACATGATTACTTATCTTTAGTTCAGTCTTCTACTTCTGCTTAGTCTCTGCAACGGTTTGCATATTCAAGACTACCAGCCAGTATCTAATACCTAAGTAGAAACTTGACTTATAGAAAGTTCTACTTCATTATGAACAAATCTATATCTGCAGTTGAAGCTTCACTAAGCTTCTTCTGCTTAACTACTACAAGATACTCCTTGCAGTTCCTCTTCCAGTGTCCCAGCTTATCGCAATGAAAGCAAACTCCTTTGCATTCGGGATCACTTTTATTTATGTCCTTTGTTTAACCTTTCTATTGCCTTCTATCTTTTCTGACTCCTCAGAAACACCTTTGGCCATCTTCTTCAACTTAGAAGATTCTTCTACTAGTAAGACTTGGTCTTTCTTGGAAGGAAAGTGACTCTCAACTGTATTCAACATATTTAAGCAAATCAGGTAAACTGACTTCAAGCTTATTAATGTTAAAGTTCACAACAATTTGTGAAAGGGAGTCAGCGAGTGACTGCAAGATCGAATCTTGACTCAACTCTCCATCTTTGACAAAACCTAGGTGTCCTAATTGATCAATCAGATTGATCATCTTTAGGACACATGTCTTTACTGTAGTGTCATTGGTTATTATAGATTGGAAGAGCGCATTAGATATCTTATATCTAGTTGACCTACTGTGCTCACCAAACAACTATTGAATGTGTAACAATATAGTAGGTGCATCCATTTTCTCGTGTTGACGCTGTAACTCGATACTTATGGATGCGAGCATGATGCATTGAGCCATCTTTGCATCATCTTGCTATTTCTTAAAATAACAATATCTTCCTCATAGGCTTAGTCTACAACGTTTGCAGGAATAGGCAAATTAAGGATATTTGCTAGCTTTTCAGTATTGATAACTTTTCTCAAATTTGTTTAATCGATCCGAACAATTCGGTTCGATTAATTGTTAGCATCTAATATGCTATGCAGTGTTAGTGCATTAAACATAGCAATATTCTTTAAGTGAATTAATAACAACATTAACATGCATTCATTTTATTAATCACCAAGTTAATTAGGTCTTTATTTAAAATGGTGTCTCCCACTATTTTCATCAAACTATATTACCCTCTTTATTATAGTTCGACAAATCTAATTAAAGATTTGCTAGTGAGATAAGGATCTTATCGACATAAGTATAACCTTGTGTGTGCACAACAAATTATAGTTTATTCAATAGGTAGACAACTCCTTGTCAATTACATCAACATGTAACTCCTTGTATTTTGCCTCTTAGATTATTATGATCATGTGTGTGCACATCCAAATCAAAATTATCTAAGTTAAGTCAGACCTAGCACTTCCATATAAGTGAAGAGAAAAATACTGCCCTTGTGTGTGCACAACAAAACAGTAATGTTCAATTCCTTATAAGCATCAAATGTGATAAAACAACATCTCAAATGATCGATATAAGCCTTGTGTGTGCACAACAAACGTATATTGATTATTTGATACTCTATCGTTTTATCATGCTAGAAGGCAACGTTCAATATTCCAAATATCTTTGAACGTTACAACTTAATATTTTAGTGGTAGAATAATTCTAATTTTATTTAATTGAATTAAACTCCTTTTAATTCATGAATTAAATATTTTAATTCATTTTATAAATAATATTTATTCTACATCATGAGGGGTTTGTTAATATTAATTGTCTCATCTTGTTTAGCGCGCATGCACACATATATATAAAATACGCGTCATATTATTTAACATGCGAAGCATGTTTGGATAATATATAATATATATAATTAACATGCACATATAGAATACTATATTCTACTTGGATTGATTATGGACTTTTATTCTAGTTTGGTTCACTAGAGCCACCAAGTGAACCAAAAGGTCAAACCTAGGGTGCAAAAATAAATTAAATTAAATATAACTATTACATTTAAATTCGGGTTCCATTACAAACAGGTCTTCATGCGCTCCTTGCTCCTTGGCTCTAATTCTTCAAAATAATTCTAACTAATCCTATTACAAAACTATTTACAATAAATAAGAAATCTTGATCAACAGTCAAGGGGAAGTACATAGGAGAGAGATAGAATTATACATAAGAAAAATTAGAAAGACGAGGCACGCAGACCCCATTTATAAAACCCAATCATTCATGCATCCATTTAAAATTAAATCCAATCACATTGGTCAAATAGTCCATAATCAATCTCATTTATTATCATATATATCAACATATATATCAATAAATAATATTCATCTCATAAATTAAATAAAACATTCCATATATGTATTGGTATCATTTAATGGGCAATTAAAGTTGCATGAAATCTAATTTCATGTTTAAAATAAACCTTTTATTTTAATTATAAAATTATTTAAAAATAAACTATTTATTTTTATTATTTTAAAATTACTCAAAATAAACTCTTTTATTTTGAAATTTTAAAATCTGCACAAAATTACCAAACTATTTGGTTACTTAATATATATATATTATAAATATATCATATATATTAATAATATATATATATATATACACGGTTAGTACATATATATATCTAAACCATGCAGCTTATTAACCTTTCCAAAACCATAAAAATTGCACGGTGACACAATTTTGGGACAAGGCCTTTAGATTACACCAAAAAACAAAACAAGTTGCTTTAAGCTTTAAACCATATATAATTAATATACGGTAGTATATATATATATATATATTACAAAACCGGAAGGAAAAATAAAATGCTGTTTTGGTTTACCGAAATATATCATATATATTATATATACCAAACAACCGGCTATTTTTGTTACCCAAACACCAAAACCGTGGCTGCCTTTTGTTTTGAACATGACTATGATTTTGGGACAATTTTATTGACACACCAAAACCGTGGTTTGCTTTGTCACTTTACCGAAAAACAAAATAAAATGCTGTTTTGGTTTACCGAAATATATCATATATATTATATATACCAAACAACCGGCTATTTTTGTTACCCAAACACCAAAACCGTGGCTGCCTTTTGTTTTGAACATGACTATGATTTTGGGACAATTTTATTGACACACCAAAACCGTGGTTTGCTTTGTCACTTTACCGAAAAACAAGGGGCTGGGCTGCTTTATTCCGAAACCTTGCGGCCTTGCAAAAAGAAACCGGAACAATTCCTTTACCGAAATTATTGAATTGTTTTTCAAAATCAATTTCGGTATTAAAAAATAATAATTTTATATAATAAATTATGCCCAATAAATTATTCTTAACACATACCCATATACATATGGAATCAAAATAATTAATAATTCGTATAATGTTTGGCTCTTGATGCCACTGTTGGTTTGTAATATTCATAGACGCAATCAAATTGCATAAAATAGCGGAAGCATGGTAAAATCAAATTTAAAATTTTCCAAACCATAATCCAGGATCGACCTTTATGCGCAATTATTAATTAATAAAGAAGAAGTTAGAGATATACCCTTGTAGAACTCAAAACTTCAACGGGTACAAGTTCACCTCCAAATCCTTCGCGTTCTTCTTGAATTTCACCGATTGGATTCCAATGATCAACGTTAGCCACTCAAGTGTTTGGCCTCTAGAGGTGATCCACCAAGGAATAATAATAATTCAAGAAGTGGGTGATGGCAAACCCTAGTTTTCTCTCTCTAGAGAATATGTGAGTACTCTCCCAATACTTGTGGAAGTATATGTGTGTAACCTTAATCCATAATAAGACTTCTCTTATTTATAGACTTAGTAAAACCTCCTAACACCTTTAGGAATAGGGTTTTTAATTAAACTCCTAATCTAATTAGGATCTTAATTAATTTAATATAATAATTATAATTCCTAAACCATTTAGGAACTTAATTATTAATTATGAGAGTACTCTTATTAATTAATTCCTAAACCATTTAGGAACTAAATAATAATAATAATAGTAACAATAATAATAAGACTCCTCTTATTAATTTATAATTAGTATTTCTAAAATACTAAATAATAAATATTAAGCTATTTAATTTAGTCTATCTCCATAGTATAAATTAAATATACTTAATTCATTATTACAATTATGCCATTTACTTCTTAAATAATTATTTTCCTTTTGCGGTGTGACCCTTTAGGTTCTCCATATTAAACCGGTTATAGAATAAATTAATTAGAACTATTCTAATCTTATTTATATAAATAAATTTAACTATTTAATTTATTTAAATAAATAATATTTATTCCATAATAAGGGTAAGCCCCCTTAGCGATCAACGACTTTCCAGATAATATAGATTTCAACATTTAATCACAAAAGAACCTATTCAGCGAATAGTTACCGTACAATTCAATCCTTCTACCTCACAACGTCCCAATCAAATATAAGACATGGTATAACTGTCAAGACTTATTTTATTTGATTATATGCATTTCGATCCTTAAATGAATAACTCTAATTAATGTAAATTAGAAACTACTTTCTAATTTTCATTATGCCTTGGCCAAGGACTACTGAGTTGTCATTTATCGAATCACATAGGACATTCTCTTCTTTTACTAGAAGTGATAGATTCTTTGTTGATCATTCACCTATCTCCATGTATGACTTATTATATCCGATCATACCCTTTGATACACCCTAAAGGTTTTAAGGAATATGTCAAAACATAATTCATCATACATAAGATACTATGATGATCTCAAGTCCAAGGATCACTTGTACTAGTATCACAAAAGGAACTCCTATTGACAGGCAAGTAAGACTCCATTAGGTGTTCCTTGAGCGAGTCACGTTCAGTGAACTTATTCTCTAATAAGCACCTACATACTTGCTTTAGTGTCTCTACACAAATGATTATGAGATCAATCATCCTCTTCATAAGAGCAAGCATAGTATATACTAATCTATCCGGATTCACTAATCCCCATTTTAGTGATCCAACGATTAGGAACAATTTTAGTTTTGAGCTATCTTGAATTTAGATCTAATTAGCATGATCCTCATCATAGTTCTAAAAGCATTGCTCGAAAACTATGGGTTTATCCATTTGATTAATTCTAGTAATTAATCATGAATAAAGAAATTCCTTGATACTTTTATTAATAAATGAACAAGATTACAAAGTATATGCTTATCACATCAAATGTGATTGGCTTGAGGGCATACTACTTTCATATATATGTATTCATATAATCACATTCACTTCTCAATTGAATTTATTTCCTTAATAAATTCTCTACATGCATCATTAAAAGTATTCTTACATTTAATTTCTAACAAATCAATTATGTTAAAAAAAAAATGTTTACCCATTTTCTAGACATCTTACTTCTCAAATTCTAGGTTTTAAACATTAACCTTTAATTAAATCCATTAAGATCTTATATAAAATCTTGAAAATATCTGGGATATTACATTCACCCCTTCTTATAAGAATTTCGTCCCCGAAATTTTATCATACTCATTTCTAACAAATTTTCATCTCTGAATATATATCTTCACTCATCAAATTCTATGACCACCCTTTTGTAGGAAGTTCATACTTTTCACAATTCCAAAACAATGGAATATCTTGCAGAAGAATAAATTAAAAATCAATATCTTACAAAAGAATAAATTGAAAATCAAAATATTCATTAAAACTTTCATACTATTCTGAGGAGTCATAAAGACTGTGAACATACTGCGAGAATGTTTATCAATCACAAAGACTGAAAACATACCACAATGGTTTCGTACGCTAGGTGATCAGCCTATTGTACTCTAGCGCTGTGCACAACGACTTCTCTCGGGGTCGAATTCTTTGGATTTACCAACCCATATCAGCATGCCACCACTGTTGGGCGCCCCCTCGCGGGTTCTTTATTCATGGCTCTGACATATCCCCCATTATGGGGTTGTTCACCTCAGACTTACTACAAAATTCCGCTCCAGCATAAGTTGGATTGGAAAATAAAACTCGAGTCATTTCTGACCAAAAAGTGTCCAGTCAAAATAAATGACATAGACTCACATCATTGAACTGTTCGTATATTACGATTCAAAAATCATTTCAGATTAGTTATAGTAACTAAAATTCATTTATAGGACTTTATGATACCGCACCTTTGCAACAGTGCGTTGAGGATTCCGTCTTTTTCATCTCTGCACCATGGCTTTAATGGCGTGTGATGATTTTATAAATACATTTTGATATTTTCAAATCAATTTATCTAGCCGAAACAATTAACATAGACTCTTCTTTAAACGTTTCAAAATACTAAAAATCATTTTGACTTTGTCATATTACATCATACCATAGTGGGCTTAAAAATACATCCAACACTAGGTTACTCTGCATTGATGACTCCATCGTTTATCATACCATCACAAGTAACGATGGACTTCTCCACGCCTCGTGTTACTGCGACTTAATAATAAAATAAGAAAATTCATTTGTCTTTTCAAAAGCACAACAGTGCGAATTTAGCACGATTTTAAGAATTTCAAAGTCTAGCATAGCTAGAAGATTTGGAATATCCTAAAACCTCAAAACACCTCAAATTTTTCCTCCACATTCTTTTCCAGCTTAATAACTATATCTAGTATAGCTTTAATCTTGCTACTTAACTCTACCCATACTCACTGTTCATCAAACTTACCACGTATTTGGGCTCAGGAACTTACCACAATCATATGGTTTGAGGAGCTTATCCTAGTCAGGCCAAAGTCTCCCATTCGCTGAGGGGTTCCACCATACGATTATGAGTCACAAACTTACCATACGTGTCGGTTCTCAGAACACGAACTTATCTTAACATCCTCTACCTATCAGTTATACACATGAGAAAAGAATCACCTTCTCAACATACATCTAACGAATAGCGCGACACCAGGTTTCAATTGATTATCACTATAGAAAGCTAAATGGTCGTCAAACCAAACACAATCTCCTGCCCATACAAGAAATTGGTCAACTCGGCCACTAATCAATATAGGAAGTCAAGCGGTCGTTAAACCAAGAACAAATACATCAGTTTCCCAACTCTTCAACACTGTAAGGAAACACATGCCACCAGTGCATATCTTTCTTCTTCGATACACACTGATCGTGCAAGTTTCGCAGCAGCATCTCCCAAATTGGTTCGCTGACATATCATAGCCCCTGCCCATACAAGGGTTCGTTCAACTCAACCACTATATTAATATACGAAGCTAAGCGGTTCTAAAACGAAGTATAAATTTTCCGCCCATACAAGGAATCATACAACTCAGTCACTAATATGAGTTCTCAATTTAAAAATTCACAAACCTCTAATTTTTCTTATCTGAATACGAATTCTCTCCATTCATATTTTAGCATATCTGCCTCATTACGAGTTCATTTCTCTAGTTCATTTCATGATCTCATTAGCATTTTCTTTATGCTTCTCAAAATCTTATCATAAGATATTTTTCTATCATTTATTCAAATTAGGTACAACATGACCTTTTTCATCTCTCTTATATCTTCTCAAATCCATCTTTGGATAATCTTATGAATTTTCAAATTCATCTTTTATAACTTAAACTCCTCCGGAGTTTATTCATTTATCATTTTACTTATCTTCTACATGATTATAGCCTAAGGTACTCTTACCTAAGGTTTTTAACCTATCAGCTCTGATACCAACTTGTGACGACCCCAAATCCGGGTTCCTTGAACCTCGGATCCGGTTCAACACGAGTACTACCTTTTCCTTATTGTTCATGAATTACAACAATATTATAATTGCTAAATAATCATTTATTTGCAATTTCACAACATCTCTTTCTATTCCAGAATCAAAATCTTTATACATTCCTAGTATATCTCAATATCATACATGATACGACATTCTATTACAATCAATTTGAGTATCTAAGACTCATAATACATACCAACTAAAGTCTTATACTACAAAATCATTTACCTGTCCAATTCGGACTGATATCTACAGTGGTCGTGCTAGACCTTCAGTGAATATAATATGCATTCATGTTTCTTGATCCTTATCAAGACTTCAAATACTTGTACTATCTGAAAATGTTGGTTTAAGCAAGAGTGAGCACGACGGCTCAGCAAGTTTAACAGTTGCACATAACACATTACATGTTTCACATATTCTCTGCAATTTATACTTACATCATGTTTTTCATGCATTTCAGTTTATGTCATACTGCTCATGCATCATATATAACATCTAGTAATTCATGCCTCATATTTATACATATTTTTCATGTAATCATACCTCATGCATATCACAATTTTCATTAATATCTTACTATTAACAATTTAATATCACATCATAGCATGTTAAGGCATATAGGAGCAAGTTCTGAAAAACTTGTCTGGTCGCTTCTACCATTTACGCTTATTTGCGTCATTTGCTCAACCTATAATTTATATAACAAATTGACATAATCATTAGCTACCAGGACTTTTAATTAGTCTTAACTTAAGATCTTAACTTCAAATTATTAACTCTTAAGATGTCCGACAAACGAACCCTTAAGTTCCGGACAAAACCCTAGTCCAAATACAGTTTGGACATATCAGGCATGCTTAACCAGCTTACGCTTTCATTATACAATCTTCGTACGACCCACTTTTAATAAGTTGTCTAAATTAGTCACAAATAGACTATTTACATTTGTTTAATTCAATTAAACTTTCTTCTTTTATATAACTTAATGATTTGGACATTTAATAATGTACCAAATACCTCAAAATATTATCTACATTTGGTAATATACAACTACGTTTAAATATTATTAACCATTTAATAATATTTTACTCACTTATTAATATTATTAACCATTTAATAATATTTTAATCACTTATTAATATTATTAACCATTTAATAATATTTTAATCACTTATTAATATTATTACCCATTTAATAATATTTTACTTATTTAATAATGTCATTTATTATTTAAGAACATTTTCATCATATACAAATGTTATTACACATTTAATAATCTTTTAATCTTATACTAATATTATTCATCATTTAATAATATTTTAATATTCTTCAAATATTACCAATAGTTAACTTTTTAATTGTGTTAACTTTAGTCTTTATTTTATATCTTTAGATACCAATTAATCACTAATAGATTCAATGTAAATTGATTTAGTATTCAAATACATTCATTTTGCATGTATTTCAACTTAAATTTGCATAAAAAACTCAACCCGGACCGACCCGACCCGACCCGACCCGACCCGACCCGACCCGACCCGGACCACTAAAATAGGTCACTGGCAGAATGTTTCACCGCTGCGGCGGTGGTTTCCACCGCTGCGGCGGTAGTACAAATTTCCGAAAACCTAATTTGGGGACTGTCGGACCCTCCGACGCTCTGACAGCCATAACTTCTTCATTTCAAAACATTTTGGGGTGATGCTTGAGTCCATTCTCATCAGAATTTCCCCCTCTACAATTTCTATTTAGATCACAAATCCAAATTCCGAACGGAACTGGACTAAAAACTGCTCACAAGGACAAAGTGAAAACTAAAATCACAAATCCTTGGTTTTAATTGTTCAATCTTGAATAAAATAAACTCTACACATCCAAATGACACCAACTTAGTGTTGTTGTCTTTCTAACTTCTTGTTTTACAATATTTCATAATTTGATCACATTTTTAAAAACGTTTGACACGAAATTTAAAGATCGAACCCTTTAGGGTTTTACCGGTAAATTGTAATATGGAATTTTCTTCCATTTATTTGCATACCACGTATACCAATACTTGTTTTAAACATACTAAACCATGAATCTACCTATATATCATAGATTTAGACTTCTAGAGTATTAAAATAACTTTTGATCGGTTAAAAATATATTTTGACCGATTAAAACTTATATAGACTATAAAAATGAAATAGGTGAAGGTTAGATCACTTTTGAACCTCTTGATCTTGGATGTTCTTCATCACTTAACTATGATCTTGGCTTGTGACTCCACCTTGATCATCCTCCAACATTTTTCCATGGTGGATCATCAATCTCACAAAGTAGCTCTTATTTTTCTCTAGAGCTTCTCTCTCTACAACACTTGAACTAGCTAGCAAATGACTAACATTTGCTAGCTCTTTCCCTCTTCTCTATATCTAGTACTCCCTTAATCACCATCAACTCCTACTAATCAACTAACATAGTCAAATTAGGAGTTAATTATGCTTACTATTGGATTGATTGACCACTTGAATGACTAGGTGATTGACTAGGGTTGGTGAACCACTTTGACATTGTGTACAAGTGAAGCAACCAAGCAAATCAAGCCACCCCCTTGTGGGGACCACTAAATCTCAGCAAAATGGGATTTAATCCCCCATTTTTGCTTTATTTTTATAGCTTAAATATACATTTATACATCTATATACATCTATATATATATATATATACATCTATATATATATATATATATATATAGATGTATATAGATGTATAAAACCATTGACCAACATTTTGACTTCCTATTGGGCTCCACTTTGGACTTAGGAATTAAATAAGTTGGGCTCATTCATTTAATTTGTTTGGGCTCAATTTAATTATTACATTGGGCTAACATTACATACCCTATGGTACATTTAATTAAAACAAGCATTGGGCTTGTTCAAATATTACATGGACTACTAGGTAAATTTATTTGACCTAGATTAAAACATCACTTGGACTTATAACATACTCCTATTAAACTTGCATTACATTAATCTACCACATTAGGTTGCTAAATTAACTTATTCAAAGTTAATTTTCAAACAGTCTATACCACCGCTGCGCGCGGTAGTTCTAAGTTTATATTCCAAAAAGTTTCACCGCTGCGGCGGTGAAACCTACTGCTGCGGCGGTAGTTCTATTTTTCATAATCCAGAGAGTTTCATCGCTGCGGCGGTGAAACCTACCGCTGCGGCGGTAGTGCTGATTTTTTAATACACATTAATACAAGTATTTTGACTTGATTAAATTTAATTCATTAACTACCTTTTAGCATTAACTTGGGTTTATAATATAATTTCCCATACCCATATAGTTATTCCTACATTGGTTACATAATTAACTCATACATGGTTAATTCTCATCATCATATTTACCTAGCAATTAACCAATGTTTGGTTAATTTTCTCTCTTGTCTACCCACTAGGGTTATTCAATTAACCCTACATTAGTTAATTCTCTACACTCAATAGTATTTCCTCACACTTTGACCAACATTGGACTTTTAAAAGTTTGGGCTACATAGCTTACCTTTCATTGGGCTCTCTTATTTAATTACCCACCTTCATGTAAGTATTCCTATATTGGGCTAACACATATAATCATTTTTGGCTAGTCCACTAGTAGTAATTAAATTACTTGGACTCATAACTAATATAATTAACCTAATTAATTATATTTTATAACATTCCTTCTTACTTTATATTAAAACTAATTGCTTTATTAGTTTTGTTGAGTATTAATTACTCATCTTTTTATTTGGCTAACAAGCACACTTTAGGTATATATATGTATTCATATAATCACCTTCTGTGATAGCCCCAAAATCCGTCTCCAATAACCCCGGATCTGGTCCGTCAGAAATAACCTCAATCCTGAGTTTAAGTCGTTACACGAACAACCTTCTCCTTATTATACACAGCATTACATAAAAGATAAAATTTAATGCTGTTAAAACTCAATATATTAATTGATAAACTTAATTAACTTTCAAAAATCTTCTATTCCCAAAATCGCAATCTTTACATCGCTCTTTTACATCTCTAGATCATATACATTATAATGTAATATATAATCTTTACCTCTATGAGATATTCTTTATAATCCAGTAGGCTAAATATATGATTCATCAAACTAGATTATCAAAACGGCAAGCTGTAAGATACGTTAATATTGTTTGTGAAGTCACTCTACGATCTTCTGGCTTGGCAGTCTATGCTTGCACAAAAACTTGGACAGTGGAATTTCACTCTACGATCCCACAGTAACTCTACGATCCCACAGTAAAAGCCAAATATATATATATATATATATATATATATATATATATATATATATATATATATATATATATATATATATTAAGACATGTGATTATATACCTCATTCAATATTAATTATCGGTGTATTTATTACTATATCATCATATATATGTTGGTAGCAGGTGCATATAATATACTTTTTTTTTATTATTATGTAAGTCGTTTTAAAAGTTTTTTTTTCTTTTCATAATTTAACTTTTTATATATATATAGGAGAAAAAATCTTATAATTTTCTACCTTACCATTAAAGATTGGAGTAATTGAGTGAGAGAGGAGAATGAGTGATTAATTACTGCATGGGTAGTAATAAAATTTTAAACCAACATTAATTACCTAACATTAGTATTAATAGAATTTTTTAATATGTGTAATTATATTTTTAAAAACCTATATAATGGAAATGAGATAGTATTAATTAAATTTCTTTCAAAAAATAGCTAACAATTAAATTTCCTTCGAAGAATAGCCAACGGTCAGATTCCTTTCACAAATAGTAAACAATTAGATTTCCTTCCAAAAATATTTAACACTTAAATTTCCTTCCAATAAATTCAAATAGCATAAAATCAAATTATCATAATCTTTTTAAAGTTAACTAATTAATGAGAGGTATCTCTCTTGAACTACTATATATATCAATAACATATCATCATCATCTAGTCACAAGAATTTCTTAATTTCTTATTACAGGGAAAGTTGTCGGTTTTATTTTTGTTAACAAAGATATGGGCGGAAGAGGAAAGGTTGTTCTTGAAAGAATAACCAACGAAAACAAAAGAAAAGCCTGCCAGAAGAAAAGGATGGCCGGATTGTTTAAGAAGGCACGCGAGCTTTCTACATTATGCGACGTGGAGTCCGCGACAATCGTGTATTGTCCGGGGGAGAAGGAGCCGGCTGTCTGGCCGCCGCAATATGAACAGGTGAAGGAAACCGTCGACAAGTTTCTACGGAAACCAGAAGTTGAAAGAAGTAAGTATGCGGCCACTCATGAAAGATTTCTTGCAGAAAAGGCGAAGAAAAAGCGAGCTAAATTTAACCAGATAAAGAAAAAGAATGATGATATGGAGTTTCAAATTCTCCTTGCATCATTAACTGATCAAGAAATGCGCTACTGTGAGCTTGATTCCACACAATCAGATGCAGTGGTTACTTTTGGAGATGGGATGAAGGAGAAACTCAAGGGTAAGCTGTAAAAACTTGAAGCAAAACAACAACAGAGTACTCCTCCAACATCTGACTATCAACCCTCCTGTTGGCTTTTAATTCTTTCCACCTGTTGTTGCTGGCTTTTCAGCCGAAACTGGTTCTCCATCTGCAGCTGACTTTTCATCCACAACTGGCTTTCATTGACATATATATATGCATCTAGCTTTTAAGCCACATCTGGCTTTTCACATGCAAAACCTTAATTATCAGCCTCGTCGATCCGAGTATTGGTGATCATTTTGAATGGTGGGAATTATATTATGTTGAATATTTTCCCAAAGATCCCAACATTGTATTGCTTTAAATATTAATATAATACAATTTTCTAAATCTAATTACGAAGCTGTTCCATCATGCATTTATTTTGCACCTTTGATGGGGTCCACATGGGAGCAACGATGGTGTAGATAGGTTTCCAGGGAAAGAATACAAGACAACGGTCACGTATTATTTCTGAACCGGTGAAGCCTCCTCTATAAATTAGGGCCTTCCCTTTGCAATTTCTAACACGGTTAATTAGAAATAAAACTTGAATTACTGATAATGGATAGACAACTAAAAGATGCTCTTCAGATGATAATTATACTTTTTAATTTTTTAATTTATTTATTTTATGCTTTTGCAGTGTTTTCTTCTTGTTATATTATATGGTATATATCTGATATAGCTAATGAAGTATTTTAATTCTTATGAGTTATGACTTATTTTGAAAGGTATAATTTTTTTTTTTGTTTATAGATGGGGATATTACACGAATGTAAAACTATATTTTGAATGAAAATATTGGAGTTAGCAAAAGATAGTAATATTTATTAGTTTTTAGAATTCTTTACGGGTTTCCCCCTTGTAGGTTTGGTGAGGAGTTTCCAACCCTCAAAACACATTTGATAGATTTCTTAATATTATATGCACTAACTTTGTACCGGTATTGCCCTATTTTAGTCAAGTATGTCGGCTAATTATTATCATTTAACTGACACATCCTTTAAAAGTGGATAATAATTTGAGAATTTGAAAATTAAACTTGAAGAACAATTTTGAATTATTATTTTGAATTATGCATTGGTAACAATTTTGTTTTAATTTCTAGTATTAAAGTGCTGCAAAATTTATTATACGGTTCACAAATTTTTAAGAGAAATTAAATCTCAAAACGCTTCTAAAACTGTAAATTGTTAACATCTTGTCCTAAAAAAGAAAGAACAATATGTAATTAAATAAAATATATCTCAATCAACTTAAATAAAGAACAATATGTAATTATATAACAAATTATTATTATTATTATTATTTCTAACCATATTTATACGAATATTGGAGGAGAGTAATTAATTCTTGGCAAACATTTTATTGTCACATTCTACCCTTTTCTCTCATCTCGTTAATATTCCTGAACCTGAAAATAAATTCTTCAGTATTGCTGATGTTGGTATAGAGGGCATAATTTAGGTGTAAGGTTATCTAATATAGCTGTGAAGTTGTGTCCAGTAGTGCTGATGTTGGTTCAGAAGGCATAACGCCTCTTCTTCTTTTTTCTTAGTTTGGTACAAAATAAGAGGGCATAGCTCTTTTGGTTGTAGTAAAATTCTTTATTCTCTATCAAAAACTAGAAGGTTATGAATTGCTACAAAAAATTATAGCGTCCGAGTATGTCAAATGCATACCAAAGAGAAGTTGGGCTATGGACAGAGGTAACATGTACTTCCTCAGTTTCAAACGCACAAAGTAATACTTCTATAGTCTACATATATGTAATACTTCTATTATGAAAACTGTCTGGAGCCACAACACACACAATTAATAGATCCTCTTCAAAATATTTAAAACCAGGAGTAATAGATTTTATTCTCAAAAAGCATGCTCTCAAATATGTTTATTATTTATAAAATTAATGCAGCTGCTTTGATTTTATTCTCAAAAAACATGCTCTAAAATATGTTTATCATTAAAAAAATTAATGCAGCTGCTTTGTGCCCAAGCCTTCTATATATTTTGAGACTTCAGATAGGAATATGGGATGCGAAAGTACACCAGTTCTCAAATGTTAACTGCATAATTTAATATTGATAACGTAGTTCTAATATTAAACCCCAACCAAAAAAAGAAGTTTCGGCTACCATGTGCTGATTAATCTATGCTTCACAAGCTGGAAAAGGATAAGTACAGAATAGATAACGAGAAGCTAAGCAAATTCATTACAAATTCAGAACAAACCCAAATCCCAGAAAACACAAATTCCATAACAATCCCATCAATCAGAATCAACTATAGAACTACTTCAGTCATTAAAATTCCAGAAATTAAAAAATGGAAGACCACAAAGAGTTCAAAGAAACCCAAGAAAACATGCTCACCTTGTATGCTATGTGGATGCGAGAAGAGAGAGTGCGACACTGGGGAGGTATACGGCGGAAGGAATTGGAGTAGGGATGAGGCAAACTATAGATCGAGGAGGTACGTCCGGCGAAGGAGTTGCAAACTGTAGAATCAATTGTCCAAATCAGAGAATCAATTGGGCGAATTGAGGGGGGGGGGGGGGGGGGGGGAAAGAAATATCAGGGGCAAAAAGGAGTACTCGTTAATTGCTGTCGGGACTAGGGTTTTAAAAAGAGGACTCATTCTCGACGGCATGACTTTAATATTATAACCGTCGTGAATGACTTTTTCCTCCACTGCAAAAAGTTCGCGTCAAATCCTACCACATTCCCGACGGTGTTACAGGCATTATCAACAGACATCTATCGCCCCCCAACTTGGAATACGAACTTATCGACGGATAACAATGGTAACGAATACCCCGTCGGCAGTGAGATAATTAGCGACGGAAATATGGCCATCGACAATGTCTCCGTCGCCAATGACCCTTCTTTTTGTAGTGATTTCTTAGACCAATTGTGAAGTTTCGAGAAAGATAATCGACGGGTAATGACAGCCATAGGGATTAAAAAATTGGAGGTAGAGCATAAGGAATTTGTGATAAATTACTTTGAGTATCATCAACAAACTAACTCAGTTGCTGAATATGAGCGATTGTTTTTGTAACTTAAGCAATGGGCTGAGACATGGAATAAAGATAAATTTGATGAAAAAGGGTCGTGAGTATCTTTGTTAAAGGATTAAAGGAAGAAATTAAGAACTGTGTGCAGTTATATTGTCCAGATTCATTGTAAATGGCCATTGTCTTGGCAAAATGGTGAAAGCTAAGCTTTGCGGACAAGGTGTTCGATAAAAGGGTTGAACGAGAGATAACTCAAGATGAGTCTGCAACAAATGGCATTATCGACGAGTCTCACATTAGTTTTGGGATATCCTTCAATGCTGCCTTCAATCTCAACCTCGACTCCATTAAATTGGACAACCAAGTATCTGAGACATTTTGTACAAATCAAAGAGGACTTACTATTGTGGTTAAACTAAAACAAAATGATTTGTATTGGGGTGAGATCCACCTTCTCTGAATTGATTAAAAATTCTGAACTGTTGTTATAAATATGCTTGCAACAAATAAGTTGCAAAATAAAAACTTGCGTGGAAAACTCAAATGGGGAAAATTACGGGAAAAAATACCAGAGTTTCACTATAAATATTTTTGAAAATATAACTTGTAATCACTCGCTATTTGTATTAGGGTATCTTCCCTAATACTTAACCTTATATCTCTCTTCTATTTTTCTATCCCTTCATCTAGAGCGTCTAAGTCCTTCATATAGGACTTGTTACCGCCTTAACCACATCGGGAACACTCTCCTGTAAGGGCCCTTGTTTTTTTACCTAAAATTGTGGGCAATCACATTTTGTACTTTTGTAACATCTGTGCATTTCTCTTCAACATGCAAAATTAGATCACGTATTGCCCGCAACAAATATTGCAGCGGCTTAACCATCAGTACAAATGATCAAATAGTAGATGCCATAACAAAAAATTACAAACACCCAAAAGATAAATGATTTTAAGACATCGTATTAAAGATAACCAGCTACTTAATATTACCAACAAGATAAACAAAACAATTCGGATCGAGTTTTTGTAGAGGCTAAACCAGCCGATCCTACTCCATCAACAACGTAATTCAACAAAGAAAAAGAAAGCATATAAGAACAACTCGAACAGGCAAATTTGCCTTGCAATGACCCGTTATGATCCAAATAGCTTTCAACGTGGTGCATATTCACGGCTGATTATATTTATCTGTCACCATAAGAATTAAAGAAGATTTAACAAATGAGTACCTTTTTCTTATATTGCAGCATCTATTATTTGTATATGTGTAATATAGACTGAGAATTGCAGGTCCTACTTTAATTTAGCCATGGCTAAGTCCCAGTGTTTTACTTTTCCTATATACACATGCTAGTTAATTACAAGAAAATATATAAATCATAAATTTGTAACTTCTGATCAATGTTTAGAAAATCGGATCAGACTGGCGGTCCGATCACTGTTCTACTAGAACCGGTCGACTTTTTGACCCAGTCCGACAAAAAAACTAAAAAAACAGCGACCCAGTCAAAAACCGGTGGTTCAACCGGTAGTTGAACCGGTTGACCCAGTTTTCAAGTATTTTTTTTACAAAAATATTTTTAATAAGATTATAACATTATTTTACTATATTTTAGCTTATAAAAAAAATAGATATTTTAAAATTTTATTAATTATTAATAATATATTTTTTTTATGTATTTATGACGTCACTGGTTCAATAATGGTTCGATCACTGGTTGGACCAATGACCCATCCACCTGGTAACTTTTTCAATTCGATGACCAGTCCGATTTTCTAAACATTGCTTCTAATCCTTTAAAATTTAAGGGCTAAATAAAACTTTTGTTATATGAAATTTCACCCCACTCATAATTAAGCCCCAAAAGTAATTGAGCTTACACATCTATTACATTAACTACCGAATTGTATATAATATTCCCCCAAATTTATTTTTCAGCTAAAATTAATCGGAATACTCGACCCAGCCGACAACCCGATTGGTTTTATATAGTTTGACCATATGCTTTGACTTTATTAAAAAAATTAAAAATTCTAAATACAATTAATCCCAAATTAAAGTACTTATAAATACAATTAACCCCAATTTAAATATTCTAAATACAATTAACTCTAAATTATAATAGTTTTAACTTCAATTAAACCCAAATTAAAAGCATTACTAAACTAGCTACGAAGCATTATTAAATGAAAATAAAAAATGTATTAACTATGAAGCATTATTAAAATAAAATTAAAGCATATTGAATGGCTAAGAGGCAGCATACGACAACAATCGTTCCTACTACAATCCTACATATCAAGGTGTTTTTTGTTTATTAATTTGTTGGTAGATTATTTATTTATTTATTATTTTTTTTTTTTTGTAGATCTGGGGATGATTGGGTTGGGAGTTTGGTGTATTCTTGGTATGTTAGTGTATGTTAATGCTTCAAATCTAGATTTGAGGGTTGTATGTTCTTATTGTGGTAGTGTGCGTGTTCTCGGTTTATTAGTATGTGTATTTGAATTTAAAGGTAAAGAAAATAAATAGCATTTTTTTAATTATATTTAGAAGTATTTTAATTTTTTAATGAAGTCAAATCATAATCTAATACGGTCAAACTATATAAAACTTTTTGTCTAGCCGAAAAATTATGTATTTTGGTTAGTTTTAGCAAAAAATTGAATTTGGGGGAACATTGTATACAATTTAATAGTTGATGTAATAGATGTGTAAGCCTAATTAGTTTAAAAGGCTAAATTGTAAGTATGGTGGAACTTAGTATAACACAAATGTATTTTGCCCTAAATTTAAAACATTTTCTACTCAATTTTAATAAAGGCAAACTATGATTGTATTTATTTGGGACTGAATGAAGCTAAATAGCTGAATGGTTGAATCAGTTTACCATTCAGTGCGCGTGTATTGAATAAAAACGATCGAATCGATTAGTACTTTGGACTAAGTGATTAAGTCTAATTTTTTTGACTGAATGAATAAGTCTCATATGAATAAAATAAATAATAATAATAATAATAATAATATATATATATATATATATATATATATATATATATATATATATATATATATATATATATTAACTATTATATTAAATAAATTTACAATAACTTTGAATTTTTTCAAAGTGGTAAAATAATAAAAAAATGTTATTCAGATATTTCAGACATGTCAATTATCAAATAACATTTTTCATTCAGTATTCAGAATTCTGTTTCATTCAAACTCATTTAGATTGTTTGAGCATTCAGAATTATTTTATTCAATTTTAAACAAACACCCCTTGTGTGCGAGTACTCCAAGAAGACCATTGCCACTGTGGGGTATTGAATTGATGAACTATGGCATTTGCTAGGATTTTGATTTCATGATTTCATGCAATTTATTTGAACAGTCTATAAAAAAGTTGTATTTATATAATAAAAAGTTTCAACTGTATAATACTTGTAACTAAAGTAAGTACTGTATAATATACAAAGTGTCTATGTTATACAAATTGCAACTAATTTTATAGACTGTCCAAATAAAATGTTTGGTTTTAAACGACTTGAAATCAAGATCCCATTTGTTATGGAACTGTCTTGTTTTACTCCTAAACCTTGATATCTTTAACAGAACCTGTTTAACGACTTGAAATCAAGATCCCTTTTATCTCAAGTCTCACTATTCTCATCTTCAACACTGTTTAGGTATTTTGTAACTTAATTGTTGGCAGCGCTTCCATTAATAGAATAGAACGATGTGAAGATAATTTAACAAACTCACTTACCAAATAATTCGCTCTCCACGAATAACTTCAAACTAGGATCAAACAAAGTGCCAATCCTCGTATTCTTAGGTTCGTAAATCTAACTAGGAATATGTATCCTGAATTAACAAAAACATAAATAAATTAAAGTTTGCACGACAACTTGTATTAGCACCACAATGTTGAAGTATCTAATGATATGTAATCATGTATGTACCAGTTTTGTGGAATCGATGTATAATGTGAACTCAAGTTATTATCTCCATTCCCTTGATAATACTGAATTTCATTAGGAGTAAGCATTGATAAAAACCCTTCTTGCCTGTCAACGTCCTTCTAAATTCATCCATAATGAAAAAAAAAAATTATTCAAATTATGTTACGAAACTTGTTGTACTTGGTCAATATATAAAGATGTTTGATAATGGCAGAGCAAATATGTATTTAATGATACTTTTACATCTAACATTATTAATGGCCTATATATATAAAGGAAGAAGTTCTAGCTACCAGCTCAAAATAAGTATAAAAATACATATTAACATCTAACTAATTGAAATAGAGTAATCATACCGGTTGAGCTTGATGATGAACACTTATGCTTGAAGAAAGAATGTCTCCGCTAGGGTACTGAGCCATGCCTCTAAGTAAAAATATATATATATTAAGGAATATAAGAAAGAAATTTGTTAAATGTGAGTACATAAATATGCTCCATTAATAATGGGAACAGAAATGTGAACAGTTCTATTACCCTGAAGGAATTGAAGTTTGAGGCATCATTGAGTTAAGCATTTTGGTATTAACTGCACCAGTGATTGTGGCTTGGTTGAGTTGGTGTTGCTGGTTATAAGTTACTTGTACAACCCTGAAGTTACAAAACATATATTCGACAAAGTGATTGTTAGGATGTTTAATTTATTTGGTCAACCAAGCCCCAATTTATGTATCTATAATTATAGGCATTGTGGAGTTGAATACAACACCGACGGTTCTTTCATCAATCTCCTAAGGCCAAATATTATGGTTTTGTTCGGCTAACATGGTTTATGGTATTAATTTGCAGCATAGCCTTCACCAAAAATAGTGTAGTGTGTTTGAACTCCAAACATTGTGTTTGTGAATACAATAAGTCGCATGTATGACAAACTGTTTATAAACGAACGAGATTCTCAAGAACTCCAAATGAACTAAACACTCATATATATATATAGGCCGGTAGATGAACACATTCATATTCCCAATAATAGTTCATTATAGAAAGGGTTAATATATATGTAAGGTTAGGCATCTAGAAAGCATGATATATACATGTGATTAACAGGTAAGGAATTTAGAAAAAAAATAAAATTATTAAATTGAATCTGATGTACACAGTCTATCAAATTAAATAATAGTATGCCAAATTGAAAGAATAGTTACCAAGAAGGCACGGATAAATTATTGGAGTTCTCAACTTGTGGATACCTTCTATCAAGTTCATATCGACCAGATTGGTTGCCAAAACCTTGAGGTCTGAATCAACAAAATAAGAATTTTGTATTCATGTGCCATGGTTACTTACAAATTCAAAAAAGGCATGAAATAGATGAAAGGAAATATGCTTCTCATTTCTATATAATGTTATTATGGATCCTGGGCAGAATAAAACAAACTTAAGTGCTCCGAATGGAGTTTTGAATAAAATTACAAGGTATGCTGCAAGCTATATATATATATATATATACACTAACTCTTTAGTTTGCCCTAAACTATTTGTGTCCGACACTCTACACTTGAACAAGGTATGAGGCGCTTCATTTTAGCGTAAAAATTTGGCAAAATTAAGAAATATTTTAGCGTAAAAATTTGGCAAAATTAAGAAGTATTTGTGTCCGACTCTTCAAAATAGTTTGCAAGGGGAATTAAATTTATTAATTAAACATTTGAAACTGTATACTTACTACATCACCAAAAGATGGAACTTGGTCTTGCAGGTCATTTCTGAAATTAACTGACTGGCCTCCTCCATTTTGTGCCAGTGCTTGCACCTGATCAAAACAAGATAATTACGCCTAGTTATGCCCTAGGGAAACAATCATTAGTTATGCCCTAGGGAAACAATCATGATTTAACGAGAAAGGTATGAGCATAACATTCCCAACAATAACCTTTTATATTTATGGCGTGTTTAATTTATCACTGGTATATTCAATATAGATCATATATCCCGAGATTAGCTTTAAATTCAAAGTTAGATTTGAAGAACGTTGAGTACCTAAATTCATTCTAGAAATGATTTTGAGGTATATGACCGAAAATTAAAGATAGATATAAGATTACTAAAAGAAACAAAGGATAAAATCACCGTTATATATATATATAATTCAGTGGACATTTGTGGAAAAACATTATTTGAAGATTAGTAGAAAGGCGGAGAAAGAGGGGAATAGTTGGTGAGCTGGTTTTGTCATTTTGTATTATGATAAATTGAATTATTATAAAATTTGACTACTAATTACTGAATATGTTTCTAGAAGATTTTAAAGTTGAGATTTTAATGTCAATTTGTGACATTTTTATATTCAAAATTGACATAAATTTATTATATTTTGTTGAATATTATGGTAATATAGTCAACTATTCGAAAATATAATTATTTTACTCTTTATTTTTTGTTTGTAAAAGAATATTTAAATCACATTAGTTTTAAATTTTCAAATTTTTGCAGTCGGACTTCTTAAAAAATGGTACTATTTTGGTAACATGAGAAGGGTGGGTAAGGGGGTTATGACTATGGTTCTCAATTATCTGGCAACATTAGCAAGTGGAGATAGACTTTTAATGCATATACAAGGGTGGGTAGGGGTTTTGTGAAGAAAAAAAGTTGGGTATAATTTTAATGCATATACATTTAGTGACTTGAATAAAATAGATATTTGAAAAAGAAAAACCTTTATAGGAGCAAATTATAGTTTATTATTATATTTATTATAAAATTAGAGATATATTTTGATTCTTTGAAATCAATTTACAAATTTATTTCAAAAATTCAAAATTGGTATAATTTTATTCAAGTTTCGCAAGTAACAATATTATGATTAGTAGTATTTTTTAGTCAATAATAGTAATTATATTTGTTTGATGATAATTAAATAATCTTATAGTGATTTTAAATTTTAGAATTTCACAAATTGACTTAATTTTTCATGTAGTGCCTTAGTTAATTTTAAAAATTTTAACTAAGGGATAGACTCGAACTTATGATTTCAAAATGTTAAATTTACCTCTAATTTTAAATCTTCAAATTTCAAAAATTCTAATATATATATATATATAACATTTTATTTTTGTATTTAAAAAAATTGTTGCTTACCTTTAACTCAAATCTTGAATCCGCATTGAGGTAGAGCACGTAAGTCATTAGGCTCCCACATTAGTGAATAACTGCGTGCTTTGTTATCATGCATGTTGAATATGTTGGATTTTTTCTATAAAAATTTTATTTATTTATTATTTAATATTTATTAATGTTGAATATTTATAATTAATAAAAGTACATTATTCGTCATTCATTAAATACTTATTTATCATGTTTAATATAAATCTATAAATTTATATATATTATGATTTATGTGTATAAATAAGTATTATACACGGAAGATATAAATCATATGTAATATATATAAATAAATATATAATAGTTTATAACCTATGATAATTTGAAGATATTATCATGTAGGTTATAGTGCTTTAATATAGATGATTTATCTTTATCATGGAAGTAGAACTTCTTATTAAAGTACTAGTGTATTAACGATGTGCATTAAACGGATCATATGATAATATTTTATTTATAAAATATTTTCACAAAAATACTAATTTGTTAATATTTCTTAATTTTGAAATAATAATGGACTTAATATTGTTATGTATATTAATTTAATATTCTAACAAGTGAAATTACATTGTGTTAATTAATACCTCGGAATGTTAATTAATATATGTAACTAATACTAGGAACATTATTATTGTCAAAACATCTATAAGATTTTTCATAAGATAATTTATTATTGATCATAGAATCTTGACCAAGTCTTTTAATATTTATTATTAAAATGATTGATTTAATTGTTAAATCAATTTATGATCAAATGAAGATAAAGTATGGACTTATGAAATTAGTTTAAATATATTGAGATTATATTTAATTCTGAAATATTTATGTACATCTATAGAGGAAATATTTACAGTTTATTAGTAAATGATTTATTTTATTTAATTCCTGGACTGAAGTGCAATTACAATTATTTAGTGGAATTAATTGTAATTAATATTTATTTAGTATATTATTATTAGATAATAATAAATGAATAAGTATTGGAGTCAGAATAGGAATCCCTTAGGATCCCCATCCTAGCCTAATATGAATTAGTTTCATAAGAGAGATAATAATTAATAAGGATATAAATATATCATTAATCAGATATGTAAAGAATGTGATTATTCCAAATCAAAAGAAAGACAAAATAGAGTATACTTCCCCTCTTTTTTCTAGGAAAAACACGTAAAGTATTTTTTCAGAAGGGTGTTTTGGAAACCACACTCCAGATTCAGCATAAGGTCATAGGAAGGAAGATCTTGAGGATACTCGAAGATTCAAATGTGTTAATTCAACCAAGCATTATGTAATAATTCATACTATAAAGACATGGTATATAAATAATTGTTATTTTGTATAAAATTATAAAGATAATCATATTTTATTAATTTTTAAAACTATTTTTTGGACAGAAAATCCAACTCAAAATTAATTGGCAGTAAATGAAATAGTTTCTAAGAATATTTATGTAATGTATCTCAAAACTTACTTTGGAATCTTTTTTATCCCAATAGAAGTCAAGTTTTTGTTGAAAAGAATAGGAAAATCAATTTATAAATTCTTTTGATGCCCTGAGCTTGATTGAACCAACTCATTTCTCTTTCTACTGAAGGCATCCTTGAGGTAATATGATAGTTCCTCATCAAGTCAACTTTACTCTTTGGAGATTAGTTAAAGCAGAAGTAGGGTATGACACATTCGATAGAAAACGTTTAGTCCATATAAAAGATAATATTTCTTCCATATAGTTCATTGTTGTTACACGATTCATCAATGTCTCTTAATTAGTTATGAGTTGAACTCATATATATATAAGGTGTTTTGTAAGTTAAGTTTTTCCGCCGTCCTAGTGGGACTAGTTTGAGCACTATGTCATTATTTACAACTCAGTGTAGTTCTTGAGAGGAACGGAAACTCAAAAACTTCATTGCCCATTTGAACAAAAGAAAATTATCTGGTAGAGTAGACCACTTTAGGTCCTCTTCAAAGGAGAATCTCAATTTTTACCATTCTTCTAATAATCAGCCTGAAGAAACAACTACTTGTTCATGCATGAAGGTGAAGGTGAAAGAAGAACAAAGCGACGTCGTCGGAAAAACTGGTGGTATATCATCTCCTTCTTCATGTTCCACTATTACTAGGACGAGTGTCGAGGATTTTGGGACAGAAGAATCAGTAGCTGAATTAGAAGATCAGGCATGCTCCACAAGATCAATTAGGAAAATTAAGAAGAACAAGTTTCGGTCTGTTTTCAATATTTATAACACCACCAAGCCTTTGGATTCAATTCAAATCTGAGTACACATATGCTAGTACGTACTTTTTTTTTCTCTTCAAGTATGATGGGATATGAGAACATATGGCCCTCTTAAACGCGTGTATTCGATGTTTTTTCAGGAATAATATGTCTTATATAAATGTGTGTGTGTGTTTTATTTTGTTTATGTTAAATTTAGATATTGGAAACATATAATTTAAGGAGATTTAATTGTTCTTTGTGTTTGTTTATTTTAAAAATAATTTAAAGGATATTGTTTCGTCAATCATCATAATTTCATTCATTAATCGGTGTCTTTTTCCCTTTTCATGCCTATAATTTTGAATCTTAAATATACGGATCATTACTATATTACTTAATATCTCCATTTAATTAGTACCTAAGATAGACCCATTACGACGTTCAGCAAACAGACCCCAAATTTGAGATCTAATATTTGGGACATTAGCATTACTATTTCTTTAATATCCAGTCTCTCGATCTTTCCTTATGATCCTAGTCATCAAGTCGAATACAGGCGTCAACACTACCCATAGAAGGGATGATTGAGAGTCCGGAATACAGTTAAATGTAGATATTGTAAACTCAACGTGCAGTATACCAGGTCGAAAAACTCGAGCAACTATAGCCTAAAAAATAAATCTTTAAAATCAAAAGATTGAATTGTCCCTTCATTTATTTATTTATTTATTTTTTAATCCACTTATCCGTCCAATTTGATTCGAGTTACTAATAGTTAAGGTCCAAGTGATCAATAATTGTTTTTAAGAGTTCAATAAATAAATATATACATACATATATATATATATATATATATATATATATATATATATATATATATATATATATATATATATATATATATATATATATATATTATAGTTGAACTCACGGTTACGTTTGGGATGTGAACTTTGTAAATCAACGACGGTATGCAAATTTTTTTTTACCTGATTCTCTAGGAAAATATGTTGGACGTCTAATAGAAACAATAGTGATCAACATTTGACTTTGTAAGTATCAATTTCCTTCAAATCGAGTAGAATCATTGATGAAATTTATGACATGGACACTCATTATTTAGCAATTTACTGTTTAAAATTTTCAACATTTTGTCAAAATTTAAAATTATAATTCTTTATAGTGGGTGGCATCAAGACAAATAATCTCAATCGATTGCGAGATTTAGATTAAGAAAAAACAATAAAATTAGGTGATACATTTGGAGTTTTCAGGTTAAAGTAATTAAGGAAAAGACAATCTAATGTGCTTGTATGATTTTCGGAATAGGGAATTCCTATTACAAAGTTGCATCCCGCATTTTCTACCTTAGTGGGGCCCACGTAATTGGAGGCTAAGTTTTATAGACGAGAGATTAAGATGGTGTATTCAATTAGAATTTTTAGGAATTAATAAAGACTTTTAAAGTTTAGTTGTATTCAATCAAGACATTTAAAGAGTTTGTAAAAGTTTAATGGTATTCAATTATAATTTTTATAATGCCTTTAAAAGTTAGGTGGTATTGAATTGAAACTTTTAGAAAGTCTATAAAAATATTTTGATATTTAAAAAGTCATAATTTTTTTAAATTTCTATCATATAGTGAATTTTGACAGACTTTAGAATAAGAGATATTCATATCCAAAGTCTGACATCATGTCCAAAGACTTTCAAAAACTTCCAAATATGTGATGTGAGAAAGAGATGAGATGAACAGATGTGAGAATTGAGAAGAAAAAAACAAGACGCTTCAACCTTTTGCATATATAAAAGACTACACCCTTAATTTGCACTATTATCAGGGTCACAATTTCATCTTGAGAATCTCACCTATATGAATGTATTATCAAGGATTTTTTTTTTTTTTTTTTTTTTTTTTTTTTTTGTCTTTTTGGCTATGAGGTTTTGGCTTTCTAGGAGGTTCTGTCTCCCTGAATCTCACCTATAGATGTTTACCTCTCGTATTTTTTATGAAATTATTTATCGTGACAAAAAAAAAAGTATCTATTTGAATACAGGCCACTAATTGAACTAAATTAACATCAAGACATGAAAGAAGTCATATATTCGGTAGTGTTTTTAAAATTGATATTGAATAAAAAGTGATCATATAATTAATCTAAATTTTTTATACTGAATTGTCTAGTTTATTGTTTAATCTTTTTTTATTGAGCTAGTATGATATTTAATAAGTTTTTCTAGATGATCAAATCATAATAATATTTAGAATTTTTACATAATTAATCAAAAATTACCAATTTACCATAACTTACTAAAATATATATTTGAAACATGTAATTGACTCAAAATTTACCCGAATTGTGTTGAATGGAAAGTGAACATAGAGTTTATCTACACATTTTATACTTAATGCAAATGAATTAACAGTTAGTTTATTGTTAAATTCTTTTTATTAGACGTTCAATATATTTTATAAATGTTGCTTATGAGTGATAATATTAAAAATAATATCTAGAGTTTTTACATAATCAATCAAAAATGTGCCAATTTATCATAAATCACTAAATGATTATATAACAATGAATCATGTCAAGAATTATGCAGTTAACAATTAACCACTATAATACTAGCTAACGAGATTATAATTTATTTGAAGTATTCATCAGATGTGTTCTTTTTTCTCTTTAGTGTAACAAGAATAATATCTATTTTGATTAACGGTAATTAAAATAATGAATAAATTAACTGTCGTAAACATAACTATGTTGACGGTTTGTACCGTCGCTATAGCTCAGAAACGTCGACTTTCTATGATTTAGCGATGGACGAACCGTTGCTATAGCCGGTTCGTCTTTGGATCGTTTTTTTTTTTTAGTTCGTTGGAGAGATTTTTGGTATATATATATTATCATAAACAGAAAGGAAAAAAATTGATATAAAGTATTTGTTGAGATATTAAAAGTTAGTGATATCAAAATAAAACACTTTTGTACACGTTTTTTTTTTCTTTTTAAAGTTAAAATAAGGATAAAGTCAACGGATAAAAAAGAAAATTTTAAAGTATGAATATGAAAAGAATAAACTAAACAATTTAAAATACTATATCCACCTCAATATTTTAAAAAATAAGTATGATTTTTCTTATACATATTTTGGATTTTCATTCTTTCATGTTTAAATAAGACTGCATCTTAAAATTTTCAAGTATACTCATTTTAGACAATTCTGAAGGTTAAAATAAGAAATATTGTCATTCAATTTCTTCAGAAGAATCAGTTAACAACAGCTTCTTTTAGTCAGTGTTCAGTTTTAATCAGATCTCTATTTTACTCAGTTCATTCAGTCATTCAAAACGTTTCATTCAATTTTATCAAACAACACCTTAATTAGATGTATTGACGCTACTAAGGGATATAGAATAGCAAAATGACTATTGTCTCCTTAAACTCCAATTAATGACTAGAGGGTGAGGTGGTTTTATCCTTTTGTATTTTGATAAACTTTTATAATTTTAAAATTGAAGATTGATAAAATAATTCATGATGCTCAACAGCTCTAGAAAACATTATTAATTAGTTTAAGAATCTGATTACTTATACTTAATATGTTCCCAAAAAAGATTCTAATTTGATTTTGTGACTTTTTTAGATTTAAAATTGATATAAAATTATTTTATTTTGTTGAATATATTATGATAAATTATTTATAAATAGACAAAAAAAATTCAATGAATTTGTTTTAAATTTTAGAAATTTTACGATTTGACTTCTTTAAAAATATAGGGTTGTCTTGATAAATTAACAAGCGTGGGAAGGGGGTTATGACTAAGGTCCTCCGTTATGTGCCAACATTAGCAAGTTGAGGTTGGCTTTTAATAGATAATGAGGTACCACAATAAATATTTAACTTTATGTTGTGTAAATGAAAAAAAAAAAAATTCAATTTGGGCAGAATACTTAAAACCTCATTGGTACACTATGTAAAGTGTATGTCAAGCATATTCGTTTTACAACAATTTAATTTTTTTATTATGCGTTAATAAAAAAATTAATAAACGTAATTAAACACCCAAAGTATGACATTATACCACGAATTCTTAAAGTAAACAAGTTATTTCAATATAAATCTCTATAAAATTATATCTAATAAATAAGAGAAATAAGTATATATCAAGGATTTTTAAGAGTAACTAAGCATGCATATATAATACCAGGGGCGAATCTACGTTAGGGCATTGAGGGCAATTGACCCCACTTAATTGTGTGGTTTGGGGGAATCAAGATATGGCCCGCGTGGTGAGTAAAGTTGGAAAGAGTCAAAATAAAAAAAAGTAAGAATAAGCATCTTTTGGTGTTATATTTTTGGTTTGCAAGTGGCTAGTGCTATCCCCTCTTTCTTTCAATTTCATTTTTCTGTTCCTTTCCTTTTTTCTGTGAAAGCCTGAACCTTTCCTTTTCCCAAAATTCCAAACCCAAAACTCTTTCTTCTCTTTTCCTTTTCCTCTTTCTAGCAGCCGCTCAAGTTCCCACTGTTTCTTTCTTTCTAAACCCAAAACTCTTTCTAGCAGTAATGGTGATAGCTCTACCGTGGATAAGGGCGTCGATTTCACCAACTATTTTTGCACCTACACTTTTCTCTATTATCATAAGGAGATGCTCTCCAACCATGTTCCTATGGACGCTTACGCTAACTTCAACTCCATCTTCAAGAACAAAAACCATTTTTTGGGAAAGGTACTCGTAGATAATATTCATATATTATTCCATATCTATATTTATGTGTATAATTTACGCGTTAAGTAGTTTTACAAATTTAGCAATTGCTTTTAGAATTTTTGTAATTACTTTTAATTTTTTATTTTTAATTGTTTGTAAATTTTTGTAACTAATAAATATGAGACTATCATTTAACAATTTTAAGTAATGAAGTCTTAAATTTGACCTCACTAACTTTACAAGTTAAATTCACCCTTGATGTTACGTGTCCTTATTTTCCTCAACACTATTAAGATTCAAGTGATAAAAAGAAGAAACAGTTAAGTAATTTTATGTGCTCAAATTATGCACAAAAATTGTGCACCAACATTATTATATATTTTTTCTCTTGTTTATGTACAACTGTTTGTGCATAATATGTGTACATAAAACTACTGGAATGGTTTGTGTGTGTGTGTGTGTGTGTGTGTGTGTGTGTGTGTGTGTATAAGGGAATGATTCATGGTCAAAGGGGGATGTGAGCATTTATTCATCAAATCTAATCTTAGTCATCCATTACAATATCCAATGGCCTAGGGAGTTACCTACCACATAATTGTTTATAGGATTACCGTACAATAGTTATGCGGTATATGACCTACATAAATATTGTCCATAATACCCCTTAGAGCAAAAATGAAAAATTAGGCGATATTACACAATAGGTGTGCGTTACCCCATAAATTTTTTTGAAGTACTACTTTGGTACGTATAAGAGAAAAAAAAAATTACGATTGTGTAGTACCCCTAATTTTTTTTATTTTTTTTTGCTTTGAAACACTACTTTAGTACGTATCAGAGTAAAATAATAATAATAATAATAATAATAATAATAATAATAATAATAATAATAATAATAATAATAATAATAATTTAAGGGGTATCGCACAATAGTTATGCAATACCCCGTAATTATTTATTTGTTTATTTTTACTTTAGAGCACTACTTTAGTACATATTAGAACAAAAAAATAAAAATTTAGGTACAATAGTTGTGCAGTACCCTGTAATAAATTTTTTTTTTTTTTTTTTTTTTTTGCTTTTATAAGTACCAAAGTAATGCTCCAAAACCGAAAAAAAAAAACAAAAATTAGGGGGTGCCGCACAATAGTTGTGGGGTACCCCTTAAATTTTATTTTATTTTTGCTTTGGTACATATTAAAGCAACAAAAAAAAAAACTAATTTAGGCGGTACCCCTTATTTTTTTAATGTTTTTTTCTCTAATACGTACTATAGTAGCTCCAAAGAATGTATATATATATATATATATATATATATATATATATATATATATATATATATATATATATATATATACAAATGAGCCTAGCCCTCTTTAGATATATTAGTCAGCTTAATCGTGCTAATAAATTGGCAAAGCTTACCATTAGAGTTTGTTTTCTTACTATATGTTCCGAGTGAAGGAAATTTTGTGAAAAGAAAATCCATTCACAAAAATTGAAGGCATAACAACATGAACATACCATATATACATAAAAGCACAAAGGCAAAAATCACAACAATAGGAAAAACAAAAAGATTACCTAATTTAGGAAAAACCATAGTTTCACAAAGATAACATATACATAACATCACAAATTCCCTCGGGGAAGCAATGGTATCTTTCATAGTCTGAGATCTTTCATCATCTTGTAAACTTTTTTGGCACTTCCTTAAAGGGTTAACTTTGTGTATTTCCTTTCAACAATTACTTTAACTGAATCATTCGTGTCTTCAAAAGATGAGCTCGATCCTCTTTCACATTATTTAGCATGTACATACGGTTGGGATGGTTGCTTTGTGCATGTGAGTTCATGTATAAAATTAGGTTTCACATTTGACCCAATAAATTTAATGAACCAAAGTGAATAAGACAAAAATAAATGAATAACGAATAATGATCATCGAACAAATGAATAATGAAGACCGCAAAAAATGTAATCCAAGAGGTGCCATCATGAATCCCAAGGAAGAAGGCTTGTGGGGACAACTCATTTTAAGAATCAATTGAGAGATTGGATTGGTGGCTAGAAGAATCGAGCAAATGGTCATTACTCGAGTAACAAGGAGTATTCTGTGAATTTTTCTATTACTAAGGATATTTCTAAAATTTTCCAAGAGTCACATGTCTGGGGTGAAGATGACCTAGAAGGCAGGGTGATGATGCTGAGGGAGAGAAAATTAACAGGAATAATGTACAGATGATGTAGATGATGAAGAGAATGATGATAGAGATGCAAAGACAGCAGAAAGATATGACTACCTTCCGATAGCAGATTATGTAAGTTTCTGCCTTTAAAGCTATGTTTCCAAGAAGCTCATAACAATAACAAGTGGAAACAAATGAAAGCAATAAAAGTTAGCAAAATGTGCGTCTTGTGTTAGAAGCCCAACAAACCCCAATGATCAATCTTGAACCCCAAAACAGTGGTGAGGGACCACAACGAAGGGCAGAAGTGAGTCCTACTCAACAATCAATTTTTTAGATTAATCCGGTGTCGTTCACACAGTACAAACACCAACCACTCAACTCATAGCCAACAGCTGAACCAATAACAAATCCTACATGATGCGAGTGTTCATCAGCAAGTTTCTAAACCACCTGCACCCCAGATAAATCAATACGTGGTTGCATCCCAGAAAGCCCAAATGTCTAGTCATTATGTGACAAAAGAGGATATGATGGATGTAATCAATCAATTGCGCAAGTAGACGACCAGGCCTGTAGAATTGGATTTCACCCCCACCATACCCGGTGCGTGTGAGAAGACAGCCATATCCTGCAGGATACATCGAGCACCCACCACAGTTCCCTAAGTATAATGGGGAGAAAGGGAATGTTAGGGAACAAATTGCACGTTTTGTGGAGTCTATATCTCCTTGGCTGGGATCCAATGAAATAAGAAATTACAACATTTTGTTTAGGGAATTTAACAATAAGCTCACTGATAGCGCCTTTAGCTGGTATTATAATTTAGAGAATAGATTAATTCAAGACTATGATGATATGGAGCTTTAGTTTTTTAAGAAGTTTTTTTATGTTCAAAAGCAAGCGACAATCGTAGAGTTGATGAGAATAAAACTGAAGTCGAACGAGGAATTTTCCGACTATGTTGACAAATTTTGGGCTCAAGCACAGAAGTGTGTGGAACCAATTGAAGAAAAGAATTTGGTGAGTATATACAACAATGGCACCGTGGACACCTTTAAGCCCTATTAATCACCAAAGCTTGTGACTCATTTGCGACAATTTCTACTTTTGCACAAGATTTGGGAGGAATCGTATCGATGCCAATGAGTCATCCAACAAGCACCTGGAAAGGTGAAAGGACAAAAACTGTGGCTTTGGCATATTCCCAGTAAAAGCCATAGGGGGATAAGAAGAAGAAGACCAAGAAAAAAGACAGAAGAAAGGAAAAGTCATGGGATTACTTAAAGTTACCAGTTCCAAGGCTTATCATGTGTAGTGAAAAGGCTTTTAAAAATTTGTATGAACAATGGATAGAGCATAGAGTTGTAAAGCCTCTAAGAAGCAAAGTGGTAGTAACAAAAGAGATGAAGAAGAGACTAGATTTTTGTGTGTTTCACCAGTACACGGGACATTTTACTATGGATTATTATAGCCTGAGGAGGATCTACCATGAAAAGTTAGAGGCAGGTGAAATTAAGCTAGGCAAGGAAACAGTGTGCATGACAAACCGTTGCCCAATCATAAAGGTAATGTAACATGTAACACCATTGTTTATAGCGGTTCAGGGGTAGTAAGAGAAGTTGAGATGGCAGAAAGTGTGACACCCCAAATCCGGGTCCCTCAAACCACGGGTCTGGTGCTCACGTAATCTATTCTACCCTGTTATCTCATTCAAACATTCTAAACAAAATAATAATTATAAACTTAATTTACATTCATACATAACTACTCCCAGGTTCTACGTATCTTTATACATACCACCTGTCGTATCATACATATTAAAAAATATAATAATAGTAACAACATTAACTAGAAGTTCCTCTATTGATGGCCGACCTTTCCTTTCCCTTTATCCACACCTGCTCCCTCTACCTTTTCTGACTTAATTGAAATATCATGAATGAAAGCAAGTATGAGCATAAACAGCTCAGCAAGTATATTAACAAATGATATCATGATATCTTCAAATGAATAAAGAATACCATAAACAGTTGAAGTGAATTATGCATGGTAACTTAGAGGATATCAATAACTAAACCATCGAAATAGGCTGATCAATATTAGTTCAACAAATGAGTTAAGAATTTTAAAAATTTGGCTTTCATGAACACTGGAACAATAGGATTTATTTGCTGTACGGTCACAAGACTAAGAACTCGTTTACAACAATACCAATCGCATAGAATGATATTGCCCAGGTTAGTCAAACAGACTGCTATTCCAATTAGATGTGTACTATGGGTGATCAGCCCATTGTACCTTTATATTGTGCACAATATAAATATCTAGCGACGCAACCACGTCATAAAATTATAATTAGTCCCCCTATTATAGGGTTGTTCTATTACAGCATAACATAGAATCCGTACCACAGCAATGTGGATTGGAACACAAAACATTAAATATCTGATTTCAACATATATCATGCTATGTGTCTAGCCATAATCAAGATTGGCATCGACCTTTACAATGCAGTGCTATGATGAATGAACTTTACCTGATGATATAAATGAATAACATGGATGTCTGTTCAAAGAACTGCAATTAAAAGTTCAGTTAGAAAACTTGCGTTCGTCCTCGTCTATCATAATCGGTATATTATTATTCCGTCTATAACCTACATGACCACAATATTGGTTCATGCATTAGTTACATACACATGCATGCCATAACTTACTAAACAAGCTACCCTTTAACTATACACAACCCTAATCACATAACATATTGTTCAAAATACCTTAACACCTACCATATTGATTATTTTTATTAAATTATGGTTTACATATGTATTTCTATCATTTAATATCAAAAAATTTCATTTTAGAATAAAATAATTTCATTTTCAAAATTCAGTACATGGCGCCCCGGCGCCATGTTTCCTTCTTGACACTGTGCTGGCCGCGAGATTGGCTCGGCCAGACCGCGTCTCGGCTCTCTCTGCTTTCGCCCTGGTGAGGTCTTCACAGCACCACCGCGCCTCGGCGCAGTTCCAAGAGTAAAATACTGCGCCCCGACGCAGTACTGGTTTTTCTGAAAAAAATTTCTTTGCAAAAATGATGCTATATTTGGCCTTAATGTGAAATTATTAATTCCGACATTTCACATAGCACATATATCATATAATTGACTTGTGTAGGTCTTCGAAACTTTTAAAAATCATCATTTGGCCCTATTTTTTTCAAATAGCTCGTTTTGGTCGTCGGTTAACGTTTTAAAACGTTCGAAATAGTCATTTATCGCCATATACACCAAATGGCTCCCAAATCGATTGTAACACGTGTTTTTACTTATAATTTACATGTTTGGCCTCGTTCAACGCTCAATCAACCAAAATGGCCAATAATCACCATTGGATGCTTTTTTTTTTAACCTAATTTACTACAATTTCCTTATAACCAACTTTTATGTTCTTGCACACTAATCACATATATGTCAACACATACTCATTTAACATCTTTGTATGCATGTATAGCTTCTACACGCACCTTCCGAAACACTTTACAGATTATAATTTTATTTAGGCACAAAACATAGCCTAATATTCAATTCTCTTTCATAAAACATGGCTTTACACCCTCTAGGCTTTTTGGATACTCTCTAGCATATGATAATGCATGTATTACACATCTCCATCCTCTCAAACTAGGTTTCCATCATGTTTCATAACATATAACACATAATCATGCTTTGAATCCTAACTTTTTACTTGAATATTCATATGAATAGTGCACCACCTTTGTCTATCACACATGAGTCTAGGGTTTCATAACAAATCAATCCTATGACACATAAATTACATAATCATCACATATATCACCAAGATACATACATAACTTCATCTTTTCTTATATGTAAACACATAAACCTCAATTATATAGCTTAAACATCCATGTTACCTTCTTATAACTCTTCTTCTTCTTGAAATAAAGCTTACTAAGGCTTAATGATCCACTTTGAAGGCCTTTTCCTCAATTCTTGATCACTCTTTCTTGAATTGTCTTGCAAATCTTGCAAACCCTAGCTTCTTGCTCTCTCTTCTCTCTTAGCTTGCAACTTTTGAAGGATGAGATGAATTATCTAAGTATATGTGCTGAAAATTATTTGCATGTATCCCTATATAAATTCTCTAGCAACTAACCATGGTTGGCTCCTTTACTCTAGTATGGTCAAGGCCAAATAAGTCATTTCCTATGACTAAATAATGACATATTAGTTATTTCTCACCAAGAGGACATGAATGTCATTCTTCAATTTAACAAGGGCATCTTTGGTTATAATCCACTTAAGGATACATAGGTCATTAGTTATATTACCAAGGACATTTTAGTCAAAGGTCTAAAATCCTAGAGAATTCATTTTAGCTTAATTTAATTCTTGCTCAATTCAATCCAATTCAATTCCATTTTAATCCAAATTTATTTCCTTAAACTTCATATTAATTCCATCATCTAATACAATGTAAATGGCTAGTCCTAAAATAATTGTCACATCTCAAAATATTAATTTGCATTGATAACATATAAATTTACAATATCGCAAAAATGCAAGTCATTACAGAAAGTAGAGAGGAGCTAGAAGAAGTTGAATAGATCCCTAAGTCGGGATCGCAGGTGACGTGTGACGACCTCAAATCCAAGTTCCACAACCTCGGGTTCGGTTCTCATGATTCAACACTAAATATCATTTAAATACAAAATCTTGAATTAAACTTTGCAGAATGATTCATAAAGTTCCTTATCAAAGGCTACAATCCCAATGTCAACTAACCTTAACATACGCAATACATATCTTAAGGAATTACAAAAGAAATTACATAACAAGTAATTAATCTAATATGCAATAAGCTACTCTAAGCTTTAGGTTTTCCCTTACCTTTGTCCGATTTAGAGCATTCGAGTTTAACTGAAAAATAAGTCATGATATAGAAAGGGTTAGCAACTAGCTTGATCAGCAAGTTTAAGAACATATAATACAAGATATAGCATGATTGAAAGGGAAATAACATCAAATATTTCAACAATAGATAACAATTGTGAAAGAACAAGAATCAATTTTTAATGTAAAAGAAAGGATTGAATCTTTACCACTGAGTGGTCTTTAAGGACCATGAACTGTTGCTAAAGGTAAGACAAATATAGATCTGCCACCTTAGTAGTTTGATACTCGAGGGGATCAACCTCTTGTACCCTACGTATATGCATAACATTCAGACATCTTGCACAAATGCCAGTTTTCAGACAAAATAATCCCCTTATATAGGGTTGTTTGTTTTCAGTCTTATTATAAGAATCTGCACCAACCAATGGTTTGGATAAGCTTTTAAAATATTCAATTTGATAAATTTAAACATACATTGTCTAGCTGAAACAATTAGCTTAGACATTCTTAAACAGTTCTTGAATTAATGAACTATAAAGCTTGCAAATGCACCAAGTGCTACAATAATAATATCGATGTGGAATAACTTTAAATAATTAAATCACTTAAAGCTCTGGCAAATAAATACAAGTGTAGAAACTTGCTTAACAATAATTGAATAAAGTTAGAGAACTTGCCTCATGTGTAGATTATTGCTAACCAATTCAATTCAATTTTCTCTGAATTAACCTAACATTTAATCAAGTTGATCCTTAAATTAGTATCATATATTCATTCCTATGATAACATCTATACATTTTACACCTCTAACATTCAACCAAATAATTATATAGTTTACTCTTATCTAATATTATTATCAATTTAACAATATTTTATTAGCCTTATAATATTATTAATTATTTAATAATATTTTATTAACCTTCTAATATTATTAATTATCTAATATTATTAATTATTTAATAATATTTTATCAAATTCTTAACATTATTAATCATTTAATAATATTTTATTCATTATCTAATATTATTAATCATTTAATAATCTTTTATTACTTTATTAATATTATTAATCTCTTAATAATATTTTATTTAATTACTAATATTATTAATCATTTAATAATATTTTTTTAATTTTCTAATAATATTTTATTAATTTTTTAATATTATTAATCCTTTAATAATTTTTATTCCCATTTACATATTAAATTAACTACTTATAATTTTTAAACTACATTTATTTGATTTAAAAATAATAAAGTAATTTTTGAAATATTTTTTATTTTCTGACCCGAACCAATCCGGTCAAAACCAATCCGACCTGACCTGGCAAAAATTGGAAAATCAGCCTAGCGCTGCCGGCGCTCAGAATGAACCGAGCCCAACGCTATTGGCGCTTGAAACAGAAACCCAGAGCACTGCTGGCGCTGAGTCAGCGTCGCTGGCACTCGAGTGTTTTTCTTTCCAAAAAAATAAGCAGATTTCCAACTTGAGTTATCTTGATTAAAACTAAAATAAAATGAAATCTACTCATTCAAATGACATTAACTCAGTGTTGTTGTCTTCCTAACTTCTTGTTTTACAACATTTCATGGTTCGATCGAATTTTTGAAAATATTTTGTCAAGAAATTTAAGATCGAACCACCTAGGGTTTCAAAATCGATATGTTTTGCGATAAAAGTCATAACTTCTTTGTTTTTCCATATTTTTGAAAGATTTAAGTTAGGTTTTCTTTATAACTTATATATGTAATTTTTCTAGTCATAGAAATCTATTTTCCAACTTGTACATTTCAAACTACAACATTAAGTAGCACATAGTCATCTAGGGTTTTACCGATAAAGTTTAATATAGACTTTTCTTTCGTTTATACGCATACCACACATACCAAAACATGATTTAAACATATCAAATCATGAATCTACAAATATATCATAGTTTTAGACTTCTAGACCATCAAAATAACTTTTGATCGGTTAAAAATACCTTTTGACCATATCAAACATATATAGACTACAAAAATGAACTAAAAATGAGTTAGAGCACTTTTAAACCTTTTGGACTTGTGTGCTCTTCTTCTTCTCCTTCCAAAGTAAGATATGAGGCTATGTGACATCTACCAAACTCCTTCTCTAGCAATTTTCTTAGTAAAATCTCAACACACAAATGCATTCTCTTTTTTCTCTCTTGGAAGCTCTCACTTTTCTCTCTAGAATACTCTAGCAAATGACCAACCAACATAACACAAAGGTGAGGCACTTTATATATAGCACTTGGGTAATCCTTCATTAACTTTCTAATTTGGCTAGCATTGGTCAATTAAGAGGCTAATTAGGATTACTATTTGATGGATTGACATGAAGAATGACTAGGTAATTGACCAGGGTTGTTCAACCACCAAATCTTAGTGTGTGAATAAAGTAATGTGAAGCAATCAATCCACCCAAGTGGGCCCCCATGTAGCCGGCCAACTCCCTTTAATTTGTCCAATTTTGCTTTATTTTTAATGTCAATATATATATATATATATATATATATATATATATATATATATTGACCAACACTTTGACTTCCTATTGGGCTCCACTTTGGACTTAGGAATTAAATATGTTAGGCTCATCCATTTAATTTGGTTGGACTCAATTTAATTGTTTTATTGGGCTAACATTAAATAACGTGTGTTACATTTAATTAAAACAAGCATTGAGCTAGTTTAAGTATTACATGGATCAAGGTTTAAATTGATTACATGTACTACTAGGTAAATTGATTTGACCTAGTTTAATATCTCATTTGGACTTATAATATAATCTAATTAGACTTGTTTTAATTAATTATATCACATTGCTTCATTACTAGATAAATATACACATGCACAAGTATGTTCGTGAAATCATTTAATGCAAAGTTAAAAGTTAAGGATGTTACTCGCAAATTTTATTATGTCGAATAATATTCATTTGGTCGGGGAATATTCGTTTTATCGAGGAATATTCGGATCGTACGACGGCGCCGAAATAACTAATTATTGATGGACCCTACATCGGAATATTTGTCGGATATAGAAAACGACAGAAGTAACCTTTTTAAATAAAAATAGTCAACGGTATTATCACTTTTAACTGTTAAAATACCGGTGATAAAAAAATAGTAACCTACGATAAATTATGGTATTTTACTGTAGCACGCAGTATTCTATAGTAGCACAAGGTATTGTATGACGTTTATATTATTGAACTGATAAATTGATTATTATACAGTATTTGTATTATTGATCTGATAATTGACATCGTAACTGTTGCACATCATTTCATCAATAATTGTCACTGCATAATATTTTATGTTATCAATTCAATAATTGTTGTTACAAAGTATTTTGCATTATTGATTCAATAATTGTCATTACACTGTATTTTATATCATTGAGTCAATAATTGTTAGTGCACTACATTTTAAAATTATTGAATCAAATAATTATCACAGTAATAAATACACTGTAATTTATATTATTAAATTAATAATAATCCATAACGTGTTTCTTACATTATTATTGAATTATTGTTGTAATATTATTTTATATATATAGGACCCATAGGAAGACTATATATATATATATATAAAATTATTTTTACTATTTTAAATAGTAACATGTGGGACCTATGTGGGGGCCACATGAAAATTAAAATGTGAATTTTGTGCTGAAGGAAAGAGTTGGCAGCCGACTGCTTAGAAAAAAAAATAGGCAGGTGTGCATCACGCCTGTTGTTCACCAACCATGCATAGTGCCTTAATTTCTTTTATAAATAGCTTGTTTGGCTGAATAGAAAAATCACACCTAAAACATAAAATTTTTCTATAAGAATTTTATGAGTTTTCTCTGAGAATAGTAAGGTTATCTTGAGTGTTTGAAAGCCAAAAGGAGTGCAGGAATTTTTCAAGTAAGTCTTTTATTAAAGAGTAGTAATTTCATAAATTCCTATTTTTCATCGTATTCACAAATCTTCCTTTAGAAGACTCTTCTTTAAGAAGATACATTTCTTAAAAGCTTTCTTTGGAAGATTTATTTTGGAATATTATTTTAAAAACTATTTTAAAGTTGTTATATTATACTACAAAAATTATGTTAAATATATATAATTTTGATAGTTCATATTATACGAGTTATCATACACTTTGAAATTTATATGTGGTAATTACTAATTATATTATAAATATATAGGTTGATCAACCTCATTTAAGTCAATATCCAGTCATGTGTTAAGGTAAGGGATATCATTCTTTTCATCATCATAAATGGTATTATTTTCTTTCTTGTAAGAGATGTCATTTTCTTTCATACTCTTAAACTTACTACTGTAAGGGATTATCATTCTTTGATTTTCGAAAATAATATTGTTTATTTCTTACTCATAAGATGTGTCATTTATTTCCATGTATTAAATTGTGGGAATAACCTTACGGCGCGGATTACCATCTATTGGTGAATAACCTCTCGTATTCATTCCTTATTAATCTCTGAGAATAACCTTACGGCGCAGATTACTGTTTGTTTGGTGAATAACTCTTCGTATTCAAATTTTATTAAATTGTGGGAATAACCTTACTGCGCGGACTACCGCCTGTTGGTAAATAACCCTTTGTAAATTTTTTATTTGTCTCTTATGAAAATAATTTGTCTACACGAATTATCACATAACACTTTTTATTCCATATTCGTTTGTAATATCATATTCGTAAGTGATATTATTTTCCTTTGTACTCATAAAGGATATCATCTTTTTCATCTTCCATTATTCAAACTTACTATAGTAAGGGATATTATTTCTTTTATACTCTTAACCTACTATGGTAAGTACTATTCGGTAAAGTTTTTTGAAATGATTATATATTCCTTAATAGTTTGTGCTTCATCTAATATCATTTCAACTTAACTTTCCTATTTTTCTAAATATTTTTATTAAACTGTAACCGTTATTCTGAACTATGTATCTTGAATATCATTTTTTAATTTCACTCTACATCATGTTGACAATTTGGACATTATTTGAATATGCACAAAGTAAACTTTCGATACTTATTGTTTATCATGCTCCTTCTATTCATCATTTGTATCATTGTTATTTGTACTAATCATCAAGAATCAAGCTGTTGTGAATATCTATGGCTGGGGGCACAGATGCGATATAATTGTTGAACATATATTAGGTTAAAGGCAATATAATAGGTTAAAGGCGATACATCTGTTCGGTGTCTTTTATGACACGTGGTAAAAGTTCTCTTTGGCCCGTAGTGCAAAGATGAACTGTTGTTTGGTATGATTATGACCAAAGGCTAAATACTGGTATAATCATGACCGTTGGTGTTATATTGAATATCTTTAGCCCGTAGTGCAAAGATGAACTGTTGATTTGCATGATTATGACCAGGAACTGTGAATTTGTATTATCATGACTAATGGTATTTCAGATGATAAAAGTTGATATTTTTCCTAAATAGATAAGCGAGTGGACATTATAGTCTGCATTATTCTTCTAATAGATTGTTCATCCCGCTGCTATTATTGATCTGAACGTTGTTCAAGAATTTAACTACAGTTTTTGATATAAACCTTGTAGTCTATTGTGTTCTATCAAGAACTCAACTGTTGATGACTAATGATAATTTATTCGTTATTATCTTAGTCATGGTATTTCTTACTGGGCTATTTGAGCTCACATTTTCTTTTTGTTCCATTATTTTTTAACAGGAGATGAGAACGTAGCTGGGTCTAGCTGGGGGATGGAGTGAGAGTCCGAGGGATAGCTATCGTAGTCTTCACGTGTTGTAAAATAGTGTGACAATAATAGTGAAGACTTAGTTGTGTATTATTATACACTGTATTGTTAAACATTGTAATAATTTTGTTGTAGTCTTTTGACAACTCAAGTTTGGGCTGTGTGGGCCCAGATTTGGGGGTGTCACAATAACACATTACATCATAAGCATACTGCTATAAATGCCTATATCCTTGAAAGGCTACAAAAGATGGGATCTCTACTAAACATATCCTACAACTTCCTAGAGTTGGGATTATATACATATTAACCCTCTAATAAAGCAAAAGTTGGGTTCTACTACATCTATATACATACAACATTAGAAAATAATAAATACTAATGATTGCGCATCCCACGACGAATCACGTCATCGTACTCCTCGTTCCCATTGGTCATTACCACCAATCCTGCTAATAGTATAAATGGACTGGCCCTCCTTAGCTGGGTAGTAGTGCACCCTGCTCTAAAATCTGCCGATTGAAGAACGATAGACATAGGTAAACCTATCGATCCTCACCTTCTTCTCACGGACCTCCTCCTCCAACTCCAGCATTTGCCCATGCACTGCATCTCGCTGAGCCTCCATCTCTATTATGTCCTTTATCGCCTCCTACCAATGGGCCCGGATGGCGGCCTTCTCTGCCTACACTTGCTGGACTTTTAGCTCAGCTTATGCCAACCTAGCCTCAGTCGCTGCTAGCTTAGCCTGTAGCTCGACGTCCCGATAAACTAACTGATGAGTTAGCACGCCGAAGTGCTCTACTATGTCCTCGTACTCATGTACATGTTCCTCGAGTCCTGTTATGCTCTCATTCAACTCCATGTTCTCGCCAGAGAACTAATAGGATGCATCCTTATACTGATCCTTCATATGTTGGTGGGTCAGATTCTCCTCCTCTAAATGTTGGACTCTTGCCTCCAGCTCCTCATTCCTCGTAGTTAGCCCTTCAATGATGTCACTGGCAGTAGTGCCCGTGCCATCAGTGTACTTAGTTGGCTCCTCGTGTGACATATTATCATAATACTATACATTATCCTCCTTAGACTCCTCAGATTCGGTCTCATCCTCACTGTAGGGCCTCATCACTCCACCTTTGACGGGCTCCTCTCTATCTCCCATCGCCGGATCAAAATCTGGATCATCTATAGGTGCAGTTACCAATGGCTGTGCAGTATCTATGTGGATATCAATGAAATCATCTTCCTCATCAATATGACTAGATGTTGTCAGATTTATGTATAGACAAATTCACTCAAGTATATGTGGCCAACAAGTAATATAATAGTAAGTGAAGTATCGATCACACGAGAAAATAATAATAATAATATTCAAATACTAATTTTATATCAACTCAATTTTATTTAAACAACTGATTCAAATTTTATGGAATTAAATTAACTAACTAAAATAAGCAAATTATTAATCAAAGATGAATATCAGATTTAAAAGTTAAGACTACAACTTCCCCTAATGTTTCGCATAAATATTTTCACTCTTTTGACAACTATTTAATAAATACAATTCATTAAGTGGAAATTCATAAATATTTATTAAACTTTTTCCAAGAGTTTGATAAAAATATCTATTCCAATTAATTTACTATATTCCTACGTAAAATAATTAAGAATAGATTCATTAAGTTTAAATTCTCAAAACACTTACATGCAACGTATAAATATATTCCTATTTTATACATAATGCATGTTATCATATTTAGATCAAATCCTAGATTTTATCTTTCAATTCCATCTAGGAAATCAAATAATTGTATGGCCAAACAATTATAACATGAAAGCATAAAATATGATAAATGAATTATAAAGATTAATAATTGAAACAAGAGATAATTAATTTATACTAAACATTGGGTTCCATTGTAATCTTAAAATAAAATTAGTTCATAAGTAAATAAAAAGAATTCCACAAATTAAACAACATCTTAGCAAAAATTAAAGATAAAAGAATAAAGGATAAAATATTTGTAGAACTTCTTCAATCTCTAATCCTTGAACCCTTGATGTTGCCTCATTTGCTTCAATGCTTCAATGTATCTCTAGGTTATTGTGTGTATTTGCTCTCCATTTGTCATGTATTTATAGGCCTCAAATATATCCAAACCCTAATAGGATTTATTTTTTCAAACCCTAATAGGAATTAAAATCCAATTTGGAATCAAAAAAGTCTCAAAATTCGCGGAATCTGGAATTAATGCGCCAGCCAAACGCGGCATTGACTTGATCAACGCGCGTTCTATTTTTTTTCCGCTGAACATCCGCGCATTACGCGGACTGTTCCTCTGCCGCGACCTTGAAACGACGCCGTTCCACGTCCGTCTCATTCCTGACCGCGCATTGCGCGCATGTTGCTGCTCTTGATCAAAAACGGCGTCGTTTGATCTCCGTGTCTTGGCTGCCTATACGCGCGCCATGCGCGGCTGTCCCAATTTTCCAAAAATTACAATTTTGCCCCCAGCTTCTTTCAAAATTACAACAATGCCACTAGTGATTAATTTCTTACAAAATAAAATATAAATTAAATAAAAATAATATAAAAATACTAAAAATAATAATAATTCATAACATTAAATAAAACACTTAAATTACTAAAAATACTTAAAAACTCACAAATAATTAAGTCTAAGAATATTAAATAAATAGATATAAAATCTAATTATCAAATACCCCAAACTTAACTCTTTGCTTGCCCTCAAGCAAAACAAAAATAAAAACTAAATAATAAATATGAAGACTCTAATAACTCAAGCAATGATTCAATATAATGATTTAAATATCAGCCTCAAAGATTCATTAGTAACGACTCACGTAAAATTTTACAATCATGCTTCATCCATAACTTAATATATCACTAGTATCACATTACTATCAACCTTTTTTGTGTGTGTGTGAATCCAATGCATCAAATCAATCAAAATTCGTGTAAGTCTAATGAATTCCAATGCCTCTAAAGATATTTAACAAATTACAACACTCCTCTATATACTTATTTTCGTATATATTTCTTTTTCTTACGAGTGCGTCTTACGCTCCATCTCGTTTATATATATTTTTTTCTTTCTTAGGAGTGCGTCTTACGCTCCATTTCGTACATACATATATATATATTTTTCCTTGACATGTGCAATGTTTATTTTTATTAGGCCTTTCAAAGTTACTCATTTAGCGAACTTTCCACCAATGACTCCCAAACCAGATGGCTTTAGGACACTAAGTGTAGAGACACTCCTAAGGGCTTACTTATTCGAGTAATTAAGGCCACAAAAATAAACTTAGCCAATCTGCTTTTAACTATCATAATTACTAATATTTTTCTTTTTCTTTTTTCTTTTTTTTCCGATAGTCATTGAAGCAGTTATTTATTGTATCATAATCAAATAAGCAATAGAGATTTTCTTTATCTTTTACTAACATGTAATCCATAAACCTAGTCCAAATTTTAACTGATGCAACACACTGGATATGTGCATAAAAGTGTATAGGGTCTCAAAAAATGCCAAAACTAGTAAACAATTAAAAATTGGACTAACAATCAATATTCATTTCACACAAGTGATTAACTAATTCACCGAGTTATTATCATTGGCCAAAAGTTTTACCACTGAAATGAAAACATTGCTCAAGTGACTCCAAATGCATGCTCTAAAAATTAAACAAATGTTATTTTTTTATTTTTTAAAAAAATGCAAAAACTCTAATGAAATGTAATGCATATAAACCACCCCCAAACTTAGATACGACAATGTCCGCATGGAGTAAATATAGAAAGAATTAAAGGAAGGACTCCCCTGAATAAATCAATCGTCATGAGGGACTTCTTTGTCATCCAAGTGTGGAGGTAAGTAAATCTAAGAAGGTTGAGGCTCTGGAAAATGAACTTGATTGGCATTCGGGTTGGATGGCTTTAGCATGAATAACCTGGAATAACACGAGTGAAGCACATTATAAAAACTAACGAACCCAATACTAAGATAATCACTAAAAACTAAAACTAACTAATGTGATATTTAATTAAATAAACTTGGGTTGCCTCCCAATAAGCGCTTGTTTTATAGTCTTCAGCCTGACTACTTCCTTTTCTCATTCCGGGTCGGCAAGATTAATGGAGGTTCTTTGACGAGCAATATCACCACCCCAATAATGCTTAAGACGTTGACCATTCACTTTGAAGGTTCTCTTCGTGTTCGGCTCTTCGACCTCAACTGCTCCATGTGGAAATACTGTGGTAATGATGAATGGACCAGACCACCTTGATTTGAGTTTACCTGGAAACAACTTTAATCTGGAGTTGAAAAGGAGTACAGCTTGACCTGATTCATACCTCCGCTCAATGATTCGCTTGTCATGCCACCTCATGGTCTTTTCTTTATACAACTTGGCATTCTCATATGCTTGAAGACGAAATTCATTCATTTCATTGAGCTGTAGGAAACGTTTCTCACCAGCCGCTTGCAAGTCAAAATTTAATTTCTGAATAGCCTAATATGCGCTATGTTCTAATTCGACTGGCAGATGACAAGCTTTTCCAAAGACCAACTTGTATGGGGACATTCCAATTGGTGTTTTATAAGCAGTTCGATAAGCCCATAAAGCATCATCAAGCTTCTTCGACCAATCTTTCCTGTTTGGATTAACAATCTTCTCCAGAATACGCTTCACCTCTCTATTTGAAATTTCTACTTGGCCACTTGTCTGTGGGGTGATAAGCTGTGGCAATCTTATGAGTAACTCCATATTTAGCTAGAAGGGCTGCAAACTGCTTATTACAAAAGTGCGTGCCTTCATCACTAATGATCGCCCTTGGTGTGCCAAACCTGGTGAAGATATTCTTTCGCAGAAAATTTAACACCACTTTAGAGTCGTTGGTTGGGAACGCCGCTGCTTCAACCCATTTTGAGACATACTCAACCGCAACCAAAATATACAAGTTATTATAGGAGGACGGGAATGGGCCCATGAAGTCGATACCCTAAACGTCAAAAATTTCCACCTCCAAAATGTTGTTCAAGGGCATCTCATGTCGCTTTGAAATGTTGCCAACCCTTTGGCATCTATCGCACCTTGACACGAAAGCATGGGCATCTTTGAAGAGAGTGGGCCAATAGAATCTGGATTGAAGAACTTTTGCTACCGTTCTCTCTCCTCCATAATGGCCTCCATAGCCGGATGAGTGGCAATGGTGAAGTATACCTTCAATTTCCTCAGTGGGTGCACATATTTTTAACATATGATCTGCACACTGCTTGAATAAAAATGGCTTATCCCACAAGTAATTCTTGACGTCATGTAAGAACTTTTTTCTCTGCTGGTAGCTCAAGTCAGGAGGAGGCACTTGACTCACAATATAATTCACCAAATCTGCACACCACGGTGTTTTCGTGGTGATTGAAAATAGCTGCTCATCTGGGAATGATTCATTAATTAATGTACCAGCTCCCTTTTGCTGTTTAGGATTCTCAAGTCTTGAGAGATGGTCCACCACTTGATTTTCGGTCCCTTTTCTATTCCGAATTTTAAGGTCAAACTCATGTAGTAGAAGGATCCATCAAATCAAGCGTGGCTTGGCATCCTTCTTTGAGATTAAGTATTTGATGGCGGAGTGATCCGTGAACACAATCACCTTTGTGCCAATGAGGTAGGAACGAAACTTGTCAAAAGCGTATACAACCACTAGTAATTCTTTCTCGGTGGTCGTATAGTTAAGCTGTGCATCAGCCAATGTTTTGCTAGCATAATATATAGCATGAAAAATTTTCTCTTTACGTTGGCCTAAGACCGCGCCAATTACAAAGTCACTAGCATTACACATTAGCTCGAATGGAAGATCCCAATTTGGTGTAGTTATCACGGGAGCAGTAATCAACTTTTCTTTTAATACTTCAAAGGCTTCTAAACATGACTTATCGAAGTTGAAGGGTATATCTTTCTCTAGAAGATTGCAAAGAGGCTTTGTGATCTTTGAGAAGTCTTTGATAAAGCGCCTATAGAAACCTGCATGTCCCAAAAAACTTTGAATCCCCTTCACTGACGCAGGTGGTGGAAGCTTTTCTATAGTCTCTATTTTTGCCTTGTCCACCTCTATTCCATTAGCCGACACCTTATGCCCCAAAATTATACCTTCACGAACCATGAAGTGGCATTTCTCCCAATTCAACACCAGATTAGTTTCCACGCATCTTTTTAGCACAAGCATTAGATTCTCTAAACACAAATCGAAGTTATCCCCAAATACTAAAAAGTCGTCCATGAATACCTCAAGATTTTGCTCGACCATGTCTGAGAATATTGCCATCATGCATCGCTGGAACGTTGCTGGTGCGTTGCATAGTCCAAAAGACATCCTTCGGAAAGCAAATGTTCCATATGGGTATGTGAAGGTGGTCTTTTCTCTATCTTCATGGGCTATTGCAATCTGATTGTAGCTCGAATATCCGTCTAAGAGAAAATAAAAATCATGGCCCGCCAATCTGTCGAGCATCTGGTCAATGAATGGAAGAGGGAAGTGATCTTTGCGAGTAGCTTTGTTAGGCTTGCGATATTCCATGCAAACTCGCCATCCAGTTACTGTCCGAGTAGGGATCAACTCATTATTTGCATTGGCCACGACCGTCATGCCTCCTTTCTTTGGAACACATTGGACTGGACTTACCCACGAACTGTCTGAAATTGGGTAGATAATTCCAGCATCCAACCACTTGATGATCTCTTTTTTAACAACCTCCTTCATGATCGAATTCAATCGACGTTGTTACTCAATCATAGGTGTCACATTATCTTCAAGCAGGATCTTATGCATGCAAAACGAAGGACTGATCCCTTTTATATCAGCAAGAGTCCATCCCAACGCCGTTTTGTATTCTCAGAGGACTCGCAAGAGTTTGCTTTCTTGAGATTCATCGAGTGAAGCAAAGATAATAACCGGTAAAGTACATGAATCTCCCAAATATGCGTACCGCAAATGAGTAGGAAGAGGTTTTAGCTCCAATGGAGGTGGTTCTTCTAATGATGACTTTGTACGAGTAGTTGAACTTTCTGAATGCTCCAAAGGTTCAAATTGCTTTTTAAACTTAACAAATGGTAGAGACGAGTTCAACAGTTGCACATACTTCAAGGAAGCTGGGAAGTCCGAAGCAGATTGACTAACTAATGATGTCTCAAGAGAATCCAAGAAACAACTGCCTTCGAATACTTCATTCACTATTTCATCAATTACATCAATCTGAAAACATTCTTCTGTGTCGTTTGGAAATTTCATTGCTGAAAATACGTTGAATGTAATCTCTTGATCTTGGACTCTCATAGTTAGCTCACCCTTTTGTACATCAATCAGTGTTCTACCTGTGGCTAAAAATGGGCGCCCAAGAATAATTGGTATATCCCGATCTTCCTCAAAGTCTAAGACTATGAAATCAGCTGGAAAAATAAATTTGTCCACCTTGACTAAGACGGGTCTTCAACTATGGCCCATGGATAAGTGAGTGATCTGTCCGCAAGCTGCAGTGTGACATTCGTAGGTTTTGCTTTTTTCAATCCCAACTGCTGATAAATTAAGAGCGGCATCAAGTTGATACTGGCTCTTAAATCACATAATGCTCTTCCAAAAAAAATTCTGCCAATCGTGCATGGGATTGTGAAGCTACCCAGATCCTTGAGCTTTGGTGGTAACTTCTTTTGAAGTATTGCGCTGCACTCCTCAGTTAAGGCCATTGTTTCAAATTCACCTAACTTTCTCTTCTTGGATAAAATATCTTTCATGAACTTTACATAGCTTGGCATCTGCTCCAATGCATCGGCAAATGGAATGTTGATCTGTAGCTTCTTGAACACTTCTAAAAATTTTGAGAATTGTTTATCCAACTTTGATTTCTACAGTCGTTGGGGGAAGGCACAGGTGGTGCAATAGAGCTCTGTTTGCCTGCATCTTTCTTTGACATTGGGGTCTCATGCGCTCCATTATTTTCATCTTGCTTGTCACCCTCACTATCATCTTCCTGCGTCTGATTGGGTGTTTCCTCAACAACTTCGGGTAACTTCTTACCACTACGAAGTGTCATTGCCTTGCACTGTTCTTTACCATCTCGTCTAGGATTGACCTCCGTGCTGCTTGGTAAGGTGCCTTGGGGGCGATTGTTGATGGCGTTAGCAAGCTGCCCCATCTGATTTTCTAGGTTCCGGATTGAGACTTCTTGACTGTTTATCCTTGTCTCGTTCTGTGCAATGTACTTAGAAAGTAACTCCTCCAAATTTGTCTTCTTCTCCTGCTGTGGTGGGACTTGATTCTGAAATCCCGGTGGGTATGGTTGTTTTGGAGCAGGTTGTTGCGCTTGATTGTTGCTCCATGAGAAATTAAGATGATTCCTCCACCCTGGATTATAATTGTTGTTATTTTGCTGCCTGTTGTAATTTCCAATGAACTGAACTGATTCTGCATTGATTGCACATTGCTCACTTGGATGGCTTCCTTCACATAAATCACAAATAGCTGCGACATTCTGTATCGGCTTTACTCCTAAAGCATCGATCTTCTTTGTTAATGTAGCCACCTTTGGTTGATTCATCCTTGCAAATGGCCATTGATAATTATTTGCTACCATTGTCTCCAGCAACTCGTAGGCATCATCAAAATTCTTGGCCATCAATGCTCCTCCTGCCACTGCATTGATACTTGTTTTTGTATTACTAAATAGCCCGTTGTAAAACGTCTGGACTTGCAACCATTTGGGAATGCCATGGTGAGGACATCGTCGCAGCAAGTCCTTAAATCTTTCCCACGCTTCATAGAGTGATTCTGCATCATGTTGAACGAAAGAAGTGATATCGTTCCTTATCTTAGCTGTTTTGGCTGGCGGGAAAATTTTTGCGAGAAACTTCTAGAAACTTCTATGCCAAATCATTCCATGTAGTGATGGAACCTGGCGGTAGTGAATGAAGCCAACTCTTTGCTTTATCACGAAGTGTGAAAGGAAATAGTCTAAGTCGAATTGCATCCTCCATAACACCATTGTACTTGAAGGTGTCACAAATCTCCAAGAAGCTAACTAAGTGATCGTTTGGGTTATCATTCGGTAAACCCCTAAATTGCACAGAGTTTTGAATCATTTGGATTGTACCAGGCTTGATCTCAAAGGTATTAGCCTGAATTGCGGGCCTTTGAATGCTTGATTGGATCTCCGCGACTCGTGGCATTGTGTAGTCCCTCAATGATTTCTGCTCTTCAGCCTCCATGTTGCCTTGTTCCTGTTCGGTTTCTTGGCAAACTCTTTTAAAGGCTCGACACCTCCTCTCAATCTCGTCTATGTATGGAGTTGGCTCTTGTCCCTTCGATCTCGTGTTCATACACAAATTTTGTATCCCCAAACGTTAAGATTCCGGGAAAACGTAATGTTACGTTAGCAGAATTTTAAGCTATGATCAATGACTTGCAACTGCTAACACTTCTAGATGAAAACCTGCAAAAGCAAATAATACAGAAAATTAGAAACATTTAAATTAAAATCAAATTGATTGTAACTAATATTGAACTAATTATTAAAAATATTTTCCCGGCAACGGCGCCAAAAACTATTTGTCAGATTTATGTATAGAAAAATTCACGCAAGTATACGTGGCCAACAAGTAATATAATAGTAAGTGAAGTATCGATCCCACGAGGAAATAATAATAATAATGTTCAAGTACTAATTTTATATCAACTCAATTTTATTAAAACAATCGATTCAAATTTTATAGAATTAAATTAACTAACTAAAATAAGCAAATTATTAAGCAAAGATGAATATCAGATTTAAAAGTTAAGATTACAACTTCCCCCAATGTTTCGCATAAATATTTTCACTCTTTTGACAATTATTTAATAAATACAATTCATTAAGTGAAAATTCATAAATATTTATTAAACATTTTCCAATAGTTTGATAAAAATATCTATTCCAATTAATTTACTATATTCCTATGTAAAATAATTAAGAATAGATTCCCAAAACACTTATATGCAACGTATAAATATATTCCTATTTTATACATAATGCATGTTATCAAATTTAGATCAAATCCTAGATTTTATCTTCCAATTCCATCTAGGAAATCAAATAATTGTATACAGAAAATAAATTAAACCCTAATCTAATTTGGTATAACTTGGACTCTTCTTTCCTTCTTGACTTCAACTTCTACATGGTATCCAACTCTTTATTGGAGTCCAAATAAAAATCAACTTGCAAGCTTCTAGAACTCCTTTTCCAACTCAACTTCAATTATTTATCTATTTCCTACAAAACAAAATAAAATGTATTAATTAAATTAAATAAACATATTAAATAATAAAAATGTGAATATTAAAATACATAATTATGTGTCTATCAAATACCCCCATACCTAGCTTTTACTCGTCCTCGAGTAAAACAAATAGAAAAATAAAATAAAATCAAAATAAAATCTAAACTACCCCATTTTCGTAGAAAGACACGATCGCACTTAGCATGTGCAACAAGCCTTTAAACCCCCAAGGTTAACCCAAGTGGACGAGTTGTGTCTCGTGAGGGCTTGCAGTGAATATATCCACAAAATTCAAAATTCAAAATACATAAATAAAAATCTTTTTGAATTTAACCAATTATAAAATCAAAAGAAAACTTCTAAGTATTTATGGGCATTACACATAAATAAGATCAAATTCAAAATCACACTTTCACCTTATCAAAAATACTCCATTTTCATTCTAAATATCATCCTTCATAAAATTAATTCCATGTGAGTAACTCTTAGTAGGGACTTTTACCGTGAAAATCAAGCAAACTCAATTTTTTCTTTTTCTATTCTTTTTTTATTATTCTTGACTTGTGCAATGTCTATTTTTCTTAAGCTTTTCAGAGTTCCCATTTAACGAGCGTTTGACCAATGATTCTCAAACCAGTTAGCTTTAAGGCACTAGGTGTAAAGACATCCCTAAGGGCTTACTAACTCGAGTAATAAATGCCACAAAAATCAGACTAGTCAAACTGCTTACATCCATCATACTTTTCAGACTTTGTATCTTATCAAATGTTCCAAGCATTCTATATCTTTTAATCCTACTCAAAGTTTTTTTACTCCACAGACACTTATTAGAATTAATCCGATTCATAAAAAGTCAAACAATTTTTTTATTTTTTTCTTTTTTTTAATGTAAAAAGATTCATTTTTTTTAATGTAAAAAGAATTAATTTCCTAAAAAATAACATAAAATACATAAATAAAAATGCTAAATTCCTCTCATACCTAAATCAGGCATTGTCCTCAATGTATGCAAATAAATAATAGAGAACAAATAAATAAAAGAATTGTACCTCGTATAATGGGGTATAATGCTGCAAGAAAATGTGGTGAGAAAGAAAACAAATGCACATATTTACAAATTTCATAAATTCTAAAATGCATGTGATAGTAAAAGAGTGATGCAAAAAGGCAAGTATGTGTGAACTTTTCATGATTTTCAGATGGTCTAGGAAATTGAAAATAATCAAAAAATTTATCACAGTTATGTTTAGAATCGACCTCAAGAAAAAATTTACTTATATTTTCAAAACATGAAACGATTGATTCATTTTCGCCTTCAAATTTTATTTACTCATGTGTAGTAGACCTCAACAACTCATTGATCTTATCTAAATATTCAGACTCATCCCAATTTTGATCAAGGTGATTTAAGAAAAAGTCTATTGGATCATCCAAAATCATAAGTTTATTTTCATTCATTTCTTGGGTCATGGACAACTCTTGGATCATGTTTACTTTCATAAGTTGGTCAGAAAAATCACTAGGTTCCCTTCCCACATTAAATACATTTAAGTCAATTGTCATGTTCCCAAATGTCAATTTCATTAGTCCATTTCTACAATTAATTAACGCATTAGAAGTTGCTAGAAAAGGTCTACCTAAAATGACAGGAATTTGACTGTTAGGGTTGGCAATAGGTTGGGTTTCAAGAACAATAAAATCGACAGGGAACACAAAATCGTCAATCTTAATGAGTACATCTTCAACTATTCCCTTTGGCACTTTGATGGAACAATCAGCTAATTAGAGTGTGACTCTTGTCTTTTTTAACTCTCTTAAGCCCAAGGTTTGATACACAGAAAATGGTGGTTAACACTCGCTCCTAAATCAAGCAAAGCTTTTTCAATTAAGGTGTCACCTATGATACATGAAATAGTAGGACAACCGGGGTCTTTATACTTCACAGGGACTTGGCATGATATGATAGAACTAACATGGGCTATTAGAAAAGCTTTCTTAGGAACATGAGTGGTTCTTTTGTATGTGCACAAATCTTTTAGATATTTAGCATATGAGGGGATTTGTTGAATATCATCTAAAAGAGGAATATTAATTTTCACTTGTTTGAACATTTCTAAAATTTTGTCTAACTGAGCTGACTGCTTGTTTGAAATTAGTCTTTGGGGGAATGGGGCTTTTGGTTTAAAGACTTTTTCATTTGACTCAAAAGATGTGGTTTGATCATTCTTTGACAGTTGATTGGTAGATGGGCCTACTGACTTGGAGTTTGTGGACTTTTTAGGTAGAGCTGATTTTGAAGATGGATTATTAGATTCATCAATTAAAATTTTCTCTTCTTCATTATCAATGCCAGCATTATTGTTAAAATGATTTCCAAACCTTAAAGAGATTATAGAATTCACATGATTGACTTGGTTGTTTTCAAGTATTTGATTAGGGACTGAAAATTTCGGATTGGTCTCGGGCTGGCTAGGAAACTTACCCTTCTCTCTTTCACCAACTACAGTGGCCAATTGACTCATTTGGATCTCGAAACGATATATAGCTTGGTTAGTTTGGATCTGAGATTTCATTAGAGTTTCCATATTTTTCTTTAACGTGTTAAATCTCTTCTCACTTTCATTAGTAAACCCTGGTGGATATTGAGTTGTTGAATTTGAATTTTGGTACAAATCAGGATTTGACTTTTGGTAAGGTTGAAAAGATTGATTTAGAGACTGGTTGACCTGATTTGAAGAGTTATTTGGGTATGATCCTTGGTTCCATGCAAAATTAGGATGATTTCTCCAACCTGGATTATAAGTGAGTGCAAATGGGTCGTTCCTAGGTCTTTGAGACATTACATTGACTTGGTCAAATTCTTCAAGTTGGTTTACATGTGATGTATCCCTAGTTTCTAAAGCTTCAAGTCTTTTAAGTACACTCGCCAACTTAGCTTCGGTAGCAATTGAATAGTCAATTGTATGAACACCCCTAAATGAGCTAGATTTATCGGTATTTCGGGTGGTTTTCCATTACATGGTTTTTTCTGCTAAATCTTCTAAAAACTCCCAAGCCCTTTCCTCATCCTTTTTTAGAAAATCCCCTTGACACATTGACTCTAACATCGTTTTTAGTGGACAAATATAAACATTCGTAGGCAATTTGACACAATCTCCATTTTTCAATTCCATGGTGTGGACATTGGGATAACAAATTTTTAAATCTATCAAAATATTTCCAAAATGACTCGTTTTCAAGTTGACAAAATTGATGAATTGCAGCCCTAATCTCGGAAGTTTTGTTATTTGGAAAATATTTTTTTAGAAATGTAACAACAAATCCATCCCAGGTTGTTATGGAATTATTTGCTAGGCTATATAACCACTTTTTAGCATTATCTTTTAAAGCGAATGTGATCAATCTTAACCTAATCGAGTCTGCAGACATTTGTTGAATTTTCATTAAAGCACAAACTTCGTCGAATTCTTGAAGGAATAAATATGGATCTTCTACCCTAGTGAACTTAGGTAACATATTTATAAAGTGTGGTTTAAGTTCAAAATTATTACAAGTTACTGGTGGTAGACCAATGCATGAAGGTTGGGCAGAGCGAGAAGGATAGCATCGATCCCTTAAAGAAAGGGTTTGTGTTTCCTCCATTTTTAAAGTGAGATCTTTTAAAGTGAATTTCGACACTAATCGAGATGTTTTGTCCCTAACCCACACTTTTTGCATGCACTATTAACAACTAAGCAAATTAAGAATACAAAAACAAATAAGAGAAAAAAAAATAAATAAAAAAATAAAAACTACTTCTAAGGTCAACTTAAATAAAATCTAGACAGCTCCTAATTGTTCCAAGTTACTCTTTAAGGTCCACCAAATTCAAAATTAATCCCACCACTAGCCAGATAAGTGTAAAAATGGGGGAGTCTCTCCATAGGTACGGTGACTAATTAAGTAACCACGCGTTCTTTAGGCGTTTACCTTTTAAACCACTTGCCTAGACACCAGTAGTTTGATTAATTTAAAATTCAGACTCTTCTTAGAGTCCCTTGTCCTAACTGAGCTCGAGAGTCCTAGGGGCCAACGTCTACTTGATTTTATTTAGTCGGTTATGCAAAGTGTGATTGTTTGTGGGCCAAGGAAGGGTGATGAAATTCCTACCTTATCTTGTTATGGATTTTACCCTTAATGTTAAATTAAAAATAAAAATGCACAAATAAAAAAAAACTATAAACAAATAAAATGTCCTAAAACTATGTGAATTACGTAAGAATGATAAATTTGTCGTACCTCAATCCTCCAGCAATCACCACAGGTTATATTTAACAAAAATAAAGTAAAAACCTAAGCAGGATGTACTCTACGTGAGTGAATGCATGAATGCGGCAATTAGTTTTTAAACTAAAAATAATAAACTAAACTACTATCTTTTTATTTTTTTCTATTAAAAAAATTAATAATAATAAATGTGGAGATACGAAGTACCAAGAAAGCGCAGCAACAAAATATCTGTGTTTTTGCTCATTCGATCCGCTTTGATAATCCTGAAAAATAAAAATAAAAATATTAGTGGAAAAAAAACTAATTCGAATAAATAAAAATTAAGGAATAAAAAAATTAAATCTAATCCCCGGCAACGGCGCCAAAAACTTAATGTGATAAAAAATAGTAACTGCAAGTGCACAGCATCAAATTGAAGAACGGACAAGTACATGTCGAACCACAGAGACTAAATTAATTTTAATGTTCCCTTAATTTATATTCCAAACAAATTAGAAATAAAAAGTGGTGGAGATGATTAATTAACTAAATAACGCAAATTAAAAATTAATAACGAAAACTAATAATGAGAAAAACTACCTAGGAATCCGAATCCATTAAATACTAACATAATAATTAAATTATTCCTTTCCTTAATTAATTTCAAATTATTTTTCATTCCCTTTAAAAATAATGATTCATATAATTAATATGGGCAATCATAGATTATGAAAATTTAAGGATTAACTATAACTCATCAAAATTTCATTGAGCAAGCATGAATAATGAAAAACTCATATCTTAACAATAACCTATCAAAACCTCGCAATTAATTTAGAACCAAAACGAATTATGCGTGAAGGTAAAATTGAAGAAATAAACAATTAGACATTACGGAAAGAAAATATTTAATATGCAATACTTAATTTCATCTTCATCCTAGATATTAGAAATTTAGCTAGCCATAGAATTCATAATAAAGAAAAACAAAATTTAAAACTACTAATATAAATTACATGAAACAAAATAAAAACTAATCAAATAATATTAAAAAAAAAAATTTATTAAACTAATGAACAATTGTTATAAAAGTAGCAAAACAACTCCATGCTCCTACTCCTAGAAGAAGAATAAGCAAATAAATTATATCTCTTCTCTAAAACAAGACTCCTATTTATACATAAAATAAATTAAACCCTAATCTAATTTGGAATAACTTGGACTTTTCTTTCTTTCTTGACTTCAACTTCTACATGGTATCTAACTCTTTATTGGATTTTAAATAAAAATCAACTTGCAAGCTTCTAGAACTCCTTTTCCAACTCAACTTCAATTATTTATCTATTTCCTGCAAAACAAAATAAAATGTATTAATTAAATTAAATAAACATATCAAATAATAAAAATAAAAATATTAAAATGCATAATTATGTGTCTATCACGCACAATAGTCCACAACAAATGATTTTTTAGGTATGAATTTTCTTACTAAATCGAGAAGATGAGTTGATAAATTTTTTTGATATCAACACTCATTTGTTTAACAATTTATTCAAAGCATTCTACGATCTATATAAATCTAACTAGTTATACTGGGCCAAATCAACCTTTCTAAGAGTCAATGAAAGAAGACAAAAAAAATTGAATGAGAGGAAAAAATTAGCTCAAAAGATGGGAGGGGAACAAATTTGACTTTAATTTTTAGAGTACAAGTTACAAATAAAATGAAAATAAAATATTTTGTAAAAAGAATTAAACAAAGAAACGGAGTGCCAACGAGGTCTTAGCAATACAATTTCTTTCTTTATATGAAGTAGTACTTGATAAAGGTTATCAAGTGATTTACTACTGCACTGGTCTAAAAAACAATTGCACAAAAATCTCACTACAACCATCTCAGTTCAAAGAAATGCTATACCGAAATTGCTGCCGGCAGTTCATTATCTTGAATCGCATAAAACTGTCAAATAATTACAATTTTTTTTTATTAAATTATATCTTCTTTCTATCTTAGATGTCAGGACTTTCAAAAACCACAATAACTATTTAATATATATATATATATATATATATATATATATATATATATATATATATATATATATATATATATTACATCGGTTCAAACTACAAGTTCATGGATCTGATGCGGTACGGTGCTTCACTAATTCAATACCAAATACTAGTACTGCATCATACCGCCTTAATTTATTTATTTTTGCACAAAAATTACACTAACCAAGTCATTGATTCAGTTAAAAATTGGTACTTTAATGTGGTTTAACCGATTTTAATTTGATTTTGGTTCAAATTGTCATCCTTAATATAAAATTTTATTTTTATTCTTTTATGTGAAATGTATTTACTTCCTTATTTGTGTATTGAATGATTATTTGTAATAATGATGATGATAATATATTTAATTATGAGATTATATTGTACTCCTTAAATTTAGAACTCAGAAAAAAAAAAGGACCAAAAAACAGAGCAAATAATATTTGATGTCCTCAAATTAAAAAATATAAAAAATTTATATATTGGCCCCACCAAACCAAATAACCTCAACTGATTGCATTCAAATTTACGGAAGACAATTTATTATGTTGCAATTTTTCACGTTTTGGAATGTATAATTAATTCAATTAAGAAAAGACAATTTTCTAAATCACATTACGAAGCTAGTATGTATTTATTTTGCGCGCTAATGGGTCCACACTTTAGGTGCATGAGGTCTTGTGATCCAATCTTGACAAAGCTAAGATTGTTAAAATTCTGCTCAAATTATCAACAAAAAAAAAATGATAATGTAGATAAGTTTCTGGGGAAAGAAGACAAGACAACGGTCGCGTATTATTTTAAAACCTATTCTATAAATTAGGCAATTCCTTTACAATTTATCACACTCGGAAATAAAAAAGAGTTGGTAAATTACTGATAATGGAGAGTCAAATAAAAGGTGTTGATGTTCTTCAGGTGATAATTATACTTTTATTTTATTTTTATTTTATTTATTTTTGCTTGTTTATATTCTAGATTGTATCTGATATAGCTAAAATGAAGTATTTTCAGTCTTTTGAGTTATTATTGGTTTTGAAGGGTATGATTTTTACTTTACAGATGTTTTTGGGAAGTGATATTTTCAAATGATTTTTCGATATTTTTACATGTAAATTGTCGCTAGTAGCTAAGGATCTGTAGCGACGGTCACAATTTATTTGGAGTGTTTATGTATTTCTTATATTATGTGAAATTTGTTAGTTAGTCCGATTTTAGTTCAAATTGTTATCCCTAATGTTTAATGTGAAGTGTTTATGTATTTCTTATATTATGTAAAATTTGTTTCCACCTTTGTTTGAGAGTTGATTGATTATTTGTAATAGCTATGTTAATGATGTAGTTAGTTATAAGATTATATTGTACTTGTTGATTTGAGGCTTAAATAAATTTAAAATAAAAGAGAAACAGATGAAGGGAGTAATATCTGATGTCCTTAAATTAAGAAATACAAAAACATTTATATATTACCTCAACTGTTGCATTCAAATTTAAGAATCACAATTTATTTGGAGTATGTTATAACCTTTCGCGTCTTGGAATATTTATTTATATTATAAAGGTAGAGAGGGTGTGACGTCAGCCTCTTGCGGCTTTGTAACAACTTCCCTTTTCTTTTTACCCCCTTGCATGTTCGGTTGTTTTATAATTTCGTTATATTTTATTTTTGGTTTTTTTAATTTTATTCTTTAAATTTGATATAACTATTATTATATTTTATAATAATTGCACTGATAATGCGTGAGTAACGGTGACATGTACAATCAAAATTGAATAAGTAAAGTTTTTGGTGTTTTTAATCTTTTGTTGTCAAAAAGGAAATTTTGCTTTCACTAAATGAAGCTGGTCCATGAGGAAATTATTCTTAAAATCTCCATTAATTACAAGTTTGCAATTAATTATAAAGACAATGCTTTACCAATAATGCACCGATCGTTCGAGACAAAAATATATCCACCATAAAGACTTCCCAAATATATACCATTAATTCAGTCAATAGTAAAAGCCAAATATATATATATATATATATATATATATATATATATATATATATATATATATATATTAAGACATGTGATTATATACCTCATTCAATATTAATTATTGGTGTATATATTACTGTATCATTATATATATATATATGCTAGTAGCAAGTGCATATAATATTAATTATTTTATTATTATGTAAGTCGTTTTAAAAGTTTTTTTTTTCTTTTCATAATTTAACTTTTTATATATATATATATACGAGAAAAAATCTTATCATTTTCTACCTTACCATTAAAGATGGAGTAATTGAGTGAGAGAGGAGAATGAGTGATTAATTACTGCATGAGTAGTAATAAAATTTCAAATTAACATTAATTACCTAACATTAGTATTAATAGAATTTTTTAATATATGTAATTATATTTTAAAAAACCTATATAATGCAAATGAGAGAATATCAATTAAATTTCTTTCTAAAAATAGCTAACAATTAAATTTCCTTCGAAGAATAGCCAACGGTCAGATTCCTTTCCCAAATAGTAAACAATTAGATTTCCTTCCAAAAATAGCTAACACTTAAATTTCATTCCAATAAATTAAAATAGCACAAAATCAAATTATCATAATCTTTTTAAAGTTAACTAATTAATGAGAGGTATCTCTCTTGAACTGCTATATATATCAATAACATATCATCATCATCTAGTCACAAGAATTTCTTAATTTCTTATTACAGGGAAAGTTGTCGGTTTTATTTTTGTTAACAAAGATATGGGCGGAAGAGGAAAGGTTGTTCTTGAAAGAATAACCAACGAAAACAAAAGAAAAGCCTGCCAGAAGAAAAGGATGGCCGGATTGTTTAAGAAGGCACACGAGCTTTCTACATTATGCGACGTGGAGTCCGCGACAATCGTTTATTGTCCGGGGGACAAGGAGCCGGCTGTCTGGCCGCCGACATATGAACAGGTGAAGGAAACCGTCAACAAGTTTCTAGGGAAACCTGAAGTTGAAAGAAATAAGTATGCGGCCACTCATGAAAGATTTCTTGCAGAAAAGGCGAAGAAAAAGCGAGCTAAATTTAACCAGATAAAGAAAAAGAATGATGATATGGAGTTTCAAATTCTCCTTGCATCATTAACTGATCAAGAAATGCGCTACTGTGAGCTTGATTCCACACAATCAGATGCAGTGGTTACTTTTGGAGATGGGATGAAGGAGAAACTCAAGGGTAAGCTGTAAAAACTTGAAGCAAAACAACAACAGAGTACTCCTCCAACAGACATCGCTAGCCCTAGTGGAACCATTTGGCTTCCACCATCATCTGACTATCAACCTCCTGTTGGCTTTTAATTCTTTCCACCTGTTGTTGCTGGCTTTTCAGCCGAAACTGGTTCTCCATCTGCAGCTGACTTTTCATCCACAACTGGCTTTCATTGACATATTATATATGCATCTAGCTTTTAAGCCACATCTGGCTTTTCACATGCAAAACCTTAATTATCAGCCTCGTCGATCCGAGTATTGGTGATCATTTTGAATGGTGGGAATTATATTATGTTGAATATTTTCCCAAAGATCCCAACATTGTATTGCTTTAAATATTAATATAATACAATTTTCTAAATCTAATTACGAAGCTGTTCCATCATGCATTTATTTTGCACCTTGATGGGGTCCACATGGGAGCAACGATGGTGTAGATAGGTTTCCAGGGAAAGAATACAAGACAACGGTCACGTATTATTTCTGAACCGGTGAAGCCTCCTCTATAAATTAGGGCCTTCCCTTTGCAATTTCTCACACGGTTAATTAGAAATAAAACTTGAATTACTAATAATGGATAGACAACTAAAAGGTGTTGATGTTCTTCAGATGATAATTATACTTTTTAATTTTTTAATTTTATGTTTTTACAGTGTTTTCTTCTTGGGATATCCTTCAATGCTGCCTTCAATCTCAACCTCGACTCCATTAAATTGGACAACCAAGTATCTGAGACATTTTGTACAAATCAAAGAGGACTTACTATTGCGGTTAAACTAAAGCAAAATGATTTATATTGGGGTGAGATCCACCTTCTCTGAATTGATTAAAAATTCTGAACTGTTGTTATAAATATGCTTGCAACAAATAAGTTGCAAAATAAAAACTTGCGTGGAAAACTCAAATGGGGAAAATTACGGGAAAAAATACCAGAGTTTCACTATAAATATTTTTGAAAATATAACTTGTAATCACTCGCTATTTGTATTAGGGTATCTTCCCTAATACTTAATCTTATATCTCTCTTCTATTTTTGTATCCCTTCATCTAGAGCGTCTAAGTCCTTCATATAGGACTTGTTACCGCCTTAACCACATCGGGAACACTGACCTGTAAGGGCCCTTGTTTTTTACCTAAAATTGTGGGCAATCACATTTTGTTCTTTTGTAACATCTGTGCATTTCTCTTCAACATGCAAAATTAGATCACGTATTGCCCGCAACAAATATTGCAGCGGCTTAACCATCAGTACAGATGATCAAATAGTAGATGCCATAACAAAAAATTACGAACACCCAAAAAATAAATGATTTTAAGACATCGTATTAAAGATAACCAGCTACTTAATATTACCAACAAGATAAACAAAACAATTCGGATCGAGTTTTTGTAGAGACTAAACCAGCCGATCCTACTCCATCAACAACGTAATTCAACAAAGAAAAAGAAAGCATATAAGAAAAACTCGAACAGGCAAATTTGCCTTGCAATGACCCGTTATGATCCAAATAGCTTTCAACGTAGTGCATATTCACGACTGATTATATTTATCTGTCACCATAAGAATTAAAGAAGATTTAACAAATGAGTACCTTTTTCTTATATTGCAGCATCTATTATTTGTATATGTGCAATATAGACTGAGAATTGCAGGTCCTACTTTAATTTAGCCATGGCTAAGTCTCAGTGTTTTACTTTTCCTATATACACATGCTAGTTAATTACAAGAAAATATATAAATCATAAGTTTGTAACTTCTGATCAATGTTTAGAAAATCGGATCAGACTGGCGGTCCGATCGCTGTTCTACTAGAACCGGTCAACTTTTTGACCCGGTCCGACAAAAAAACCAAAAAAATAGCGACCCAGTCAAAAACCGGTGGTTCAACCGGTAGTTGAACCGGTTGACCAGTTTTCAAGTATTTTTTTTTTACAAAAATATTTTTAATAAAATTATAACATTATTTTACTATATTTTAGCTTATAAAAAAAATAGATATTTTAAAATTTTATTAATTATTAATAATATATTTTTTTTTATGTATTTATGACGTCACTGGTTCAATAATGGTTCGATCACTGGTTGGACCAATGGCCCATCCACCCGGTAACTTTTTCGATTCGATGACCAGTCCGATTTTCTAACATTGCTTCTAATCCTTTAAAATTTAAGGGCTAAATAAAACTTTTGTTATATGAAATTTCACCCCACTCATAATTAAGCCCCAAAAGTAATTGAGCTTACACATCTATTACATTAACTATCGAATTGTATACAATATTTCCCCAAATTTATTTTTCAACTAAAATTAATCGGAATACTCGACCCAGCCGACAACTCGATTGGTTTTATACAGTTTGACCATATGCTTTGACTTTATTAAAAAAATTAAAAATTCTAAATACAATTATTCCCAAATTAAAATACTTATAAATAAAATTAACCCCAATTTAAATATTCTAAATACAATTAACTCTAAATTATAATAGTTTTAACTTCAATTAAACCCAAATTAAAAGCATTACTAAACTAGCTACGAAGCATTATTAAAATGAAAATAAAAAATGTATTAACTATGAAGCATTATTAAAATAAAATTAAAGCATATTGACCCATTAGTCCAGCAAAAATAAAGAATCATTTTTTTTTCTTTTATTAATATAAAACATGGCTAAGAGGCAGCATACGACAACAATCGTTCCTACTGCAATCCTACATATGAAGGTGTTTTTTGTTTATTAATTTGTTGGTAGATTTTTTATTTATTTTTTATTTTTTTTGTAGATCTGGTGATGATTGGGTTGGGAGTTTGGTGTATTCTTGGTATGTTAGTGTATGTTAATGCTTCAAATCTAGATTTGAGGGTTGTATGTTCTTATTGTGGTAGTGTGCGTGTTCTTGGTTTATTAGTATGTGTATTTGAATTTAAAGGTAAAGAAAATAAATAGCATTTTGTTAATTATATTTAGAAGTATTTTAATTTTTTAATGAAATCAAATCATAATCTAATATGGTCAAACTATACAAAACTTTTTGTCTAGCTGAAAAATTATGTATTTTGGTTAATTTCAGCCAAAAATTGAATTTGGGGGAACATTGTATACAATTTAATAGTTGATGTAATAGATGTGTAAGCCTAATTAGTTTAAAAGGCTAAATTGTAAGTATGGTGGAACTTAGTATAACACAAATGTATTTTGTCCTAAATTTAAAACATTTTCTACTCAATTTTAATAAAGGCAAACTATGATTGTATTTATTTGGGACTGAATGAAACTAAATAGCTGAATGGTTGAATCAGTTTACCATTCAGTGCGCGTGTTTTGAATAAAAACGATCGAATCGATTAGTACTTTGGACTGAGTGATTAAGTCTAATTTTTTTGACTGAATGAATAAGTCTCATCTGAATGAAATAAATAATAATAATAATAATAATAATAATAATAATAATAAATTAAAAAAATATTAACTATTATATTAAATAAATTTACAATAACTTTGAATTTTTTCAAAGTGGTAAAATAATAAAAAAATGTTATTCAGATATTTCAGACATGTCAATTATCAAATAATATTTTTCATTCAGTATTCAGAATTCTGTTTCATTCAAACTCATTTAGATTGTTTGAGCATTCAGAATTATTTTATTCAATTTTAGACAAACACCCCTTGTGTGCGAGTACTCCAAGAAGACCATTGCCACTGTGGGGTATTGAATTGATGAACTATGGCATTTGCTAGGATTTTGATTTCATGATTTCATGCAATTTATTTGAACAGTCTATAAAAAAGTTGTATTTATATAATAAAAAGTTTCAACTGTATAATACTTGTAACTAAAGTAAGTACTGTATAATATACAAAGTGTCTATGTTATACAAATTGCAACTAATTTTATAGACTGTCCAAATAAAATGTTGGTTTTAAACGACTTGAAATCAAGATCCCATTTGTTATGGAACTGTCTTGTTTTACTCCTAAACCTTGATATCTTTAACAGAACCTGTTTAACGACTTGAAATCAAGATCCCTTTTATCTCAAGTCTCACTATTCTCATCTTCAACACTGTTTAGGTATTTTGTAACTTAATTGTTGGCAGCGCTTCCATTAATAGAATAGAACGATGTGAAGATAATTTAACAAACTCAGTTACTTACCAAAGAATTCGCTCTCCACGAATAACTTCAAACTAGGATCAAACAAAGTGCCAATCCTCGTATTCTTAGGTTCGTAAATCTGACTAGGAATATGTATCCTGAATTAACAAAAACATAAATAAATTAAAGTTTGCACGACAACTTGTATTAGCACCACAATGTTGAAGTATCTAATGATATGTAATCATGTATATACCAGTTTTGTGGAATCGATATATAAGGTGAACTCAAGTTATTATCTCCATTCCCTTGATAATACTGAATTTCATTAGGATTAAGCAGTGATAAAAACCCTTCTTGCCTGTCAACGTCCTTCTAAATTCATCCATAATGAAAAAAAAAATTATTCAAATTATGTACGAAACTTGTTGTACTTGGTCAATATATAAAGATGGTTGATAATGGCAGAGCAAATATGTATTTAACGATACTTTTACACCTAACATTATTAATGGCCTATATATATAAATGAAGAAGTTCTAGCTACCAGCTCAAAATAAGTATAAAAGTGCATATTAACATCTAACTAATTGAAATAGAGTAATCATACCGGTTGAGCTTGATGATGAACACTTGCGCTTGAAGAAAGAATGTCTCCGCTAGGGTACTGAGCCATACCTCCAAGTAAAAATATGTATATTAAGGAATATAAGAAAGAAATTTGATAAATGTGAGTACATAAATATGCTCCATTAATAATGGAAACAGAAATGTGAACAGTTCTATTACCCGGAAGGAATTGAAGTTTGAGGCATCATTGAGTTAAGCATTTTGGCATTAACTGCACCAGTGATTGTGGCTTGGTTGAGTTGGTGTTGCTGGCCGGTTATAAGTTACTTGTACAACCCTGAAGTTACAAAACATATATTCGACAAAGTGATTGTTAGGATGTTTAATTTATTTGATCAACCAAGCCCCAATTTATGTATCTATAATTATAGGCATTGCGGAGTTGAATACAACACCGACGGTTCTTTAATCAATCTCCTAAGGCCAAATATTATGGTTTTGTTAAGCTAACATCGTTTATGGTATTAATTTGCAACATAGCGTTCACCAAAAATAGTGTAGTGTGTTTGAACTCTAAACATTGTGTTTGTGTGTTTGTGAATACAATAAGTCGCATGTATGACAAACTGTTTATAAACGAACAAGATTGTAAAGAACTCTAAATGAACTAAACACTAATATATATATATATAAGCCGGTAGATGAACACATTCATATTCCCAATAATAGTTCATTATAGAAAGGGTTAATATATATGTAAGGTTAGGCATCTAGAAAGCATGATATGTGATTAACAGGTAAGGATTTTAGAAAAAAAATAATTATTAAATTGAATCTGATGTACACAGTCTATCAAATTAAATAATAGTATGACAAATTGAAAGAATAGTTACCAGGAAGGCACGGATAAATTGTTGGAGTTCTCAACTTGTGGATACCTTCTATCAAGTTCATATCGACCAGATTGGTTGCCAAAACCTTGAGGTCTGAATCAACAAAATAAGAATTTTGTATTCATGTGCCATGGTTACTTACAAATTCAAAAAATGCATGAAATAGATGAAAGGAAATATGCTTCTCATTTCTATATAATGTTATTATGGATCATATAATAATATGCCTGTACCTCATTCCGGACGTGGCAGAATAAGGAGCCTGGGCAGAATAAAACAAACTTAAGTGCTCCGAATGAAGTTTTGAATAAAATTACAAGGTATGCTGCAAGCTATATATATACACAGACTCTTTAGTTTGTCCTAAACTATTTATGTCCGACACTCTACACTTGACCAGGGTATGAGGCGCTTCTTTTTAGCGTAAAAATTTGGCAAAATTAAGAAATATTTTAGCGTAAAAATTTGGCAAAATTAAAAAGTATTTGTGTCCGACTCTTCAAAATAGTTTGCAAGGGGAATTAAATTTATTAATTAAACATTTGAAACTGTATACTTACTACATCACCAAAAGATGGAACTTGGTCTTGCAGGTCATTTCTGAAATGAACTGACTGGTCTCCTCCATTTTGTGCCAGTGCTTGCACCTGATCAAAACAAGATAATTACGCCTAGTTATGCCCTAGGGAAACAATCATTAGTTATGCCCTAGGGAAACAATCATGCTTTAACGAGAAAGGTATGAGCATAACATTCCCAACAATAACCTTTAATATTTATGGCGTGTTTAATTTATCACTGGTATATTCAATATAGATTATATATCCCGAGATTAGCTTTAAATTCAAAGTTAGATTTGAAGAATGTTGAGTACCTAAATTCATTCTAGAAATGATTTTGAGGTATATGACCGAAAATTAAAGATAGATATAAGATTACTAAAAGAAACAAAGGATAAAATCACCGTTATATATATATATAATTCAGTGGACATTTGTGGAAAAACATTATTTGAAGATTAGTAGAAAGGCGGAGAAAGAGAGGAATACTTGGTGATGCTTATAGAGAACCTTCGTCACATGTATTATGTTTCTTTGGGCGTGTAAGTTCTTATTTGGATATCTTGTTTGGGCCACTAAATCTATGTTCGTGATAGAGGGTAGCGAAATGACTATTGTGTCCTTTAAAGCTAGCTAAATGATTAGATAGTGAGCTGGTTGTCATTTTGTATTATGATAAATTAAATTATTATAAAATTTGACTACTAATTACTGAATATGTTTCTAGAAGATTTTAAAGTTGAGATTTTAAAGTCAATTTGTGGTATTTTTGTATTTAAAATGGACATAAATTTATTATATTTTATTGAATATTATGGTAAATATAGTAAACTATCCGAAAATATAATTATTTTACTATTTATTTTTTGTTTGTAAAAGAATATTTAAATCACATTAGTTTTAAATTTTAAATTTTTTACAGTCGGACTTCTTAAAAAATGGTACTATTTTGGTAGCATGAGAAGGGTGGGTAGGGGGTTATGACTATGGTTCTCAATTATCTGGCAACATTAGCAAGTGGAGATAGACTTTTAATTGATTTTATGTTATGCATTATTCAAGTTGTGAAAATGAAGTACCACAAGCTTGAGTTTCTAGCAATAACTATCATGCTCGACGTAGTGCCACAAAATATATTTATTACGTATAAGAAATGTGATTATTTACTGTTTGTCAATAATGTGGGTTAAAGATTCATAATGTTAATGTGTCAAATATTATCAATAAACACGATATCGTTTTACTTTTCGTTGATTTTCTAGAATGTGGTGGCACTTGGCGGCTGCTACTAGGTTTCTATTTGTTGAAGTATTTGACTGACCAAAATTAATTGGCAAGAGTGGAGTAGCCTTAGATTATATGTTATGTCTCAAAATGTAAGAACCCAGAGTTTCAAGTTATATTATAAATAAAATTGAGAAATTAAATTTTAATTAATTACATTAGGGTGTGAATTAATTTAAAGTCTAACAAGGTGATTTGATTTTTGATTGTTTATTTGATAATGTTTGACTATTAAATTAATTTAATTAAAGGAAGTCCGATGAAGGATTATTAATTATCGGTATAACCTAAGATTTTATTTTTAATATCAAGGGATTGATGTGTTATTGAACCCTAATTAAATATTCAATTAATATTGAATATGACAAGTCTAATTGTATTATATAAATTAAATTTAAATTTATTATTAAATTGTTCCTATAATTATTTTAAACAAGCCCAAACAATTAATTAAGTGAAAGACTTGTGAAATGTGCTTTGTGGGTTGATATTTAATTAAGTTAATCCAATTTATTAGGAAGTGGGTGAGTTAATTTAGTAGCCCAACATTTTCAATGGATCAAAGGAGTATAGGTGGCCCAAATAATTAAATTTCAAAGCCCAAATTTTGACCCAATAGTCAAAACTTCTAGAAGGCATTAATTTATCAATTTGTGCAATAAAAATAAAGCTAAAATGTGACATAAAATGGGTATGGCCGGTGGAATGGGGTGAGTACTATGAAGTCCAAATATTTCATCCATTTGATTTTTTTTCTTAGGCTTGAGTGTGGAACACTCAACACTTGCTAGCATTTTTGGAATGAAAAGTTGAAGTCCAATGGGTAGAATATAGAGGTTGTATGTATATAATTCTTCTACTATAAATATGAGCATTAGCTCACTTGGGAAAAAGTTTGCTAAGTTGCTAGAGAGTTCTTTTATTGTGAGTTAGTAAAGAGTGAGTTAACTGGGTGAGTTAGCAAAAAAGAAAGTGAGTTAGTGAGTTTCTTTAGTGAGTCATTACCGAGTCACGCTAAACTAATTTAAGGGGTGTTCTTGGATGTCATCTAAATCCATCATCTACTTTGAAAAGAAGAAAAAAGTAGCTCACAAGTCAAAAAAGTATAAAATATTTCTTAAAAATCCTAATCTTAATTTCTTTTAAATTTTATTGTAGAAATTTTATCTTTGAGCTCTTTGTGCTTAGAATCATGCTAGATATGTTTATATAGGATGTCATCTGGTTTAAATGTGTAGTGGTATGGGTTTATGAAGAAAAATCTAGCAAAATGCTTGAAAATATTTTTACCGACGAACAAAACATAAGTTATACGAATAAATTGCACATTTTGAAATCTACAAATTACTTTTGTGATTTAATATTTTATGAGAATATATGGTTAAGTTAAGAACAAAATCCCTTTGGAATCACCCAAAAATGTGTTAAAATGAGTAAGTTATGCATTTTTGACCAAACACACCTCACTGTACAAGTTATTGCATGAACCGTCCACTTTAAGCCAAATTTCCAAAATCAAAACTTATCCAAAAATGGTGTTTGAGAATAGAAAATTGTAGTTCGAGAAGTCACTATTCCATCAATACCTACTAGAGCTCCATCGAAGTTATAGAACTCAAGTTATTAAGGTTTTTGTCCAAGACCCCAAAACTTGACAAAAACCTGGAATTGGTAAATGTTTTTGCCAGTTTATTTTTCTTGAACCGGTCGGAACTTTTCGGCGACCGGTTCATCGGAATTATGTCCGATTCCAGCGATGGGTCCTTGACGGAAGTTGCTTGGTTTTTCGTGTAGTATTTTATAAAAATATGATTAAACCTTACTAACTAAATTAAAAATGATAAATTAATATTTTTAATTTTTGAAAAATCATAAAACTGACAATTCCTATTATTTAAGTAATATTAAATAATAAGTAAGATTAATTAAGAAATTAATTATTTTTAATAGTATTTAAGGTGTAAATTGCACACTAATTAGCTATTAATTAGTTAGTAATTAGATAAAATTACTAATAAATTATTATTAAATATTAAATATGTGATTTAGGTATTTAATAATAATATAAGAAAGATAAAGTAAGTAAATTAATTATTTAATTGATAATTAAATAGTAAATAAAGATAAGTAATTAACTAATTATTATTTAATTAATATTAAATAATAATTAAAGAGAGATAAAATTTAAAAATTAATTATTTATTATTTAAATAAAAAAATAAATATAATTAAGCATTTAATTACTATTTAATTAACATTAAATAATAATTTAAGAAAGATTAATTATTTATTATTTAAGATTTAATAATAAGTAAGGGTAATTGATTAATTAATTATTATTTAAATAACATTAAATAATAATTAAATGAAGAATAAATTAATAAACTAATTATTTATTATTTAATTAAGATTAAATAGTAAGTAAGTAAGTATAATTAATTAATTATTATTTAGCATTAAATAATAATTAAAGATAATTAAAGTTAATAAACTAAATATTTATTTTTTTTATTAAAATTAAATAATAAGTAAGGATAATTAATTAATTGATTATTATTTAATTAATATTAAATAATAATTAAAGATAATTAAAGTTAATAAACTAATTATTTATTATTAAATAATAATAAATGAGGATAATTAATAAGTTAATTAATATTAAATAATAAGGCAATTAAGATTAATACTTTAATTATTTATTATTTAATTAACTTTAAATAATAAATAAACATAATTAGTTATTATCTATTGTTAAATAATGACTAAAGGTAATTAATTAATTGCTCTTTAACTAATATTAAATAGTAATTAAATGAAGATAGAGTTAATAAAAAAAAAAGATTTTAATTAAACAACGATAGTAAATTGTTTAAGAGTTTAATAAGTGTTTAACACTTAAGAAAAATAATATTGATTAATTAATTCATTAACATAAGATCAATTAAGTGTCTTATACGATTAATGATAGTATATAAAATTATATGTGTTATGTGATTAATTATTTGCTAGATAAATGCATAGGTAAGTGTTGAAAGTGCACGATTATATGTTGTACTAATTGATAGGCCAGCGTTATTAATGTTAGGTTTCAAGAGAAGTTTAAATTAAGCGAATTAGCCATAAGTCGACGGACAGACAAGTTCTTTAACCTTACTCAAATTTATATTGAGCAAATTTCCTAACTCTATTTAATATCATTGTGCTAATTCTTAAATCTTGAACTTATATTATATTGCAAGTTATTCCACAATAATATTATTGCAAATCACATATATTATTTGAATTCATATTCCATTCTTGAGCTATGAATTGATTAAAGAAAAAGTCTAAGCCACTTGTTCGGCTAGATCTATGCGAATTTTATTTTGAAAGCTATCCAAACCATTGTGGTATGAATTCTTAGACTGACAAAGAACAACCCATAATGGGGAATAACTTAAGTATCGAACAAACGATACAAACAGAATAAATATTATGCATATACATATGGTACGAGAGGCTGACCCCCTCAAGTACAATTCTGACAAAGTAACCTAAGAGGGTCAATCAAGTGATTGATTTCTTCAATAGTAGTTCATGGTTCATTTGACTACTCAACAGTTAAATAATCAATTGTCACTTCTTTATTTTGTGCATAGATTCTATTGTTCATTGTTGAACTCCTTTTATTAAATCATTCAGTTGATATTCCTATTCATTTATGACATAATTCTTGTTATTCATTTAAAATTGTTGAGCAAGCTAGTTGCTCATACTTGCTATGTCATAAAATATTTTGTAGTTAAACCTGAAGGATCGGGTAAAGATAAAGGCAAGGGAAAGATGAAGTCTAATTAAACTAACTACTTAATTGTCTGTTTATCTTTTGATAGTCATAACTTTTGTAATATGAACTATTTGATAACCTTTTGTAGTTTGAGATGTATGTATTTGGTAAAGGTTGCAGACCTTGGGACTAGAAAGCCATTGTAATAAACAACATATGTTTATTTATTTTTCGCATTAGTATTAAATGTTGTTTAGCAGTGATTGTTTATATTATTGCATGAGCACCAAATTCGAGGTTGTGGTATCTGAATTTAGGGGTGTCATAGGTTGGTATCAGAGCTGTAAGTTATAAACTTTATGATATGCGAAACCTAGGTTATAACCTTAGTATTAAACTTATTTCGAGTGCGCTAGGAGATGGATCGAGGAGATTCAATGGTTCGATTATTTTGGAGGTGGATTGAGGAAATCTATCGAGTCGAGTTGTACATGATAAAATATCATTTCATTCTTTCAATGAATATATTTTATTACTATACTGACATGCTGTTGTTTTGTTGTAGCTGTAGGATGCCAGAGATATGAGAGTCTAGCAACACTAGAAAGGATGAGCCACGTGAGATACCCGTGGATACAGTAGCACCAGCGGATGGTATGATGGTAGCAGTTCCTCTTCCGGATGTAGACCCAGATGAGGATGAGTTCGATCAAGAGGAGGTTGTGATTGTTTTTGTTGATACCGAGCAGTTGTTTCCCGTAGGGCCAGTGGTTGAGCCCGTAGAGGGACATGCAGACTCCGAGTCAGAGGAGGATAGAATGGAGATGGCAGAGCCAGTTAGAGGTGGAGTTATGCGGATGGGCGATGACAACGATGAGGATTATGATGCTGATGACCATGGTACAGATGATGGTCATGGTGATGATGTGGATGGTGACTTAGAGAGAGATCACATAGCAGAGTCTGACCCAGAGGAGTTAGAGCCGGTTGAGGTGGCGGACTTTCCACCTCCTGAGTATGACCCTGACTATGAGGGGATGGTAGGACACTATGCTGATCGGATTATAGAGTTGAGGTATGAGACTGATTAGCAGGCAGAGCAGATCGTAGAGTTGGAGGAGCAGAACCAGACCCTCTAGGAGACCGAGCAACAGTACCGAGATTTGGCATATCAGCGGGATGGTGATGCTAGAGAGCTTAGACAGTAGTTGGAGCAGTCTGAGCTCCACAGAGTGGAATTAGCCGAGGGGCGAGCGGCAGATGCCTATCATTTGATGGAGATGGGTGAACAGTTAGTGATTGTTGAGGCCCTAGCTGCTAGATATAGAGCAGAGAGGGATACAGCCAGAGCTGAGCTGCAGGAGGTGAGGGATGAGTTGTCACTTGCAGAGGCAGCATGGGACTTTTTCCATAAGTCATGGGAGACGTCAGCTAACCAGGTAGACGAATTAAAGGAGGATGTTAGGACTATTACAGCCAGGGTTGATGCAGCTGGTTTTGCACTGGACACAACCATGGGTAGGCTGAGGAGTTGAGTTAGGAGGTTTCCTCGAAAGGAGGATATGAGCAAGCAGGTGATTAGCCGCCAGATTGTGGACCGCATTGCTAGGCAGGAGCATGAGGATGTTGTCCGTATGATGGACCGGTGATGTGGTCATTCTCCTTATTTATGTATATAGATGTAGTTTAGAACCCACTTTTTGTTCATAGGGTTATATATATGATGTAAACCTCAGACTATGGGAGGTGCTAGGTGTTTATGATACATCCCCACTTTTTGTGTTTTAAGGGGAATGTAGTTCTTGTAAATCCCACCTATTGTTGCTCTTTGGGATAGGTTTCGTGTTATCCCATCTTTTGTTGACTAGTGAGATAGTTAGCGTTTATAGAAATATGCCTGTGATGTAAGTGTTCGCTACTACCAGCTGGTATATGAATATAAATGCGACATTATTATGATTACCTGGTCGGTTTGAGCTTGATTTTGCGTTAACTATTAAATGTCTAAACATTCATAAATGTTGCATAAAATGTAATAGACAAAATAATAAATATAAAGTTTTGTTTAATAACAGAAAATGCCACTAAGATGTGTACCCCGAATTCGACGTGTAGATGAAGTCGAAAACAATGCTAAGAGGCAGGAAGACCCAATGATGGCTTTCGCAGCCATGATGATGGAAATGATGCAGACTAGACCACCACCAGTAGTACAGCCAGAAGTACCGCCAGTTGTAAACCAGCCAGGGACGCACTTAGCAAATTTTAAGGATTTCAAACTGGTAGGACCATCAGAATTTCGTGGGTCTACAGATCCTATAGAGGCCCAGTCGTGGATTGAGGAAATAGAAAAAGTGTTCGAGGTCGCACGAGTGGCTGATGATCAACAAACGTCATTCACCACCTTCATGTTAAAGGGAGAGGCGAATTACTGGTGGAAATTGAATAAGGGTAGAGCCGGAGAAGGTATTGTAACATAGGCACGTTTTAAGGAATTATTCTTCGAGAATTATTTTTCGGACAGCATGAAAAACAGAATGGAGATAAAGTTCCTGGACTTAAAGCAAGGAAACATGTCAGTGGCAGAGTACGCTGCAAAGTTTAACTAATTAGCTCGATTTGCTCCACACCAGGTCGACACTGAGGCGAGGAAAGCACGAAGATTTGAGCAAGGTTTGAAGCCTTGGGTGTATAGCAAGGTTGCAATTCTGAGAATCGACAAATTTTCAGCATTATTGGAGAGGGCAATTATTGCCGAAGGAGGGAATGAAGCGTTAGTGAAATATAACCAAGACAAGAAGAAGAAAGGTCATGATGGGCCTAGGAAAGGAACTGGAGGTAGCAATCATAACAAAAGGAAGTGGAATAATAATCAGATGTCAGGAGGCAGTAAGACTAAAAGAGAAGCCAAGAAAGGCAATAAATGTGAAAAGTGTGGGAAGAACCATTCTAGGGAATTCATGAAGGGCAAGGGGGTTTGTTATAACTGTGGGCAACAAGGGCATATTGCTCCCCATTGCCCTAAAGGGAAGAGAAGCGGATGTTTTTCTTACGGAGCGTCGGACCACCAAATTAAGGACTGCCCAAAGAAGAAAAATGACATAGCTGGTGGAAATAGAAGCAACAATAGCAAGTTAACCATTGGAGGACCAGCCAGTCAACCGAACAAACCAATCGCACGCACCTTTAACATGACGGTTCAGGATGCTGTGGAATCTAAGGACGTAGTGTCAGGTATTCTTCCGATCAATAATATCAATTCTTATGTATTATTTGATTCAGGTGCTACCTGTTCATTTATATATGAAGAATTTGCTAAGAGATTAAATTTACCCCGAGAAAAACTAGAGAATCCTTTGAATATAGAAGTAGCTAACAAAGAAGTTATTATGGTAGAATATATTTATAGGAATTGTTGCGTTGAATTAAGAGGATTTAAACTTGCAGTGAATTTAATTCCAATTCGCTTGGGAGAGTTCGATGTCATTCTCGGTATGGATTGGTTATCGAATCACAAGGCGTTAATTTACTGTCAGAAGAAGAGTATAACTTTGAAAACCCCGAGTAAATTGAAAGTGGTATTTCAAGGGTGTAAATCACCGAAACAATATCGTTGTCTGACGATGATGCAAGCAACGAGATTGCTGAGGAAGTGGTGTGTGGGTTATCTGGCTTAGGTGGTTAATACTCGAAGAGTAGAGGGTGAACTGGGTCATATACTTGTGGTGCGAGAATTCTCAGAAGTTTTCCCAGATGAGATACCAGGTTTACCACCGGATAGAGAAGTTGAGTTTAAAATTGAACTGGCACCAGGGATGACAACAATTTCGAAAGCACCATACAGAATGGCGCCGATGGAATTGAAAGAACTGGTAATACAACTGCAGGAGCTGCTAGATAAAGGATATATTCGGCCAAGTGTGTCTCCTTGGGGAGCACCAATATTATTTGTAAAGAAGAAGGACGGATCCCTAAGACTTTGTATTGACTATCGTGAGTTGAACAAAGTTACGATTAAAAATAGGTACCCGCTACCCAGGATTGATGATCTGTTCGATTAACTTAAGGGAGCGAAGTATTTTTCAAAGATAGACTTGAGAAACGGTTACCATCAATTGAGGGTAAGGGAAGAAGATGTACCGAAGACGGTATTCAGAACTCGTTATAGACATTTTGAATTTTTGGTAATGTCATTCGGTCTAACGAATGCACCAGCAGCATTTATGGATATGATGAATAGAGTATTCAAGCCGTACTTGGACAAGTTTGTTGTTGTATTCATCGATGATATTCTGGTATACTCGAAGACGGAAGAGGAGCACGCTGAGCACTTAAGAGTGGTGTTGAAAACATTAAGGAGGGAAAAACTGTATGCAAAATTCTCAAAGTGTAAATTTTGGTTACAGATGGTACAGTTTCTAGGGCATGTAATTGATAAGGAAGGTGTTTCGGTGGACCCAACAAAGGTAGAGGCAGTTATAAATTGGGAGCAGCCGAAGACACCGACAAAAGTTAGAAGTTTCCTTGGGTTGGCGGGCTATTATCGAAGATTTATTCAGGATATTTAAAAAATAGCGACACCGCTAACCAACTTGACAAGAAAAACGGTTAAATTTGTATAGACGGAAAACTGCGAAACGAGTTTTATGGAACTTAAGAAGAGGCTTAGCGAAACACCAGTATTGTCATTGCCTGATGATACCAGGGGTTTTGTGGTGTACAGTGATGCGTCACTCAAGGGACTTGGTTGTGTGTTAATACAACACGGAAATGTCATTGTGTACGCATCAAGACAACTGAAGGACTATGAGAAAGGATACCCAACTCACGACCTGGAATTAGCAGTAGTAGTGTTCGCTTTAAAGATTTGGAAGCACTACTTGTATGGGGAAAATGTGAAATATACACAGACCATAAAAGTCTGAAGTATATTTTTACTCAAAAAGAGTTAAACATGAGGCAGAGGCGATGGTTGGAATTGATCAAGGATTACGATTGTGAAATTCTGTACCATCCGGGTAAGGCCAATGTTGTAGCTGATGCTCTGAGCAGAAAGGGCAGGGAGAAGTTATTAATGTTAACATCCCAAGAGGAACTAATAAGAGATATGGAAAGACTGGAGCTAGAGATAAAACATCTGAAGGGTTCAGATGAGAAACTGTTCACAGTAGAAGCGAGTCCAACTTTATTAGATAAAATAAAGGGGGCTCAAGAGCAGGATGAAGAATGTGTCAGTATTAGAAGAAGAATTTTAGAAGGGGAAGATTTGAAATACAGAGTGGATAACACAGGACTGCTAAGGTTTGAAGGGAGGATCTGGATACCGATGGTGCCAGAATTGAGAGAAGAAATCTTGCAAGAAGCTCATAATACAAAGTACTCGATACACCCTGGGAGTGCCAAGATGTATCAAGACTTACGTCAATATTTATGGTGGCCAAATATGAAGAGGGAAGTGGCAGAATGCATTAGCCGATGTCTAACATGTCAGAGTGTTAAAGCAGAACATCAAAGACCGAGTGGACTGCTACAACCGTTGGAAATTCTAGAGTGGAAATGGGAGCATATTACGATGGATTTTGTAGTGGGACTTCCAGTTACTCAGAAGGGATTTGATGCAATCTGGGTAATCGTGGATCGTTTAACGAAGTCTGCATACTTTTTACCAATCAAGATCAAGTATAATTTAAAGCAGTTAGCCAAGCTGTATGTTAAGGAGATTATGTCGAGGCATGGGGTGCCGGTATCTATTGTGTCAGATAGAGATTTGCGCTTCACGTCAAAATTTTGGAGAGGTTTGCAAGAGAAATTGGGAACACAATTAAGGCTGAGTACAACATATCATCCCCAAACCGATGGCCAGAGCGAGAGGACATGCTTAGAGCCTGTGTTATAGATTTGAAGTGAAATTGGAATGATCACCTACCTTTGGTAGAGTTTACCTACAACAACAGTTACCATACTAGTATTGGCATGCCGCCTTACGAAGCACTTTATGGTAGAAAATGTCGTACGCCCTTGTGTTGGGATGAAGTTGGTGAGCGAAGACTGTTGGGACCTAAAATGGTGCAGCAGACTGTTGATGTGATCAAAATAATAAGAGCTCATCTGGTAGCAGCTCAGGATCGTCAGAAAAAGTATGCCGATTTGCATCATCAAAAGCAGGACTTTGAAGTCGGCAGTTTTGAATTTTTAAAGGTATCTCCCTGGAAAGGGAAGATAAGATTTGGCAAGAAAGGGAAATTAAACCCAAGATTTATAGGGCCATTTGAAATTTTAAAGCGAATAAGTGAAGTGGCGTACAAGGTAGCCTTACCTTCTGAACTTGAGCACATTCACAACGTGTTTCATGTATCAGTGTTGCGGCCATAAAAACCTGATTACATGCATGTGATATCCTACGAACCGATTCAAGTCGAGAATGATCTATCATACGAAGAGATTCCTGTCCAAATACTAGATAGGAAGGAGCAGACGTTGCGAAATAAGGTCATACATTCAGTCAAAGTTCTTTGGAGAAATCATGCAGTTGAAGAAGCTAAATGAGAGCTTGAAAAAAAGATGAGAGCGAATTATCCGCATCTTTTTGAGTGACCTTATGTTGGGATTCCGGAGACGAAATTCTTATAGGGGGGGGGGGGGGAGAATGTAAGAACCAAGAGTTTCAAGTTATATTATAAATAAAATTGGGAAATTAATTTTTCTAATTAATTACATTAGGGTGTGAATTAATTTAAAGCCTAACGAGGTGGTTTGATTTTTGATTGTTTATATGATAATGTTTGACTATTAAATTAATTTAATTAAAGGAAGTCCGATGAAGGATTATTAATTACTGGTCTAACCTAAGATTTTATTTTAATATCAAGGGATTGATGTGTTATTGATAGAGTTAAATTATACGATATTTTTATTCCCTAATACTTAGTTTTTATATTTATTGTACGCTTAAATGTTTAATTATTTAGCTTATTTTGGTTTTAATAGGTTTTATAGGATTTTAGTTAATTTATGTTAATTTAGGTAATTTTATAGTATTTTTATGGTTCTTTTTATTTATGTGTTTTTATTTATTTTTAGTGTTTTAGGTGTTTTATTTATTTATTATGTGCTTTAGGATTTTTAGTAATTTTATATTATTTTTATTTATTTTTAATTAATTTATATTTATTTTGTAGGAAAAATAAGCTTTGGGGGCAAATCTGTAAATTCAGCAAAACCGAAGGGCCACAGTGCAAATTTCGCAAGACTTTGAGGCTAAAATGGTAATTGACCAGCACCGGTGGCATTTCTGTAATTTCCGAAAAAAGATACGACCGCGCAATGCGCGGGGATGGACTGCCAATCATCGAAACGACGCCGTTTCATTACAGCGTACGCGCAAAGCGCGCGGTCGCGAAATAGTAGCAGGAACCGGAAGAAAAACGGCGTCGTTTTGAGGCCAATACAGCGCAATGCGCGCGGGCTGATGACGCGGTCGGTTACTGTAGCGAAGGACGCGTTTGTTTGGCGCGTTAATTCTCCCAAATCAGATTATTTCGCGAATTTGCTACTTTTTGATTCCAAATTTGATTTTAATTCCAACTAGGGTTAGAATAATAATTATTTTTCTTTTTCTTTTATTTTTATTTATATTTTAAATCCTATTAGGGTTTGGAAAGATTAATTCCAACTAGGTTTAGGAGGATTTTGGAGCCTATAAATAGAGGGCTTGACACACAATGTAAAATACAACTTTTCTTAGAATAAAATTCTCTCTTCTATTATTTAGTGTTCTTTATATTTATGAGTAGCTAAATTATTTTTCTTGGTTTAAGTGATTGAAGCCATCAAGATTTATCCACTGTGAGATCTAATTTATTTTAATTGTTCAATTTATATTTTGATTATTGAATATTCTTCTATGCTTAATTTTATGATTAATTTGTTTAATTGCTAGGAGTACTACTAGTTTATTATTCATATTAATCTACTGCTATTTGTGAAGCAACTAAGTTTAATAATTATTTTGCAGATCAAAAGATTATTTTATCTTAGGAAGAATATTCATCTAAATTAAATGCAAACATGTGGCTTGTGTTGTTTAGTTCAACGATCTCTCTAATTCTTTATGTTGCTATTAAATTAAATCTTTAGCACGTGCCGGAGGTTGTTTAATAGTAAGGGTATTTAGACCACGTGGCTCTACTTATCTAAAATTAAGGAGAGAGGAGAAAAATTATTCCACCTGCGAGTAGTTCTTTCTACGGTGAATCTTCAAGATATAAATTGATTTATTTTTGCATCAGTGATCAGTTGTAAATTCTTGATGGTGGATATTAACTTAAACCAAGGCTTTTTCTTCTCATTTACTTTATTAAATTATTTGCTTAATTATTTTAGTTAATTTTAATTTTATTATTTCTTTAATTAAAAACCCCCCAATTCTTGTTTGCAAAAACATAAAATTAAATAATCATTCTCTGTGGGATCGACTCTTACTTGCACTACTACATATTTATTTTTCCAAAGTAAGATTTTATTTTTGGGTGCTTGCGACATCACACCAGTTATTGAACCCTAATTAAATATTCAATTAATATTGAATATGACAAGTCTAATTGAATTATATAAATTAAATTTAAATTTATTATTAAAGTGTTCCTATAACTATTTTAAACAAGCTCAAACAATTAATTAAGTGAAGGACTTGTGAAATGTTTTTTGTGGGTTGATATTTAATTAAGTTAGCCCAATTTATTAGGAAGTGGGTGAGTTAATTTAGTAGCCCAACATTTTCAATGGATCAAAGGAGTATAGGTGGCTCAAATGATTAAATTTCAAAGCCCAAATTTTGAACCAACTGTCAAAGCTTCTAGAAGGCATTAATTTATCAATTTGTGCAATAAAAATAAAGCTAAAATGTGACATAAAATTGGTACGGCCGGTGGAATTGGGTGAGTACTATGAAGTCCAAATATTTCATCCATTTGATTTTTTTTCTTAGGCTTGAGTGTGGAACACTCAACACTTGCTAGCATTTTTGGAATGAAAAGTTGAAGTCCAATGTGTAGATATAATGTATATAATTCTTCTACTATAAATATGAGCCTTAGCTCACTTGGGAAAAAGTTTTCTAAGTTGCTAGAGAGTTCTTTTATTGTGAGTTAGTAAAGAGAGAGTTAACTCGGTGAGTTAGCCAAAAAGAAAGTGAGTTAGTGAGTTTCTTTAGTGAGTCATTATCGAGTCACGCTAAACTAATTCAAGGAGTGTTCTTGGATGTCATCTAAATCCATCATCTACTTTGGAAAGGAGAGAAAAGTAGCTCACAAGTCAAAGAGGTATAAAATATTTCGTAAAAACCCTAATCTTAGTTTCTTTTAAATTTTATGGTAGAAATTTTATCTTTGAGCTCTTTGTGCTTAGAATCATGTACATATGTTTATATAGGATGCCATGTGATTTAAATGTGTAGTGGTATGAGTTTATGAAGAAAAATCTAGCAAAATGCTTGAAAATATTTTTACCGACGAACAAAACATAAGTTATACGAATAAATTGCACATTTTGAAATCTACAAATTATTTTTGTGATTTAATATTTTCTGGGAATATATGGGTAAGTTAAAAACAAAATCCCTTTGGAATCATCCAAAAATATGTTAAAATTAGTAAGTTATGCATTTTTGACCAAACACACCTCATTGTCCAAGTTATTGCATTAACAGTCCACTTTAAGCAAAATTTCCGAAATCAAAACTTATCCAAAAATGGTGTTTGAGAACAGAAAATTATAGTTCGGGAAGTCACGATTCCATTGATACCTAGTAGAGCTCCATCGGAGTTATAGAACTCAAGTTATTAAGGTTTTTGTCCAATACCCCAAAACTTGACAAAAATCTGGAATTGGTAAATGTTTTTGCCGATTTATTTTTCTTGAACCGGCCGGAACTTTCCGGCAACCAGTTCCGGCGATGGGTCCTTGACGGAAGTTGCTTGGTTTTAGTATTTTATAAAAATATGTTTGTATTTTTAGCATGTCATTTGGTAATTTCCATAATTAAAATGTGATTAAAACTTACTAACTAAAAAAAATGATAAATTAATATTTTTAATATTTGAAAAATCATAAAACTGACAATTCCTATTATTTAAGTAATATTAAATAATAAGTAAGATTAATTAAGAAATTAATTATTTTTAATAGTATTTAAGGTGTAAATTGCACACTAATCAGCTATTAATTAGTTAGTAATTAGATAAAATTACTAATAAATTATTATTAAATATTAAATATGTGATTTAGGTATTTAATAATAACATAATAAAGATAAAGTAAGTAAATTAATTATTTAATTGATAATTAAATAGTAAATAAAGATAAGTAATTAACTAATTATTATTTAATTAATATTAAATAATAATTAAAGAGAGATAAAATTTATAAATTAATTATTTATTATTTAAATAATAAATATATATAATTAAGAATTTAATTATTATTTAATTAACATTAAATAATAATTTAAGAAAGATTAATTATTTATTATTTAAGATTTAATAATAAGTAAGGGTAATTGATTAATTAATTATTATTTAATTAACATTAAATAATAATTAAATGAAGAATAAATTAATAAACTAATTATTTATTATTTAATTAAGATTAAATAGTAAGTAAGTATAATTAATTAATTAATTATTATTTAGCATTAAATAATAATTAAAGATAATTAAGTTTAATAAACTAATTATATTTTTTATTAAAATTAAATAATAAGTAAGGATAATTAATTAATTGATTATTATTTAATTAATATTAAATAATAATTAAATATAATTAAAGTTAATAAACTAATTATTTATTATTAAATAATGATAAATGAGGATAATTAATAAGTTAATTATTATTTAATTAATATTAAATAATAAGACAATTAAGATTAATACTTTAATTTTTTATTATTTAATTAACTTTAAATAATAAATAAACTTAATTAGTTATTATCTATTGTTAAATAATGACTAAAGGTAATTAATTAATTACTCTTTAACTAATATTAAATAGTAATTAAATGAAGGTGGAGTTAATAAAAAAAAATTAATTAAACAATGATAGTAAATTGTTTAAGAGTTTAATAAGTGTTAACACTTAAGAAAAATAATATTGATTAATTAAATCATTAACATAAGATCAATGAAGTCTCTTATATGATTAATGATAGTATATAAAATTATATGTGTTATGTGATTAATTATTTGCTAGATAAATGCATAGGTAAGTGTTGAAAGTGCACGATTATATGTTGTACTAATTGATAGGCTCGCGTTATTAATGTTGGGTCTTTAAAAGAAGTTTAAATTAAGCGAATTAGTCATAAGTCGACGGACAGACAAGTTCTTTAACCGTACTCAAATTTATATTGAGCAAATTTCTTAACTCTATTTAATATCAATGTGCTAATTCTTAAATCTTGAACTTATATTATATTGCAAGTTATTCCACAATAATATTATTGCAAATCACATATATTATTTGAATTCATATTCCATTCTTGAGTTATGAATTGATTAACGAAAAAGTCTAAGCCACTTGTTCGGCTAGATCTATGCGAATTTTATTTTGAAAGCTATCCAAACCATTGTGGTATGGATTCTTAGACTGAGAAGAACAACTCATAATGGGGAATAACTTAAGTATCGAACAAACGATACAAACAGAATAAATGTTATGCATATACATATGGTACGAGAGACTGATCCCCTCAAGTACAATTCTGACAAAGTAACCTAAGAGAATCAATCAAGTGATTGATTTCCTCAATAGTAGTTCATGGTTCATTTGACTACTCAACAGTTAAATAATCAATTGTCACTTCTTTATTTTGTGCATAGATTCTATTGTTCATTGTTGAACTCCTTTTATTAAATCATTCAGTTGATATTCCTATTCATTTATGACATAATTCTTGTTATTCATTTAAAATTGTTGAGCAAGCTAGTTGCTCATACTTGCTATATTATAAAATATTTTGCAGTTAAACCTGAAGGATCGGGTAAAGATAAAGGTAAGGGAAAGATGAAGTCTAATTAAACTGACTACTTGATTGTCTGTGTATCTTTTGATAGTCATAACTTTTGTAATATGAACTATTTGATAACCTTTTGTAGTTTGAGATGTATGTATTTGGTAAAGGTTGCAGACCTTGGGACTAGAAAGTCATTGTAATAAACAACATATGTTTATTTATTTTTCGCATTAGTATTAAATGTTGTTTAGCAGTGATTGTTTATATTATTACGTGAGCACCAAATTCGAGGTAGTGATATCTGAATTTGGGGGTATCACACAAGACACCCCCTATGTGATCAATTTAGGATTTTAGGTATCTTAACACACTCTTACATGTGTAGCGTATTTTGGAGTCAAACACATGGACGATTTTCATTAGGTGGTGAGAACAGAGGCGGATTCACGAGCTTTGCTATGTTCAATGATCTTACCAATGACCTTTGCAAAAAATGGTGAGACCCACCTGGGACCCACCACTTACATGGTAAGTCTCACCATTTTTTACAAAGGTCATTGCATAGATCATTGCAAAATATCATTACTTATATCTTTTTCCACGGATTCAAGTACAGCTAGCTAATTTAGGCAATTGCCTACACTGGGGTTTTGTGAAGAAAAAAAGTTTTGGGTATAATTTTAATGCATATACATTTAGTGACTTAAATAAAATATATATTTGGAAAAGAAAAACCTTTATAGGAACAAATTATAGTTTATTATTATATTTATTTTAAAACTAGAGATATATTTTGATTCTTTGAAATTAATTTACAAATTTATTTCAAAAATTCAAAATCGGTATAATTTTATTCAAGTTTCGCAAGTAACAATATTATGATTAGTAGTATTTTTTAGTCAATAATAGTAATTATATTTGTTTGATTGTAATTAAATAATCTTATACTGATTTTAAATTTTAGAATTTCGCAAATTGACTTTACTTTTTTATGTAGTGCTTTAGTTAATTTTAAAATTTTCAATTGAGGGATAGACTCAAACTTATGACTTCAAAATGTTAAATTTACCTCTAATTTTGAATTTTCAGATTTCAAAAATTCTAATATATATATAATTTTATTTTTCTTTAATTTTTTTTAATTTTTTTTGCCTTCTTTTAACTCAAATCTTGAATCCGCTATTGAGTGAGAGAGCATGTAAGTCATTAGCCTTCCACATTATTGAATAACTGCATGCTTTGTTATCATGCATGTTGAATATTCAACTCAAAATTAATTGGCAATAAGTGAAATAGTTTCTAAGAATAATTATGTAATGTATCTCAAAACTTAACGTGGAATCTTTGTTATCCCAATAGAAGTCAAGTTTTTGCTGAAAGGAATAGAAAAATCAATTTATGAATTATAAATATTCCCATTTGATGCCCTGAGCTTGTTTGAACTAACTCATTTCTCTTTCTACTGAAGGTATCCTTGGGGTGATATGATAGTTCCTCATCAAGTCAACTTTACTCTTTGGAGATTAGTTAAAGCAGAAGTATGGTATGACACATTCGATAGAAAACGTTTAGTCCATATAGTTGATTGTTGTTACATGATTCATCAATGTCTCTTAATTAGTTATGAGTTGAACTCAAATAACTAATATATTTGATGTTTTGTAAGTAAGTTTTTCCGCCATCCTAGTGGGACTAGTTTGAACACTATGTCATTATTTACAACTCAGTGTAGTTCTTGAGAGGAACAGAAACTCAAAAACTTCATTGCCCATTTGAACAAAAGAAAATTATCTGGTAGTGGAGACCACTTTAGGTGCACTTTAAAAGAGAATCTCAAAGAACTAGATGATCCTAGTCATCAAGTCAAATACTAACTATAGAAGGGATGACTGAGAGTCCGAGATAAAGTTCAATGTAGATATTTTAAACTCGAAGTGCAGTATACCGGGTCAAAAAACTCGAGCAACTATAGTCTATCAGTTGCTAGCCTAAAATAAATCTTTAAAATCAAAAGATTGAATTGTCCCTTTATTTTATTTTTATTTTTTTAATCCACCTACACTTCCCAATTTGATTCGAGTTACTAATCGGTACAAGTGATCAATAATTGTTTTTAAGAGTTCAATAAAAAAAATTATGATAGTCGAAGTCACGGTTATACTTGGGATGTGAACTTTGTAGATCAATGACTATATGCTAAAAAATTTACCTGATTCTCTAGGAAAATATGTTGGACGTCTGGTAGAAACAATAGTGATCAACATTTGACTTTGTAAGTATTACTTTCCTTCAAATCGAGAAGAATCATTGATGAAATTTATGACAACGAAAATCATTATTTAGCAATTTACTGTTTAAAAAGTTCTACATTTTGTCGAAATTTAAAATTATAATTCTTTATAGTGGGTGGCATCAAGACAAATAATGTCAATCAATTGCAAGATTTAGATTAAGGGGGTGTATTCAATTAGGATTTTTAAGGACTTATAAAGACTTTTAAAGACTTTAAAAGTTTGATTGTATTCAATCAAGACATTTAAAGAGTTTATAAAAGTTTAATGGTATTCAATTATAACTTTTGTAATATTTTTAAAAGTTACGTGGTATTGAATTGAGACTTTTACAAAGTCTATAAAAGTATTTTGGTATTAAATTTTTTTATAGATTTTATAGATTTATATCAAATGGTGGAATTTGACAGACTTTAGAACCAAAGCTATAAATGCCAACTCGTATCCAAAATCTGGTATCATGTCCAAAGACTTCCAAATATTTGAGAAAGAGAGAAGATGAACAAACATGAGAATTGAGAAAAATGAGCGCTCTAATATTTTACATACATAAAAGACTCCACTCTTAATATGCACTATCATCATGTTAGTGTTGGATATTTTTCTATAAAAATTCTATTTATTTATTTATTTATTTAATATTTATTAATGTTAGATATTTACTTATTAATAAAAGTACATCATTCGTCATTCATTAAATGGTCATTTATTTTGTTTATATAAATCTCCAATATATATATATATATATATATATATATATATATATATATTATGATTTATTTGTATAAATAAGTATTATACATAGAAGATGTAAATCATATGTAATATATATACATAAAGATATAATAGTTTATAACCTATGATAATTTGAAAATATTATCATGCAGGTTATAGTGCTTTAATAGAGATGATTTATCTTGTTCATGGAAGTTAGACTTCTAATTAAAGTACTAGTGCATTAACGGTATGCATTAAACGAATCTTATGATAATATTTTATTTATAAAACATTTTCACATAAATATTAATTTGTAAATGTTTCTTAATTTTGAAATAATAATGGACTTAATATTGTTATATATATTAATTTAATATTCCAACGAGTGAAATTATATTGTGTTAATTAATACATCGGAATGTTAATTAAAACATCGGAATGTTAATTAATATATTTAATTAATACTATGAACATTAATACTGTCAAAACATCTATAAGATTTTTCATAAGATAATTTATTATTGATCATAGTAACTTGGTCAAGGCTTTTAATATTTGTAGACACCCAAATTTTGCACTTGTGTACTGACCTTGACAGGAGGGCAAAATCGTCATTCAACCCAACATACGAACAGGAAAGGTGGACCCCAACCCAAAGTCACCTTAACGGCTTACGATTAAAGCTGTCAAACGAACAACGAGCGTCAAGTCATTTGAGGCAAGACATACAGTTGATCCAGACGAAACCCGATTCGGTCGCCAAAGACGGCAAATGACCACTATGCTTGCGACAGTCGGAGGGGGTCTCGCTCTTTGGAAGCCAGGCACCAGAGATATTTATACATCAGGTGACAGCCTTCCAAAATAAAACAGCAGAAATTGACGATTTGAGACTGCGTGGCACGAAAATCGAGAAAAACAAGCTGGGCAGCCGTAGGTGCACCTGCGGCCACCGACAAGCGGGACACTTGCACGGCTCGAGGAGACAACCCGGCAGCCGAGAATTCGGTGCGGGCGGCCACAGCAGGCAGCCGCAGATGCACCTGCGGCTGACTTCAGTCACCTATACAACGCCATTTTTGATCTGCAAAATGATATGAAGCAAATTTTTCTAAACTTAGGAGAGAGAAAACACGCGAGAAGGCGAGATAGGAGCTCGGGTTTGGTTAAATCCAAGTGAGAAACTTGTTTTTCTTGTCAAATATTCAAGTATTCGTGTGGTTTTGGTTCAATCGTGAAATATAAAGCTTTTTGTTGGTGTATCGCAAGGTGAAAAGGGTGTTTTGGTTGATATTTTTTGCTTGTATTGTTATTATAATATTGTGTTGGGTTGCTTAATGTAGTATGTTGTTGTATTGTTGAGAATCCGTGGATTAGGGATTATTAGCGAGGGTTCCGTCAGAACGTAATTTCCTCCTAATGTCCCGATGATATCCGTGCGGTGATATGTAGTTTGTTGTGTTAACAGGTAGTTTGTTGTGTTGGGATTGTGATTTGTTTGATTCGTGTAGCATAGTATCAAGTTGAGTATTGTTTATCTTGCTTTGGTATAGTGGTGCAGCGATTTGGGTGATTGTGAGCCTAGGGAGGAGATCTTCGTGATCAAATCCCGATGATGGACAACTTTTGGTGTATGTAATCATTGCAAGGGTCTATTGTGTATATATATGTAAATATTGGGCCTTAAAGCGATATCGAACCGTAATCGGGTTAAGGCCCCATAATAGTAAAATATGTGATTGTGGGTGTTTGGGGTTATTTAGACAGCTTACATGCCCATGGATAGCCCCGACACGTTTGAATGCTTGTTTTGATTTACGCCACAAAAAGCGATTTTCCAAAATAAGGCAAATGATGAAGATTTTCAAAAAACGATCAAATTAGGGTATTAGATTCATGAGGTTTAAAAATTAAAAGTTTTGGCGAACTTTGATCCTTGTTTGACGAAAAGGCTCCATTTGGTTTTGAAATGTCATAAAAGATGTTTTCGTAAAAAATTGATAAACATTTTCATTAAACTTTGTGCATAGGGTTAAAGAGTTCTAGAAGTCGCCTTCATTTTATTTGAATTTACTGTTAGAAGGCAATGTATAGTCTCGATTCCTATTTAACAAAAGTTTAAAAACTATTGTTTTCTAAAAATCATATCTAATAAAAAACCCTCATCGTTTTCGAAATTAAAATCAATCTTTATTATAAGAAAGCGAAGCCTTGTCATTCGGGTCAAAAGACGTCAAAAACGCTTTCCGACAAAACACGTTTTCCATAAGAAATCAAAGCGATTTTCACGCAAAATTCACCACAACCATCACCTAGGCACGCACGCACACACACGCAACTCTCACATTTTAGGATTTAAAAGGATAGGAAAACAACGAGATTGCAGTAACCGTGTTTTCACGGAAGTCGGGGGGTGCCTAACACCTTCCCCTCGCTTAAGCAAGCCCCTGAACTCTATGAATCTCGGTTCACAGACCAATTAATTTGGAGTCACATATGAGCCAGCGATTACGAAAACAAAATTCGGATGAGTTGGTACATCCATTTTCAAATATACCAACTGGCAACTCTGGTCAATTGGCTCATTAAAAAATCGACCTTTCGAAACCCCGTCGACACTAAGCCGACCCTTTTCAAAAAATCACATCTTAATCTAAAGGCTAAAATTGGAAAGGGATTTAAATTTAATTTTAATAATTATAAAAAACAAAACGACAAATCCCGGCATCGATAGCTGACGACTCTGTTGGGGACCAGTAGAGGGCTTAAGCCGCGTTTAAAATCTCGATGTTTTCCTATCTTTTAAAAATCTAAAAATATGTGGTTTTTAATCAGAAGATCAAAAGGTTTTTAATCAATGAAACATACTAGGATTATCAATTTTTTTATTTCAAATATTTTTTCAATTTTTTCTTTTAATGGGTGCATTTTTTACTCCATCCCATTTTTTTCTTTCTTCATTTTTTTTTCACGGTGAGTGCATTTTATGCTCCATCTCACCAGCGAGTGCGTTTTACGCTCCGTCTCGCTTTTTCATGTGTTTATGAGTGAGTGCGTTTTACGCTCCATTTCAACCCACCACAAGATTTTTTTCCAATAACAACCCTAGAAAAATTACCTAAATCATCTCCTCCAAATTATATTTTGTCTTATATTTCACTTTAAATAATGATCAAATAAGATATAGAGTTCAAAAATATCTTTCATAAGCATTTAACCATTTAAACTTTCTCTTCATTAAAACTAGCTCAAACAAATGGATATAAGTGCATAAAAAGTTAAAGGATCTCAAACAAAGTAATTATTAATAAAAAATCAAAATTTAGACTAAGCAAAAATTTATCATTTTTTTTCAAGAGTTATTAAATAAAAATCAAAATTTTATCATTGGCTAAAAATTAAAATTCAATTAATTCATTGCTCAAGTGACACATCTTAAAAATAAAATAACAAACTACCCCATTTTCGTAGGAAACACGGTTACACTTAGCATGTGCAACAAGCCTTTAAACCCCAAGGTTACCCCAAGTGGACGAGTTTTGTCTCGTGAGAGTTTGCAGTGAATTTACCCACAAAATTCCAAAATTTAAGAATTTTTAAAACTCCCTAAGAATAAAACAATTTTTTTTTAAATAAATAAATAAAATAAAACAAAAATTTCCTAAAAATAAAACAAATATCCTAAATTCCTTCCCCCACACTTAAAATTTACATTGTCCCCAATGTAAACTATAATGCAAAGAAATAGACACAAATAACTATAAAAAGAAAAAGGGAAAAGAAATGCAAATCTGATTTCTTGGGTTGCCTCCCAAGCAGCGCCTTTGTTTATTGTCATTGGCTCGACAACAGGCCAAACCACTACGTCACTCCAATTTCATGTATGTTGCGTACTCCATCCATCACAACATTCCTCATAGGTAGATTACATCTCGTCGGTGCATGATATGATTGTTCCGGAATGAAATCCTGCAAAATAAAAGGTAAAAATTTATTTTGAGTAACAGGTAATGGAATGAAAAGTTCTGCAAATTGATTTAAAATCAATGGCAAAGAATTTAATGAATCTGCAGCCCTATTCAAATCTTGTTTCGGCTCAATTTCCTTTTCTTCTTTTGTCAATCCCAAGTTATGCGTAATGGCCTCTTCCAAATTTTTCTTTTCATTGTCTATTGTTTCTGGAGTTTCCTCATCTTTACCACTGCTCAACACCATTTCATTATCATCCTCCTCGTAATCCACCATTGTGTGAGATGGTAATTCGTCAACACTTTGCACCTCCAATTGACTGACCGCAACTTTCAGTTGTTCCACTTGAATACTTATACGCTGAATATTCTCATTTGTTTCCTATTGAAATAGCAAAGCATCAGTCATAAAACGATTAAACATATCTTCTAAAGACATATTAGAGTTAGAAGATTGGTCCTGTTCTTGATCGTTGGGATATGTTTGATTGAACTGTTGGTAATCTGGCCAATGTTTACTTGCAGGTTGATGCACTTGTGGATTCCCATAGCTAAAATTTGGACGATCCCACCATTTTGAGTAGTACGTGTTTGAATAGGGATCATAGTTCCCTTGCGGTCTAAGGAAACCATTTGCATCATTTACTTGTCTATAGGACTCCTTTCGAAACATTGGACACAATTCCGTTGGATGTCCTACTATGGAACAAATCCTACAAGCCTTCATTGGTTGTCCTCTACCTGCAGCCCAGGCATAGATGACAGAAGTTAGTTCATCAACTTGTTGTTGAAGAGAAGAAATTTTTACCGCATGAAAATAATCATCGTTTTGGTTCCAAGCCATGATTTTCTCCTTCACCTATACACTCAATTAAACTATGAAAAACAAAAATAAAATAAATAAACAGACTAGAAAAATAAACTACAAAGAAAACAAAGAATAAATTAAAGCAAAACACTCCCCGGTAACTGCGCCAAAATTTGGGAAGCTGTCACAGGCACCCAAAAATAAAATCTTACTTTTGAAAAATATTAATGTAGTAGTGAAAGTAAGAGTCGAACCCACAGAGAGTGAATTATTTTAATAAATCTAGTGTTTTCAAAAATATCTAATTAAATGGGGGGTTTGGAATTAATTATTAACTAATTAAAATTCAAACAAACAAATAAAACTGAATAATAAATAAATATGAGACAAATTAATTAAAACAAACTTCAGTTCCTTAGTTCAGTATCCCCTTCTTTTAATTAACAAATTAATCAAGTTATTATTATCTTTTCCTTCAATTGAGATTAATAATCCTAGATAACCGACAATCGCCAAGCTACCCGAAATCCTCCTTAAATTATAAATCTAATGCAGCAATCGCTCACAAAAGACCCTAACTATCATACAACCTAGAACTATCAGTCTAGATTTAATATAACAGTTGCATTAAAAATTAGAGAATTAGATTATTCCAAGCAACAATCTCAACATCGCGGACCATTTAACTTGCCATCTTGATAATCATAATAATATTCAAAAGTTTGTCCACAATCAAATATTATTAATTGCTACTTATGATCAGATAAAATATCGTTTGCTTAATATCAAATCTTAATCTAGCATATGATAAATTATTGATTAACCTAACAGGCCATTATCAAATTAATCAAGCAAATATCATAGAACAATTAAAACAGATTATCAAAAATAAATCTCATGCATGAAGGAATAAATAATAAAACTCAATTAAAACATTAATTAAAAATAAGGTTCAACATCCCTTTAGAACTGAAAATAAAAACTTAGCCTGACATTCTTCAAAATAATCTCCAATAGTTGAAAAGCTCTCTCCAAGAAAGTAGAAGAAAAACTCCCAAAAGCTTACAATGAATAATGAGAGAGCTTGACCCTCTATTTATAGGCCTCTAACTTGTTCAAAACCTAATAGGATTTACAATTAAAAATAAAAGAAAAAGAAAAATAATTATTATCCTAACCCTAGTTGGAATTAAAATCCAATTTGGAATCAAAAAGTAGCAAAAATCCCGAAATATGGTAATAACGCTTAAGCCAAACGCGGCGTTGACTTAGTCAACGCGCGTTTTTTATTTTTTTTCTTTTTCTGAACCCCCGCGCATTGCGCGAACTGTTCACTGTCGCGTCCCTTGAAACGACGTCGTTTCACGCCTGTTTCATCCATTACCGCGCCATGCGCGAACGTCAGCAGTTTCGGATTGAAACGACGTCGTTTGATCTCTGGTCTTTTGCCTCTACGCGCCATGCGCAGATGTCCCAATTTGCGAAAATTATAATTTTGCCCCAGCCGCTGCATATTTACCCTTTTAGCCCTCAGAGTTGCTGTTAATTTCAGATTTGCCACCGATGATTATTTTTCCTACAAAATAAAATATATAAATAAATAAAAATAATATAAAAATACTAAAAATCCTAAAAACACATAATAATAAATAAAACACCTAAAATACTAAAAATAAATAAAAACACATAAATAAAAAGAAATATAAAAATACTATAAAATTACCTAAATTAACATAAATTAACTAAAATCCTATAAAACCTATTAAAACCAAAATATGCTAAATAATTAAATATTTAACCACACAATAAATATAAAAACTAAGTATTAGGGCATAAAAATATCGTATAATTTAGTCCTATCAGATACCAGATGACAAAGATCAGGAAGCAGACTAATAAATCCTTCAGAGATTACGCTCAACGGTGGAGAAGGTTGGCGGCCCAAGTAAACCCACCCATGAACGAAACAGAGATGGTAATGACCTTCATCGATATACAAAAGGCCCCATATTATGAAAGGGTGATAGCTGGGATAGGGAAGCCTTTTGCAGAGATGATCAAACACGGGGAAATGACTGAGATGGAGCTGAAGTCAGGAAAGAGCCGAGACTTCATAGCTCTTGAAGTTGTTGCTGAGCAAATCCAGAGTGGAAACTATGGCAGTTCTTCCCGGAGACCCCAGAAGAGAAAAGAGGAAGATGTGTCCTTAGTCTTGCAAGGGCTATCTGGGAAAGCAGTGACCAGCCCTCTTATCCGCATGCAAAAGAACGAGCCCCCGCGTTAGTCAAATTTCAACAATCAAAGGTATGAGGGGCGCAGGAAATTCGAAAGGCCCCGAGAGAGAGAGAGTTCACCCCATTGGGGGATTCATTGGAGCAGATACTGGCCGTGTTGGTAAGTCAGAAAAAGATTACAGAACTAGCACCACCAGCGGACCTGAAGGGCAAGAGATACGACCCAAGCAAAAGGTGCGCCTATCACTCGGGGTCCCCGGGACATGATACCCAGGACTGCTGGTCACTAAAACACAAGATCCAAAACATGATCGACAACGGGGAAATTGTGGTAGAACAGCCGGAACCCCCAAATGTAAAGGCCAACCCTCTTCCCGAGCATAATGGGGGAGGCGTGAACATAGTGGAAACCAGTGGGGCGGAAGATCCTTTGAGATTGAGGTACGTGAGAAAGATAGAGGAAGAGATTGCAATGACCAATGCTCAGCAGGGCACGCGAAGTGAGCCCATCAAGTTGCCTGGGATAATTCGAGGTACCAAAAGGGAGCCCATCCGTTTGTCAGCTCCAAGACCCCTTGTTATAACAGCCAGGTCACAATTGCCGATTACCAGTTTGAAGGCTGTTCCATGGAATTATGGGGGAAGACCGAGGGGGAGGCCAGTTATGCATCAGTCAGTTCTAGGGGAAATCCATTGTATCTACCAAGGCGAGTCCTTGAGAGCACGAAAAAGGAAAACGGGAAAATCTCGGAGGAAAAAGCCTTAGAGTTTTAGGAGAAAATGAATCGCAGCAAGGCGAATGTGGTTAAGGCACTGGAGGTGCAACCACCCCTGACATCCATCTTAGACCTGGTATTGGCGTCCAATGATCACCATCAGGTATTAAACAAAGTCCTGGAAGAGGTTCATGTCCCCAAGTCAATCAGTACGGAGAGATTTGGCCACTTGGTGGGCCACCTATTGGACAACAATGTAATCTCATTCACCGACGACGATATCCCCGAAGAAGGGAGGGGGCACCGGAGGCCGTTACATATTGCGGTCATCTCCTCCGGGTATGTGATGAACAGAGTCTTTATTGATGGTGGGTCAACCCTGAATATTTGCCCGTATAGTACTTTAGAAAAGATGAAAATCAACCCTAAGCGCCTGCGGGCTAGCCAAGTGGTGGTGAGGGCGTTCGACGGGTCTCGAAAGGACACAGTGGGAGAGATGGAGCTACCGGTGGAGATCGGGCCTTATACTTTTGACATTTCCTTCCAGGTGCTAGATATCACTGCCAGTTATAACATGCTACTAGGGAGGCCCTGGATTCATATGGCAGGGGTAGTTCCCTCCACCCTGCATCAGCAAATAAAGTTCGTCGTTGATGGGCATTTGGTAACGATTGCAGCAGAACCTGACTACCCTGTTCCCTCTGTAAAAGGCATGCCCGTGATCCATGTAGATGAATCGGTCGAACCAATAAACTATCAGGCATTTGAAATTAGCACCCCTCAGTACAGGCAGTTGGGAGCTCCGAATTTAAAGCCTAAAATGTCTCACGAGCTCACATTTGTTGCCCGGGAAATGATGGCGATGAACTTCCAGCCGGGGCAAGGGCTGGGCAAGAACAGTCAAGGAATCACCGAACCCATCCAGATACCAGTGTAGTCGGGCAAGGCGGGGTTAGGATATTACGGAGGTATAAGGCCAAAGAACTCATACAAGAAAATTCCCACTCGGATAACCGAAGTCCCAATCCCGAGAACCAATAATGAACACTCCCCGAGGGTAGTCAAGCCTGCATCTGAAGCAGAGGGTAAGGTGGAGGCTCCCCCAGCCAAGGGATTGGCCCAGCAGAAGGAATTCTTGCAGGAAATCATGGAGCAGTTTGAGAAAAAATGTCATCTCCCGGGGCAGTCAGGGCCCAATGAAAAGGGAAAGGAGAAAATTTCTGAAGGCGAGCAGATCATGCATTTCATCAATTGGGCTGGGTTAGAAGTTCCCGAGAAAAGTGTGAATAAAAGCCGAAGCCAAGTCGCCGCAATCATTGAAGAGGTTACAGATACAGAGACCCCCTCTATCACTAACTCTAAAATCGAAGTGATCCCCAAGAATTGGACTGTGCAACCAGTAGTATCCAGAAAAGGGTAAATGCAGGAATGTCCAGGAATCCTGTCCAGTAGGGGGATCAAGGGGTTTTTAAGACGGTGTTTTTGTTTTATGTATCTGCACGTCTATTTCATACTTTTGTCATGATTATTGAAAAAGGAAGTCATGTACTTAATGTTTATATATATGACAAATATTTTTATTTCATGTCAGGTGTACTAATTTGAGTCATTCTAGCCTAACAAACGATTTTCCATATTTGAAAGACGATTATGATTTTGATATAGAACTGGATTTCAATTTGATGGGAATTAAGCAGCACGAAGCAGGTGAGGACGACACTCCCGACGAGATCAAAGAGTGGGTCGAGGATAGACCCAAACCCAACCTAGACCAAATTATTACCATCAACATAGGAACCCCTGAAAATCCCAAAGAGCTGAAAATTGGGGCAGACCTGGCTCCCAACCAGAAAGCAGAGGTAGCTGAGTTATTGAGCCAATATGAGGATGTGTTTGCCTGGTCACATGCAGACATGGTCGGTTTGTCCACGGATATTGTGGTACATCGATTGCCTATCAAGGAGGGTTTCAGGCCAGTAAAGTAGAAGCTGAGAAAATTAAAATCAGAGTGGAGCTTAAAGGTGAAGGAAGAGATAGTCAAGCAATTCAAGGCTGGAATCATCATGGTGTCCACCTACCCAGAATGGCTTTCCAATATAGTCCCAGTGGCGAAGCCCGGAGGAAAGGTGAGAGTATGCGTTGACTATAGGCATCTGAACAACGTCAGTCTCAAGGATAATTTTCTAGTGCCTTTCATACACATCTTGGTGGATAATACGACTCAGTATGAAATGTATTCATTTGTCGATTGTTTCGCGGGATATCACCAGATAATGGTGGCGGAAGAGGACCGAGAAAAGACTGCCTTCATCACCCCCTGGGGAACGTTTTGTTATAGACGACTTGCTTTCGGCCTCACAAATGCAGGAGCCACTTATCAGAGGGCAATGATGGCCCTATTCCATGACATGATGCATAAGGAGATAGAGGTTTACGTAAATGACATTATTGTGAAATCAAGGGCGGAATCTGATCATGTGACGCACCTCAAGAAGCTATTTGAGCAGCTCAGGAAATATAATTTGTGCCTTCGGAGTTCAGTTAGGTAAGCTCATTGGATTCTTGGTGAGCAATCGAGGCATCGAACTGGATTCGGCTAAGATCAAAGCCATTGTGGATATGCCAGCACCTCGTACAGAGAAAGAGATAAGGGGATTCTTGGGGAGGATAAACTTCATCAGTCGATTCATATCCCATCTGACAACCACCTGCGAACCGATCTTTAAACTGTTAAGGAAAGATGCCTCCCGAGAGTGGAACAGTCAATGCCAAAAGGCCTTTCAGACCATTAAGAAGCAATTAATAGAAGCGCCAGTGCTGGTACCTCCGAAGGACGAGATCCCCCTTTTCCTGTATATATCCGTGAACGATATGGCGATGGGTTGTATGTTGGGGCAGAAAAATGAATTCGGCAGGGAGCATGCCATTTATTACCTCAGCAAGAGATTCAGCAATTGTGAGCAGAATTACACCCTGATCGAGAGAACATGTTGCGCCTTGACATGGGCTGCTATAAGGTTACAACATTACCTTCATGGACACACTACCTATTTGATCTCGCGAATCGATCCCTTGAAGTATATATTTGAAAGACCAATGTTGAATTATCTTTTGTGGAGGTGGCAGTTAATCCTACAGCAATTCGATATCCTCTATGTTACCCAGAAAGCCGTGAAGGGGCAGGGGATTGCAGATCAATTATCAGAGATGCCGACAGGGGGAATGGAGCCTTTAAAAACTTCCCTACCGGGTGAAGACATATTGTGGGTCCAACAAATGAGGTGTGATGACGAAGGGCAGTTTTGAAAAATGTATTTCGACGGTGCCATGAATGTTGAAGAGGCTGGAGCTGGAGTGGTCCTGGTCTCCATTACGGGCGAGGAATACCCTATTCTCACCAAATTATAGTTCAGTAACTCAAACAATACGGCTGAATATGAAGGATGTATATTGGGACTGAGATTCGCCCGCAATATGGGAGTGAAAAGATTAGCCGTGTTCAGAGATTCAGAGTTGGTAATCAGACAGGCGACAGGGGTGTATGGCACTAAGGAGCTTCGGTTACTCCCCTACCACCGGTGTGTGATCCGATTGATGCAAGAATTTGAAGACATAGCCTTCCGACATATTCCCAGGGGGCGGAATGACTTTGCCGATGCATTGGCCACCCTGGCTTCGTTAGTCCACGTACTCAAAAGCAAAGCCACTCCCCAAATTGAAATAACAGTGCAAAATGCTCCCGCTTACGAAGAACATATATCGGAGTTATCAGAAGATGTGGTTCAGCCAAATCAGCCCTGGTATCATGACATTCAGAAATACTTGAGGGATAGATCTCTCCCCGACCAGGCAAACCGAACGTAAAAGCAGAGAATCCAGAAGATGGCAATGAAATTCTATTTAAGCGGAGATTCCCTGTATAAGAGGGATGTTGGTTTGGGGTTGTTGCGATGTGTAGATGAGACTCAAGCAGAGAAGATCATGGGCGAAGTACACAGTGTGGTATGTGGGCCACATATGAGTGGACCGATGTTAGCCAAGAAGATTTTGAGAACGGGGCACTACTGGCTATCACTTAAAGCCGACTGTGATGATTATGTCAAGCAATGTTATCAATGCCAAGCACACGGTAATGTGATTCATGCACCTCCTAATGAATTGCGCTATATGACTTCCCCATGGCCTTTCTCCATGTGGGGTATGGATGTAATCGGACCCGTGGAGCCCAAAGCAAGCAATGGCCACCGGTTCATTTTCGTCATGATTGATTATTTCACTAAATGGGTGGAGGCAGCTTCTTTCCACAAAGTAACATAGGAAGTTATAGTCAGTTTCATCAGAAACAATGTCATTTGCCGGTACGGACAGCCTGAAATCTTGGTTTCCGACAATGCCAAGAATCTGAACAACGCCCTTATGAAGGAGTTATGCGACAGATTCAAGATTAAGCATCTCAATTCTGTCATTTATAGACCCAAAATGAATGGGGCCGTGGAGGCGGCGAATAAGAATATAAAGAGAATTATGGCAAGAATGTCTGCCAATCATCGGGGATGGCCAGATTTGCTGCCCCTCACACTGTTTGCATATCAGACATCAGTTCGTACGTCTACAGGGGAAACTCCTTACGCCTTGGTATATGGGATGGAGGCCGTTTTACCAGTTGAGATGGAGATGGCGTCCCTCCGAATTTTGCTCGATGCTCGGATTGACGAGGAGGATTGGATACAAAGTCGGTATGACCAATTGGCCTTAATAGATGAAAGGATGGTGACTGCTATATTACACGGTCAATTGTATCAGCAACGCATCTTTCAGTCGTACGACAAAAAGATACGGTCCCGAAAGTTCAAGTAAAATGACTTAGTGCTAAAGAGGGTCATGCCCTGTCAAGACGAAGCCAAAGGGAAATTCGCTCCAAATTGGGAAGGACCCTTTGTGATCAAGAAAGTCCTATCTGGTGGGGCCCTCATCCTACAAGAAATGGATGGCGAGGTATTTCCGCAGCCCCTGAATTCTGACTCCGTGAAACGGTTCTATGCTTAAAAAAAAATTAAAAAATTCTATCTCCTTTTGTAACGCGAACTATGTAGGACCTGATCTCCTGACTTTGTGGGAGTACGTAGGCAGTCATCATGGCACGGTCCGTTCTATACAAAATAATAAACCTTGTCCCTATACCAAACCCATTTCCAGAAAGCACCGAAACCCTACTTTGACAAATACATTCCAAATCTTACCTAAACCTAGCCATATAATCAGCCCAAAATCCAAGATTCACTCCGATGAAATCAAAAGGTCGTGCGGCAATATCTGTGGAGTCCCAATCAAGACTTGAGGAAAGAAATAAGGCAATATATCAAAATCATAATCGACTGGATAAAATGAGGATCCAATGAAGGGCGACGATGCACCAAAAAGGGAAATGACTAAACCATAAATATTTCTCTATATATACAAAACATTTTGATTACAAAGTCTGTCTTTTAAATATTAATGATGAAACTGACATAGTCCGTGCAGAGAATAAAATCATCTACAGGTCAGAAACCAGCTGGAGCAGGATAGACAGAATAGTCGAGGCATCATAAACCTCAGGCTCAGCCGCGATCTGTTGTCCCATCATGTCGATCCGAGTCAAAAGAGCAGCAACACTATTAACAGTCGTAGAGTGGGTCTCCATGATAACTCTGACCTGCTCAATGATGCTATCTCTGGCAGAGAGGGCAGCATCCTGGGCTAGTACAGCAGCATCCCGCTCAGCGTGGGCGGTATCCCTCTCAATCTCAGTAGCCCTCAAGGCTGACCGGAGCCGGGTACCCTCAATCATTAGTCTCTGGATCCGATCCGCCAAACCAGGGCAAGGGACATGTACCGAAGCAGAAACCTCCTCAACATCAGATCTGAGCGCTAATCCTGAGAACTCCGGGAAAATGACTGCATCTGAACTGGTCTCATCTGGGAAAAGTCCTCGAGAACCATCCAATTGGTCAAAGTCAGCTATCTCAGAATCTCCCCGCGACCATAGCAGGTAGTCGGGTGTCTGACCAGGATGACTATCCCTAAACTCGGTCGAGACCCTGTGTGACCAAAGATCGTATACCCTCAGCATCTCCCTCTCTGTCTGAGTCGATATGAGAAATCGGTAGTCAGCTAATTCCGCAAAAAGATGGAGATCCTGCATCTGGTCAAACTGCCCCATGACAGCTAAGGGATGATAAATCGTCACCCCCCTCAAGCCAAGAAGAGGGAGGAACTCAAAAGGGGGCACATGAGTCAAGAAGCTCAGGAAGGAGCAATAACCCGAGTAGATCAGGAGATGGAAGGGCTCCTTAATGGCCGATAAGAACTCCCTCCATGAAGCCGCATCAGTGCATCGCCGGGGACGGAATGAGAACTGCATGGCCAAGCTGTGGCTGAAACAAAACCCGTGCCGACGAAACTGCCTGATGGGTCTGAGGTGGCTCATGAACCACACATATAACAAAGTAGACCTTCCCCTGAATATGCGACCAGAGAAGGAATGACAATACGAGGCCGACAGGTAAGTCTCGGCAAGTATCATGGGAAGGATGGTATGATCCTCCTGAAGGGCCTGAACCGCTACAATAACCCGCATGTCCAAGAGGTCATCCCCGGCAGGAATGTATAGAACTTATATGACACAGACACTGAAAAATCACTGGAGAATCGAGAGAAGCTATCCACCGAGCCAAATCTGTCAACCAAGAAGGGTAGAGGAACAAGGTGGCTCGAAGAGATCACAGATAGCAGAGCTGTCCTCCACAAGCCTGTAAAAGTCAGGAACTGACGGCGCATATGGCCTGAGGTAACCCGTGCGCATGGACCATCCACCGACAAACCGGTAAAGCGAGCATACTCCTCAAGAGTGAGGGTCAGATACTCCAGCCCAAACCTGAAAAACATGTATGTCCGGGATCCAACAACTGAGAATGCCGTCAACAAAGCCCGGCGGCACCTGAAATGACAAAAGAGACAAAGAGTGTCCCAAAAGACCCTCTGCGATGATCCGGTCGGAGGGTAGCAAACTATCCAGCCACGAGCGGAGCCTGCCAATGATCCCTGAAGGGGCGCGAGGGCCCACACGAACCACATCCAGGGATGACATCTGTAAAAAGCAGTATCAAAAGACTATACAGGGGTCAATTTCTTTATCCACGTATATAATAAATCATGCATCATACAAGCTATAATGGAATAAATGGATCATCAGAAGTAAATGATTGTGCATAAAATAAAATAATTCTGTACATAATACATGAAATGAGAAAAATGATAATAAAACGAGCAGGTTTGAATACAGAGGTCCTAGCCTATCAAGATCTAATCAGTGAACTCTATGCTATCGATAAAGGCGTCATCCTCGAACTGATCTGCAGGCAAGTCCTGGGGAATAGAAGTCTCAGCCTCAAAGTTCAAATCTGGGTAGGAATAAGGCGGAACTGGGGCATCCGAGGGGCCGGGACCCGCACCAAAATCGGATCCATACGGGGGTCTGCGACATAAGCCTTCTCTGGATCTCAGCCCAAGCTCTGAACAAAAAGTGATAACTGATCCACCCGCCGAGTGAGGGAAGCAATCTGGTCCGAGTGGGTGGGAGCTTGAACACACTCCATCCAATCTGTCATCATCACCGACCCGTGAACCAGGTCTCCGAGGAAGAAGGTGGAGCGGGTCTGAGGCCCGATAGTGCGGGGTCTCCACCAGGCACTGAAGCTCTCACTCGTATGAGGACCGGCAGATAGCATGTATTCGTCCTCCCCGGCCGTCAGGGCCTCGGGAAGGTGGGCGTCCATGAGCCAAAATCTCCGTGAGGGAGGGGCGAAAGGGATACGAGACTCCCCAGAAACACATCTGATGGCGCGCTCCCCCAAATACAGCTCTCATCCACCATATGTCAGAAGTGGAATACGACGAGGGGACAAGGCAAGCTCCTGATCCGCGGCATAACCACCGGCGAGGTTAGCCGCCAAATGATCCGCAGTGTAGGGAACCCAGGTCACGTCCGCTGACGAGATCAGCTCTAACTGCAGTCGACAGTGAGCAAAACTATCTGACACTGGGGTCTCCTTAAGAGTACTGTGATGCCACCGGCGACCCTTGGGATAAGTCTCCGGGCCGAGGGTAGTAACAGGCCGCAAGCAGGGTAGCCTCTCGTAAGCCCAGAACTGATAAACAAAACATGAGAACCGTAAGTATCAGGAAAGGACAAAGGAATGAAACAAATCAAGGACAGTACAATAAAAAAGACTTACCAGCAGAAAGGGGTAGAATCCGAGCCAGGCATCCGTCTGTCCCTATGAGCGAAGGCGAAGACCCTGGAGGAAGTAAGCGAAGGTGAATGAGCCCCAATCATAGTCCCCGATCCGGTCAACCTCCCGGGTGGCTCCGACGATACTGAAATGAATAGTCGAGGAGTTGTTCCCTAGAAAACAGCCCCCCATGATGGTCAAAAACAAGCGTCAGAGCAGAAAGTCACGAGCAGATCGGTCCTCAGGGAATGGCTCAGAAAGGACCCCTCCAATACCATCCACAACCAAGGCTCCTGATCGAATGCTGTGGGCCTTAAAGACCTTATCCTGAAGAGAATACCCGAGCAAGGATCGAACGGCTACGGGGATGATGTCCGGCTCCAGAGGAACACGGGGTCCAGAGAACTCCACCCCGGTGATATAACACCAGTCTAAAGGGGTCAACAACAGCTCACCGTCCAGAAGATGAAGCGACTGGGTCTGGTGGAACCAGCGCTCAGATAGGGCCCTCATATAGCCCCACGGACACCGGCGAGGGGCGATGATAAAGAAATGTCTGAACCCCCAAGAGTCTACCATCCCCCTGTAGTCAGAATGCAGCGCGTGGTAGAGGGTGTAAATGCTGAACCAGTTGCCCCGAGGCTGGGTAAACTCAGGAACCTGTGACAGCCATCAAAAGTCAGTCATGGTAACCATACGGGTTTGAATGAACTTAGACGATGGATATACCTCGTTAGCCGCAAGGTAGGCTGAGGGGTGACTGCTGAGATCAGGACCGAGCAGATCCGGTATCCTGGCACGAGCCCTTGGTAAGGTCCAATGTGTGGGGGGATGGGCCGCTGTGCCCGAAGGACCCGCATCTGCCTCAGCTGGGGCATCCTCACCAACATCAGGCCGAACTGGGCGAATGACAGACTCCGCCAATCTACGAGAATGACGGGTCAGGACTGGAGCTAGAGCTTAGGTGGTCGCTCTACGACGACGGACACCGGCAAATCGGGGCACCGAGGAACCACTGGGAGCATCAGGATCCATAACTGAAACGACATTACGAAAAGGAGGTACATCCTTAGCCCGTTATCTTTCAAAAAATCTTATTGCATATTGCTAGAAATAATAGGGCAACGTAGCATGTTTATGAGATTAGAAATGCATAAATAAGTCCCTAGGGGTGCGCTAGATTTCCCAAAATTTCGGCAGAGTTTCGTTTGTAAAATGGACATCCCATGCACGATCAGGCATGTTTAATCAAGTCAGGCAACTAACAAATCCAAAATGCAAGTGAAAATGAAGCATCATGAGCATAAAATGACTAAAACAATGGTTTTTTCAAGTAAATAAAGCATGTCTGCAAGACTCGTTATCTATCTATGCTGCGTGTAACAAAAATATCACATATAGGCATGCATTGCTAAAATTAAAATATCCAAACAAATAAATGTGTAGTCAAATGAAAGCAAAAATCAAAGAAAAAGGAGTTAAAACGTTACCCAAAGTGCGTAGACTAATTTAATCAGAGCAGATTTTGCCAAAAAGTGTCCAAAAGACGGAAAAGCCAAGTGGGGACGAAGAAAACAGAAAACGAGGGAGAGAAAAGTTAAAGAAAGTGACAGATCGCGGGGGGTCGCGTTCTGAAATAGGAATCGATCCTAACCGCAGATGCATCTGTGGCTGGCCACAGATGCACCTGCGGCTGGTCTCGGTGCCCCCTAAACTCCCCTTTTGTTTACCCCGAGCCAACGTAAAACTGGTTACGATTTAAAAACAAGATTTTAGAGCTTGATCAACTCAAAAAAAGACCCGTCAGAGACGATACCTGACCAACCCAAAAATGACCCGTTAGAGACGATACCTGACCCACTCAAAAAACGACCCGTCAGAGACGATACCTGACCAACTCAAAAAATGACCCGTCAAAGACGATACCTGACCAACTCAAAAAACGACTCGTCAGAGACGATACCTGACCAACCCAAAAACGACCCGTTAGAAACGATACCTGACCAACTCGAAAAAGACCCGTCAGAGACGATACCTGACCAACCCAAAAATGACCCGTCAAAGACGATACCTGACCAACTCAAAAAACGACCCGTCAGAGACGATACCTGACCAATCCAAAACGACCCGTCAGAGACGATACCTGACCAATCAAAAATGGCCCGTCAGAAACGATACCTGACCAATCCAAAAATGACCCGTCGGAGACGAAACCCGAGTGATATTCATTCGTAAACTTTGAATCGACCTCTACACGATCATGTTGAATGTGACATTTGCATCATCTTAATATATGTGTTGCATCATTAAACACGTACTGTCATTTCCATGCGTCAGGTGCCTACTTCTTTATCATATTCATTTCATATGCCATTCCATAAACATGATAAAGAGGGGCAGCTGTAGACACCCAAATTTTGCACTTGTGTACTGACCTTGACAGGAGGGAAAAATCGTCATTCGACCCAACATACGAACAGGAAAGGTGGACCCCAACCCAAAGTCACCTTAACGGCTTACGATCAAAGCTGTCAAACGAACAACGAGCGTCAAGTCATTTGAGGCAAGACACACAGTTGATCCAGACGAAACCCGATTCGGTCGCCAAAGACGGCAAATGACCACTACGCTTGCGACAGTCGGAGGGGGTCTCGCTCTTTGGAAGCCAGGCACCAGAGATATTTATGCATCAGGTGACAGCCTTCCAAAATAAAAACAGCAGAAATTAACGATTCGAGACTGCGTGACACGAAAATCGATAAAAGCAAGCTGGGCAGCCGCAGGTGCTCCTGCGGCCACCGACAAGCGGGATACTTGCACGGCTCGAGGAGACAACCCGGTAGCCGAGGATTCGGCGCGGGCGGCCAGCCGCAGATGCACCTGCGGCTGACTTCAGTCACCTATACAACGCCATTTTTGATCTGTAGAAAGATATGAAGCAAATTTTTCTAAACTTAGGAGAGAGAAAACACACGAGAAGGCGAGAGAGGAGCTCGGGTTTGGTTAAATCCAAGTGAGAAACTTGTTTTTCTTGTCAATTATTCAAGTATTCGTGTGGTTTTGGTTCAATCGTGAAATATAAAGCTTTTTGTCGGTGTATCGCAAGGTGAAAAGGGTGTTTTGGTTGATATTTTTTGCTTGTATTGTTATTATAATATTGTGTTGGGTTGCTTAATGTAGTATGTTGTTGTATTGTTGAGAATCTGTGGATTAGGGATTATTAGCGAGGGTTCCGTCGAAACGTAATTTTCTCCTAATGTCCCAATGATATCCGTGCGGTGATATGTAGTTCGTTGTGTTAACATGTAGTTTGTTGTGTTGGGATTGTGATTTGTTTGATTCGTGTAGCATAGTATCAAGTTGAGTATTGTTTATCTTGCTTCGGTATAGTGGTGCAGCGATTTGGGTGATTGTGAGCCTAGGGAGGAGATCCTCGTGATCAAATCCCGATGATGGACAACTTTTGGTGTATGTAATCATTGCAAGGGTCTATTGTGTATATATATGTAAATATTGGGCCTTAAAGCGATATCGAACCGTAATCGGGTTAAGGCCCCGTAATTGTAAAATATGTGATTGTGGGTGTTTGGGGTTATTTAGACGGCTTACATGCCCATGGATAGCCCTGACACGTTTAAATGCTTGTTTTGATTTACGCCACAAAAAGCGATTTTCCAAAATAAGGCAAACGATAAAGATTTTCAAAAAACGATCAAATTAGGATATTAGATTCACGAGGTTTAAAAATTAAGAGTTTTGGCGAACTTTGATCCTTGTTTGACGAAAAGGCTCCATTTGGTTTTGAAATGTTATAAAAGATGTTTTCGTGAAAAATAGATAAACATTTTCATTAAACTTTGTGCATAGGGTTAAACAGTTCTAGAAGTTGCATTCATTTTATTTGAATTTACTGTTAGAAGGCAATGCATAGTCTCGATTTCTATTTGGCAAAAGTTTAAAAACTATTGTTTTCTAAAAATCATATCTATTAAAAAAACCTCATCGTTTTCGAAATTAAAATCAATCTTTATTATAAGAAAGTGAAGCCTTGTCATTCGGGTCAAAAGATGTCTAAAACGCTTTCCGACAAAACACGTTTTCCATAAGAAATCAAAGCGATTTTCACGCAAAATTCACGATAACCATCACCTAGGCACGCACGCATACACACGCAACTCACACATTTTAGGATTTAAAAGGATAGGAAAACATCGAGATTGCGGTAACCGTGTTTTCATGGAAGTCGGGGGGTGCCTAACACATTCCCCTCGCTTAAGCAAGCCCCCGAACTCTATGAATCTCGGTTCACAGACCAATTAATTTGGAGTCACATATGAGCCAGCGATTACGAAAATAAAATTCGAATGAGTTGGTACATCTATTTTCAAATATACCAACTGGCGACTCTGGTTAATTGGCTCATTAAAAAATCGGCCTTTCGAAACCCCGTCGACACTAAGCCGACCCTTTTCAAAAAATAACATCTTAATCTAAAGGCTAAAATTGGAAAGGGATTTTAATTTAATTTTAATAATTATAAAAAACGAAACGACAAATCCCGGCGTCGACAATATTTATCATTAAAAGGATTGAATTAATTGTTAAATAAATTTATAATCAAATAAAGATAAATTATGAACTTATAAAATTAGTATAAATATATTGGGATTATATTTAATTCTGAAATACTTATGTACATCTATAGAGAAAATATTTACAGTTTATTAGTAAATGATTTATTTTATTTAATTCCTGGACTGAAGTGCAATTACAATTATTTAGTGGAATTAATTGTAATTAATATTTATTTAGTATATTATTATTAAATAATAATATATGAATAAGTATTGGAGTTAGAATAAGAATCACTTAGGATCCTCATCCTAACATAATATGAATAAATTTTATTAAAGAGATAATGATCAATAAGGATATAAATATATCATTGATTAGATACGTAAAAAAAATCTATTATATATACTAAAATGCAGTACATAACACCGTTGCTTGACAAGTGGCTTTCTCACAATGAAACATATGTCTTACATATTTAATACCCTCAATCCTTACTACAATTTTGGGAATTTACTCCACTTTTTGTAATTTTCTAATATTATACCTTTTATATAATTATACCATTCATATAGCTTACTTCCCAAATTACTAACCATAATTACCCATTAAATCTGGCTTTTGGAATTTTAAAATTTTATATACCATTTATAATATTATATTTTACATTATATCATACATATTATTATTAACAATATTATATCACACACAAATAATAACAAAATTATTTTTATAATGTATGGTATAATCTACACGATCACTACAAATTTAAATTTAATTATGTTCAAACATAATTATTATATCCTAAAAACAAAATCAATACATATCTAAATTGTTTTGATAATCTCAAGTGCTCTGTTAATCTCAATTGCAAAAATATTATCATTACTAATTTAATTATATTATAGCGTAATATTATACCATTTATTTACACTTATATAACAACATTAATTATATTACAACATAATATTATACCATTTATCTCAATCCCACGTTAAATCTAAACTTAAGCCACGTGTCGCTCTATGATGAAACATTGCCGGAAATGTTACTCGCAGCTTGCACTTTCAGTGAAACCTTAATACAACCATTTTTTTAATTATTTCATATATACAGAATAATTCACACACATCTTAATTCGATATACATATCACATCTCACAATTGGATATTTCTATATTTTTCTGGCTTTCAAAAATCAGATCATACTCACCATAAAAATAATTATTTTTACATTCAGACTATTCTCACAGACAATAAAATTATTTTAACTCATACAATTCACGCCTATGTATTAAACTTTTAAAATTTAATTTTATCTCTCAAAAAAAATAATATTAATTCCATAATTACACAATAAAATATGTAATATTATCTCATCATTGGGCTTTAGAACTTTATTTACAAAAAAAATTCATGCATAATTTAAAAAAAATTTAAATTCCTTAATCAGACAATTTTTTTTTTTAATATTATCTCATAAATACAAATCTAAACTGATATTATATCCCAAAATTGCATCAATTCTAAATTGATATTATATTCCATAATTTTATTTTTATATTATCTCAAATTGATTGGTAATTAATCTAAATAATTTTTAATTTTTTTTTTAACAAAACAAATAATCCCGCCGCAACGCGCGGGGTTGTATCTAGTTATTATTCTAAATCAAAGAAAAGACCGAATAACGTATACTCTCACACTTCTCTCACAATTCAACTCCAATTCCGCAACTCCTAATGAGACCCCCGACCAACCACATAGCTCCTCTTTTTAGTGATAAGGAACAAATCCAACCCAATACAGTGATAGACTCTTCTTGGTGGCTTTTGCTGCCTTCAAAAAAAAAAAAAAAAACTGAGCTATTTGCATTGAGAAACACTGGGACACAAAACTGAGCTACTCATTTTTTTTTGTTTTGAAACAATGAAATAATTCCCTCCATGGAATCTGTAGTTATTCCATTCCAATGAGGAGTACTAACTACTAATTGACAATTAATATAAGTAAGATATATTACAAATATACAAATATTTACAAAAATTTTGATAAAAATTCTATAAAGGTTTATCACTTATTTTATAGAGTATTTATAAGTTATTTTTTAAAAGTCTTTAAAAAATTTTAAAAGTCATTAAAGTCTACGAATTCAAAAAAAGTCTGTCACCAATTTTTTTTTTTTTTTTTTTAAATCTTAATTAAATACACACTCCTAACAAAAACCAATAAAATTAGGTCATAAATTTGGAGTAACTAAGGGAAATACGATTTAATGTGCTAATATGATTTTCGGATTAGGGAATTCCTATTACATAGTTGCATCCCTCATTTTCTTTTCTATCTTAGTGGGGCCCACGTAATTGGAGGCTAAGTTTTATAGTAGCCATGGTTTTCCAGGGATTTGAAGGACCCACTTCTTTTATCTAAGAATAAATATAAACACACAACAATTAATTATTTAATTATTTTAGGTATATGAGATTTTAGGATTTAACTTTGGCGAAGTCAAAATTGTAAAAATTCCATTAAAACTAGAAGACAAAAAAAATATTATACCAAATATTATATCCATCTACACTGTTAAAAAGTAGAGTATGTCATTAAAATTTATATTATATCCTACTTTTAAATGATATAAATAAATATAATATTTAATATAATATTTAAGTGTTATGTATGTAGACTTGTCTAAGAACACAAATTCACGCACTAACTCCCAATTGAAGCACGAGTTGCATGTGCATGAGGCGATTTATTCGCTTAGTTATAAAAATACAAGCAATACAATATAAATTGAATATATTCGGGTAGGGTTTTCAAAAGATAATTAGTGAACGATTATAAATTTTTACGGTAATTAATTGAATTTTTAGGATTTTCAAAAGATATTGAATTAGTATTTTTGGTCAATATTAAGCTACATAAGAATTGAATGTAGTGATTATCATTATAGAAATAGATTTTTCCCCCTGTAATAATTAGTTAATTATTTATTAATTAGTGTTTATATTGTACATATTGGCAATCTAAAAAGAATTATATCGGAATATCCTGGTTTTAATTTAGTAGTAATAATGGATTTTAATTTAGTTATGGTACTAATTTGGAAAGAAATCTATTATTAGTACTCAGCTAAATTTTCCACTAATATTAATACAATTAAACCTCATAAGATAAAACTTATGGTATTGATGTATTTGAATTTAGTTTAGGAAACTATTTTAGTAAGAAATTCTCGACTAGTATTAATACAATTATGGTGATATATTAAGATTTCAAATATTTTGAATTTAAATATAGTCATATTACCAATTTAATTAGTAAGAAAAGTGTTGAATCAACTATAGAGTGGAATAGAGTTTGTCTTTATAAGTATGCTTTTTATAATATTCTGTGCAAAACACATTTTAATTTGTTTTTAGGAAATTAAATTAGAGATAACTCTGCTATAATTAATATTAGTGTTGGATTAAAAAATTATAAATGTTAGACGTACTATTTATAAAGTTGGTGAATATGTTTAAATTAAAAAATATTAAGAATAATAAAACTTTGTCATTAATATTATGATTAAAAATTAAATGACTTAGGAAGGTATTTATATAGACGCTTAGGGGCTGTTTTTGTTATTGGGCTGAATTGCACTTACCGAATAAGACAGAATCATTAACCTTGTTTGGTTTGAAAAGTAAAAGTCTGACATACTCTGAATGGTCCTGTAAAAGTACTGACCGAATAAGCATTCCATGGCAAACAACTGAATGACTTTTTTACTTGTTTATCCATATTGCAATCTGTGGCACCAAAGTTAAGCAGCAAGAGAGAAAAAAAATGATGTTTGCACAAAAAAAAAATGAAAAAAGACAGAGATGCATAAGTATTAAAGGGGTTGCAGTAAAATATAACGAAAAGGAATGGAAGACGTAAAGCATGAAAAAAATTAATATAAAGTATTTTTTGAAATATTAAAAATTAGTGATATTAAAATAAAACACTTTTGTATACTTTTTTTTTAGAGTTAAAATAAGAATAAAGTCTGAGAATAAATAAAAAAAAATTAAAGTATGAATATGAAAAAAATAAATTAAATAATTTAAAATATTACATCCACCTCAATATTTAAAAAATAAGTATGAATTTTTTTCTTATACATATTTTGGATTTTTATTCTTTCATGTGTTAAACAAAACTGCATCTTAAAATTTTCAAGTATACTCATTTTAGACAATTTTAATGGTTAAAATAAAAAAATACTGTCATTCAGTTACTTTAGACGAATCAGTTAACAAATAGATTTTTTTATTCAGTATTCAATTTTGATCAGATTTCTGTTTTATTTAGTTCATCCAGCCATTCAAAACTTTTCATTTAATTTTATCAAACAATACTGTAGTAAGGGATATATTGACGCTACTAAGAGATATAGAATAGCAAAATGACTATTGTCTCCTTTAACTCCAATTAATGACTAGAGGGTGAGGTGGTTTTATCCTTTTGTATTATGATAAACTTCAATAATTTTAAAATTGAAGATTGATAAAATAATTCGTGATGCTCAACGGCTCTAGAAAACATTATAAATTAATTTAAGAATCTGATTACTTATACTTAATATGTTCCCAGAAAATATTCTAATTTGATTTTGTGACCTTTTTAGATTTAAAATTGATATAAAATTATTCTATTTTGTTGAATATTATGATAAATATTGTAAATTATTTATAAATAGACAAAAAAAAAATCAATGAATTTGTTTTAAATTTTAGAAATTTTACGATTTGACTTCTTTAAAAAATAAATGGGGTTGTCTTGATAAATTAACAAGCATGGGAAGGGGGTCCTCCGTTATGTGCCAACATTAGCAAGTCGAGGATGGCTTTTAATTGATATTGAAGTACCACAATATAAACTGAGCTTTTTCTTGTGTAAATGAAAAAAAGAAGTCAATTTGGATAGATGACTTAATACCTCATTGGTATACTATGTAAAGTGTATGTTAAGCATATTTGTTTTATAACAATTTAATTTTTTTATTATGCGTTAATAAATAAATTATAAACGTAATTAAACACCCAAAGTACGGCATTATACCATGAATTCTTAAGAATAAATAAGTTATTTAAATATAAATTTTTATAAAAATATATCTAATAAATTTGAGAAATAAGTATATATCAAGGATTCTTAAGAGTAATTAAGCTTGCATAATACCAGGAGCAGATCTAAGTGGGGAAAATTGATCCCACTGAATTGTGTGGAATCAACACGTGGCCTGTGTGGTGAGTAAAGTTGGAAGGAGTCAAACTAAAATAAAAGAAGAATAAACATCTTTTGGTGTTATATTTTTGGTTTGCTAGTGGCCAATGCTATTTTCAATTTCACTTTTCATGTTCCCTTTCCCTTTTCCCAAAATTCCAAACCCAAAACTTTTTCTTATCTTTTCCTTTTCTTTTTTCTAGCAGCCTCTCAGCTTTCCACTTTCTCTCTATTTCTAAACTCAAAATTCTTTCTGGCAGTAATGCTGGCAGCTCCATCATGGATAAGGGCGTCAATTTCACCAATTATTTTTGCACATAGTCTTTTATCTATCATCAAAAGCAGTTGCTCTCTGATCGTGTTCGTATGAACTCTTACTTCAACTCCATCTTCAAGAACGAAAGCCATTTTTTGAGAAAAATACTAGTAGATAATATTCATATATTATTTCATATCTATATTTTTGTGTATAATTTATGCGTTAAGTAGTTTTATAAATTTAACAATTGCTTTGAGATTTTTTGTAATTACTTGTAATATATATATATATTTTTTGTAATTGCTTGTGAATTTTTGTAACTAATAAAAATGAGCCTATCATTTAATAATTTTAAATAATGAAGTCTTAAATTTGACCTCACTAACTTTACAAGTTGAATTCGCCCCTGATGTTGTGTGTCCTTATTCTTCTTGACACTATTAAGATTCAAGTGATAAAAAGAAGAAACGGTTAAGTAATTTTATGTGCACAAATTATGCACAAAAATTGTGCACCAACACTATTATATAGTTTTTCTCTTGTTTGTGTATAACTGTTTGTGCATAATATGTTTACATATAACTACTGGAATGATTGTGTGTGTGTGTGTGTGTGTGTGTGTGTGTGTGTGTGTATAGGGGAATTATTTATAACCAAAGGGAGATGTGAGCATTTATTCATCCAACTTAATCTTAGCCATCCATTATAATATCCAATGGCCTAGGGAGTTACTTACCGTACAATTGTTTGTAGGATTGCCACATAATAGTTATGCAGTATACAGTCCACATAAATATTGCCCATAATACCCTATAGAGCCAAAATAAAATAAAAATTAAGGGGTACCGCACAATAGTATAAGAGATTTTTTTTCTTTGGAACACTACTTTGGCACGTATAAGAGCAAAAAATAAAATAAAATAAAGGAGTATCGCACAATAGTTATGCGGTACCCCGTAATTTTTTTTATTTTTTTTACTTTGGAGCACTACTTTGGTACGTGTTAGAACAAAAAAATAAAAAATTAGGTGCGGTAGTTGTGCAGTACCCTGTATTTTTGTTGTTGTTATAAGTACCAAAGTAATGCTTCAAAGCAAAAAAATAAAAATAAAAAAATAATAAATTAGGGGGTACCACCCAATAGTTGTGGGGTACCTTGTAAAATTTTATTTTTTATTTTGTTTTGGAGCACTACTTTGGTACGTATTAGAGCAAAAAAGAAACAAATTTAGGCGGTATCCCCTAATTTTATTTTTTTACTCTAATACGTACCAAAGTAGTGCTACAAAGCAAATACACACACACACACACACACACACACACACAAATGAGCCTGGCCTTCTTTAAATATATTAGTCTGCATCATCATGCAAATAAATTGACAGAGCTTACCATTATAGTTTGTTTTCTTACTATATGTTCCGAGTGAAGGAAATTTCGTGAAATGAAAATCCATTCACAAAAATTGAATGTATAACAACGTGAACATACCATATTTACATAAAAGCACAAAGGCAATAATCACAACAATAGGAAAAACAAAAAAGATTACCTAATTTAGGAAAAACCATAGTTTCACAAAGATAACATATACATAACATTGCAAATTCCCTTGGGGAAGCAGTGGCATCGATCTTTCATCATCTTGGAAACCGTTTTCGCACTTCCTTCAAGGGTTAACTTTGTGTATTTCCTTTTAGCTGTTACTTTAAACGAATCACTTGTGTCTTTAAAAGATGAGCTCAATTCACCTTTACATTCTTTAGGATGTACATACGGTTTGTGCATGTGAGTTCATGTATAAAATTAGGTTTCACATTTAACTTAATAGATTTAATGAACTAAAGTGAATAATACGGAAATAAATGAATAACAAATAATGACCATCGAACAAATGAACAACGAACGAATAATGAAAACCCCGAAAAATGTTTCATTATGAATTCCAAGGCAGAAGGCTCGTGGGGCAACTCATTTTGGGAATCAATTGAAGGATTAGATTGGTGGCTAGAAGAATCGAGTGAAATGAGCATTACCCAGGTAGTTGTATTCTGGGAATTTTTCTATTACTAAGGGTATTTCTGAAATTTTTCTAGAATCACATGCCTGGCACATGACCCCTTTGCCAGGAAGCTCTATAAATAGCTCTTCATCTCATAGGAAGAGGGACTGTTGGACTTTAGAGAACTTTGAAGCTACAAGAAGAATTCTCTTTGAACTTGTTGGCAATTCGGAATTGAGTTATAACTTTGAGACACTCGTGATTAAACTTGGACCCTCAAAGTTGAACTCGGATTCCCTTAAAATCTAACACTTGATAAAGGCTCTCGAACACTAGCAATTATGCCGAAACCATGAGAGTTCTGCCTTATGTTACTTGAGTAATTGCTCACCGATTCTTCTCCCCTCTCCAATCTCCCAATTGATTCTGTATTCTTCACAGATTTTTTGCCTCCTAGATCATGACAAAACCCTAACCCTAGTGAGATACGAGATTCTCTCGCCTACATTCTTTTGTCAACTCTGTTGGGGATGTGAGAATTTTTGAAGGGTATGCCCACAACTCGAATTGGGATAGCTATGAGAAGAATTTCATCAATAGCGAGCATAACTTCACCATAATTTAAGGCAAGAAGATTTAGACACACCTGTCCTTAAGGATACTTCTGACAGTAATTTTGTTTCTCCAATGGCTGACCAACGACAAGCCAACAATGTGCAAGGAGGTGTTAAAAGGCAGGGTGATGAGGCTGGGGGAGAGCAAATTGATAGGAATAATGTGTAGATGATGGAGATGATGAAGAGCATGATGACGGAGGTGTAAAGGCAGCAGGATGATATGACTACCTTCGGACAACAGATTATGCAAGTTCCAACCTTTAAAGCTATGTTTCCAGGAAGCTCACAACAACAGCAAGGGGAAACAAATGAAAGTAATAAGAGTCAGCAAAATGTGCCTCCTGTAACGGAAGCCCAACAAACCTTAGTTATCAATCTTGAACCCCAAAGTAGCGGTGATGGACTATAGCGAAGGGCAGAAGTGAGTCCTACCCAACAATAAATTTTTTCGATTAATCTGGTGTTATTCACACAGTGAAAATGCCAACCACCCTAACTCATAGTTGAACCAACAACAAATCCTATATGATGCTAGTGTTTGTCAGCAAGTTTCTATACCACCTACACCCCAAATGAATCAGTACGTGGTTGCATCCCAGAAAGCCCCAGTGTCTGGTCATTATGTGACAAAAGAGGATATGATGGATGTAATCACTTGTAGAATTGGATTTCAACCCACCATACCCGGTGCATGTGAGAAGGTAACCATATCCTGTAGGATACATCGAGCACCCGCCATAATTCCCTAAGTATAATGGGGAGAAAGGGAATGCTAAGGAACATATTACACATTTTGTGGAGTTTATGTCTCCTTGGTTAGTATCCGATGAAGTAAGAAATCATAATATTTTGTTAAGGGAATTTAACAAGAAGCTCACTGATAGTGCCTTCAGCTGGTATTACAATTTGGATAATGGGTCAATTCAAGACTAGGATGATATGAAGCTTCAGTTTTTTAAGAAGTTTTTTTATGTTCAAAAACAAGTGACAATCGTAGAGTCGATGAGAATAAAACTATAGTCGATTGAGGAATTGTCTGACTATGTTGACAGATTTCAGGCTCAAGCACAGAAGTGTGTGAACCAATTGAAGAGAAGAATTTGGTGAGTATATACAACAATGGCGCCCTGGATACCTTTAAGCCCCACCGATCACCAAAGCTCATGACTCATTTGTGACACTTTCTACTTTTGCACAAGATTTGGGAGGAATCGTATCGGTGCCAATGAGTCATTCAACTAGCACCTGGAAGGGGTAAAAGGACGAAAATTGTGGCTTTGGCAGATTCCCAGCAAAAGCCACAGGGGGATAAGAAGGAGAAAACCGAGAAAAATGACAGAAGAAAGGATAAGCCATGGGATTACTCAAAGTTGCCAGTTCCAAGGCCTATCACGTATAGTGAAAAGGCTTTTAGAAATTTGTATGAACAATGAGTAGAGCATGGAGTCATGAAGCCTCTAAGAAGCAAAGTGGTAGTAACAGAAGAGATGAAGAACAAATCGGATTTTTGTGTGTTTCACCAGTACACGAGACATTCTACTATGGATTGTTACAACCTAAGGAGGATATACCATGAAAAGTTAGAGGCAGGCGAAATTAAGCTAGGCAAGGAAACAGTGTGCTATTGGTTAAAATTGAAACTATTTATTTATATTTTATTTTACTAGATAAATTATGATCTTGAATTCATTTGAATGAATAACGTGCAAGCATACAGGGTTAACAAGTAATAAAGTGATAATAAAGTCGATCCCACGAGGAATTAGTTCTAACGGTTTCCAAGTACTGATTTATCATCAAACCAATCTTAGTTATACATTTGATTGAATAAAGGAAATAAAATGTAAATGGACATAACAAAAATTAACATTTAAACTACGGAAGAAATTAAAGATATGTGAATCTAAGACTGCAATTTTCCCCAACATGCCATTTTCATCTCCTAACTCTCTTCTTAGTCTTACGGTCACGACGAATTGTCAACCGAGAATACGATAGTACTTATAGGCATTTTTCGATAACCAAATAAGCATATCACATCCAAACCTATCCCATTGGACAGAATTCAGACAATAACAACCCAAGCAAAATAATTCGTTATATCTCTATGAGAACTAACACAAGCAGGGTTTTTAAGCACAAATTCTTACAAAGCTACACGCGACATATAGGTATATGTCTATCCTGTACACAAATTATGCATATTGTCCGAAGAACAATTATACAACACATGCTATCATATTTAGGTCAAAACTTATAATCCATCTTCCGATTTCATACAAGTTTCCAAAGTGGTTACAAAGCCAAGCAATTAAACATTAAGCACAAAATATGATAAACTCACTTATATGGCTTTAACCAACAAATGGTCAACCAAGAACACTATAGTACTTATACAAGTATAACCAAGTCTAAATAATCCACTATATTTCTATGAGAATTAACATTAGACAAGGATTTGAAGCTTAGATTCTTAACTGGTTACACATGGCATATACACAAATTATGCAGTCCAATGTAAAACAAACACAATCATATGTTATCACATTTGGGTCAATCCTATACTCCGTTTGTCAATTTCATATAGGAATCCACTCCAATTAATTAACCAAGTAATTAATACATGAAGAATTAAATATGATAATCCAATCAATGGTGCCAATCAAGAGAGAGAAAATCAATTCAAACAACAATTTTGGTTCTAAAACAATACTTAGATTCCAATGAGAGAAGTATTGCCAATATTCATAAAAGTCCATTAAGAAATCCAATATCAATGTTAATACAAAGACAAATAAGAGTATAAAAGAGAAAACTTGTGTCACACAAGCTCCCAAGCTCTTAACTCCATCAATCAATGGCTTCCATCCATGGCTCTTGGATGCTTTTCATTTTCTTCATTGATTTATTCCAAAAATTGAAGGTTTCGGGCTCATGAATCTAAGGTATAAAGGTTTCCTATGGTAGAAAACTTCCTCCCCCCTTCTTCCCTTAGCCCTAGCCTTCTCTCTCTCACCCCAAATGAAAAAAGAATGAAAAGATATGATATTAGGGCTGAAAAACTAGACAAAAAAGCTGATATGCCGACCTACTACAGTGCATCATCGCGGTGGTAGTAGGTAATCGCTGCAGCTGCTGAACCCTGTTGTTTATGATTTTTTGTATTAGTGCCACGACGCTCGTTTTGAGCGCTGTGGCGGTGGCCCTTTTTTGCAAAATTACCAAAATGCCATCTAACTATAATTTTTCTACAAAATAAAATAAAAAATAAATTAAATACATATAATTACTATAAATAACCTAAAACATAATTAAAACACATAAAACTAATAACTACATTTATAACAATAATAATAATAAATACACATAACTTAATATAAAACACGTAAAAGTAATATAAAACATAATTTGCAACAATAACATTAAAAACACATAAAAAATAACTAAAATGCTAAATAAATCACAAAAATCAATAAGTCCAAAAGTATTCAATATATAGGTTTATAACCAGTCATCACGTGCATGAAAAACCATTGCCCAATCATAAAGGTAATGAAACATATAACACCATTGTTTATAGTGGATCAACGACAGTAAGAAAAGTTAAGATAAAAAGTAGAGAGGTGCCAGAAGAAGTTGAAGAGATCCTTGAGCCGAGATTACAGGTGACGGCTCTGATGAAGGGGATCAAGTTCCAAAGTTTTTTTTTTCTTTTTCTTTCTATAACCCAATAATCAAGGCTATAGAAACACAAGAGGTGTGCATGGTACCAAACAAGAGTTTTGTCAGAATGATGGAACAGTAGGAGAATAAAATCTCCTTCTCTAAGGTAGAAAGGGAAGTCAAATATCCACATAACAGGCCATTATATGTGAGGGTAGTAATCAATGGAATGGAAGTCAGGAGAACATTTATAGACAATGGGGCATCTGTAAACATAATGCCATACAGGGTGTTCCAACAGTTGGGATTGTCAGAGAAAAAGCTCATTAAGGGGAAAACAAATATAACAGGGTTTGCTAATTAATGCACCAAAACTCTTGGCCATGTAAGAGTGGATATGCAGGTGGGGAAGATAAGAGGACCTGTGACGTTTCATGTGGCAGAGATAGATACGACTTTGGGAGGCTGTCATTAACGGTACTAAAATTAAAACCTTAATTATACTCTATGAACATAGAATTCAATATAATGACAACCAAGGGTTGTTCCCACATAGAGTAATATTATTTTCAATTTATCATAATATTTCTAGTAGTAGATAAAAGTAAATAATAAAGAGAGGGTTTTGTATTAATTATAATTAACTAAATGAACGTGAGTAAATTAATAAGATTAATCAATAAATTAAAACTTCAGTTCTTCGGTTCAATCTCACCCTTACGATTAATAATTCAATCAATCAGAATATATTTCTATACTTTCATGAAACTAATAACCCTATGTAACAACAAGCTCTGCTACCCAAAATTTTCCTTCATTTTAATCTAGTAAAACAAGTTCTTTATTAGATTATAATCATTATACAACGTAGAACAAACTCTTTAAATTTAATATAATGGAAGCATTAATATCAAGAAAATTAGATTATCCTAAGCAACAATCTCATAAGCTTGGACTGTTTAACTTATATCATAATAACTATAGTAATAAACAAAAGCTTGACTACAATCATCTATCACAATTCACTATCAACTATTATGAGCAATATCAATTACACGTAATATAATTCATAAATCTAGTAATTGATAATAATTTGATCAATCTAACAAGCTATAATCAAACCAATCACATTTAATATCAAATAAGTAATTAAAACATATTATCACGAATAATTTCATATAAGGAAGAATAAATAATATTACTAAATTGATTTAACCATTAACTGCAATCGGGTTCGAAATCCCCTTGAACTGAATTGAGGAACTTAGACTATTAAGCTATGCACAATAATCTCTCTAAATGAATGAATTTGTGTATCTCCCTCAATTACAAAGCTTTAATGGTAGTTGCTATCAACGTTGAAATAGGAAGTGCGACTAGTAGAGAAGAAAGATTAGCTTTGGTTTGGGATAAAAGCAGTCCTGTTCAGTGACAAAAGAATAAGAGAGAGACTAGAGAGCTACATGCGGGAAGTAAAAACTAAGAGCAGAAGTGGGAATTTTTTTTCCTACCATTACTCTGTTTACAATCCTTAAATTCATGTAGATTCTTTAAAAAGGGAGATAATTATTTCTTGTAAAAATATAAAAACATAAATACATAAATAAATAAAAATAGTTAGGAGTCCAATAACCCGTGCATATATTATTTTACAAAAATATAAAAAAATAAACATAAAAATTTAACTAGCAAATTAATTTAAATTAATGACTTTTATTTTTTAATTAGAAAAATTTCAGCTTTGGCTAACCGAGAATATACATAATGTTCAAACAAAATTTGAAATTAAAGTACATAAATTTAAAGGAGTGACATTAATTTAACGAATTATTATTTTCATAAGGAAAAATAATATTTTTACAAATATCTCACTCATATGAAGGTGTCTCTATTTAATATTATTCATGTAAGTAGAGTTTTGCAAAAATATTAATTCTTTTAATTTACTCTTTGTTTTGGATCAACAATAGTAATACAACTAACCAGTAGTAATACAACACGTGTTGCTTATTTAGATTAGAGAGATTAGGCTTCGGTTGGATATGAGCGTGGGAGTGGAAAACATCTGAGCGAGAGTGGGAAAGAAGGGGAAGGGGGAATGGGAAAAACTGTGCCTTATTTAGGATTATGATTTTATTTTTTTTATTTTTTAAGGGAATAAATGTTATTATATTATTATTTTTAAGTTTTTATATATTTAATTAGGGTTAAATTAAATTGATCCTTTTTAGATCTTATAGCGACGGTATTACGGTCACCTTTTTTTTTTTTATGTAGCAGCTAATTAGGTGCCAATCTCATGCTTTATTTATGGCGACGGTACTACAGTCGCCTTATGTTTTTTAATTGTAGATATCCAGCCTAATCTATACTGATGGGATATAAATATCCGTCGTGTTATGGGTCCTATAGCGACGGGACTATGGTCACCTTATGTTTCTTAGTAACAGATATTTGGTGCTAGTCTTCCCGCCTTGTCTATTCCGACAGGGTATAAATACCCGTCGAGTCATGGATCCTATTGCGACGGTACTACAGTCGCTTTATATTTTTTAGTAGCAGATAATTGGTGTTAGTGTTCCTGCCTAATCTATAACGACAAGGTATAAATACTCGTCAGCTTATGGGTCATATGGCGATGAGTTTTAGCATTGGTCGCCGTATCGCCTTTTTCTTGTAGTATTCGTTGCTCGAGTTTGAGTTATTTGTTTTTATTTATATAGTTTATCTTTATTTTGCTTGAGGACAAGCAAAGATTTAAGTTTGGGGGTATTTGACGATTGATTTTTATACCTAGTTATTGAATACTTTTGAACTTGATAATTTTGTGAATTCTTTAATATTTCAGATTATTTTATGTGTTTTTATGTTATTATTGTAAATTATGATTTAATATTAGTTTTATGTGTTTTATTTGCATTTTAGGTAATTTATATTATCTCTATATATTTTATGTATTTTAATTTTATAGGAAAATATAGCTGATAGGGTCATTTTGGTAATTTCCACCAAATCCACCGCCGCAGTGGTGCCCTGTTACCGCCGTAGCGGTAATACAAAACTCAAAAATCAGAACAGGCCAATGCCACAACGATCCATACCAGTGCCACGATGCTCAAAGGTTCTGCCAAAAAAAATTATAACTACTGCCACAACGGTGCCTTGCTACTACTGCGGTGGTGCACTGTTATGTGTGGGTTTTTTGTTTTTAAGTCCAGTTTTCAGCCTTAATTTTCATAATATTTCATTTTTCTTTTTCATTTGGGCTTAGAGTGAGAGGCTAGGGCAGAGAAAATAAATGAAGGAAGGTGGTTTTCTTTCTTGGGAGACCACTATACCTTTGATTTCTTAAACCCAATCCCTCAATTTTTGGAAAGTCAATGAAGAAGATGAAGAGCAAGCAAGAGAGCATACTTGAAAGCCATTGATGGTTAGAGATTGAAGATTGAAGCTTAGGTGACACAACTTTACTCTTCTTTCTTATTTATCTTTGTATTTCATTTTATTGTGATTTCTTGTTAGTTATATAATGAATATTTGCTAACTTTTTTTTTACATTGGAATCTAGGTATGAAATGGAAAACAATATGGATTTGAGTTGATTTTGTCTCTCTTGATTGGCACCATATGGATTGGTTTGTCATAGTAGTGCTTCATGTATTAATTAATTGCAAGTGATTGATTTATGGAATGTATATGAAATTGAAAGATGGATTATAGGTTTGGACCTAAATATGATAACATGTGTTATGTATTTGTTCTTAGGAACGAATGCATCATTTGTGTGTAGGATATACATATACCTACATGCCACGTGTAACCAATGCGAGAATCTGTGCTTAAAAACCTTACTTGTGTTAGTTTTCATAGAAATATAGTGAATAATCAACTTGAGTTATTCTTGTCAGAATTCTATCGAATAGGATAGGTTTGGATGGGATATGATTATTTGGCTATCGAAAGATGCCTACAAGTACGATCGTATTCTCGATTGACAATTCGTCGTGCCCGTAAGATTGAGAAGAGAGTTAAGAGATAAAAATGACGTGTTGGGAGAAATTACAGATTTAGATTCACCTATCTTAAACTGCTTTCTAGTTTAATTGTTAATTTGTGTTATGTCCATTTACATTTCTTTTCCTTTACTCAATCAGATGTTTAACTAAGATTGACTCGATAGACATTAGTATTTAGGAAACTTTTAGAACTAATTTCTCGTGGGATCGACTTTTACTTTCACTTTATTACTTGTTGACCGTGTAAGCTTGCACGTTATTCATTCAAATGAATTCTAGATCAGAATTTAACTAATATATAAAATATAAATAAACAGTTCTGATTTCAACCAACAACGTCCTAACTACCCATTTTCGTATGAAACACAGTTACACTTAACACGTACAACAAGCCTTTAAACCCCAAGGTTACCCCAAATGGATGAGTTTTGTGTCATGAGGGTTTGTAGTGAATTTACCCATAAAATTCTAAAAATAACCCTAAAAATAAATCCTAATGTAAAAACCTAAATCCCTTCCCCCACACTTGAAACTTACATTGTTCCTAATGTAAAGTAAAATGCAAAGAAAATGCACAAATAAACATAAAAAGAGAAATGACAAGAAATGTAAATTTGGTTTCTTAGGTTCCCTCCCAAACAACGCATTTGTTTAACGTCATTAACTGGACTCAATCCTGATTAATCCAAGCAAACTGGATCTGCTAAATCCAAAACTTCCACATTCTCTACTTGAAAATCTTTATAAAAATGTTTAAGTCGATGACCATTCACCTTAAAAACTTTTTCTATTTTTGGGCTTTGAAGTTCCACTACACCATAAGAAAAAATATTAGTAATAACAAAAGGACCAACCCAACGAGAACACAACTTACTTGGAAAAAACTTATGCAGTAAGTGATAAAGCAAAACTTTTTGTCCAACAATAAAGTTCTTCCTTGAAATCTTCTTATCATGAAAAGCGTTGTCTTTTCCTTGTATATTTTAGAGTTCTCATATGCTTCATTCCTCAACTCCTATAGCTCTTGTATCTGTAACTTCCTATGTTCTCCAGCTCCAACCATGTCCATGTTACATTGTTTAATTGTCCAAAAAGCCTTGTGCTCTAATTCCATAGTAGATGACAAGGTTTACCAAATACCAGCCTATAAGGTGACATACCTATAGGAGTTTTGTAAGTAGTTCTATAAGTCCAAAGTGCATCTTCTAACCTTTAGCTCCAATTTTTTTTATTTGGTTTGACTACTTTCTCCAAAATGGATTTGATTTCATAGTTGGATACCTCAGCTTGGCCATTACTTTGTGGATGATAGGATGTAGAAACCTTATGCATCACATTATATTTCTTGAACAACGCTTTTAGCATCTTATTGCAAAAATATGTTCTTTTATCACTAATGATTGCCCTTGGAGTTCCAAACCTGACAAATAAGTTAGACTTGACAAAATCTACAACTTTAGAATCATCAGTTCGGGTGGCTTTCACTTCCACCCATTTGGAAACATAATCAACAACTAAAAGAATATAAATATTACCAAAAGAAATAGGAAATGGTCCTATAAAATCAATACCCCAAACATAAAAAATGTTAATAATTAGAATAAGCATTTGTGGCATTTGATTCCTACTCGATATATTATCTGTTCTTTAACAATTTTCACATGATTTACAAAATAGATAAGAGTCTGTAAAAATAATTGGCCAATAGAAACCACATTTCAAAACCTTATGAGCTGCTTTTTTAGGCCCAAAATGTCCTTTACAAGCATAAGAGTGACAGAAAGTTATAATAGATAAAAACGCATTATTAGGCACACATCTTTTAACTATATTGTCAGCACAAAATTTTCACAGATATGGGTCGTCCCATATATAATATTTGGCCTTACTCTTAAGCTTTTCTTTTTGGAATTTAGAGAATTTATTAGGAATATAGGCACTTACTAAGTAATTCACAATATTAGCGTACCAGGGTAGTGTCTTATCAACGAAAAATAGATACTCATTTGGAAAAGAATCATGCAATGGTTGTGCCTGATCCTTAATCAATCTATTCAAATGATCTGCCACCAAATTATCTATTCCTTTCTTGTTTTTAATCTCTAAATTAAATTCTTGTAGCAGTAAAATCCATCTAATGATCTTCAGTTTAGATTCCTTCTTGGTTAGGAAATACTTGAGAGCAACATGGTCAGAATAAACTACAACTTTAGTACCAAGCTAATAAGATCTAAATTTGTCTAAAGTAAAGACAACAAATAAAAGCTATTTTTTAATTGTAGAGTAGTTAATCTAAGCAACATTTAAAGTTCTAGAAGCATAGTAAATGACATAAACAGCTTTGTCAATTCTTTATCCTAAGATAACCCCTACTGCATAGTTGATGGTGTTACACATAATCTTAAAAGGTAAATTCCAATTTGGTGGATGTATCACCAGTGCAGGGGTTAATAGTTTCTTCAATTTGTCAAAAGCCTCATTGCACTCATGATTAAACTAGAACTCCACACCTTTTTACAGCAACTTACACAATAGGAAAGCTATCTTAGAGAAGTCATTTATAAATTTGTGATAGAACCCTGCATGACCAATAAAAGAACGAATCTCCTACACATTTACAGGATAAGGTAAGGTAAAAATAGTTTCTATCTTAGCCTTATCCACTTCTAATCCTTTAGCTGAAACTACATATCCAAGTACTATACATTGTTCTACCATAAAATGACACTTTTCCCAATTAAGAACAAGATTAGCTTCTAAGCATTCATCTAGTACATGAGTCAAATTATGCATTCAAAGAATCACCATGAATTGTGAAGTCATCCATAAATAGTTCAATGCAATTTTTAAGACGATCGAAGAATATACTTACCATGCATCTTTAAAAAGTACTGGGCGCATTGCAAAGTCCGAAGGAAATCCTACGGTATGTAAATATACCGAATAGGCAGGTGAAGGTGGTTTTTTCTTGATCTTCTGGTGCAATCACAATTTGGTTATAACCTAAAAAACCATCTAAAAAACAATAATAAGTATGGCATGCTAGTCTTTCTAACATCTTATCAAAAAAAGGGATAGAGGAATGATCTTTTCTAGTTATCGCATTTAATTTTCTATAATCAATATACACTCTCCATCTTGTTTGCATACGTGTGGCACCAACTCATTATTGTCATTATGAATTAAAGTTATACCATATTTCTTTGGAAATACCTGTACTAGACTCACTTATTGACTGTCTGTCTGAGATGGGGTAGATTATACCCGCATTGAGCAATTTTATAACCTCTTTTTTTACTACCTCCATCATGGGTGGATTCAATCTTCTTTGAGCTTCTCTATTTGGTTTATCTCATTCTTCCAAAAGAATGCAATGCATACACACAGTTGGACTTATACCTTTAATGTTAGTGATTTTCCAACCAAAAACATTGATGTGGTCCCTCAAGACTCTAAGTAGTTTGTCCTCTTAGACTTTAGTCAGACTATTTTTTCAATGATTACTAGCAGTGTATCCTCCTTCCTTAGGTATGCATACTTTAAATGAGTTGGTAACGACTTCAATTCAAATGGAGGAGCCTGCACAATAGAAGGTAGCCATTTTTGATAAGTCACAGGTAATTGAATAGATAAAACTGCATACTTATCTGAAATCTTAGGTAAGGAATGCAATGGAGTTATTGTATCCTGCAATTCTTGTGTGTGCTAAATTTCTTCTTCCTTGTCTATCTTTAAATTGTTCGTGATGGCAACCTCCAAGTTATCCTTATGCACCTGATCAAAAGATTTTTGCACTAAAGAATAAATGATATTAATAGCAAAAATGGGATTAACATCACTAGGGTACCTTATGACTTCATAAATATTGAATTAAATTTTATTGCCATCAAACTCCATGGTCAATGTCCCATTTTGCACATAAATCATTGTTCTCGCTGTTTTCAAAAATGGTCTCCCTAATAGTATATGAGCAAGATTTAGAGAAGTATCATCCTCTATATCCACAATATAAAAATCTACAGGAAATATAAGCTCATTGACCTGCACCAATACATCCTCAATCACCCCTTCAGGGTAAGTGTTAGTACAGTTAACCAATTACATAATAACACTATTATTCTTCAAATGACCTAGATTTAAAGAAGCATAAATAGATAATGGCATAACATTAATCGGTTCTCCTAAATCTAGCATAGTTCTCTCAAACCTGATATTACATATCCTACATGGAATGGTAAACATGCCTGGACCTTTACATTTTGGGGGCATTTTTCTTTGGAGGATAGCAGATATATTCTCTCCAACATTAACTTTTTCATCATCTTTTAACTTTCTTTTATTAGTGCATAATTCTTTTAGAAATCTTGCATACCTTGGTACCTACTTGATTACATCTAGTAAAAGGATGTTCACCTTTACCTTCCTGAAAGTTTTCATAATTTTCTTTTCTTGCTCATCATTCTTTGTAGTTCTAGGTTTCTAGGAGAAAAAGGCAAAGGATTACTCTTAAGCGGAATAGGAGATTTAGGGATTAGCTTAGATGTTTCTTCCTTCTCCTTAGCTTTTTTCTCATCAAATTCAACAACAGCCCTTGGTGTGTCCATCTGTTTTTCACTCCTTAACGTAATGTCACTTGCATTTTTATCTTAGACTGATAACAGTTTTTGAAGGTTGCTTTCCCAAGCCTTGAGAATCCAATCGACCAACGGTTGTAGCCGACTAACTTATCTGATTTTCTAGATTATGAATGGAAGTCTTTGTATTTTGTTAAAACTGCTGGCTCTGGTTTATGAAATCTTTGAACATATCCTCTAGAGATGTCCCAGAATTTACAGGTACTGTTTGCCGAGGTGAGTACTGATGTTGAGGTTGTTGGAATCCTTGCTACCCATTTGGAAAATCATTTTTTGTTGGTGGGGGCCTATTTCTTCCATGGCTCAGGTTGGGATGATCCCTCCATCCTGGATTATAAGTCTTGGAAGATGGATCATGTGTGTGCTGGGGTTGTCCTTGGAAGTTTTCCATTGCGTTGACTTGTTGTGTGGTGTCATCGTCTTGCAACGTGGGGCAAACATCTATTGTATGATCTGATGACAAATAAATCTTATAAGTCTTTTCAACTGGTGTATTTCCAGCAGACATCTTTAAAACCATAGCAGTTAACTCTGATTCGCTCAATGTTGCTTGAATTCACCTCATTGATTCTTTTCGATGAGTGATCAATTCTAGTTCCATATTGTTGCGAATTGGCCACCGTGTTTGCAATTAAATTCTTTTCAGCCTCTAGAGTTTTATCTACTAGCGCTCCTTTACTTGCATAATCGATTATACTCCTATCCATTGGTAACAATCCCTCATAAAGGTACTGGATTATGTGTTAATCGTTAATTTGGTGTGGTGGACAACTCGAGCACAGCTTCTTGAATCTTTCCCAATACTCGTAAAGAGTTTCTCCACTAAACTGTTTGATGGTGCATATCTCCTTCCTTATGTTAGCAACTCTTGAAGTAGAAAAATACATCTCCAAGAATAACCTTTTCGTATTGTTCCATGACTGAATTGATCCTGAAGGAAGATAGTATAACCAATCCTTTGCTAAATCTGCCAATGAGAAGGGAAAAGCCCTTAGCTTGATTTGTTCTTTTGTTACTCCTTGTGGCTTCATGGGGGAACATACCACATGGAACTCCGTTAGATTCTTGTAGAGGTCTTCACCTGTAAGACCACAAAAATAGATTTAAAAAAATGAATTAGTCCAAATTTAAGCTTAAACCAGCATCTAAAGTGGGATAATTAATACGCAATGACTGTTGATGCAAATTAGGAGTAACCAACTCCTTTAAAATCATGTTATTATTATGAGTAGCCATCTTTTCTTCATTCGAATTGCTAGATGAATAAGATAATAGTTCAAATGCTATGTTAAGGCTCGGTGATGGAACAAAAGTATATTCTAAATCTGCAGTTGTGCTTCTTGCTCGACGAGTCTCCTTCCTTAGTCTTTTTTTGCAGTTTTCTCTATTTTTGGAACAAATTTTAAATCAGGAGAGTGAAAGAATCGAGTCATAAACTAAAAAAAAATGAAGAATAAAATAAAAACAAATAAATACTCCCTAACAATGGCGCCAAAATTTGGGAGGTTGTCGTTAGCGCTACCAAAGTTAAAACCTTACTTATACTATATTAACATAAAATTCAGTATAATGACAGGTAAGGGTCGATCCCACAGAGAGTAATATTATTTTTAATTTATCCTAATATTTCTAATAGTAGATAAAAGCAAATAATAAAGAGAGGGATTTTGTATTAATTATAATTAACTAAATAAAACGAGAGTAAATTAATAAGATTAATCATTAAATTAAAATTTTCAGTTCTACGGTTTAATCTCACCCTTACAATTAATAATCTAATCAATCATAATATATTTCTATCATTCCATGAAATTAATAACCCTAGGCAACAACAAGTTCTGCTACCCTGAATTTTCCTTAATTTTAATCTAATAAAACAAGCTCTTCATTATATGCTAACCATTATACAACCTAGAGCAAGCTCTATAAATTTAATATAATGGAAGCATTAATATCAAGAAAATTATATTATTCTAAGCGTCAATCTTATAAGCTCAGACTGTTTAACTTATATCATGATAACTATAGTAATAAACAAAAGTTTGACCACAATCAACTATCACTATTCACTACCAAATATTAGGAAAAATATCAATTATACATAATATAATTCCTAAATCTAGCAATTGATAATAATTTGATCAATCTAACAAGCTCTAATCAAACCAATAAAATTTAATATCAAATCAGTAATTAAAACAGATTATCATGAATAATTTCATATAAAGAAGAATAAATAATATTACTAAATTGATTTAACCATTAACTGTAATCGGGTTCGAAATCCCCTTGAACTGAATTAAAGAACTTAGTCTGACATACTCTGCACAATAATATCTCTAAATGAATCAATTTGTTTATCTCCCTTAATTACAAAGCTTTAATGTCTATTTATATTAATCTATAAAATCCTACTCCTACAATTGATAGGAGACTTAATTACAAATGAAATAATATCAACTATAGACATAAAGTCCTAAGTTACTTAAAATCGCGTGGTCAAACCCGCGTTGACTTTTTTAAAATTCGCTTACTACGTCGGCTGGGGCGCAGTCACTCAGTCAGAGCACCTTTTAAATTTGCAGTCCGCGCATTCCTCTCAGGGATCGCGTCTAGGCGTGATCTTCCTTCACAAAACCTGTACCGGGGCACAATGCCTTTATTTCCAAAATTGATTTTTTTCTACAAAATAAAATTATAAACAATATAAAATTACTAAAAATAATAAAAATAAATAAATTACCTAAAATACTAAAAATACTTTAAAACTCAAAAAGAATTAAGCTTAAAATACCTAATAAATAGATATAGAAATATATTTACCAGACTTATTATGTGTTGCTAGGATGGGCATGGCAGAATGATTATGGGGGTGTTACCATCGGTGTTTCATCACTGATTTAAGGTTATCTGGAAGGCGAATAAAGTTCGGGTACCCGCAACTAAAAATCCCTTTGCACCAGAAGAGCCACACAGTATTGAGGTGACTTTTTTTTGATGATGTCGGCAAGGAAGGAGAAAATAATATTGCTAAGTCCAACTCCTTGAAGTTAGTTAGTTGGGAAGACATACAGGTAGACAAGTTCATGCCAGAAAGAAAAGAAAAGAATAAGGCAAATACAGAACATGGTGAGAGCTATTAGAGGAAGTAGCCAAGGGTGGCAGACTTGGAGAAAGAAGGAAAAGAAAAAGGGAGGCAAGAATTAACCTAGATGACGTCAAAATGTGATTAATGCCAAGAGGGTGGAGCCTAAAAAGTAAAAACTGGTGGGGATGAAGAGAAAAGAGGAAGAAAAAATAAGGTGGTAGAGGGTTGTTAAACCTGATGGCAAGGTGGTGTTTCAATTATAACGGTGTGAGGGGGAGAAGTCTGAGAGTACACTCAAACCCAAAGACTGAGGAGGTGTCCTCCACTCCAGCAGTAGCGAAACGGAAAAGGCTGTGCAACCGAAGGTAGAACCAACTCCTGAATGTTTTAAAGATTGACCTAGACCCCAACTTAATGAGCTGGAGGAAGTAGATTTGTCAACAGAGGGGGGATTGTCAAGGCCAATTCATATCAATAAAGCGTTGAATTCCAGCCAAAAGGAAGAATTAATAAAGCTGTTACGGGAGTACAGAGTTGTGTTTGCATGGAATTACAACGAAATGCCAGGGATCGATAAGGAGTTGGTGGAACACAAACTAAACCTAAGTCCAGGGGAAAAACCAGTGAAACAAGCACCTAGGAACTATGCACATGAAGTTGAGATACAAATAAAAGAGGAAATCCAAAAGTTATTGGAAGTAGGTTTCATAAAGCCAATCCAACACTTGGTTTGGCTATCCAATATTGTACCTGTAAAGAAGTCTAATAGGAAGTTACGGATATATGTAGATTTCAGAGATTTGAACAAGGCGTGCCCAAAAGACATGTACCCATTACCCAATATAGATACACTAGTGGTTGCAAATCATGAGATGATGTCATTCATGGATGGGTTTATGGGATATAATCAGATAAAGATGTTTGTAGAGGATGCAGAGATGACAACCTTCTATACACCTTTTGGGAATTTTTATTATGTTGTGATGCCATTTGGGTTGAAGAACGCTGGGGTGACTTACTAGTGAACAATGCATGCTATCTTTTATGATATGATACATAACATAGTGGAAGATTATGTAGACGATGTAGTGGTAAAGTCAAAAAAGAAGGCAACCCATATGGAGGATATGAGGAAGGTGTTTGAATGATACCATCAATACAAGCTAAAAATAAATCCTAAGAAGTGTGCTTTTGGAATGATTGCTATAATTTTTTTGAGTTTCTCGTACACACTAGAGGATTGGAATAGATCCCTGCAGGGCAAAGGTGATTACTGAGATGCCCCTGCCAAAAACTTTGAAACAGTTAAATACCTTTCTAGAACGGGTTTCTTATTTGAAGAGATGCATGCCAGCATTGGCGGAAGTTACAGAACCTTTTGGGAAGCTATTGAAGGGAAGGCAAAATAGGATTGGGGGCAAGAGAAACAAAAGGCCTTTGAAAGGGTGAAGGAGATACTGGCTTCGGCAAAGACTATGGTAGTTCCATAAAGAGGAATACTACCGTAAATAAACATCACATCTTCTTCGAAATCTATAGGAGGAGTGATCGCACAAGAGGTGGATGGAGATAAGAAACCATTGTACTACATTAGTCAGATTGTTGAAGATTAGAGACCAGCTATTCACAAGCGGAGAGGCACTACTTGGCATTGGTATTTATTGCGCAAAAAATGCGACATTATTTTCTAGCGCATGAGGTGCAACTTGTAACAAAGACTAACCCGATTAGGTACTTGCTGAATAGACCTGCTTTAGCAGGAAGGCCCGCGAGGTGGATGATGATCCTTTCGAAGTATGACATCAGATGTATGACACCAAAGGCAATTAGATGTCAAGCTTTGGTGGACCTACTCCCTCAGTTTCCAAATATATAATGTGAACCACCATATGAAGATCTTCAAATAGGAGAAATTGAGATATTTGATGTGCAAAAGTAAGACTTAGAATGGAGGAATCTAGCATTTGATGGATCATCTACAGATGGAAAAAGAGGAGCATGGGTATTATTGAATACTAGAAAAGGAAAGGAGGTGGCCTTATCTTACAAGTTAGATTTTCCTTCACAAATAATGAAGCAGAATACAAGGCGTTCATATTGGACTTACTGGTGTCTCAAGAATTAGGAGCAAAACATCTCAAAGTAAGGGGAGATTCAACATGATAGTGCACTAGGTACATGGACAATTTGCAGTTAAGGAATTTATCTTGGCGCCTTACCGAAATGTGGCTCAAAGGGTGAAGGAAGCCTTCAGGAATGTGTAATCGAGTATGTGTCAAGAAAGAAAAATAAACAGCCTGATGCATTGGCAATGGTAGCATTTAGAGTGTATGTCATTGGTGAAGACACTGATATGAAGGTGATCAAGAGGACCCTCCCAATCATGATGTTGGAGTCAATCCCCAAATAGCTGACAGGTGAGTGGAGGCATATAATTTCTCATCAACTACAAACAAAGGAAGGGATAATACCACTGGTGGAATTTAAGAAATACCGCATTATCAAAGGAATTTTGTACCATAAAGAAGTGGATGGAGTTTTGGCAAGATGTTTGGGGAGGAATGAATCAAGGCGAATATTGCATCAGGTACATGAAGATAACTATGATTTGGCATAAATCAGTTTATATCGGCATTTACAACGACAAAGGTATTATTAACCCGAAATAAAGAAGGAAGTAGAGAAACTGCAGAGACAATGTCTTTCATGCCAAGAATATCCTAAGGAGGAGAAGTGCACCTTTATCAATGATATAGCAGATTAGCGGGTTTCATATGTAGAGTTCTTATAGAGTGGCATTCTCCCTTCCTAAAAGAAGGAAGTAATTGTAGTACAAAGAAAATCCTAGAGATTTTTCATGTAGGATGGAAAGTTGTTTAGAAAGGGATTAAACAACAAATCTCTACGGTGTTTAGAGTTGGGTGAAGCTAATAATTTGGTCTACCGGATGCATAGAGATAAGCACCAAGGGGGAGCTAAGTTATATAAATAGCTAATTGATCATGGGTATTATTGGCCAAAAATGAAAGGGGACTGTTTGGAATTCGTCAAGAAATGTTATGCTTGCCAAATCCATGGGAACCTAATGCATGACCCTACTGTGAATCTACAGACTGTAGAAACACCTTGTCCTTTTCATACATGGGGGATGGATCCCATAGGGCTAATATATCCTAATTATAAGGGGAACATTTGGATTTTACCAAAGAGATGCACATGAAATGGGTGGAAGCAGTTCCCTTGAAGAAAGCTACAGGACTGGCAGTGACAAACTTTATAAAAAGGTATATCATTTACCATTTTGGCATTCCAAAAGTCATCTTGTCGGATAATGGGACACCCTTCATAAATAGGGATGTCAAGAAATTAATGGACAGATACAAGTTGAAACATTACAAGTCATCACCATACTACTTGAAAGGCAACGGTCAGGCAGAGGCTACCAACAAAACCTTGATCAAGATCCTCTCAAAAACCCTGGATGATTATCTGAAGGCAATGGCAGAATAGTTACTAATGGTGTTATGGACTTATCGAACTTTAAAAGGAAAACCTATAGGTGAAACCCTATATGCCTTAGTATACAGTGAAGAAGCTGTCTTGCCCACATATATAGTGATTCCTTCTGCCAAGATGATACTTCGAAGCATAGTTGAGAAAGAGAACCGACTAGCTGCTTTAGAAGCCTTAGCTGATTTCTGAGACAAGATCAAGGAAAAACTAGAATGGTACCATGGAAAATTGCAGCGATAATACAATATCGCAGTGGTTCCCTGGCGAATTTTGGTGGGGGACTTAGTGCTCAAGATAGTGAATCCATTCATTAGGGGAACACCAACCACTAAATCGTTTCCCAAATATGAAGGCTTGTATGAGGTACGAAAGGTCTCCAAAAGCAGATATTGCAAAATATCTCGTGTGAGATCTGATACTATCACAGGCTCGTTGAATCTAAAATGGGTGAAGAAATATTATACATGAGATAGTCATATAATTTCGGTTACACTTTCCAATTGTAAAAAAGTGATAGAGGTACTTGAACCTAAGTCCTCAGATCTTCAACTTACACTTTATCTTCAAATGCGGTGAGGCACCTGGACCTAAATCCTCAAATTTACAAGTTACACTTTATCTTTAAAAGTGGGGAATGTTACGCCTTACACATCAAATGAAGGAATGATGTGATAAACATTATTTGATTTGTAAAAATTATAATTTATTAATAAAATTGTTCAAACTTTCACTTATACTTGAATGAATTTCTTATTTGAAAGTATGGATCCAAGTGTTAGTTTACGGAAACAATTTAATTTTTATATCATAATGGCTTGGAATATTAATTTTAATAACTTATGATGCAATGAACAAATGTTGTGTCATGAGAATTGGAGTTAAAGGCAAGGACATGTATTAAAAAAAATGTATTGAAAAATAAAATATGATATATAAAACTTTCTTATGAGTTTTTCAATACAGGAAGGAAAACTAGACGAAGTCATGATCTAAAGTCTATGATACATCAAATTGGACAGGGAGCAAAGATAAGGTCTCTAAATCAGCAATGACACTATCATGATCTTTCGTAGTCACTAAAATTCTCTTTTCAATCTCTTGAATGGTTAACTCAAACTCTTGAACTCTGGCTTTCAACTTGTCTAAGGTGTCATGAACTTTTGACAATGCCTTTAAGAGATTCTCCCGCTCTTAGTGACGAAAAATGATCCTCGAACGAAGCCCTATGGCACGATGACTAATAGTAATGAGGTCCAGCCTAGAACGAGAGGGTGACATATCAAAACCAAAAAAGGAGAGGCCATCAACTTGATAGTTTAAATGCTCCAAATCCTTGGCCTACATTGATTGGAGGGAAAACTGATGTATCTCAAGAACCAAATTGACAAGTCGCTCCAATATCACAGTCTAGAAAAAAGGACTATGAAGATCGAATTGACCTAGGATTTATGGGTAATGGGTTAGGAGGCTCTCATGAATTTCTAGGCTAGGGGCAGCAACATAGAAATCCCTCTAAGGGACAAGCACTCTGGTTGGATTAAAGGGAGCTCCAACAGGGGATATCTTTGAAGCAACCATAGTATCTAGAGTTAAGAGGTGTGTTGTAGGAGTTAGAGTGTTGAGAAGATAATTGATGTTACCAAAATGTAGGATGCCATCCTAATGATGTAAATCAAAGAAAGGGAGATCCCCAAAGGGTATATTTAAAGTGTCATTACCTTAGCCTAAAAAGGATGAAGAAACATAATAAGAAACAACAATAAATAAATAATGGACAACAACAATAAATATGTGACAGCCCTTACCAAATGCACAATAGAAAGGGTGTCATGAGAAGCCTCTCCCACAGCACTATCGGCTACACCTTCCCTTTCAAATACCCTTTTAACATAATCTTTTGGGGGAGGAAGGGGGTCAACATCAGGCAAAGGATTCTTCCTCAAGGGAGTAGGATCCGAGACCAATGTATCAACCTCATGAGAATCACCAGTGCCCTCAAGGTGGTTGGTAGTTAACACCGTGGGAGGAAAGGAAGGAATAACCGTACTGTGCATAGTCAGAGTGGAACTAACATCAAATAGGGAGTCGTTGGCACTAAGGCTGACACATTAGTTATGAGGAGAAGAAGTGTTGTTTGTGGTATCGCCAACAGTTACAACAGGTTGAGAAGGTCCACAAATGGTATAGCCCACAACCTCTTGCCTAACACCTCTAAGAATTCCTATGGGAAGGTTATCATCCTCATCACCGCCATCCTCGTTATCCTCATCAGGGACATGAAAATTATATTAAACAACAACATAGAGAAATAGAGAGATGGAGATTTAAATGTTGAAAGGAGATAATAATGTAAATTTTACCACAAGCATTCTCCTTTGCCTAGTTGGCTCCTCGGCTGTCTGTCTGCTAGAATTGTTGTCAGGAGTATGCTTAGGTAGCCTCAATCTAAAGGTAGTGCCAGTGGTAGAAGAACGCCAAATGACCTCCCGATCAGCTAGACCTATGGTACTTAGGGTAGCCCTCAAACAAGTTACTCTCATATCCTCAATAGCAGGAGGTTCTGTAGAGAGGGGGTGTGGCGCCCTCAAATTCAGGTACCTCTACCTCGAACTTGGTGCTCACGATCCAAGATATACATCATCGTCAACTGTCATTAACACTCCAAAATTAGTCATCACTTCACTCTACAAACACAAAATCAATATAGTAACAAGTAAGGGTCAAACCCACAGAAAATAATCCTGTTCTATATTTATACTAATGTTTTTGACAATAAATAAAAGAAGATAATAAGGAAGGGAGTTTTGAGTTGATTATAATTAACTAAATAAATGGAAATAAATTAATGAGATTAACCAATAAATCAAAAACTTTAGTTCTTCAATTTAGTTTCACCTTTTCATAGCTACAAAATAATCAAGTATAATAAAGGTTTTGTAACGCCCCAAAATTTTCGTACTTGCTACAACAGACTTTGTGCACTATCTTTACTCGTAATTTAACCAATGATCCCATAATTATATTGGTTATACTAGTCTATTACATGCATTTCTTTAGTTTATTTTTTTACTTAATCACTATATCGTAAATTGGTCTCGATCTCATGTTTTTTAAAAGTATCAACTTGTAATTCATTCGTATACACAGATAAAATCATATATACTGGTCAATTTTTAACCTTAAGATTTAGACATTCTATACTTCAATATATCCAAGGTTCACATCATTAATAATAGGATTATTCTTGGAATAGAAGAATCTTGTGATAAATATTTGTATCTTTATCCGTGACAATATTCTATTTCTTATAGAACTCTCTATTTTATTCAACACCCTCACTTAGATATATATTTTTATAGAGATATCTCTTTATATTGATTTTTCTTATTTATCTGAATTTTACAATATTAATAACACACTTGTACTCAGAACAGAGAAACTTTGCGATGAATTTAGTTTTTTCATTGGTGCTAGATCTATGTTCTTACAGAACTCATAATGTTATTCAATATCCTCATTTAGATATATAGTTATTTATCAACATTATTTTAATGTTTAACAATTTTAAGTTATATCAAATTTAAAGACATAACACTCTTTGATGATAATATGATAATTTCATTGAATAATTTTTGGTTACATGTTTTCTTGTTCATACTACAAAAGTCATAATAATTAATTAAAAGATAAATAAATAATCTAGTCTACGCATTCTGTTGCCTATTTTTAACTTAGGATTTCACATTCAAGTATACGCGATCTGATATCACTATAATGGCAAACAAGGTATCGTTCCCACAGAGAATTAAAAATAATTATTATCAAATACTAATTTTATATCAAATTAATTTTATTTAAACAATCACAATAAAATATAAAACAAAATCAAATTAAAATTAACAACTAAATTAAATTAAGGAAAAGAATTAAATACTATTAAAAATACTTAAGATCATAATTTTTTCTCAATGCTTCATATAAATCTCTTCAATCCTTTTTTAATTAATAATTATATAGAATTATTAACCGAGAATTCTTTATCATATTTATATGCACCTCTCGATGATCACAATAACAATTCCCTTTAAATCTAACACAATAACAACAGAATTAACAATAGCACCCTAAATAATTAACTCACTATATTTCTATGTGAATTACAATTAAAAAGGATTTAAAGCACAAATTTTCTTAAGGTTATATATGGCGTATATGTATATCTCTAACCTACACACAAATCATGAATTCCATCAATGCAGAAGGCACAAACATATGTCATCATATTTAGATCTAAATTTACAAACCATATCTTAAATTCATATAAATTATCTCATAAATTAATTATAGTTAATTAATACATTAATGCACAAAATAATTAATTAGGTCTAAACACTATAATTTATTCATCAATTTTATATAGATTATACCACATTAATTAATGCAAATAATTAAATGATTGAACGCATAAAATATGATAAATAAATCAATTATAGTAAAAAAGAAAAATGAATTAATTTAAACTATACATTGGGTTCAATTATAATCTTAAATAAAAATTAGTTCATAATTAAATAATAAATTATCCACAAATAATTCAACATCTCAAAATTACAAAATGAAAATAAATCAAATACGTGTTTTGATATCCGTTTGTCACCCGGATCACATTCTTCAATCCCCAAGCTTTTGCCTTTAATTCTTGAATCATTCGCGTTGAATATTTACTTCTAATTATACTCTTAATTATGTTAATACTATGTTATTCCATGTTAATATACTGTTAATATCCTGAAAATAAGACTCCAATAGTATGTTAATAGGAGAACAATAATAATTCTAAGCAATTATGAAATTAAAATCCAATCCGGAATAAAAAATAAACAAAGAATCCCGTTTCTACTTTAACGCGCTTGCCAAACTCGACGTTGACTTAGTTAGCTAGTTCTTCTCATGTTTCAAACGACGTCGTATCAGTGTGCAATTAATTTCTCAATACGAGTGCATTTTACGCTACATCTCATTTTTACATATGTTTATAAGTGAGTGTGTTTTACGATTCATCTCAACTCAGCACAATTTTTTTCCTTTAATTTAACTTGGGAAACTCAATATTCAAGAATCCTAGAAAAGTCACCTAAATCATCTCTGTAATATCCTGAATATTTATATAACTTATAAATATGATATTAAATGACTAAAGTTAGTTGTAAGTTACTTTTGAGGACGGAATTCCTATAAGTTGGGATAAATGTAATATCCAAAATATTTCAAATATGATCTGACAAGATCTAATTAAGGTTGTTAATTCAAAACCTAGAGAACGATTGCTCGAGTATATCTTGAGTTATCTTATATAATATATACGATTCAAAAATGCGATCGTATACGTTTGTAGGTTAACACTTTTAACTTAAACTATGTGTTATGTGATTAGTAAAGCTTAAATTGATATTTTAAATGTGTTATGTGATTATTCTATGTGTAGAATTTTGTGTTTTGGTTCACGTAATTAACATTAACACTTAATAAAATCAAAAAATCAATTTAAGACAAAAATCTAAATTGAAAAAAGAGTTAAAATCTAAACCTTGGGAAATTACCTAGGCTCTCGAGGAAAATGTGTACGCCAAATTGACATTCTGTTTCAAGATTCATCATTCACATGCTTTGAAAACACGAAATAGTCAATAAAAGTTTTTTTTTATTATCAAAAAACGTGAAAAAAAACACTATCCACGAAGAAACGTTTTTCATTCGTTTGACTGTTCCTTTCATCTGTAAGACTTCTCACATTTCACAACATAGTGTTAATATGAGATTTAGATGGCAAAGAAATAAAAAATGTTTTTAGAGAAAAATACGAAAATGACACGAGTTACAAGAAAATGTTCGTTGTCTTTTTGACTGTTCTTTTTGACAATTTAACATATTGTATTTCTCAAAAATAGCATTTATATGAAGTCTAAATGCTATTTAGCCAATAAAAAGTTTTCTAAAAAAAAAAGAGTAAAACACTATTCATTTGGACACTGTCTTCCCAATTTTAAAAATTCACAGTTCTGAATAGCTTCTTTACTGACAACGGAGATATTTTCACAAATAAAAATATTTACGAAAAAATGATTGTGGGGTTATGAAATTTTAAAATTAAACAAATACAGAAAGAAATACGCAAAACACGCTTTATGAGAAATATACAAAAGTGTATCCAAGATTAAAACAAGGCTTACACGAGACATCATATTAATACTATATGAAGTATTTTATGTATAAAATACGTATAATTAATTAAAACTGATATTACTGATGCGAAATATTTTAAATTAATCGCACGTGATTTATCCGAATACCTAAATTTTAACCAATTGGAAGAAATAATGACAAAACAGCTTGAGAAGCTTCTAGAAACTAAGTGGGCTGTTTTTGGCTTGAAAATATCTAGATATTATTTTATTTTTATTAATTAAATAATGTGCAAAAAGACTAAAATGCCCTTGGCTTTTAAACTAAAGACCAAACTTTCCCGACCCTTAGTTTTTTATAAATAGAGAGCTCTCCCTCCTTTAAATTCATTAGTTTCAAAAGCAAATATATTCCAAAGTTATATTAATAGAGAGCTGTAGTGAGTTACTATCAAGCATCAAGTGCAAAAAAATAGTTAAAACTTGCACTTTAAGAGGTAAAATCCTAGTAGTTATTATGTTTGGTTAATTTTTAGTTTAAAAGCTTAAGAACGCATGTTGTAGCCATGTACGATTATCGTTCTCCGTATTCTTCACGTGTTTTTTGAGCTTTTCTTCATTTTATAGTAGTTATAATGTTGAATTTCATTTCATAGCTTAAAGCTTAAGAATGTACGTCGTAGCCATGTACGATTGCCGTTCTCCATGTTCTTCATGTGTTCTTGAGTAATAATTATAAATTATTATAATCAAGTAAAAAAACCGTTATAATGACCAAATTTTGTCAAATATAAAGTGTCATAATCACATATGTAAACATTTATAATGCTCAAATTATTGCAAGTATGAAAGCCAAAAGCTCAAGAACATAAGTTATTACCATGTATAAGTTTTCGTTCTTTGTGTTGTTCGTGTGTTCTTGAGCAAAAGTCATGATTTCCTACATATATAGGTTTATGATTTTGTAATTTATTGTTATGGAGTCCAAAAATATGATGTCCTAGCTTGATACGCTAAGGATATCAAGTTGTAGTAAAGAAATGATGAAACTTAGTTTTTCATGTTCTTCGTGTTCTTGAGTAAAACTCATAAATCGTACATAAGTAGTCTTATAACATGATATTTTAAGTAATTAAAGCTAGCTGGGACAAGTCTCACATGGTTAACCCTAAAACTGTTGATCAAACCATACTCATTGATTGTTTTTTCTAAAATTCAAAAACTTATATCAGAATATGCCTTAGAAATATAAAGTAAAGTTGTAGAAAATGAAATTATAAGTAATTTAGACTCAAGAATCACCTAAAAATATTTTCGTATGAGAAAGTTATGGCTATCGCAGTAAAAGTGGTCGAAGTTGAAAAGTTTAAGGAACCCTCGGGTTCAAGCACTAAAAAAGGTGATTTTGAGTTAGCCAATTTTTCTAATAATTTCACTAATGAAAGTAGCCTAGTTAAGCTATCCTAAGACTTATTCAAAAGTAAAATTAGGTAAACTAACATTCAGGGACGCATAACCCTTTTTGTAGGCATTTAACGATTTTCCAAGAAACCCCTAAAACGGTTTCAAGGCAAGTTTTCTAACTCTTGTTATGTGCTACTTATGTATTATTGTTAAAATGAAAAATGAGATGTATAATGTCATGTGATAGATGTTATCTAAAGTCTGTAACTAATGTTTGCAAGTCTTTTAATTGTTATGTGTTATATTTACATAATTTATACGCTTTGTGTGACAATGTGATATAAGATTTTGAAATGTGAGATATATGTGATATTAAATTGAGAAATATGTTCAGTCAATGCATGTTAAAGTTTATCGGAATGCATAAATTGTGTATGTGTTATTTGTTAGACTTGTTGAACCATTGTGCTCATTCTTGCGAATAAAATCTTATTTACAGATTTAAAGATGAACGTTAAGAAGATCATGAACATATAGATGAGGCATATATTAGGTTTTCGTGTTTATTTACTTGTATTTGTATAAAATCATAATGACTGTTGTAATACGAACAAGCAAAACATGTAACTGAATATTATATGAATAATATCATGTTATTATCATCAAAAAAGTGTTATGTCTTTAAATTTGATATAACGTAGAATTGTTAAATATTAAAACAATGTTGATAAAAAAAACTATTAATTTGAATTAGGATATTGAATAAGATTGTGAGTGCTGTAAGAATTCGAGACAAAATCACCGATGAAGAAGGCAAATTCATCGTAAGATTCCTCGGTTCTAAGTACAAGTGTGTTATTAATATTTTGAATTTTAGATAGATAGGGAATATCGATATAAAGAGATATCTCTATGAAGAATATATATTCAAGTAAGGGTGTTGAATAATATAGTATGTTCAGTAAGAAAAGGAATCTTGTCACGGATAAAGATACAAACATTTATCGCAAGATTCTTCTGTTCCAAGAACCGTCCTATTATTAATGTTGTGAACCTTGGATATATATAAGAATAAAATGTCTAAATCTTAAGGTTAAAATTGGACCGTTATAAATGGTGTTATCCATTTATACTGATGAACTATAAGTTGATACTTGTATAAATAATGAGATCGAGATCAAGTTAAGATCCAGGGAATAAGTAAGAGAAAATTTTAATGTATAGCCTAAAATAAACTAATTCAACCAATATGTTTATGGGATCATTGGTTAAGTTTTGAAGAATGTATGGAGTTAATGCAAAAGGTCCGATTTAGATAGTGCGGGGATTTTGGGGGTGTTACAATCTCTCCCAAATTATAATCCGCATTATTTTTCATTTTATGTGATGATCAAATAAGATATAGAGTTCATAAATATCTATCATTAGCATTCAATTTGATAAACCTTCTCTAAATTAAAACTAGCTCAACAAAAATGAATATGAGTGCATAAAAAAATTAAAAGGATCTCAAATACGTAATAACCAACAAATAGCCAAAATTTAAACTACGCAAAAATCTATCCATTACCCAAAAATTATTAAATTAAAATTAAAATTTTATCATCGACCAAACATTTCAAATTCAAAATAATTTATTGCTCAAGAGAAGCATCCTAAAAATTAAGTTATCCCATTTTCGTAGGAAACACGATTGCACTTAGCATGTGGAACAAGCCTTTAAGCCCTAAGGTTACCCCAAGTGGACGACTTGTGTCTCGTGAGGATTTGCAGTGAATATACCCACAAAATTCCAAAATTTAAACTAAAATAAAACCTAAAAATTTTTAAAAATTTTCAAAATTTATTTATTTATTTATTTGTTGATAATGTGGAGTTTTTCAACCGCAATCGGACTAATCTCCTCAGCTTGGACCAGCCCTTCTAAGATCCGTGGCCACATTAGCATTTCTGCCTTTAACAATTGTTGTAAGTGAGATTCAACCCCAAGATGTCTGGATCTATGGCTCATACTGAGGCGTCAAAATTTACCCACACCCCCAAACTTAAAACAGACATTGTCTTCCATATATAAAATAAAAGAAAGTAAAATAAATGACTCCCCTGAATGTGTAGCATTTTCCTCATCATTTACTAATCTTGGACTGCATTGAATAAACCTGAAATAAAATAAAAATAAAATATTAAAATAAAAAACTAAAAAACTAAAATTTACTACTAAAAAACATCTACTAAAAATAAAAATAAAAACTCAAACTAAAAACTAAAACTTGAATTGCCTCTGAATAAATGTTTGTTTTAAAGTCTCAGCCTGATTACTCCATTTTCTTTCAATCAGGCTCAATCACAAAAATTATCATTTCATGCATTCTCTTTGTCTTTTCTTTGATCTCCATGACATTCTTGCAAAATTGCGAACCACCCCCAAACTTGAATTCATCCAAGATATGGCACAATTGGATTTTTCTTAATATCATTCAAATCCAAGGCTTGAACATCCTCATCTCTCTTTTCTTATTCCCAAATTGTGCTCCTTTTCTTTTCAACCTCCTCATCATTTTCCTCATCTGAACGAGATCTCTTTAGATTTACTCTAATTACATTGTGTAACTCCTTGCCATTTTTTAATGAATTTGCCTCACATTGCTCTTTACCTTCCTCCGTAGGATTAATCTCTAAATCACAAGGTAAAGTGTCTTACGGACTGTTAATGATAGTATTGGCAAGTTGGCTCCTCTAAAGCTTTTTCTTCTTGTTCTTTCAACCTTATCTCATCTTGCTCTATGACTTTGGTAAGTTATTCCTCCAAATGAGATATCATTTTGCTACGATGGAGGTTACTGATATGAGAATTCGTATGATTGAGGTTGATACGAAAATTCTAACAAGTATGGTCTTGGAGCAAAATATTGGGCTTGATAGTTGTTGCTCCACGAATATGTCAGATGATTCTAAAAATTCGGATGATAGTAATTTGGGGTGTAGTTGGCACGTTGCTGGTGGTAGGTATTATGAATAGATTGACTCTCAAGAACGTCAACTTTTCGTGAAAACGTTGAAGTTTAATTAGTCAATTACTCAAATATTGTCACCCTTGATGGATCCATCCTCTCAAAATACCATTAATAATTAATTGCAACTATCATACCTTAAAAATAAATTAAAATAAAATAAAAATAAAAACGTGTAAATTAAAACTAATTTGATTGAAATTAATATTGACAAAAATTATTAAATTAATTCCCCAACAACGACGCTAAAAACTTGTCGCCTATTTTTAACTTAGGATTTTACATGTAAATATACACGATCTGATAGCACTATAATGGCAAGCAATGTATTGTTCCCACAGAGAATTAAAAATAATTATTACGAAATACTAATTTTATATCAAATTAATTTTATTTAAACAATCACAATAAAATATAAAATAAAATCTAATTAAAATTAACAACTAAATTAAATTAATGAAAAGAATTAAATAAAATTAAAAATACTTAAGATCCCAGTTTTTCCTAATGCTTCATTTAAATATCTTAAATCTCCTTTTAATTAATTAATTATATAGAATTGTTAACCGAAAATTCTTTATAATATTTATGTGCATAATTTCCTTTAAATCCGACACAATGACAACTGAATTAAAGAGAGCATCCTAAATAACTAACTCATTATATCTTTATGTGAATTACAATTAAAAATGTTTTGAAGTACAAATTCTCTTAAGGTTACATATGGCGTATATTTATATATTTATCCTACACACGAATCATGAATTCCATCAATGCAGAAAACATAAACATATGTCATCATATTCAGATCTAAATTTATAATCCATCTCTCAATTTCATATAAATTATTTCATAAATTAATCACAATTAATTAATACATTAATGCAAAAAATAATTAATTAGGTCTAAATACTATAATTCATTCATCAATTTCATACAGATTACCACACTAATTAATGCAAATAATTAAGTACTTGAACGCATAAAATATGATAAACAATTCAATTATAATCAAAAAGAAAAATAAATTAATTTAAACTACATATTGGGTACAATTGTAATCTTAAATAAAAATTAGTTCATAATTAAATAATAAATTATCCACAAATAATTCAACATCTCAAAATTACAAAAATAAAATAAAAAGAAATCAAATCAAATATGTGTTTTGATATCCGCATGTCACCCGTATCACAATCTTCAATTTTCCTTTAATTCTTGAATCATTCGCGTTGAATATTTGTTTCTAATTATACTCCTAAATATGTTAATAATCTGTTATTCTATGTTAATATACTGTTAATATCCTGAAAATAAGACTCAAATAATGTATTATAGGAGTACAATAATAATCCTAAACAATTATGGAATTAAAATCCAATCCAAAATACCAACTGTGACGCCCCCAAATCTAGGCCCACACAGCCCAAACTTGAGTCGTCAAAAGACTACAACAAAATTATTACAACAAAGCACAATGTTCAACAATACAGTGTATAATAATACACAACTAAGTCTTCACTATTATTGCCACACTATTTTACAACACGTGAAGACTATAATAGATATCCCTCGGACTCTCACTCCATTCCCCGACTAGACCCAGCTACATTCTCATCTCCTGTTGAAAAACAATGGAACAAAAGAAAGGGTGAGCTCAAATAGCCCAGTAAGAAATATCATGACTAAGATAATGACGAATAAATTATCATTAGTCTTCAACAGTTGAGTTCTTGATAGAATACAATAGACTACAAGGTTTATATCAAAAACTGCAGTTAAATTCTTAAACAATGTTCAGATCAATAATAGCAGCGGAATGAGCAATCTATTAGAAGAATAATGCAGACCATAATGTCCACTCGCTTCTCTTTTTAGTAAAAACATCATCAACTTTTATCATCTGAAATACCATTAGTCATGATAATAAAAATTCACAGTTCCTGGTCATAATCATGCAAATCAAAAGTTCATCTTTGCACTACGGGCCAAAGATATTCAATATAGCACCAGCGGTCATGATTATACTAGATTCAGCCTTTGGTCATAATCATACCAAACAACAGTTCATCTATGCACTACGGGCCAAAGAGAACTTTCAATATAATACCAACGGTCATGATTATACCAGATTCAGCCTTTGGTCATAATCATACCAATCAACAGTTCATATTTGCACTACGGGCCAAAGAGAACATTCACCACGTGCCATAAAAGACACCAAACAGATGTATCGCCTTTAACCTAGTATATCGCCTTTAACCTATCATCTGTTCAACAATTATATCACATCTGTGCCCCCGGTCACAGATATTCACAACAGCTTGATTCTTGATGGTTAATACAAATAACAGTGATACAAATGATGAACAGAAGAAACAAGATAAACAATAAGTATCGGAAGTTTACTTTGTGCAGATTCAAACAATGTCCAAATTGTCAACATGATGTGGAGTGAAATTTAAAAATGATATTCAAGATCCATAGTTCAGAATAACGGTTACAGTTCAATAGAAAGGTTCAGAAAATAGGAAGGTTCAGTTGAAATAATGAAGTTCAACTATTATGGAACATATAATATTTTTAGGAATTATAGAAGCAATATTTCCATAATAAGTTTCGATTTAAGAGTATGAAAGAAAATGACATCCCTTACTGTAGTAAGTTTAAGAGTGTGAAAAGAATGATACCCCTTACCGTAATAATTTAAGAGTGTGAAAAGAATGATATTCCTTACCGTAATAATTTAAGAGTGTGAAAAGAATGATATTCCTTACCGTAATAATTTAAGACCTTACTGTAGTAAGTTTAAGAGTATGAAAAGAATGATACCCCTTACCTTAACACGTGACTGAATATTGATTTAAATGAGGTTGATCAACCTATATTTTTATAATAAAATTAGTAATTACCACATATAAATTTCAAAGTGTATGATAACTCGTATGATATGATTTATCAAAATTATATATATTTAACATAATTTTTGTAGTATAATATAACTACTTTTAAATAGTTTTAAAAATAATATTCCAAAATAAATCTTCCAAATAAAACTTTTAAAAATGAATCTTCTTAAAGAAGAGTCTTCTAAAGGAAGATTTGTGAATACCGTGAAAAATAGGAATTTATAAAATTACTACTCTTTAATAAAAGACTTACTTGAAAATTTTCTGCACTCCTTTTGGCTTTCAAACACTCAAAATAGTCTTACTATTCTCAGAGAAAACTCATAAAATTCTTATAGAAAAATTTTATGTTTTAGGTGTGATTTTTTCTATTCAGCTGAGCAAGCTATTTATAGGAAAAAAATTCAGCAGAGGCTGCGCAAACGTTTTTAAAATTTTTTCAATACTTGCACAGTAACTTTAAAATTTTTAAAAAGTGAACAGTAATGAACAGTAACTTCTGTCGGCAGATGAATAGTGTCTTCCCCGAGATGAACAGTAACTTCCGTCAGTGAATAATAACTTTTCCGGGAATGAATAGTAAACTCCGGGAGTGAATAGTAATTTTTGAAAAATAATAATATTTTTTTTTCTTAATAAAACAAAAATACCAATTAGTAATATGACAACTAAAATAATTCTACCACAGTGATAACAATAATTCAAAATAATGCAACGACTACTGTGTCGATTATCAGATCAATAATATGAATTACTATGTATTTGTTATTGTGACAATTATTGGTTTAATAATGCAACATGTCGTGTAGTAACAATAATGCAAAATACTGTGTAGCAACAATTATTGAATTGATAACATAAAATATTATGCAGTGATAATTATTGATGAAATGATGCGCAACAGTTATGATGTCAATTATCAGACCAATAATATGAGACACTGTGCAATACCGTGTGCTACTGTAGAATACCGTGTGCTACACTGAAATACCATAAATTACCGTATGCTACTATTCTTTTATCACCGGTATTTTAACAGTTAACACCGTTGACTATTTTTATTTAGAAATGTTACTTCTGTCGTTTTCTATATCCGACAAATATTCCGTTGTGGGGTCCACCAATAATTAGTTATTTCGGCGCCGTCGTACGGCACGAATATTCCCCGACCAAACAAATATTCCCCGACAAAGCGAATATTGTCCGACAAAATAAAATTTGCACATAACATCCTTAACTTTCAATTTCGTCAATTTAACCACTTACTGTTTCATGAAAAAATATATATGAAGAAAAATTAAATTTTATATTTCATAAAATTCGGGGTCTTACAAAAAATAAACAAAGAATACTATTTCTGCTTTAATGCGCCTGCCAAATGCGACGTTGACTTAGTCAGCTACTTCTTCTCTTGTTCCAAATGACGTCGTATCAGCGTGCAATTAATTCCTCAATCGGTCGTGCATTGCGGGACCCTTAATGTTTCTCCCAACATTCTAACAAAACGATGGTGTTTCGTGTCTCCTTGGCTAATTACTCCTCGCGCACTGCACACCTGACCTCTTGCTGCCATCCAACATGCCATACGATGTCATGTCTTGCCTGCCTTTATAATCCCATGCGCACATAGCACTGGTGATTCCTTTTTAAAATAATTATAGATTTTCCATTACATTGTTTTTCCTACAAAAAATATAATAAAAAATATAATAATGCATAATAATAAATAAAATACCTAAAATACTAAAAATACTTAAAAACTCATAAATAATTAAGCCTAAAAATATTCAATAAATAAAAATAAAATCCAATTATCACATTCTTCTTTACATCTATGATCTTCTTATTATTCTTCTTAACTGCAAATACTAGTTTATTTCTCAAGAATGACCACTATAACTCAGCGAGTCTAACAAATATGACATACACAATTTATGCTTTCATTTAATCTTTAACATGCTTTTACTTATCGTATATCTCAGTTATTAAACACAACTTTAATAACCATGTTAAACAACAATACATAATTCATACATAGTCAAATGTACTTTATAACTCACATAACATTTCACTTATCAATATGTCATAACAAATATTTCACATTTACACATAATGATCTTCATATAACAACTTGAACAAGAATTAGATCTTGCACAAATAACACATAAGAGTTAGAAGACTTGCATCGATGCGTATTCAAGTCTAAACACTAAGCTTAAACTTGTTCGAAAAACCCTACACAATTTTAAATGCATTCGCGGATTAGTTTAGCGTATGATACTCCTTCATAAGTCTTATAATAACTTATTTTAAATATTTACAAAGGTGCTATGAGTTACAAAATTCTCCAACTCAAAAACTCATTTTGTAGGGAAGCCCAACCCAGCCGCACTAAAATAGCCATAAGTTCCTTAAAATAAAATAGTTTTTTGGTGATTCTTGAGTCTATTCTCATCAAAATATCACCATCTACAACTTTATTTTAGATTATTAAACCAAATTCCAACCACAAGGGGTCGTAAAAAGGATCACAAGGATAACATACAAACTAGGTTCATTTTTCTTTGATTCGATTGGTAAAACATGATACCTTAAGTATTAATTTGTCAAGATAACATGTTCTATCATTCAATAACACTTAATGACATAAAAATAATAAAATCGTAAACCTACTTATATACGATTTCATGACTTTTACTCTAGAATACGAAGAACGAATCGAACATGGTAACAACTAATGTTTATCATGTTTTCAACTCTATTCTTGAACTAAAATGGACATTATAACTACTTGAGATTGTGATTTCATTATAGTTGACATTAAATAAATTGACCATTAAAACTACTTGTATTGGCTCTATTTAGCTATAATTATGAAATAAAATTGAACATAATAACAACTAGAGATAATACATTTTGAAGATGCAAGCTTTAACTGTTTCTTTGCAAGGCTTCAATACTTGAATAAAATACTCTCAATAACTTTGATTGCTCTAATTTAGCATAAGAAATGGTAAGGAATTATGAATGAAGAGCTTGCTCTTTATAGGGCTCCAAGGTGTTGGTTAATTGTACTTTAGTACTCTTAAAATATCTAACAAAGAAGTAGTCAATTTGGCTTTTTCTACCATAATGGCCAGCCACTTCAAGGGTTAGGATGGCTTGGTTTTGTGCTTCTTTCCTTTGCTTTGATTGGTCCAAAATAGATCACTTGGATTTCTATCTTGCTTGTGATTGGTTTATTCAATTTCACTTTGATTAGGTTACTAATTAGTTAGTGTAACTTGTGTTTCTTCTCCTAGTTTGGTTACTCCAACTTGGTAATGTATAACCTAGCTCTGACTAGTCCATTTCATTTAACATGGATTGTCATACTCAAATGTGATTGGTTGAAAACCTTTCACTTGGATTCCTAGTTACAAATTTGTTTGATTTCAAGTAGTTAGTTAAATACACAAGTATTTATATGTTTTTTTTTCATATAATACATCGTATAATATTTGTATTCTACTCGTATTATATCTCGTATTAACCTCGTATTAATTTGTATAATTGTCGTACTATACCTTGTATTGTACATCATATAATTCTTGTATTCGTCCCGTATTATGAATAGTAATCTCCATAAATTTTCTTCGATACAATTTTTATTAGTGAGAATATATTTATTCTCCGTATTAATGCTATTCAGGAATTTAAAATTTCAAAAAAATGGAAGAAAGTTTTCGTGTGAATAGTGTTTTCCTGTGTTTTTCTTTAGAAAATTTTTATTAGATCCCTGGTATTTATACCTTATAAAAATGCTATTTTGTAAAATGAAAAGTCAAAAAGACACAAAACATTTTTCTCGTGAATAGTGTTTTCATATTTTTTTCAAAAAAAAACTTTTATTAGTTAATATGCATTTATACTCCATATAAATGTTATGTCATGAAATGCAAAAAGTCAAAAAGACGAAAAACTTTTTCCTCATTAATAGTATTTTTCAGCGTTATTTTTCCAAAAAAATTATTTTCATATATTAATCAATGACACATATAAGAAATCACATAACACATAATTTAGGTCAAAAGTTTAACCTCTAGTCGTATAGGATCATATTAACAAGTTGTTTTAGGTCTTTAATGTATTCCTGAGAAATAAAATTGTTAGGTTATCACAAAAAAAAAAGGTTTTAGTTCTTAACCTTTAATTTAATCTTTCAAGATCACATTTACTAGTCTCAGAATTATCAGGGACATTACATTCAACCCAACTTACAATAATTTTGTCCTCAAAATTACAATATTATTATCTCTAATAATTTAATATCATATTTCTAAGTTTTATAAATATTTAGGATATTACAGGTTCAATATCCCTTGGAAATGAATAAGAAAATCTAGCATGACATGCCTTAGAATGAAAGCCCTTAATAATAATGCATGTTCCTCTCCCTTTCGATTGTGTCTAATATCATCTATTTTATGGGTTACATGAACAATCCTTAACCTAGAAGGAATTATAATCCAATTAGGAATTAAAAATATAAAAAATCGCATCACAGCTTGGCTTGGTTGGTGATTGGTGTAAAGACGCCCACTTTTCTTCTTCCACAGGCATAAATACACCCACTTGTAGTAACTTCAACGTGTCCCAGGTGTAAAGACGCTTGCCAATGGCATGTTAATTACGATTTTGCCATTTTCTTCTTTTTCCTATTAAATCAAATAAAAATAAATAATAAATATAATTAGGTACAAAATAATTATAAAAGTTAAGTATTAAGAGACAAAAAAATAATATATTTCATTCCTATCAAATTCCCCCATAGTTATCTTTTGCTCGTTCTCGTACAAAACAAAAATAAAAACATAAAATTAAGACTTCACTAAATAAACCAATTAACCTAAACAACGAAACAATAAGAATTCAATATTGGCCTCAAAGATTATTTAAATGATAACTAAAAAAAATCAAAATTATTCAAAGATTATAATTAACTAATTTATTAATCTTACTTTATTCAAGACCCTTTGTGTGTGTATACATCTAAATACATCAAATCAATCAAAAATCAAATAAATTTATATAATCAAATGCCAAATAAAAGATACTTAACACTCTACACACTTAATTTCAATCGAACTTGAAGCTAATATAGGCAAAATAAAAATTAGAGGATCAAAAGTTTTTTTTTCTCTGTATATATGTTCTCCTCATATATTTTTCTTTTTCTTCTTCCTTAGTGAATGCACTTTATCCTCCATCTCACTTTAATTTGCATACTTGACTTGTGCAATGTCTAATTTTCTTAGGCTTTTCAGAATTATCCATGCAACGAGCGTTTGACTAATAACTCCCAAACCAGTTGACTTTAGGGCACTAGGTGTAGAGACAATCTAAGAATCTATTAACTCGAGTAACAAAAGTCATAAAAGTAAAGTAGTGAAGCTATTTATTATACTTAATATTTTTTCCTCACAATCCCCCAATTATATATTTTTCCTATATTATACTTTAAAGCATGATCAAAATAAGGTATAGAGAAAATTAATACATTTTACAAGCAATTAATCATATAAACTTTCTCTAAATTAAAACTAGCTCAACAAATATGGATATGTGCATAAAAGTGTAAAGGATCTCAAACAATGTAATAATCAACAAATAGCTAATATTCAAACTATGCAAAATCTATCATTTTTTCAAGAGTTATTAAATATAAATTAACTTTTATCACTGGCCAAAAATTAAAATCCAATTAAATCATTGCTCAAGTAACACATCCTAAAAAAAACCTACTAACCACCCATTTTCGTAGAAAATATGGTTGCACTTAGCATGTGTAACAAACCTTTAAATCCCAAGGTTATCTCAAGTGGACGAGTTGTGTCTTGTCAGGGTTTGCATTGAATTTATCCACAAAATTCAAAATTTTAAAATTTTAAACCAAAATAACATATTAAATAACCTAAACCTAAATCCCTTCCCTTACATTTAAAACTTAAATTATCCCTGACGTAAAGTAAAATGCAAGAAAGTTATGACAAAAATAAATATAAAGAAAAAGGAAAAGAAATTCAAATATAATTTTTTGGGTTACGTATCAAGCAACGCCTTTGTTTAACGTCATTGGCTCGACATTAATCCTTCTCAAATTCGAAACAATTTTAGCCTTGAATTGTAAATTAGAGCTTTTTGTCCAACAGTAAAAGTCTTCCTCAAAATCTTTTTTTCTTAAAAAGCCTTTGTCTTATCCTTATACAATTTAGAACTATCATATGCATCATTCCTCAATTCCTCTAGCTTTTGTAACTGCAACTTTCTATGTTCTCTAGCTTCATCTATGTTTAGGTTGTAATTTTTTATTGCCAAGAAAGCCTTATGCTCTAATTCTATAGGTAGGTGACATGGTTTCTAAAACACTAACCTATAAGGTGACATGCCAATAGGTGTTTTATAAGGAGCCCTGCATGCCCAAAATGCATCTTCTAACCTCAGACTCCAAGCTTTTCTACTTGGCTTGACTACTTTCTCCATAATGGACTTGACCTCATGATTGGAAACCTCAGTTTGGTCATTGCTCTGTGGATGATATGATGTAGAAACCTTATGCATCACATTATATTTCATGAACAGTGCTGCTAGCATCCTATTACAAAAATGGGTTCCTCTATCATTAATAATGGCCCTTAGAATTCCAAACCTGACAAATATGTTAGAATTTTCAAAATCTGCAATAATTTTAGAATCATCAGTCCTTGTGGCTTTAGCTTCCACCCCTTTAGAAAAATAGTCAACAACTAAAAATATGTAAATATTACCAAATGACACAGGAAATGATCCCATAAAATCAATAGCCCAAACATAAACAATTTCAACAATTAAAATAAGAGTTTATGGCATTTGATTTCTATTTGATATATTACCTGTCCTTTAACAATGTTCACATGACTTACAAAACAAGTACGAGTCTTTAAATAAATTTGGTCGATTGAATGCACATTCCAAAATCTTACAAGCTATTCTTTTGGGTCCAAAATGTCCTCTACAAGCATAAGAATGGGAAAATGTTAAAAAAAATTATAAAAAAAATTATTATCAGGTACACACCTTTTTTTTACTTGATCAACATATAATTTTCTTAAATATGGATCATCCCATACATAATATTTAGCATTACTCTTAAGTTTATCTTTATGGTATTTAGAGAATTCACTAGGTAGATGTTTTCTTACTAAATAGTTTACAATATGAGCATACTAGAGTAAAGCCTTGTCAACTGAAAATAAATACTCATCTAGAAAAGAACTGTGTAATGATAATGCCTCTTCATTCTATATCAGTCTACTCAAGTGATCTTCCTCTAAGTTGTCTGCTCTTTTTTTATCTTTAATTTCCAAATCAAATTCCCACAACAACAGAATCCACCTAATGATTCGAGCTTTAGATTTCTTCTTGGTCAGCAAATACCTGATAGCGGCATGATCAGAATAAACTATAACTTTAGTGCTAAGCAAATAAGATCTAAATTTCTCCAAGGCAAAAACAACAGACATAATTTCCTTTTCAATTGTAGGGTAATTGATCTGAGTAGTATTTAGAGTCCTAGAAGCATAATAGATGGCATGAACAACTTTGTTCACTCTTTGGCCTAAGACAGCTCCCACTGCATAGTTATTTGCATCACACATGAGTTCAAAACGCAACTTCCAATTTGGTAGTTGTATCACTAGTGCTGAAGTTAATAACTTTTTTAACTTGTCGATTGCCTCATTGCACTCATCATCAAACTGGAACTGAACTTCCTTTTGCAATAACTTACACAACTACAAAGCTATCTTTGAGAAGTCCTTAATAAATTTGCGACAAAAACCTGCGTGACAAAGAAATGAACGAATCTCCCGCACATTTGTAAGGTAAGGTAAAGTAGAAATAATATCTATATTTGATTTATCTACCTCTATTCCTTTAGCTAAAAGAACATGCCCAAGAACTATACATTACTCTACCATGAAATGACACTTCTCCCAGATCAGAACAAGATTAGTTTCTAAACAGCGGTTAAGTACACTAGTTAATCTATCTAAGCATGCATCTAATGAATCACCATGTATTGTGAAAACGTCCATAAATACTTCAATACAGCTTTCTAAAAGATCAGAAAAGATGCTTATAAATATATCTCTGAAAAGAACCTGGTGCGTTACAAAGTCCAAATGACATTCTACGATAAGCAAATGTACCAAAGGGGCATGTAAAAGTGGTCTTCTTATGATATTCTCGTGCAATCACAATGTAGTTATAGCCAGAAAGACCATTTAGAAAATAATAATAAGTATGGCCAGCAAATCTTTCTAACATCTAATCAATAAAAGGAAGGGGACAATGGTCTTTTCTAGTAACATAATTTAACTTAATGTAATCAATACACACTCTCCATCCCGTTTGCACACACGTGGGCACCAACTCATTATTGTCATTCTGGATTACTATAACTCCAGACTTCTTTGACACTACCTGCACCGGACTTACCCATTTACTATCTAAAATTGGGTATATAATACCTGCATTAAGTAATTTGAAGACCTCTTTTTTCACAACCTCCATTATGGGTGTATTCAATCTAACATTGGGTTTCTCTAGTTGATTTATCTCCTTCTTCTAATAGGATTCGATGCATACACACAATAGGAATTATACCCTTGATATATGTAACGGTCCAACCGAATACTATTATGTGCTCCTTTAGAACACTTAACAGTTTGCCCTTCTGTAATTTAGTCAAATTGCTAGCAATAATGACAGGTAGTATATCATTATCTCCTAAGAATGCATACTTCAAATGAGCTGGTAATGGTTTCATTTCTAGAGTAGGGGCCTGTACAACAGAAGGTAAAAGTTTCTTATAAGTAACAGGTAACTAAATGGACTTTACTACATACTTATCTAAAATCGATGTTAAAGAATGCAATGCAGCCATAGCCTCGTTCAATTCTCAATTCTACTCAATTTCTCCTCTTTTTGTCTAACTCCAAGTTGTTAGTAATTACAACCTCCAAATTTTCATTACTTGTTTGCTTAAAAATTTACTGCATTAGAGGGTCGATAATATCAATAGCAAAAATAGGATTAATATCACAAGGGTACCTCATGGCCTTGTAAATATAGAATTAAATCGTTTCTCCATCAAATTCCATGGTCAATGTACCATTATGCACATCAATCATAAGGTATATGCGCAAGATTTTGAGATATATCATCATCCATATCTACAAGGTAAGAATATGCGAAAAATATCAGTTCATTCACCTGCACCAGCACATCCTCAATTACCTCTGCAGGGTAAGTGTTAGTATGATCAGCCAATTGAATAACAACACTAGTTTGTTTCAAAGGACCTAAATTTAAAGAAGCATAAATACATAATGGCATGCCATTAATAGATGTTCCTAAATCTAGCATGACTTTTTCAAAACTGATATTACCTATTTTGCATGGAATGGTGAACATACCTAGATCTTTGCATTTAGGGGGCAGCTTTCTTTGAAGAATTATTGACACATTCTCCCCCATACTTACCTTTTCATCATCCCTTAATTTCCTTTTGCTCGTGCATAATTCTTTTAAAAATCTTTCATACCTTGGCACTTGTTTGATTGCATTAATCAAAGAAATTGATACGATCCAAACTAGGGCTATATCAAACAAGGATGATCCAATTGAAGTCAATATCATCATATGGGCTAAAGAGTTCAAGAAAAGATTATTGGATGGATTTCAAGCAATTGGGCTAGAGTTTTTTCAAGGATGATTAAAATGGAGACCGATTTAAACCCAATTCAACTCCAATTTAGTATCAAGCGAGGGAAGGCTAAGCTATATGATGTGGGACATCTAAACTTGACATATTCAACAAACCTAAATCGAGGAGGAAGGATTTGAAGTAGGACTGGTGGATCAAAGCTTGGAGTTGTCGTATTTGAGTTTTCAGCTTGATATTTACATAGCAGTCACTTCAAAGCCAGTTTTTACCTTGATCCATTTCGAATCTATCAAAAGATATAACATGAAAGTTGTAGATCTACTTCTCTACTTTTCATAACATCTTGAATTATCCCAATCGGAGTTACAGATCAAAAATTATGACCAATTTTCCAAAAGATGTCTTTGTAGAAAATGGACAGTGCCAGGGCGCCATTTTCCAAGCCATTTCTTGTGCTGAGGCATGATTTGGCAGAGAAATTTATGCTGGAAACACATTTTGGCATGCCGAGGCTCAGTGTTCACAGATCAATTTGACCAGATTTGACTTTGATGCGTTTTTGAGTATTTTTTTTGATGTTTTCTTGTTCTAATAGGATTTTTATTACCTTATTTGACTAGATTACTTATGTATTGATAATTCCTATCAATTAGAGGATTAGGAATTTTTAGATTAATATAAATAGACATTCAAGGCTTGTAATTCATAACAACAACAATTTTCATTATTAGTTTAATATATTTTCTAGGAGGAATTATTCTTCATCTTTTGATTTTTTAAAGATTTTTTTAGCGTTTCTTAATTATTCTTAAGATTCAATTTTTCTTATCATTCAACAATACATAATTGGGTGTGGCAACTTCTACTACATCAATTATCGATTGTGCCAAGATTTTTCTCTTTATAGACAGCGGGTTGAGGCATCGTTGGTGTCAATTCAACGCAATTCTCTAACATAAACAATTGTACCAAAGTTTGCATCTCTTTATAGGCATTGGGTTGAGTTGTTATGAGTGTTTCACTGAATAATTTTGATAGAAAACGATTCGGGCATCGTTTACCTTATGCAAGCGTACTGTGGACCTTATCAGTTAGCATCAGAGCTACGTTCATCTAGCGGGTTATCTATCTTTACTTTTGTTATGCTAGTTTGAGTATTTGTTAGTAAGAGGAAAGTATATATATAATATTTTATTATTTTTAAATTTTATTATACTTTTCAATTTGCGAATTTGGAGGCATCAATTAAGTAACAATTTGCAAAGATCAAGGCATCCATCAAAGAATTAAGATATGTGAGGCTTCAAAATCAAGTTACATCCGAAGCTAGTTTCAAGAGAGACCAAGTACAATCAAAAGGCAAATTCAAAAGCGAACAACCCTTGTGAATTGTATTGGTACATCAAAATTCATACCTTACTATTTATTGTTATTGATAAGTTCTTATTGAATTAATCTAGAAACTTTGATTTGTTTGGTGAATTCAAAAAGAACCTATAAGAGAGAATACTTGAGTGGTAAAGGACAAGAGTTATGAGACTATTAGAGGGTAAAAGCCTAAAGCCTATAAAGTGATACACAAGTGATACATTGTATTGATCGAAACACGTAAGGGAGTGGTGATAAATTTTTTATTTACTAACCCTTGTTTTGCAAAAATTTTGTTTGGAGAGAATTCATGGAATAAGAATTGTTTTCAAGGCGAGAATAATCCTAGGGCGTATTTAAAGTGGGAGATAGCTATGGATTAAGAGTTTGACGATCATGATTATTCGGAGCATAAGAAGTTTTAAACTTACAACCAAGCAGTTCTCTAGTTATGCGGCTACTTGGTGGAATGAATTTGTTATTAATCGGAGGAGGTGTGGAAAGTGTCCGATCGAAACGTGGAAGGAGTTGAAGACTATGATGAGAAATTATTATGCCCCAACCTACTACGGTCAAGAGATGAAAAAGAGGAAAGAGTATTCATCCATAAAGCGTTTAAAGTAACCCCTGAGGTGATCAAGAAGGGATAACGATGAAGAGAAATATGGGCAACCTCAAAAGCCTATGGAGAGTAAGAAGATGCATGTTCAGCCTAGGGAGGCAAAAGGTGATGCCATAGAGGAGCATACGGCGAGAATTTCATTACCCACCTACTGTGAGTCATCAAGGATATCATTCAAGGATGAACTGGTGGAGATTTGATGAATATTGGATGCATGTATGTTCAACAAAGAGGAAGACAAAGTATTACTACAATATCGTCATAACTTTTATACGAGGTTAATGGTGCAAGAGAAGGCATGTATAGTTACAGTTGATGGATATTGTTTTACTAATATTGCTAGTACTGTTATGGTAAAGAAAGCAAGTATATCTACATTCGCACATTCTTATCCTTACAAGTAGGAAGGAGTTGAAGGTGTTGAAGAGGTGGAGGTGGATAGGTAGGTATTAGTTTTCGTTAGTCTAGGGAAATATGTCGAAGAAGTGCTATGTGATGTAGTTCCTACGCATATTTGTCACTTGTTACTTGGAGGGACATGGTAGTGTGATCGACGTCTGAATTACAACATCTTTACCAAGGGATATTTATTCGTGCATGATCGAAGAAAAGTTTCGTTAGTTCCTATAACACTCGCGCAAGTGTATAAAAGTCTAAAATACTTAAGTAAGTCAAGTGTTAAAAAGAAAGAGTGTGAGCAAGAGAATGAGAGAGAAAAAGAAAGAGTAGATGAATGTGAGAGAGAAAATAAAATAGAGGCAAAAAAGAGTGAAAAGATTAAAAAAAGTGAGGAGAAAGAGGAATGTAAGAAGAGAGATTGAAAATACAAGTGAGATTGAGAGAAAAAAAGAGAATGAGATAAAAGAAGAGAGAAAAATATGTGACTACGAAAAAATGAGTGAAAGAGAATTATTTTCTAAACAACCTATGACTGTACTTTCGTACAAAGAGGGGCGGGCTTTTGAGTATTAACAAGATTAACTCTTTTTTGTCTAGTTCTATTGTTTCTTTTTTTTTCCAGGTTGATAACATACCCGGTGCTATCATTCCGTGCTTACCAACTTATAGGAGTAATCCCGAGAAAACAAAGGAGTCGCGAAAGCAAGTTGGTGAGTTGATAAATGAGGGGATTGTTAGAGAAAGCGTAAGTTCATATGCAGTTTTAACATTTAGGGTACCTAAGGAGGAAGGATCATCGAGCATGTGCATTGATTTACAGTTGGTAAACAAGTATCAATATTCTTTACTTTGCTTAGATAATATGTTTAATGAATTGCATAGATCTTATAATTTGTCTAATTTGATGATAAGTATTGATGATCTGCAATATCAAATTAGAATGAGAGATTGTGATGAATGGAAAGTGTCTTTAATATGTGAGTCATTTAAATGGTTACTTATTTCAGTTAGATTAACTAATGTATCAAGTTTCTTCATGAAATTGTTAGAACATGTTTTGCATTCTTCTGTTGATAGATTTATTGTTAGCTATTTTGATGATATGGCCATTTTTATCATAAACTATGGAGGATATTTGATATACATTAAGTTAGTTTATGATTATGATGCTCATTCTTATTGTTTTCTTCAATGTGCTTATTTTTAAAAAAATTGTTTTCTTTAGTCTAGTTGTCGTTTTCAAAATTTTTATTTTCTTCATTTTAGTTGTTCTTTTCTATATTTTCGTGTTCATAGTATTCATTCTATACGTGAGTTGTCATCGTTAGATAGTGATTGTGATCGATTTCATATGGGTAGTATGATTCCATTGGAGTTAATGTCATTACATGACTTTGAATATGCTATCCTTGATGGGAAAGAAAATGTTAAATTTGTTGAGTATGAATATGATTATAATGTTAATTCTGTAATTGTGTTTTCATCTTATGAAATTGATTGTGACCTTTTTCTATGTTACTGTCAATGGGAAGAGAAAGGTTATTTGTGTTTAGTAGATTTATGATGAGTCGAAATTCAACATTGAGTGGGAAATAGAGCAATATGCAAAACCAATCACTATTGAGACGCGAGTTAAGAAATTTAGAAATCTAGCGGAACAATGCATAGTGTGTTTAGAGGGAAGTATTTAGATTTTTGATTCGATAAAGTATGTATATAAATTAAAGTTTCTTGAGTTCAAGAAACATGTTCATTGGTTTTTTTTTATTTTTCATACAAGTGACGTGAGGAGGTTGAATTTTTAACTAGACGAAGTCATTAGGCTACCAACATTATCAATTAGATATGGGTTATATGATTGCGTTTATTTTGTGTTTGATCTAGGAATTCGTGATTGGGTGTATATACGACATAAAAAGCAAGCATGGTTTTGTTTATTAAAGGAAGAACTTCAAAGATTGATATTTGATCCCAAAGGGGATTAAAAAATTCATATTTTTATTTGCAATGTTGACATTGTCTTTATGTTTAATTTGCTAGGAAATAATGGTGGTTATGATTTGTTTGAAGTTACTAACTTAGTTTATTTTAATGTAGGGCCATATTTGAGGGAAAATTATTTTCAAGAGGAGGGGAATGATAAGATCCTGACCAGGACTATATCAAATGAGAATGATCCAATTCAAGTCAATATCATCATATAGGCTAAAGAGTTCAAGGAAATATTATTGGTTGTATTTCAAGTAATTGGATTAGAGTTTCTTAAAGGAAGATTAAAATGGAGAACGATTCAAACCCAAATCAAGTCCAATTTGGTATCAAGAGAAGGAAGACTAAGCTATGTGATGTAGGATGTCTAAACTTGACATATTCATCAAGACTAAATCAATGATGAAGGAATTAGAGTAGGATTGGTGGATCAAAGCTTGGAGTTGCCGTATTTAAGTTTTCAGCTTGATATTTACATAACAGTCATTTTAAGGCCAGTTTCTATCCTGATACATTCTGAATCTATCAAAAGTTATAACATGAAAGTTGTAGAGCTACTTCTAAACTTTCCAGAACATCTTGAATCATCTCAATCGGAGTTACGAATCAAAAGTTATTACCATTTTCCCAAAGGACATCACTATAGAAAATGGACAGTGCCGGGGTGCGACCAAGCCATTTCCTGCGCTAGGGCGCGATTTGGCCAAGAGCTTTGTGCTGGCAGCATGTTTTGGCACACCAGGGCTCAGTGTTAAAGGAAAGTTTGACTAGATTTGACTTTGACGTGTTTTGAGTATTTTTGTTGTTGTTGATGTTTTCTTGTTCTAATAGGATTTTTAATACCTTATTTGACTAGATTACTTATATATTGATAATTCCTATCAATTGGAGGATTATGAATTCTTATATTAGTATAAATAGACATTAAAGACTTATAATTCATAATAACAATAATTTTCATTATCCATTCAATATATTTTTTGAGAGGAATTATTCTTCATCATTTGATTTTTTAAGAATTTCGAAGCATTTTTTAGTTATTATTGAGATTCAATTTGTCTTATCATTCAACAATACATTGTTGGGTGTGGCGACTTTCTACTGTAAGATTCTTATCTTTTTATAGACAACGGGTTGAGGCTTCGTTGGTGTCCATTCAACACAATTCTCCTGCATAAGCAATTTTACCACGGTTCGCGTCTCTTTATAAGCGTTGGGTTGAGGTGTTATGAGTGTTTCATCGAACAATTTTGCTAAAAAATAATTTAGGCAGCGTTCACCTTATGCAAGCGTACTGTGGACCTTATCAGAAATATTCACTTCTACCTTCCTGAAAGCTTTCAGAATCTCTTTCTCTTGCTAATCCTTTTTTAAAGTTCTGGGATTTATGGGGGGAAAGGTAAAGGATTAGTTTTAAATTGAGCAGGAGGGTTAGGAATTGTTGGTTTGTAATATTCATAGACATGCAATCAAATTGCATAAAATAGAGGAAGTATGGTAAAATCAAATTTAAAATTTTACAAACCATAATCCATGATTGACCTTTATGCACAATTATTAATTAATAAAGAAGAAGTTAGAGATATACCCTTGTAAAACTCAAAGCTTCAACGGGTACAAGTTCACCTCCAAATCCTTCGCGTTCTTCTTGAACTTCACCGATTGGATTCCAATGATCAATGTTAGCCACCAAAGTGTTTGGCCTCTAGAGATGATCCACCAAGGAATAATAATAATTCAAGAAGTGGGTGATGGCAAACCCTAATTTTCTCTGTCTAGAGAATATATGAGTACTCTCCCAAAACTTATGGAAGTGTATGTGTGTAACCTTAATCCATAACAAGACTTCTCTTATTTATAGATTTAGTAAACCCTCCTAACACCTTTATGAATAGGGTTTTTAATTAAACTCCTAATCTAATTAGGAACTTAATTAATTTAACATAATAATTATAATTCCTAAACTATTTAGGAACTTAATTATTAATTATGAGAGTACCCTTATTAATTAATTCCTAAACCATTTAGAAACTAAATAATAATGATAATAGTAATAATAATAATAAGACTCCTCTTATTAATGTATAATTAGTATTTTCAAAATACTAAATAATAAATATTAAGCTATTTAATTTATTCTATCCACAAAGTATAAATTAAATATACTTAATTCATTATTACAATTATGTCATTTACTTCTCAAATAATTATTTTTCTTTTGCGGTGTGACCCTTTAGGTTCTCCATATTAAACCGGTTATAGAATAAATTAATTAGAACTATTCTAATCTTATTTATATAAATAAATTAAACTATTTAATTCATTTAAATAAATAATATTTATTCCATAATAAGGGTAAGCCCCTTTAGCGATCAACGACTTTTCAGATAATATAGATTTCAACATTTAATCACAAAAGAACATATTCAGCGAATAGTTACCGTACAATTCAATCATTCTACCTCACAATGTCCCAATCAAATATAAGACATGGTATTATTGTCAAGTCCTATTTTATTTGATTATATGCATTTCGATCCCCAAATGAATAACTCTAATTAATGTAAATTAGAAACTACTTTCTAATTTTCATTCTGCCTTGGCCAAGGACTACTGAGTTGTCATTTATCGAATCGCATAGGACATTCCCTTCTTTTACTAGAAGTGGTAGATTTTTTGTTGATCACTCACCTATCTCCATGTATGATTTATTATATCCAATCATACCCTTTTATACACCCTAAAGGTTTTAAGGAATATGTCAAAACATAATTCATCATACATAAGATACTATGGTGATCTCAAGTCCAAGGATCACTTGTACTACTATCACAAAAGGAACTCCTATTGATAGGCAAATAAGACTCCATTAGGTGTTCCTTGAGCGAGTCACGTTCAGTGAACTTATTCTCTAATAAGCACCTACATACTCGCTTTAGTGTCTCTACACAAATGATTATGAGATCAATCATCCTCTTCATAAGAGTAAGCATAGTATGTACTAATCTATCCGGATTCACTAATACCTATTTTAGTGATCCAACGATTAGGAACAATTTTAGTTTTGAGCTATCTTGAATTTAGATCTCATTAGCATGATCCTCATCATGGTTCTAAAAGCATTGCTCGAAAACTATGGGTTTATCCATTTGATTAATTCAAGTGATTAATCATGAATAAAGAAATGTCTTGATTCTTTTATTAATAAATAAACAAGATTACAAAGTATATGCTTATCACTTCAAATGTGATTAGTTTGAGGGCATACTACTTTCAATCTCCCACTTGCACTAAAGTCAATCGCCCTTTGGTATCCCCATACCATTCTTCTCTAAGTGACATACAAATTGCTTAGTAAATGCTTTAGTTAATGGATCTGTATTGTTGTTCTAAGAGTCTACCATTTTATGGTGTTGTCTTATTTTCAATGATTCATCTAATCATATGAAAGTGCTGCAACACATGTTTGGATTTCAGATGAGACTTAGGTTCTTTGGCAAATTAAACTCTTTTAATGCTAGGAACCATTATAAGTTCTGTAATGAACTTGTTGAACCAAACAATCACCTTTGCAGCTTCACTTATAGTTATTTACTATGTCTTTGTCACTAAATCAGCAACTCATTGCTGTTTGGAACTTTTTCAACTCACTGCAGCACCGTTCAAGGTAATCATATTACCTGAAATGGAGATGCTATTATCTTGGCCAGTTTGAAAAATTGAGTCTGTTAAGCCCTCTAGTTTTATATCGGATCCATCATTAGAAACTCTTTTCTAATATTCTTCTCCAGAAATGAACTGATATCTGCTTATCATGCATAAGCAATATCAGGTCAAGTACATATCATCTCGTACAAGATAGATCATATTGCTGAAGCAAAAGGAATCTTACTCATACGGTCTCTCTCTTCAGGTGTTTTTGGGACCTACTTCTTCGAGAGATGTATTCCAAAACCCATCGGCATGAGCCATTTCTTGGAATCTTTCATGATAAACTTCTTTAGCATAGAATCAATGTACGTTCCTTGGGACAAGCCAAGCATCCTTTTAGATCTATCTTTGTAGATCTTTATCCCCAAAATATAGGATGTTTCTCCCAAGTCCTTCACAAAGAAGTGTTTAGATAACTACATCTTTACTGATCGTAGCATTAGTATGTCATTCATTATCAGCATTATATCACCATATAATATTAGGAATGTGTGCTCCCACTAACCTTTATACACACTTGGTTCATCCTTGTCTTTGATAAAATCAAACTCCTTTGATTGTCTCATCAAAACAGATGTTCCATTTTCGAGAAACTTGTTTCAATCCATAATTGAATCATTGTAACTTACATACTTAATTTACTCCATCTATATGTAGACAAATCCTCTTAGTTGTATCATACATACATCCTTTTGTATAATAAGCTATAACTGTAAGTAAAATCCGAATTGATATATGCATTTTCACTAGTGAAAAGTTTCATTATAGTCAACTCATTGACCTTATTTGAAATCTTTTTACCACTAGTCAGGTCTTATAGGTCTCCACCTTGCCATATGCTTTAGTCTTTCTCTAAAGACCCATTTCGGATTTTGTGATCATCAGTCATTTCTCTTGAGTATTTAATACTCATACCTCATTGTATGTAACTGGATCATCATCCACTATGATGCGTACCTCATCATCATCATCTATGATGAATCCATACCATTCAGGTATCTTCGGTACTAAACCAGATTTACGACTTGGTTGTGGTACAATAGGTTTATTTACTTATACAGATTCCTTCACTTGATCTGTAGTGTTTTGTGGTTCTTGAACTTTTTCAAGATCTATTTTACTCCAACTAACCCTTTAAGGAAAAACTTCTTTTCCTATAAGGCAGCGTGTTTCAACAAACACTTTTTAGTTAGTCAGATTATAGAAGTGATACTCTAAACTTTCTTTAGGATATCCCACAAGTTTACACTTATCAGATCTTGTCCCAAGCTTATCACTGTCAAACCTTTTGATATAAGCTGGACAATCCAAATCTTAACATACTTAAGACTTGGTTTTCTCCCTATTCATGACTCATATGAAGTCTTGAGGAGGAAATAAGAAGGTATCTGATTTAGTAGATATGCGATCGTTTCTAAGGTATAACCCTAGAAGGATACTAGAAGATTGATATAACTCATCATGGATCATCACCATGTCCATTATGTGAGAATACCATTTCGCTTGAGATGATCTAGAAACTTATTGCTTAAGTATTCCCTTCTCGATCTAATCGAAGAACTTTAATACTTTTGGCCTTTAGTTTCTATACTTCACTTTTGAATTCATTGAACGTTTCAAACAATTTGGATTTGTATTTCATCAAATACATATATCGAAATCTAGAATCATTAGTGAAAGTAATGAATGAATATCTTCCTCTTGCATTTGTTATCATAGGTCCCACACACGACTGTGTGTACCATTTCTAAGAACTCCGCAACTCGCTCTTCATGTCCACTAAATGAAGATTTAGTCATATTGTCCATAATACAAGATTCACAAGTTGTATTTGATTCATAATCAAAAAGCTCTAAAAAAAACCTATCTTTTTACAACTTGTTTAGTCTTGTTTCATCAACATAGTCGAGTTAACAGTATTGCATAAAGGTATGATCCATATCATCTCTTTGCCTTTAGTTTGTTCAATTTTGAAATATTTTCATGTAAGTCAAGCTTACAAAATTCATCAAGTAATCAACATAGTAACATCTTACTAACTAAATGGATTTGCCCGTAGGCAATGCTAAACTGTAAGTTCCTGTGATTAATGTAGCAACCTTTTGCTCCATTTCCCACACACATGATTACTTATCTTTAGTTCAGCCTTCTACTTCTGCCTAGTCTCTGCAACGGCTTGCATATTTGAGACCTCCAGCCGGTATCTAATACCTAAGTAGAAAATTGACTTATAGAAAGTTTTATTTCATTATGAACAAATCTATATCTGCAGTTGAAGCTTCACTAAGCTTCTTCTGTTTAACTACTACAAGATACTCCTTGCAGTTTCTCTTCCAGTGTCCCAGCTTATCGTAATGAAAGCAAACTCCTTTACCCTCGGGATCACTTTTATTTATGTCCTTTGTTTAGCCTTTCTATTGCCTTCTATCTTTTCTGACTCCTCAGAAACACCTTTGACCATCTTCTTCAACTTAGAAGATTCATCTACTAGTAAGACTTGGTCTTTCTTGGAAGGAAAGTGACTCTCAACTTATTCAACATATTTAAGAAAATCAGGTAAAATGACTTCAAGCTTATTAATGTTAAAGTTCACAACAATTTGTGAAAGGGAGTCAGCGAGTGACTGCAAGATCGAATCTTGACTCAACTCTCCATCTTTGACAAAACCTAGGTGTCCTAATTGATCGATCGGATTGATCATCTTTAGGATACGTGTCTTTACTGTAGTGTCATTGGTTATTATAGATTGGAAGAGCTCATTAGATATCTTATATCTAGTTGACCTACTTTGCTCACCAAACAACTATTGAATGTGCAACAATATAGTAGGTTCATCTATTTTCTCGCGTTGACGCTGTAACTCGATACTAATGGATGCGAGCATGATACATTGAGCCACTATTGCATCATCTTGCTATTTCTTAAAATAACAATATCTTCCTCATAGGCTTAGTCTGCAACGTTTGCAGGGATAGACAAATTTAGGACATTTTGCTAGTTTTTCAGCATTGGGAACTATTCTCAAATTTGTTTAATCAATCCGAACAATTCGGTTCAATTAATTGTTAGCATACATTATGCTATGCAGTGTTAGTGAATTAAACATAACAATATTCTTTAAGTGAATTAATAACAACATTAACATGCATTCATTTTATTAATCACCAAAATAAATTAGGTCTTTATTTAAAATGGTGTCTCCCACTATTTTCATCAAACTATATTACCCTCCTTAAATAGTTCGGCAAATCTAGTTAAAGATTTACTAGTAAGAATAAGGATCCTATTTCAAATGTATATAGCCTTGTGTGATACAACAAACGATATATAAATAAATAGGTAGACAACCCTCTGTCAATTACATCAATATGTAACTCCTTTTATTTTGCCACTTCGATTATTATGATCATGTGTGACACATCCAATTCAAAATTATCCAAGTTAAGTCCAACCTATCATTTTCTTATATTAGAAGAGAAAAAGACCGTCCTTGTGTAACACAACAAAACAGTAATGTTCAATTCTTTTATAAACATCAAATGTGATAAAACAACATCTCAAAAAATTAATATAAGCCTTGTGTGACACAACAAACTATATTGATTATGTGAGGATCCGAATTTTTAGAATTTCTTTAATAATATTAAATGAGAATTTAATTGATAAATTATTAAGGTTGTTTAAATTAATTATTATTTTATGTGATTTAAGGTATGTGATAAGATTTAATTAGTAAATTAAATATGTACAGAGATCGCGACGAATTGTGTTAATTTAAAATAATTGGAAAGTAAATAAATTGTTTAAAAACAATTTATGAAGAATAAGAGAAATTTCTTGTAAAGGCAATAAAATTATTATGGAAATGCAGAAATTATAAATTAATTGAGGTTATGTGGTAATGTGAAATATATGAAATTAGATATGTATATATATACATTTATATATATATATATACATATATATATATATATATATATATACATATATATATATATATATAAATGTATATGTTTAAGTGATAATTATAAATGTTATTAATTATGGAAATTAAGGGATTAATAATTAAATTAATTCAATTTTAAATGAAAAGCGAATGGGGAAGTTAATAAAATTGTAATTATTGATTTTAGATTTAATTAAGAATTATGGTGAAAATTTAGAGATTGATTGAGAAGAAATGTAATTATATAAATTATATAATAATAAATTATATAATTTATATAAGAAAATTAAAGTGATGTATAAAGGAAATTATAATTATATAAATTATATAAGGATAATTATATAATTTATATAAGAGTATTAAAATAATGAGAGAATTAATGAATGTATAAATATTGATTATATAATTAATTAATAATTATGGAGGAATTTAAGAAATTATTTAAAAGGAGAATGTAATTATATAAAATATATAATATTAAAACTATATAATTTATATATAAAGAAATTAATGTGAGATATAAAGAAATGAAATTTAATAAGGAAAAATGAATGTTTTAATTCATTAAAAATTTTGTTTATGCATAATTGAATTGTTATGACTTTTATGAAGGATAATATTTTAGAAACGGGAACATGTTAGTGTAATATGATGTCTAAGTAATGAAGTGAAAAATTATGAAAAATAATTTTTATATGTCCTATGAATTAATTTTTTTTTTAGGAGGTATAAATTACCTCATATAGTTACATGCATGGTATTATGCGTGTACAAAATTTGTCAAATAAAGTACCTGAAAAGGATATAAATATTAATGATAAATCATGTTATGAATTTTGGTACATTAAAATAATTATTTTACATATATTATGTAAAATAATTATTACACGAGATAATTACGTAACGTATTAAAAATATTAATTATGCACGATTTTAATTGCGTGGCTTATCCAGAATTGTTGAAGTCAGTGGAATTGAATGGTTTCAAAAATTTAGTTAAGTGTCTTTGTCTATAAAAGGAAAAGAAAAACAAAGGAATAAGGGAAGAAATAAAAAATATAAAATAAAAAAGAAGAAGAAAACTAAAGCAACTCTTTCCATTTTCCTTCTCCACCCGACACCACCACCATGCCACCCAAGGATATCCATAGCCACCACAAGAGGAGAATTGTTTGATGTCGTTCAAGGGAGAAACAAGCTTCAAGGAAGGAGTTTTTGTGACGACCCCAAATCCGGGTTCTTTAACATCGGGTTTGGTTCTCACTGTACAATACATAACAACAATGAAATACATATATTGTATTCAAACTTCGTGGAATAATACAAAAGGTTCCTTAATCAAAAGGCTACACTTCCCAAGGTCTATTACCTTAATCTTAACATTTCATATCTTAAGGAAAATACAAAAGATTTACAACAGTAATTACATAGCAGTAATATAAACTAGCATGCAATTACTAAAACTAAACATTCACTTTTCCCTTGCCTTTGTCCGATTTAGAGCTTTCGGGAATGGCTGAAATATAGTCATGATATAGCAAGAATGAGCAACTAAATGGCTCAGCAAGTTTATAAACAACAATCATACGATATATCATGATGAAGGGAAATAACTTCAAGGTTTCAACAATAGCAATTGTGAAAGATAACAAGAATCAATGTTCAATAAAAGAAGGAATTGACTCTTTACTGCTGAGTGGTCTTTAATGACCATGAACTGCTACTAAGGTAGAACAGACATACAATGTCTGACTCATTGTTAAAATAACGGGACACTTGAGGGGATCAGTCCTCTCATGTCCTATGTATATGCATCACATTTAGTTTTCTTGCGCGCTGTCGGGTCTCCGACAAATAAAAATCCCCTTTAACTAGGGTTGTTCTATCTCAGTCTTACTGTAAGAATCCGCACCAGCCAATGGTTTGGATAAACTTTTATAATATTCAACTAAATGAATTTAACATGCATTTGTCTAGCCGAAACAATTAGCTTAGACGTTCTTAAATAGTTTGCAAAAGCACTATGTGTGAATACAATAATCAATAATGATGTGAAGTAATTTTTGATAATTAATTCACTCAAAGGTCTGTCAAATATCTACGAGTGTAGATACTTGCTCAACAATAATTGAATTGCTCAAAGTAATTAAAGTTGAATAATAATTGCAACAATAAGTACAAGTTAAGGGTAGAAGACTTGCCTCGTGCGTCGTTTACTACTTACCAACTTAATTTAACTATCCTTGAACGGACCTAATAATTAAATCGGTTTAATCTTAAATTAGTATCATATACTTGTAAGTATAATGACCTTTATAAACTTACGAACCACATAATTATATAATTATGAGTATATAAACACATAGGAAACATTATCATTAATTACTTGATAATATTTCAACACAAAGAACCTATATTAATTATTTAATATAGTTCATACACTTATATAATATTATTAACAATTTAATAATATTTTATTAGTCTTGTAGTATTATTAATCGTTTAATAATACATTATTAGTCTTCTAATATTATTAATCTTTTAATAATATTCTATCAATCACTTAACATTATTAATCCATTCATAACATTTTATTGTCCTTATAATATTATTAATTATTTAATAATGTTTTATCATCCTTATAATATTATTAATCATTTAATAATATTTTATTTATTATTTAATATTATTAACTATTTAATAATATTTTAAATCATTATCTAATATTATTAATTATTTAATAATATTTTATTAATTATCTAATATTATTAATCATTTAATAATATTTTATTACCTCATTAATAATATTAACCATTTAATAATATTTTAAACATTATCTAATATTATTAATTATTTAGTAATATTTTATTTATTATCTAATATTATTAATCATTTAATAATATTTTATTCATTATCTAATATTATTAATCATTAAATAATATTTTATTCATTTACTAATATTATTATTTATTTAATAATATTTTATTGACTTATTAATGTTATGACTCATTTAATAATATTTTAATCTCTTACTAATATTATCAATCGTTTCATAATATTTAATTACTTATTAATATTATTAACCATGTAGTAATATTTTAATACTCTTTAAATAATACCAAAAGTTAACTTTTAAATTGGGTTAACCTTAGTATTTAATTTAAACATTTAGATAGCACTGATTTACAAATAGACTCCATATAAATTTGTTTAATACCCAAATATATTCATTTTACACCTATTTCAACTTAATTTTTCAAAGAAAACTCGACCCGGATCGACCCGACCCGACCCGGACCGACCCGACCCGACCCGGAGCACCAAAAATCTACTTAGCAGATTGTTCTGACGCAGCTGCGTCAGTCCTGACGCGGCTACGTCAGCCATTTTGTCTGAAAGTCAACTGTTTGACTGCTCGACCCTCCGACGCTCCGACAGCCATAACTTCTTCATACGAAAACATTTTGGGGTGATTCTTGAGTCCATTCTCATCAGAATTTCCCCCTCTACAATTTCTCTTTAGATCACAAATCCAAATTCCAAACGTAACTAGACTCAAAATGGCTCACAATGCAACATAGGGTTTTAAAATCAACATCCATTGCGGTAAAAGTCATAACTTCTTTGTTATTCATTATTTTTGAAAAATTCAAAAAGAGTTTTTCTTTAAAACTTATAGATCTAGCTTTCTAGCCATAAAAATCCAATTTTTGATTTGTACATTTCAAAATACAACGTTAAACATAGCATGCATGGTTAGGGTTTTACCGGTAAAACATGTTATGAACTTTTCTACAACTTCTATGCATTTTTCACATACCAAATCATGTTATAAACACATAGAGCTATGAATATACATATATTACATAGTTAAATACATCTAGACCATCAAAATGAGTTTTGATCGGTTAAAAATAGATTTTAATCGATCAAAAGCTATCTAGACTACAAAAACGAAATAAGAAGAAGTTGAGAGCACTTTTAAACCTTGAGGTCTTGGATGCTCTTCTTCTCCTTCTACCAAAGTAAGTTATGTAGCTAGTGGACATACACCAAGGCTTCCTCTAGCTTTTCCTCACACAAACACAAGTGTATCTCTCTTTTAACTCACAAAAGCTCTCTCACTTTTCTCTAGAAAATGTCTAGTAAATGACTAACAAACTTGAACCAAGTGTGGAGCATTCTATTTATAGCCATCAACTAACTCCTCATTAGCTTGCTAATTCACCCATGTTGGTGAAATTAGTGCTTAATTACAATTACTATTGCATGGAATGACTAGGTGATTGACTAGGGTGGTTGGCCAACCTTGTCATAGAGTGAATTAGAAGCAACATGGAAATCAAGCAATCCAAGTGGGGCCCTCCAAAAATTCAGCAAAATGGCTTTTCCAAGCCATTTTTCCTTTATTTTTAATGCTAAAATGTGCATATATATATATATATATATATATATATATATTGACCAAAGTTTTGACTTGTATTGGACTTTACATTGGGCTTGGGAATAACTTCTATTGGACTCATTCAATTAAATTGTTTGGGTTCAATTTAAATAACACATTGGGCTTATATTAAATAGTCTAGGTTACATTTAATTAAATCAAGCATTGAGCTTGTTTAATTAATTACATGAGCTAGTAATCAAATTAATTACATGAGCTACTAGGTTAATATCTTTAACCTAGTTTATCAACTTATTTGGATTTAAAATATAATCCAATTAGATTTGCTTTAATTAATTATACACTTTGTTTTAATCCTTTAAATAAATATACAAGCACATAAGTACATTTATTTAATTATCTAATGCACAATTAATTAATGCGAAAAGTTTAAATTCATTGCTAAATATTTATTAAGTATATTTACAATGACTAATGAAATTCGTGGTCATTACAGTTTTAAGGTATAAATCAATTAAATTAGTTTATTTTATGTATTATTGGAGATGAAATAATTTTGTAGAAAATTTGTAAATAATTAACATAATTATTCTAAATAATTTTAGAATGCATATATATGAATTATGTGATTTTTAGAATAATTTTGTGGTGAAAAAGTGGATTAAAAATGGAAATTTGTTGGAAGTTGGCGCACTGTTCACAGCTGAAGAAGATGAACAGTAAAAGGGTCGACCGCGCATTGCGCGCGGTCAGTTTTTTTTGTTCCGCCCAGATAAAAGCGACGCCGTTTTGGGCATGTAGGCAGGCCGCGCCATGCGCGAAACAAGTTTATGGAAAAAGGGATGAAACGACGCTGTTTGGTGTCGACTGTGGAGGGGTCGCGCGCCATGCGCAGCCGACGCAATGGGCGGAAAAGACGAAAGTGCCCCTGGCCTTTTCGGTTAATACCAACCGTGTCCCTTGACCACGGAAATTACAGAAATGCCCCTGGACTTTTCGGAAAATTCCGGATATGTCCCTAGAGTTGCTGAAATTACGGATATGCCCCCGCCCTTTCCGGGAAATAACGGATGTGTCCCTGAGGGCGCGGAAATTACAAAAATGCCTTCAGAAGTGATTTTTAATGAAATAAATGTTTTAAAATTGTTTAAAAATCATAGAAAATTATAGAAAAATACTAAAAATATAGAAATGATGTTTGGGCATTAAATTTAATATTTTTGGTAAAATATTAATTACTGGGGATTAATATTTAAATATTTTAAATATTAATCTAATGAGTTTAAAGGATTAGAAAATGAATAAATGTAAATTCGGACAACCGAATACGCTAAAATTTGTCCAATGAGCCGGATTGTCCGTATTGAAGGTGTATGATATTAAGTTAAATTAATTAAGGAACGAGGTTAATATAATTAACAATATTATTAAATAATTAGCCTAGAAATGGTATTAATTAATTAAATTAATATCATAAGAGGATAAATAATTATCATTTGATTATTTTATGATCATAGGTTGATCGAGAGAGGGTTTTAAGCTATTAATTTAAATAATTGGACGTCAGACAAGTTCTTCAGTCCTTTAATGTTAATTGTTGCCTGTTATGATACGTAAATACTTGTTTAAATGCATGTGAATTATGTGTTATGTGATCTGTGGTTAACATGACAACTATGTGTACTTTGTGCAATGATGTGGGATATACTGTTATAATAGAAGCACAAGCACATGAAGTATGACACACACTGAGTATGTTAAGGTATGTGCTACGTGAAATATAAATTGTTGAACTTGTTGAGCCGTTGTGCTCATTACTTGCTTAAAATAAACTTTTGCAGGTTAATAAATGAATTTCAGAAATATCGAATTATATTAGAGATAGATCAATCTAGAAGGTTGTAAATGAAATGGTTATATTCAATATGGTAAATTGCAAAGTTTATTTTGACGTTCTTGTATATTCATATACGTTGGATCCGTATAGGATGAATAGAGTTAAATTATGAACCGTGAATATTTAAATTAATTGTTACGATAGAAATTATTATATGTTTGATTTTGAATGACGCAACAAGGAATAATTGTTTGAATGTAAATAATATTAGATTTTGAATGTGGAACATTATGATACTAGCTACAGAAAGAAAAAGTAAAGGTTTCGATCCAGGGACTAGGATCCAGATGAAGGATTTTTAAATATCCAAATATTTTAATACAATAATTGAATTGAGAAAAAGAAAAAAAAATTATACCGAAATATTTGGTAATTGTTGATTTTAAAATCAATTATTGGATTAAAGAAGGGATTAAAGATTTATTAATGAACCGTAATTTGGACGTAAAGGAAGATAGTGTAGAATAAATACAAAATTTGAAGTAATAAAGTTGGTCGAATTTCGGGGTCGTTACAGATTATTTGATACTCTATCGTTTTACTATGCTAGAAGGCGACATTCGATATTTTTACTAAATATCTTTAAACGTTACAACTTAATATTTTAGTAGTAGAATAAATAAATTAGAACAATTCTAAATTTATTTTATTGAATTAAACTCCTTTAATTCATGAATTAAACATTTTAATTTATTTTATATATAATATTTATTCTACATCATGAGGGGTTTGTTAATATTAATTGTCTCATCTTGTTTAGCGCGCGCACGCGCGCACACACACACACACACACACACACACACACACACACATATATATATATATATATATATATATATATATATATATATATATATATATTACGCTTCATATTATTTAACATGCGAAGCATGTTTGGATAATATATAATATATATAATTAACATGCACATATAGAATACTATATTCTACTTGTATTGATTATGGACTTTTATTCTACTTTGGTTCACTAGAGCCACCAAGTGAACCAAAAGGTCAAACCTAGGGTGCAAGAATAAATTAAATTATATGTAACTATTACATTTAAATTCGGGCTCCATTACAAACGGGTCTTCATGCGCTCCTTGCTCCTTTGCTCCAATTCTTCAAAATAATTCTAACTAATCCTATTACAAAACTATTTACAATAAATAGAAACCTTGATCAATAGTCAAGGAGAAGTACATAGGAGAGAAATAAAGTTATACATAAGAAAAATTAGAAAGACGAGATACGCATACCCTATTTATAAAACTCATTCATTCATGCATTCATTTAAAATTAAATCAAATCACATTGGTCAATATTCCATAATCAATCCCATTTATTTATCATATATATTAACATATATATCAATAAATAATATTCATCTAATGAATTAAATAAAACATTCCATATATGTATTGGTATCATTTAATGGGCAATTAAAATTGCATGAAATCCAATTTCATGTTTAAAATAAACCTTTTATTTTAATTATAAAATTATTTAAAAATAAACTATTTATTTTTATTATTTTAAAATTACCCAAAATAAACTCTTTTATTTTGAAATTTTAAAATATGTACAAAATTACCAAACTATTTGGATAATTAATATATATATATATATATATATATATATATATATATATATATATATATTACATGACCGAGCTGCTAATTGCCGAAAAGGTAGGGTGTATATATATATCATACCCGAAAGTTGTTAAGGTCATGTCCCGAAATTCGGTAATCATATATCTATTATATAAAACAGAGCAGAGAGAGAAAATGTCTCTCAAAATCGACGTCTCAGATTATTTTATGGCTTCGACAAAGAGCGGTGGTGATTAAGTCACTTTGGTTCTCCCTCTCTCTTCTCTCTCTTCCCTGTGTGCTTCTGATTTGTTTTATCCATTGTCGATTTCAAAATCTGAAATTAACCTCTCTCTCCTCTCTACACCAGAGTCTCTTCAGTCGGCATGTTCTAATCAGACTATTCTCTCTCCCGCCTCTGTTTTTACGTGTTTGATGATAATCACCATCTATCTATAATCAATGGAAAGGTTCAAGCTTTTATCTCACAATATCTTCTTCTTTTTTTCCTGCAAAAATTACCTCACTTTTAGGTGTTAGCTAATTCACCTAGAAATATATATATATTTGAAAATGGGGAATATATATTTGGTTTTAATATGTTTTTTATTTTATTCCGTGTTAACCAAAACATAGACTATTTAATTCTTCCTTTGTCTAATTTTTGATTCCTTGATTTTGTTTGATTAATTTAGCTCTCATCACATATTGTATAAAGAATCCATTTGCCGGTGATTCATAAGGTGTCATTGTTCAAGCTTGCAGTTTTAGATGAGTGATATATCAAATTAGGGTTTAACGGTTTCAATCTATTGGTTTAATTATCATTCCTTCCTTTTGTTCTTACTTTAATGCAGTGACACATAATGTATTTAGATCTACTTTTCTTCTTTATGTTTTTGCTGGATTCAATTATATTTCTAAGTTATTTTTTTTCTATGTTTTTTGTTTGTTTCTTTTTGTGTGGGTGTGTGAACTTGGTTGATACCGACCCTTTTAGAGATATAATTATTTTTTTTACTGTACTTTATTTTTTGATAGACAACATAATTTTTTCCTTTAATGTGTTAACATCATAATTGAGGATTGACTACTATAATGGTATAGGTTGATTGTTTTTATGTTGGAAAAGTTGCGCGGTATTATGTATATTTGGAGTTAAGTTGTTAACTTATTATCTAATCATTAGGCATGTGGACGATTCAAATAGTTGAGTCAAACATATTGTTAAATTTCTCTTTTTTTGAAACACTTGGAATCATTGACTTTTTCCCCAAACTTATATTTGGTGCTGGACACCAAGTAAAAATGGAAGTTATTGGGGGTAAAAACTTCATGGAATTCTATGTCATTGGCTGGTAAGGATTTTCCTTCTCTCTTGGTTTTTGTTTAAGTTGTGTTTCTTTTAGGTTGTCTTTTATAGTTATCATGAATGGGGTTTGTAATATTTTAAACTTTTGTAGACAGATATTTGGGTAATGTGTAGGGAAAGAAATAATTCAGGAAATTTTAAAATTGGCATTGCTCCGGATAGAATAAACAAGAACAATTACGCCAGTAGCAGGATGACTAGCATGGAATTTGAATCCGAAAATCCAAAACACAGAAGCTCATTCGTTCTTACAGCTAAAGTACTCTGTAGTGCGGCACCTTTCATGCCTTGGTCTTGTAAAATCCCTATAAGTGATGGATATCACGAATTTCTTTAATTAAGGCATTCGATTCAATTATACTGATACTTCCAAGGGGATTATTTGATCAGCTATGAGATTTGTGTAACTGTCAGAACTTGTTTAGTTTTACAATTTAGAGAATACATGATCTTTTTTCTGCAAAAATAAACTTGCAGTATCAAATGTGTTTTTCCAATATGGTACATCAAGACAACCTAGCTCATTCTAAAAACAGCTCCATTATAACTTCTCTAGCAACTGATGATTTTCACAGCCCCATCTTGCCGGGGCTACCTGATGATGTAGCAAAGTACTGCCTTGCTCTTGTTTCTAGATATAACTTCCCTTCTATGGGTGGTGTCTCCAAGCAATGGAGGTCATTTATCAAAAGTAAAGAATTTATCACCATTCGAAAACTAGCTGGCCTGCTTGAAGAGTGGCTCTACGTGCTGACTACGGATGCTGATGGAAAGGGGAGCCACTGGGAGGTTTTGGATCATTTAGGACGCAAACATCATTTCCTTCTGCCAATGCCTGGTCCTGTCGAGGCTGGTTTTGGTGTGGTAGTTCTTAATGGAAAACTTTTTGTCATAGCAGGCTATTCAATGACGGATAGAACTGAGTGTGCCTCAGCAGATGTTTACCAATTTGATTCTTGCCTCAACAGGTTTACTTTCTGTCACCATTTTGCTTCTGTCTTTCTGCAATAGTTTTAAATTCTGCATCTTCATATTTTATAGTCCATTCATTTGCACTAAAGATAGAAATTGTAGTTGTTGTGAACTCAAAAAGAATTATGTTTTTAATTGTGAGAGGTCTTAAAATGTGACCTTCCTCTAAAGAATAGAGCAAATTTAAATGGTCCAACCAAATTGATTATATTGTTTAAATTGCTATTCATGTTATTAGCTGGTTAATTATATTTCAGTCTTGTTGTCCTCCCATATCAAGTTGCCCTCTTTCCAATTATACAACCAGAAACAGTAGGTAGATTTTTTTCAGTAGAATGCTTTCTGTGTATTGCACATTACTTTAATTATATTCTCCCATCTCATTCCTCAACAGTCAAATTCCTTTTGAAGAACTCAACCTCAACAGTTGTCCTTCACAGTAATCAATAAAAGTGAGTTCAATGTGATAACTAAGGATACAAAACTTGGTTATGGTTTATTTATTTCAAACTCAATCTGGAGTTCCCAGTACTTGAATCATGAGATCTGTTCAAGCAACCTTGATGGTGACATTTGTCTTGATCTTTAGCCAGTGCATGAGGTAGTATATTTGTGGTTGAGAAACCAGCTGTTTCGACATTAGATATATGCTATTACTGTTTTTGGGTTGTACCTATAACCAAGTTGTGAAACTTGCCTTACTAAATTAGTCTTTAAATTAGCTTTGGCTTTAAATTAATTATATTCAGTTGAATCCATGCATTTAACTATTAAAGAATTTTATTAAAGTTACGAGGTCAAGACTTGTAGGAAAGTTATCCTTGGTTGAGTTTTCTGTTAGATTATAACACATGTCATTTTCAATTGCAGCTGGAGCAAATTAGCCAACATGAACGTTGCTCGCTACGATTTTGCCTGTGCAGAAGTTAATGGCATGATTTATGCAGTTGGGGGCTATGGGACGGATGGTGAGTCTCTGTCTTGCGCTGAGGTATATAATCCTGAATTTAACGGGTGAACTCTAATTGAGAATCTTCGCCGTCCAAGGTGGGGATGCTTTGCCTGTGGATTTGAGGGAAAGCTTTATGTTATGGGTGGGAGGTCAAGTTTCACAATTGGAAACTCAAGGTTTGTTGATGTTTATAACCCTGAGAGGCACACTTGGTGCGAGATGAAAAATGGTTGTGTAATGGTCACCGCCCATGCTGTACTCAACAAGAAGCTCTTCTGTATGGAGTGGAAGAATCAAAGGAAGCTAGCTATTTTCAACCCAGAAGACAATTCTTGGATGATGGTACCTGTTCCAGTGACTGGAAGTTCGAGCATTGGGTTCCGATTCGGTATTCTGGATGGGAAACTTCTGTTGTTCTCTTTAGAGGAGGAACCTGGCTACACAACACTGTTATATGATCCAACTTCCACACCTGGTTCGGAGTGGCGAGCTTCAGAGATAAAGTTATCTGGGTCGTGCTTGTGCATGTTTATTTCACACATGAAGGCTTGAACATGTTTATTTCCTGACATATGATGATTGTATCGGTTTAGAATGGCCGCCTTTTCACTTCTAGGCCTCTAAAACATTGTTGTTATTAGTAGTAGCTGGATGTTTGCTCGGTTGAGTAGTTTAAAGTTTTAGAACTGTTGGTGATTTTCCTTGCGTTATATATTTAACCGTCTTTTACAGGAATTCCAGTTATGTTTTGGTACTTGGATTGGTTCCAGTTAAAAATTGCTTTGGCAGGGCTTGCTTGTTGAAGAAAATTTCCACAATAATATCTCTATTTGGACATCTCATTTTTCATCTATACTGGCATTACTATATAGTGGGAGTTGAAGGAAATTGGAGTTCTATTGGCACCTTATTTTTGCAAGCATGTTCTCATCTTTTGTAAACATTTGATTGATTGGGTTCCTGCTATAGCAGGCACGCCACATACTATATTAGTATTATTATCACTATTATTATTATAATAATAGTAATAATAATGACAATAATAATAGTAATAATAATAATAATAATAAATAGTAATAGTAATAGTAATAATAATAATAATAATAATAATAATAATAATAATAATAATAATAATAAGAGTAATAATATTAATAATTATGATAATTATAATAATAAGAATAAAATAGAAATAATAATAATAATAATAATAATAATAATAATAATAATAATAATAATAATAATAATAATAATAATAATAATGACAATAATAATAGTAATAATAAAAATATTAATAATAATAATAATAATAATAATAATAACAATAATAATTATAATAATTGTAATAATAATAACAATAATAATTATAATAATAGTAATAGTAATAGTAATAGTAATAATAATAATAATAATAATAATAATAATAATAATAATAATAATAATAATAATAATAATAATAATAATAATAATAATAATAATAATAAATAAATAAATAAATAAAAATTGCATGTAAACAACATGGGTCACCCTTTTAGCATTGACGCAATTTTTCTGTTTTTCGGGTATTGCGGTTGTTATGTTTCCACATGCAAATTGATTTAGGTGAAAAATCACAGGGGCGGTTTAAATTAATTCTAATTGATTTGTAAGTTATTTTAGATTGCAAAGAGTCTTTAGATAATAGAGTATTTTTAAAATTTTAATATTCGTCGTGCCTTCAGGGATAGGCAATTACGTATCATTCCTTTGGTGTTCTTGTGGGCTATATTGAGAGCAACTATTGTAGTAGGCTCTAACTCATGATATAATAATCTTTTGTCCAATTTCAAGAAAAAATGTTATGGTGATGCGATTTAATTGGTGCTATGATTATACTTTTTTGTTTGGACTTAGAATACTCATTTTATACTTTTGGGTATATGCAAAAATATTTCTTTTAAATTTTTACATCTTTTGTTCCCTCATTGGATCCTACCAAATGGCTTGCAGTACTACCCTTTTTCCACAAAAAATACTGTTTATGGATCATATTGATTGATGATTAGAGATACTGGAGGCAAATAAATACTGCCAAATTTCTCATTCTGTTTTGTCAATAAAGGAAAGGTGTGTGGAATACCCGAAAATACTATATTACATAAATTGGAGCCTGCTATCGTCAATCAATTAATTGTTCAAACCTGTCAAGAACTAATTTTAAGTTGGGAATGAGTAACACACTAATGTTTGCCCAAAAAAAAAATTATGACTGAATTGAATATCAATCATTTTGTATTAATGGTTGGACTCTCAATTCTATGATGGAACTAAGAGTCTACAACAGTTTTAAATTTTTCAATCTAAAAATATTGAATACAGTACTCAACTGTTATATTAATTACATCGTGCCTTTAAGCACGGATTATCCCTAGTATATATATATATATCCGAAAGTAACTTTGTTTTTCCAAATTCATTTATTCCGGAAAGTGCACCAAAACAGTTGCAGCTTTGTTTGCTTTATTTAGTAAAATGACGCTTATTTCGGGACAAGGATGTAATCAATATATCATGTATATTATATCCGAAAAGAAGCATGATACAGCCGCACAGTATATATATATATTTAACAATTAAAACTATGGCCTCTTATACACCAAAACCAAAACAGGCGCTGCTGTTTTTTTTACTTTTCAATTTTTCCAAAACCGAACATGCTTGTTTACTTTATATATATAATTGCCGAAACAGTGGATGCTATATATATATGAATAAATCCGAAACTGTAGCCTTTTTCTCAAAATTCACCAAAAACCTTCGGCTGCCTTACCGGAACACTACTTTACCGAAAACAATGAAAACAAATATGGATTGCCTTGAATCCAATTTCGGTAAAATATTTCGGTATATAAAAAAAATTAATTTATACAACATATAATACCCAATAAATTATTTTAAACACATACCATACATATATGAAATCAAAATAATTAATAATTAACATAAAGTTTGGCTCTGATACCACTGTTGGTTTGTAATATTCATAGACAGACAATTAAATTACATAAAATAGCGGAAGCATGGAAAAATCAAATTTTAAATTATACAAACCATAATCCAGGATCGACCTTTATACCCAATTATTAATTAATAAAGAAGAAGTTAGAGATATACCCTTGTAGAACTCAAAGTTTCAACGGGTACAAGTTCACCTCCAAATTCTTCGCGTTCTTCTTGAATTTCACCGATTGGATTCCAATGATTAATGTTAGACACCCAAGTGTTTGACCTCTAGAGATGATCCACCAAGGAATAATAATAATTCAAGAAGTAGGTGATGACAAACCCTAGTTTTCTCTCTCTAGAGAATATGTGAGTACTCTCCCAAAACTTATGAAAGTGTATGTGTGTAACCTTAATCCATAATAAGACTTCTCTTATTTATAGATTTAGTAAACCCTCCTAACACCTTTAGGAATATGGTTTTTAATTAAACTCCTAATCTAATTAGGAACTTAATTAATTTACCATAATAATTATAATTCCTAAACTATTTAGGAACTTAATTATTAATTATGAGAGTACTCTTATTAATTAATTCCTAAACCATTTAGGAACTAATTAATAATGATAATAGTAATAATAATAATAATAATAATAATAATAATAATAATAAGACTCCTCTTATTAATTTATAATTAGTATTTTCAAAATACTAAATAATAAATATTAAGCTATTTAATTTATTCTATCCACATAGTATAAATTAAATATACTTAATTCATTATTACAATTATGCCATTTACTTCTTAAATAATTATTTTTCTTTTGCGGTGTGACCCTTTAGGTTCTCCATATTAAATCGGTTATAGAATAAATTAATTAGAATTATTCTAATCTTATTTATATAAATAAATTAAACTATTCAATTCATTTAAATAAATAATATTTATTTCATAATAAGGGTAAGCCCCTTTAGCGATCAACGACTTTCCAGATAATATAGATTTCAACATTTAATCACAAAAGAACATATTCAGCGAATAGTTACCGTACAATTCAATCATTCTACCTCACAATGTCTCAATCAAATATAAGATATGGTATTACTGTCAAGTCTTATTTTATTTGATTATATGCATTTTGATCCCCAAATCAATAACTCTAATTAATGTAAATTAAAAACTACTTTCTAATTTTCATTCTGCCTTGGCCAAGGACTACTGAGTTGTCATTTATCGAATCGCATATGACATTCCCTTCTTTTACTAGAAGTGGTAGATTCTTTGTTGATCATTCATCTATCTCCATGTATGACTTATTATATCCAATCATACCCTTTGATACACCCTAAAGGTTTTAAGGAATATGTCAAAACATAATTCATCATACACAAGATACTATGATGATCTCAAGTTCAAGGATCACTTGTACTACTATAACAAAAGGAACTCCTATTGACAGGCAAATAAGACTCCATTAGGTGTTCCTTGAGCGAGTCACGTTTAGTGAACTTATTCTCTAATAAGGACCTACATACTCGCTTTAGTGTCTCTACACAAATGATTATGAGATCAATCATCATGTTCATAAGAGTAAGCATAGTATGTACTAATCTATCCGGATTCACTAATACCCATTTTAGTGATCCAACAATTAGGAACAATTTTAGTTTTGAGCTATCTTGAATTTAGATCTCATTAGCATGATCCTCATCATGGTTCTAAAAGTATTGCTCGAAAACTATGAGTTTATCCATTTGATTAATTCAAGTGATTAATCATGAATAAAGAAATGCCTTGATTCTTTTATTAATAAATAAACAAGATTACAAAGTATATGCTTATCACTTCAAATGTGATTGGCTTGAGGGCATACTACTTTCAGGAATTACCTTTGATATTTTTGTCTCTTCCTTGGCATCTTCCTCAAATTCAGCAATAACTTTTGGTGTATCTAGTTGCTTCTCACTCCTCAATGTGATAGCGCTAGAATTCCCTCTTGGGTAGACCACTGTTTGTGAATGTAACTTCCCTGAGCCTTGAGAATCCAACCTACCCATTGTTGTAGCCAGCTGACTCATCTAATTCCTTAGATTACATATGGAAGCTTTTGTCTATTGTAGGAACTGTTGTGTTTCGGTCATAAAAGCTTTGAACATATCCTCAAGAGATGTCCTCGAATTGGTAGGTGTTATTTATTGAGCTGGTTGAAAACCTTGATACCTATTTGGAAAAACATTCTGCATTGGTGCCCTATTTCCTCCGTAGCTCAGATTAGGATGATCCATCCATCCTGGATTGTAAGTGTTAGAATAGAGATCATATCTTCTCTAAGGTTGTCATTGAAAATTCTCCACTGCATTAGCTTGTTGAACAGTGTCATATTCTTCCATACTGTTGTGAATTAGCAGCCAAGTTTGCAATTAAGTTCATTGTAGCCTCTGAAGTCCTATAAATTAGTACCCCTCTACTTCTTGCATCAATTATACTCTCATCCATTGGTAACAGTCCCTCATAGAAGTATTGAATCAAGTGTTGATCATTAATTTGGTGATGTGGATAGCCTAAACACAATTTCTTAAATCTTTCCCAGCACTCATAGAGAGTCTCCCCATTGAACTGTCTTATGCCACATATCTCATTCCTTATGTTGGAAACTCTCAAAGTAGAAAAATACTTTTCTAAGAACAGCCTTTTCATATCGTTTTATGACTGAATTGATTCTGAAGGGAGATAGTATAACCAGTCCTTTACTAAATCTGTCAATGAAAAGGGGAAAACCCTTAGCTTTATCTGCTCTTTTGTTACTCCTTGTGGCTTCATGGTAGAACACACCACATGACACTCTTTTAGATGCTTGTACGGATCTTCACTTGTGAGACCACAAAAAGTAGGCAAAATATGAATTAGTCCTAATTTTAATTCAAAAGCAGCATCTAAATTAGGATATTTAATACATAAAGGTTATTGAGTGAGATTAGGAGTAGCCAATTCCTTCAAGGTCCTATTATTATTGGTAATATCCATCTCTTCTTTTTCTGATTCACTGGATGAACTATTTAAAATTAATTCAAATGCTATGTTGAGGCCTAGTAATGGTAGAAAAGTTTCTTCTAAATTGACAGTTATGCTTTTGACTTGACGAATCTCTTTTCTCAATCTCTTTGCAGTTTTCTCAATCTCTGGATCAAAATTTAACTTACCAGATTGAGATAATCGAGTCATAAACTAAAAAGAAACAAATAATAAATAAAAATAAGTAATCAGTTCCCAACAACAGCGCCAAAATTTGGCAGCTGTCATTAACACTTTAAAATCTATCCACACTTCACTCTACGAGCAAAAAATCAATATACTAGCAAGTAAGGGTCCCATAAAGAATGATACTGTTCTAAATTTATCATAATATTTTTGACAATAAATAAAAGAAAATAATAAAGAGGGGAGTTTTAAGTTGATTATAATTAACTAAATAAACGAAAATAAATTAAAGAGATTAACCAATAAATTAAAAACTTCTGTTCTTCAGTTCAGTATCACATTTTCAAAGCTACACAATAATCAAGTATAATAAAGTTTCAACATCCCTTAGAATTGAATAAGAAAATCTAGCATAACATGCCTTAGAATGAAAGCCCTCAATAATAATGCACGCTTCTCTCCCATTCAATTGTGTCTAATATCATCTATTTATATGTTACATGAACAATCATTAACCTAGAAGGAAATAGAACCCAATTAAGAATTAAAAATATACAAAATCACATCACAGCTTGTCTTTGTAGGCGACTGGCATAAAGACGCACACTTTTCTTCTTCTTTAGGTGTAAAGACGCCCACTTGCAGTAACTTCAAAGCGGCCCAGGCGTAAAGAAGCCACTTCCTTCACAAATCTGGGCATAAAGACGCTTGTCAATGGCCTGATAATTACGATTTTGCCATTTTCTTCCATTTTCCTATAAAATCAAATAAAAATAAATACTAAATGTAATTAGGCAAAAAAATAATTATAAAAGTTAAGCATTAAAGGCTAAAAATATAATATATTTCATTCTTATCAATCATAACTAAACACCAACCCATCACATAAAATTTACATTAACTAATATTACATAAATACAATCATCCCAGGTTTACGCGACCTTCACTACACCATTACATAACTTAAATCAAAAAGTAATATAAGTCTTTCTATAAAAAATTTAACACAACTAATACATAAATTTATCACCCCTCGACTTCTTCCTTTTACTTGTCTTTTTCGGAACCATCGGGTTTCTTGGTCCTAACTGAAACATTTTAAGGAAAGCAAGAATGAGCAACAAGTTTACTCAGCAAGTATAGACAATAAGTAATAATATTCATGAATCAAAAAGCTCATTATCTCAAATCTTAAATAAATGAATGATGATTTATGACATGACAAAAATATTTTAACGATCATAAGCTAATATCGACATGCATCAGAATTCAGATATTCTTATTGCTGAATGGTCACTATGGACCATGAACCCATGTAAGGCTTATTAATGTTATATTGAAAACCTTATGATAATAGGTACAAGATATGATTAGTCACGTCGTACCTTACATTATGCATAACGTTTAGACAAGCAATTCTTGTGACATAAAATAGTAATACTCCTACTATGAGGGTTGTTTGACTGAGCATAACACAAGAGTATGTACCAAGGCAATTAGTTTGGATCACTTTCTAATAGATAAATGATTTGATCTCATTATCTGTCTTGTCGAATCAAATGGCTCAGACTTTTCTCTAAAAAATATGATTGATTTTAATCATCATCTGTTTAGCCGAATCAAATGGCATAAACACTATTTTACAACATATGACTACACATGAGGAATCGAGTAATCTTTTATAACATTCAAATATGAATAATTTATATTTCAAAGTCAACATTCAGATAAAAAAAATTAATCTTTCATGAATATAAATGCCAACATCGAGGTTTGAGTTCAATATGAATCATCTTTCAATTAATTTAGAGTATCAATTACTTGAATAAAATAATAAAGTGCACCACTCACTAAATTTTACTAACTCAAAGTCTAAAGGCCTACACTTTTCTTCGGGCAATTAATCATTACCCATGGTTTTGCAACCAATCAGTTCTCAACATTTTACAAAATCCCTCTAATTGGTCAGAATTAAACCCACCGATAATATACCTTCTTTTATCGCAACAATTTCTAGTAATTGCTTCCATTAGAAAACTTTTATGATTAGAGGATATCCCAATTCCTCTCGAGGTTAAGTTTAAATCGTTATTTGAAAATCGTAAAAGAGAAAATAACATTTGAATCAGATAATACATCACATTTATACTGTTGATCGTAGTGTTACCTTGCACTACCCTTCTTAATGTTGTTGCATTCTTCATCATCATGTTTTACGTTCAGGTTATTAGATTATACTGATCTTGTTATGGTTAAGTGTTTAATTCCTTATCCACAACTCCTTTGTTTGCTCCCTTTCTAGGACAATTATTGGCCAGATGATCTTGTGCTCCACAAGTAGCATCCATTATACCTTAAATTGGGGCAATTAGGAGAGATATAACCTTTTTATCTACATTTATAACACAAATTCTTTCCTTTCAAACACATCCTCACACGGCACCTTCTGCAGTTCCTACACACTCCTACTTTTTTCTTTGGGTTTTCCTAATAAATTTTTGGATTACTAAAATCTTTATTGTTCCATTTCCTTTTGTTGCTTCCTCTTCCTTTTATATTGTTCTTTTTCTCTTGGTTATACTAATTTAATGCCTTACTTCCTTCCTTATTTATAATATCCTTTTCCAAAATCATTCCAAATGTATGTTCTTGAAATACTGATACTTCATTGTAGAGCCACGGCTTCAACCCTTGTTCAAATCGCCTTCCCTTCCTCTCCTCATTATCCATCGTGCCTGGTACTGTCATGGTGAAGATTTAAGCGGTTGGTTAGTTTAGTTGTGTTGGTCCCTCCATTGTTTGCTTGTCGTTGTTGTTATTACCTTCCATGTTCCCGCTTCTTCCTCCAACTGCCTTCTTGGGACAATCCCTGACGTGATGATTTGCAGAAAACATCTCGTAGTCTTTTTTGGCTTGAGATAGTTATGAGAGAAGTGTCCCTCAAAGGTTCACAGTTGTAACAGATGTTCTTATCTTTCAAGCACTCCCCTAAATGGGTCTTTCCACAAACTCCACAAGCTCCTCCTTTCCACTTCGAATCCCCTTTACATTCTTTATATTTATCCTTATTCAACTTCATTTTAAAGTTTTTATTACTATCGCTACTACTTTCTTCTACTCGGCATTCTCCCGCCTCTCTTGAAATATGAATTTCTCCTCCATCAGATAAAGTGACCCCCTTTTTCCATCCGTTACTTTTCGCTGGACTTTTTCTATACTCATTGATCCCTTCCTGGATAGCATTTTCTAATATGTTCATAAACTTTTGTAAGGGATCCTAACTCCGCTCCCTATTTTCAGTTCATATTCCTTTTGCTTGTGGTCTTTCTCTTGACATTTTTTATTTAATAATAAATTATATCATTATCACACCCTTTGCTAAAATCAAATTATCCTCAAGGCACATATTTATTTTAATATACATCTCACATAGTATTTTTCACCTTTATAACATTCTGCTAATCACATCTCATATCCCGAACTTAATTCAAAAATTGGGATTTTTAACATTTCACAACTTTTATCGAAACCTTGTATTTAAATTTTCTTAGCCTACAATTTGTTTACCTTCTTACAACCATTTCACTCTACGGTCAATTCATTATCCTTTGATCGGATACATTATTACCTCATTATTTATAATAATGCTTTTAAAGCTAAAAATTTATTCATTTCAAGACACATTTAATAATCATATTTTTATTAATATACATCTTGCTAGTACATAGTACCTTCATCTCATAGCTTCTTACCATAATCCTACATACCCCCATATTACTGCGAAATTGGAGTTTACAAAGACCTAATCCACCTTATCCCCCCAAAATTAGGATTTTCATAACTCATTTTCTTACTTCCCATACATTTCTTACATAGCTGTATATATATATATATATATATATATATATATATATATATATATATATATATATATATATATATATATATACGGTCCGGCTCTCCAACGAACTGAAGAAGGCAAACCAAAGACGAACCGTCGTCTTTGGTATCTATGACGACGGTTCAATCCGTCGCCATAGCCATGCAATTTATGGCGACGGGTCGAACCGTCATCATAGATACCAAAGACGACGGTTCGTCTTTGGTTCGCTTTTTATGGTTCGCTGGAAAGCCTGACTATATATATATATATATATATATATATATATATATATATATATATATGTATATATACATCAATTCTGACACTATTTCATTAAACTACCCTTCCCTCTTCCTTAGTTCTTCCTTTAGAGGCTCCACTTGATTTTCAATCCTTAATCGCCTCATAAATTCTTCCTCCCAAAATGTCTGCATCGACTGATTACTATCTGAAGATCTCAAACTTGCCTCTCCAACTCCTATATCTGATTCTCCATCTCAGAGTTCTAAGTTATTAAGTTACTCATATGTTCCCACATCTAAAAGAAACCTCTTATCACGGATTCCCGCTTAGACTCTATTTTTGACTCTGTATCTCCTCAAAAGCTCTAGGCATCATCAGTTTTGGGGCTGCTATTAGCTTCTCATAATCCACATGAATATCTTGGAACTCTTCTTCTCTAATCTAACTAGTCTCTCCTATTTCTGACATCTTACAACAGCCACAAATAAGAAAATAAAAACTTAGTTAGTACCTCACAATATATCTATAAACAAATATTTTATAACTTAGTAACATTTCCTTCCAATGAATTTCTGAAATTTATCACTTAGAACTCTAAATGAGTTTTACTACCTTTCTTACTATTCTCCTTACTTCTTCTAAAGTTATATTCCTAAGGTTTTTTTCCTACCTAAGGTTAAAACTTATAGTTCTAATACCAACCTGTGACGCCCCCAAATTTAGGTACCTCTACCTCGAACTTGGTGCTCACAATCCAAGACATCCATCATAACTAAATATCAACCCAATGTATAAAATTTACATTAACTAATATTACATAAATACAATCGTCCCAGGTTTATGCGACCTTCACTATAACATTACATAACTTAAATCAAAGGTAAAATAAGTCTTGTTACAAAAATTTAACACATAACTAATACATAAATTTATCACTCCTCGACTTTTTCCTTTTACTTGTCCTTTTGGGAACCACCGAGTTTCTTGGTCTTAACTGTAACATTTTAAGGAAAGCAAGAATGAGCAACAAGTTTGCTCAGCAATTATAGACAATAAGTACTAATAATCATGAATCAAAAAGCTCATTATCTCAAATCTTAAATAAATGAATAATGATTTATGACATGAATAGAATATTTTAACAATTATAAGCTAATATCAACATGTGTCAGAATTTAGATATTCTTATCAATGAATGGTCACTATGGACCATGAACCCATGCAAAGCTTATCAGTGTTATACTGTAAACCTTAGGATAACAGTTACATGAAGTGATTAGCCCCGTCGTACCTTACATTATGCAGAACATTTAAACATGCAATTCGCGCGCGTGTCGATTTACTGACATAAAATAGTAATAACCCTGCTATAAGGGTTGTTCGACTAAGCATAGCACAGGAGCTCACACCAAGGCAATTGGTTTGGATCACTTTCTAATACATAAATGACTTGATCTCATTATTTGTCTTGCCGAATCAAATGGCGTAGACATTTCTCTCTTGAATATGATTGATTTTAATCATCACCTGTCTTGCCGAATTGAATGGGGTAGACATTCTTTTACAACATATGACTACACATTAGGATTCGAGTAATCTTTTATAACGTTCAAGTATGAATAATTTAGATTTCAAAGTCAACATTCGGATATAAAATTAATCTTTCATGAATAAAAACACGACATTGATATTTGAGTTCAATGTGAATCATCTTTCAATTAATATAGAGTATCAATTACTTGTACAAAATAATAAAGTGTACAAGTTATAATACTTGCTTGCTTCATCCGCTCTGCTTAACTTTATGCTAACGTCCTTCGAATGACCTATATGTGTTGTAATTCAGCCTACTGGCTAGTCTTTATCGGACCACATATAAATTCCTAAATCAATTTATAACTTAACATACAATTGACTCATAATTGGACTTTCCCTAATATTTTATCCATTCTCCACAAATAATACCTATTATTATTATTTTTATTTAATTGTCTACACGTATAGTTGTGGTTCCCAACTATTCTTATCACCATTTTATAGTAGTTCTTGTCTTCACGTTCCAGAATAATCTTCGTTGATATTTTATTTATTTAGCAATTACCTTCATGCTCCAATTCACAATTAATATTTATTATTTAATCTCCACAACTAAAGTCTTATTTACTACTTTATTTGTTTAATTACTTTTTATTATCATTCCTTATTTAATAGTCATATAAAATAATTTCATGTCATTTGTTTAAATTCTTCCTTCATTTTCTTAGTTCACATCTGTGATTCACAAATAAAATAATTATTTTATTTGTTTATCTCTTCTTATTTACTTTTTATTTTTTGATATTATTTATTATTTAATTTTCATAAGTAGTTTCACATCTAATCATTATTGTTCCTTGTTAATATAACATGATCATGAAAATGACCAGAATATCCTTAATAAGTTTTATTTATCCATTTTTATTACATATTTGAAGGTAAAATTAAATTACAATATTTTTCGGTTTCCTTTTAATTATTTTTCTTAATTTTCTTAACTCAATATTATTTATTAAAAATACTTAAAAACTTTATTATTTTTATTTCATATGTAATCACTTAGTTAAAAATATTTGAAACACACAATATATATTTTTAATTTTCCAACATCGTTTATTATTTTTAGAAGGGTCGTTTATGCATAAAATTGTAACATTTTTCATAATTTGATATGTTATCCAAAAATTTTAAAATTTATTCATTAACTTCCTTATATCAGTGTGATCTTACATTAAACATTTCAAATCCATCAGAGTTGCACAACTCCAAAATTTTTAGTTTCACCTTAAAAGTTTGATTGGCCATATCTCACTTATCTGAAGTCGGATTGAGGTCATTTTTGCACAAGAGCTCTTTTATAACATAAATTTTAAAATCCAGATAACCGAATTTTATCTCAATGGTTAGGTCCCCAAAAATAGTCTATGTAATACCCCGGATATTTACGAGATTTGTAGAATAAATCAAATATGATTAATTAAAGGTTGAGGTAAAACCTAATTTTGGTGAATGAAATAAGAAGAGATATGTGTGTTGTAATTTTGAGAACGAAATTCTTATAAGTAGGGGTGAATGTAATATTCCAAATTTTTTTATTTGATTCAAAAATATAATCGAACGTGATTAAAAGTTAAGTTATAAAAACCCTAGCCTAATGATTTAATTAAAATCAAGCCAACTATGATTAGGGGCTATGTTGTAGCTTGTGTGGGAGACAGATAAGGATATGTTACAAATTAACATGTCTTGAAAGTTGACCTTAAATGGTAAATGAGAAAATTGATAAATTATAAAGTAAATAAAGAATTATCATGACAGGTATAGAATATAATTAATTTATTTAATTATATTTGTGTAAGGTTAAATTATTTAACTAATGTGAATAATAGCCTTGATGGGCTAAATTATATATTTATTTAAGTGACTAACTTAATTAATGTGTTAAGAAATAATATTAATTATTATTGGATAAACAACCTAAGTTATTTATTTAAGAAGAGGTTGTGTATAATGTAAGATTATACAAGTAATTTAAATTACTTTATTGTATGATCTAAATTATTGAAATATTATAATAATATTAGATAATTATTTTGATGACCCAAATTATTAATTTGAAAGGATAAGAAAAGTTAAAGGATTAATTACTCATGAGTTAGTTGGTGAAAAATCTTGTTCTCGAGCCACGTGAAAATCATAGACAATTGCTTTCTTGAGCCACGTGAAAATCATGAAAAATTGTGTTCTCGAGCCACATGAAAATCATGGAGAGTTGTGTTCTCGACCCTTGTGCTCCTTTAATTGTGTGATGCTTAGAGCTTTGTGCTAATTGGGTAATGTGTGAGATATATATATATATATATATATATATATATATATATATATATATACATACACACACACACACACACACAAATAATTTGAGGTATGTGTTAATAAACTAGCTATGGTTAATATAACCATACTTGGGTTAAGTGTAGGAATTGAGAGAGCAATTAGGTGAACTCTTTAGCTTCTCATGGAAGCTTAAACAAAATAGAAAAAAATAAGGAAAAAATGGTAGCTAGTTGTAAGAGCTATAAGGTCTAGTATACATATTGCGTAAGTATACAATTCTACTAGTGAACTAAGTATACTAACAACTCACTCTCTCTTTCATCCATTAGTCATTTCATTTCACCAAGAGTTAGAGAGAAGTTTGAGTGCTAAAGAGTAAAGCTAGAGAGGGTTAGAGAGAAAAGTGAGGGAACACCTAGTGTTCTTGAGAGTTCATAAGAGAAAACACCAAAAGTGAACATTGGAGGCCATCTCGATAGATCAAGGGGGTCTAGTGGATGTCCAACAACTTTATCTCCTACGTTGGAAAGGAAAGAAAACTAGCCACAAAGAGTAAAAGGTATAAAACTATCAAAACATCTAGTTTTCAAGCTTTCATTAACTAGTATATTTGTATGCATTTATGATGGAAAAGATGATCAAAACATGAAATCGATTTTCGCCGAAAAATACTATTATGGACAGTCCTTTCCTGGAGTTACTGTTCACGTCCCGTAACTCATTTTTGCAATTCGTCATTTTTGGATGGTAGGTCTATCATATAAGAAGAGATTCTAAGTGGAACGATGATAAGTAGGATTTTATTCCTATTTATTAGGTATTTTTAGGCTTAATTAATTGTGAGTTTTTAAGTATTTTTAGTGTTTTAGGTCATTTTATATAATTTATGTAATTTTATGTGTTTTTATTACTTTTAGTATTTTTATATTATTTTTATTTATTTTTATATTTTATTTTGTAGGAAAAATAAGCTTGGGGGCAACAAATCTGTAAATTATGCAAAAGTTAAGTGACAAAATGGTAAAAAATCGGCGCTGATGGCAAAATTGTAATTAAGTTGAAGTTAGCGACCGGTGGCATTTTAGTAATTAACCGGAACTTACATCCGCGCAATGCGCGAGTTAGAAGCAGCTGCAGCTTTGAGAAACGACGTCGTTTCGCGTCCGGGTTAAGAAAACGTCCGCGCAATGCGCGGTGATGCTGAACAGTGCAGGACAAGGAATCATACGACGTCGTTTTACGTCCGGAGAGGAAAGCCTCCGCGCATTGCGCGGAGGAGGATGCTGACGTCAGCTGACGCGGAAGCGCGTTGACCGGTCCGCTGTCATGGTTAGGGCACGTTTGGCGCGCGGAAATTCTGTAGGAATTAGATTATTTCAGATTTTGAGCATTAATTTGATTCCAAATTGGGTTTCTTTTCAACATTAGCTTATGATTATTATTGTACTTCTATAAATACATTAGATTAGAGTAAAATTATTATCAGATTATTAGAGATAATTAGGAGCTCTCTCTCTGTGGTTTTATCTATTATTTTTATTATGTTTGGCTAATTTTATTATTCAGTTCTAGGGAATTTCAAACCCGATTATAATTAATGATTTAATTAATTCAGTAATATTATTTATTCTTCCTCATATGAAATTATTTATGATAATCTGTTTTAATTGTTTATTTGATATTGGGTTTGATTGATTTAATTTTGGCTTGTTGAGTTAATCAAATTATTATCAATTGTTAGATTTAGGAATTATATTACGTGTAATTGATATTGTTCCTAATCATTGGTAGTGAATAGTGATAGATGATTGTGGTCAAACTTTTATTTATTGCTATGGTTATCATGATGTAAGTTAAACAATTCGAGCTTATGAGATTGTTGCTTAGAATAATCTAATTTCCTTGTGATTAATGCTTCCATTATATTAAATTTAGAGAGTTTGTTCTAGGTTGTATAATGGTTAGAATCTAATGAAGAGCTTGTTTAGTTTGATTAAAATTATGGGAAATTTCAGATAGCAGAGCTTGTTGTTATCTAGGGTTATTAGTTTCATGGAAGGATACAAAAATATTTTGATTGATTGATCTATTAATTGTAAGGGTGAGATTGAATCGAAGAACTGAATTATTTAATTTATTAATTAATATTATTATTTTAGTTTTATTTATTTAGTTAATTATAGTTATTTCAAAACCCCCAAATCTAGTTTACATTGCATAAAAATAAATTAATCATTCTATGTGGGTTCGACCCTTACTTGCTATTATACTGAGTTTGTGATTAAAAGTAAGGATTAATTTTGGAGTGTTAACGACAGCTTTCAAATTTTGGCGCCGTTGCCGGGGAATGATTTTAATTTATTTTTGTGTTTTTGTAAACTTTATTTTAAGTTAGTAATTTTTCTTAGATTTTATTTTTATAGTTTTTCATAATTTAATTGAGTTTTGCAAGTTAAGGATGGAAGACATGCCTGATTATGTTAATGAGGTAAATATTTCTTCTCATGAGCAACAAACTGATAGTCTAACTTCTTTTGTTTATCAAATGGTTGTAGGTACTTGTAGGATTTGTGCAACAATAGGACACCCAACTGATTTATGTCCAATGCTTCGAGAGGAGTTCTATGAACAAGTCAACGCAGCTAGTGGTTTCCTTGGACATTTCAGCTATGAGAATTCACCAGTGAATTGGCATGCAAACCAAAACTTTCCAAATAATCCACAGTACATGCAACCATATCCTCAACCACAACATGACCAATCGTCTAGTTCTGACATATCTTTAGAAGATATGTTTAAAGCTTTAATGACTCAAGCACAACAATTCCAACAAGAGACAAAAACTTCCATATATAATTTGGAGAATCAACTGAGTCAGCTTGCTACCATAATTGGTCAATTAGATTTTCAAGGATCATTCCTTCTATCGCCAATGCAAGAAGAAGCAGACAACATCAGTGCAGAAACGGACTGTATCAATATAAACAATGATGTTCTTTGTGATGATAACATGCCTAAGGTGGAGAGAATTTTTGGGGAAATAAATAAAGAGAATTTAGAGGATGCAAGTAGGAACAGTTTGAAATTAGAGGACGAAGAAGAAGAAATTGAGCTGAAACAAGATTTGAAGGACGCTGAAGCTGCATTCAATTCTTTGCCAATGATTTTAGATAGTCAAGCAATTATTTCCATTCCATCACATGCTACTCACGGAAATTTTCTATCTTTTGTTTTGCAGGATCTCATTCCAACTATAAAGACTCTCACCGATCATCTTAAGTATCTATTCGTTGAAGAGGGAGGTAAACGTTCATGTCACATGCAAGGAAGACTGAATCTACCGATGAAGAATGACGTGATGGATGAAGTACTCAAAATTCATGAAGTAGGAGTGACGTAGTACTTTGGCCTGTTGTCGAGCCAATGACAATAAATAAAAACGCTGCTTGGGAGGCAACCCAAGAAATCAGATTTGCATTTCTTTACCTTTTTCTTTTTTTGGTTATTTGTGCCTATTTCTTTACATTATAGTTTAAATTGGGGACAATGTAAATTTTAAGTGTGGGGGAAGGGATTTAGGATATTTGTTTTATTTTTAGGAAATTTTAAAATTTGTTTTATTTTAAAAAAAAATTTGTTTTATTTTTTGGGAATTTTTAAAAAATTTTAATTTTTGAATTTTGTTGGTAAATTCACTACAAACCCTCACGAGACAAAACTCGTCCACTTGGGGTAACCTTGGGGTTTAAAGGCTTGTTGCACGTGCTAAGTGTAACCATGTTTCCTACGAAAATTGGGTAGTTTTTTTTTATTTTATTTTTAGGATGTGTCACTTGAGCAATGAGTTAATTGGATTTTAATTTTTAGCCAATGATAAAATTTTGATTTTGATTTTAATAACTTTTGGAAAAGGGATAAATTTTTGCTTAGTTTGAATTTTCACTTTTTCTTGATTATTACTTTGTTTGAGATCTTTAAAATTTTTATGCACTTATATCCATTTGTTTGAGCTAGTTTTAATTTAGAGAAAGTTTAAATGGTTAAATGCTTATGAGAGATATTTTTGAACATTATATCTTATTTGATCATTACTTGAAGTGAAATATAAGACAAAATATAATTTGGAGGAGATGATTTAGGTAATTTTTCTAGGATTATTATTGAAAAAAATCTTGTGGTGAGTTGAGATAGAGCGTAAAACGTACTCACTCATAAAAACATGAAAAAGCGAGATGGAGCGTAAAATGCACTCGCTGGTGAGATGGAGCATAAAATCCACTCACTTAAGAAGAAAAAAAAGAGAAAGAAAGAATAAATGGGATGGAGCATAAAATGCACCCAATAAAAGAAAAAAAAATGAGAAAAAAATATATATTTGAAAAAAATGCATATTAATAATCCTAGTGTATACAATTATTTGAAACATTTTGATCTTTTGATTTATATTTGTCTATATTAGCAAAGAGTGATGTGAAAAATAAATATATTGAGTTTTGTTATATGTCTTTTATAAGGTAATTAATAACCTAAACTTATCCGAGTTTTGATTAGTTTAATACATTTGGATTCACACACACACACAAAAGATCTTGAGTAGAGTAAGATTAATAAATATGTTAAAGTTCTAGATTTTGCATGGTTTTGAAACTTTCTTTGAGTTATCATTTAAAAAATCTTTGAGGCTGATGTTGAAATTTATATTGATCTGTTGCTCGAGTAAGTTGTTTGGTTATTAGTTTTATTTTTTTTTTATAATTTTTATTCTTGTTTTTCTTAAGGACAATCAAAGATTTAAGTGTGGGGGTATTTGATAAGTAGGATTTTATTCCTATTTATTAGGTATTTTTAGGCTTAATTAATTGTGAGTTTTTAAGTATTTTTAGTGTTTTAGGTCATTTTATATAATTTATGTAATTTTATGTGTTTTTATTATTTTTAGTATTTTTATATTATTTTTATTTATTTTTATATTTTATTTTGTAGGAAAAATAAGCTTGGGGGCAACAAATCTGTAAATTATGCAAAAGTTAAGTGGCAAAATGGTAAAAAATCGGCGCTGATGGCAAAATTGTAAATAAGTTGAAGTTAGCGACCGGTGGCATTTTAGTAATTAACCGGAACTTACATCCGCGCAATGCGCGAGTTAGAAGCAGCTGCAGCTTTGAGAAACGACGTCGTTTCGCGTCCTGGTTAAGAAAACGTCCGCGCAATGCGCGGTGATGCTGAACAGTGCAGGACAAGGAATCATACGACGTCGTTTTACGTCCGAAGAGGAAAGCCTCCGTGCATTGCGCGGAGGAGGTTGTTGACGTCAGCTGACGCGGAAGCGCGTTGACTGGTTCGCTGTCATGGTTAGGGTGTGTTTGGCGCGCGGAAATTTTGTAGGAACGAGATTATTTCAGATTTTGAGCATTAATTTGATTCCAAATTGGGTTTCTTTTCCACATTAGCTTAGGATTATTATTGTACTTCTATAAATACATTATATTAGATTAGAGTAAAATTATTATCAGATTATTAAAGATAATTAGGAGCTCTCTCTCTCTCTCAGGTTTTATCTATTATTTTTATTATGTTTGACTAATTTTATTATTCAGTTCTAGGGAATTTCAAACCCGATTATAATTAATGATTTAATTAATTCAGTAATATTATTTATTCTTCCTCATATGAAATTATTTGTGATAATCTGTTTTAATTGTTTATTTGATATTGGGTTTGATTGATTTAATTTTGGCTTGTTGAGTTAATCAAATTATTATCAATTGCTAGATTTAGGAATTATATTACGTGTAATTGATATTGTTCCTAATCGTTGGTAGTGAATAGTGATAGATGATTGGTCAAACTTTTATTTAATGCTATGGTTATCATGATGTAAGTTAAACAATTCGAGCTTATGAGATTGTTGCTTAGAATAATCTAATTTGCTTGTGATTAATGCTTCCATTATATTAAATTTAGAGAGCTTATTCTAGGTTGTACAATTGTTAGAATCTAATGAAGAGCTTGTTTTGTTAGATTAAAATTATGGAAAATTTCAGATTGCAGAGCTTGTTGTTATCTAGGGTTATTAGTTTCATGGAGGGATAAAAATATATTTTGATTGATTGATCTATTAATTGTAAGGGTGAGATTGAACCGAAGAACTGAATTATTTAATTTATTAATTAATATTATTATTTTAGTTTTATTTATTTAGTTAATTATAGTTATTTCAAAACCCCCAAATCTAGTTTACATTGCATAAAAATAAATTAATCATTCTATGTGGGTTCGACCCTTACTTGCTATTATACTGAGTTTGTGATTAAGAGTAAGGATTAATTTTGGAGTGTTAACGACAGCTTTCAAATTTTGGCGCCGTTGCTGGGGAATGATTTTAATTTATTTTTGTGTTTTTGTAAACTTTATTTTAATTTAGTAATTTTTCTTAGATTTTATTTTTTTAGTTTTTCATAGTTTAATTGAGTTTTGCAAGTTAAGGATGGAAGACATGCCTGATTATGTTAATGAGGTAAATATTTCTTCTCATGAGCAACAAACTGATAGTCTAACTTCTTTTGTTTATCAAATGGCTGTAGGTACTTGTAGGATTTGTGCGACAATAGGACGCCCAACTGATTTATGTCCAATGCTTCGAGAGGAGTTCTATGAACAAGTCAACGCAGCTGGTGGTTTCCTTGGACATTACAGCTATGAGAATTCACCAGTGAATTGGCATGCAAACCAAAACTTTCCAAATAATCCACAGTACATGCAACCATATCCTCAACCACAACATGACCAATCGTCTAGTTATGACATATCTTTAGAAGATATGTTTAAAGCTTTAATGACTCAAGCACAACAATTCCAACAAGAGACAAAAACTTCCATATATAATTTGGAGAATCAATTGAGTCAGCTTGCTACCACAATTGGTCAATTAGATTTTCAAGGATCATTCCTTCTATCGCCAATGCAAGAAGAAGCAGACAACATCAGTGCAGAAACGGACTGTATCAATATAGACAATGATGTTCTTTGTGATGATAACATGCCTAAGGTGGAGAGAATTTTTAGGGAAATAAATAAAGAGAATTTAGAGGATGCAATTACGAACAGTTTGAAGTTAGAGGACGAAGAAGAAGAAAATGAGCTGAAACGAAATTTGAAGGACGCTGAAGTTGCATTCAATTCTTTGCCAATGATTTTAGATAGTCAAGCAATTATTTCCATTCCATCACATGCTACTCACGAAAATTTTCTATCTTTTGTTTTGCAGGATCTCATTCCAACTATAAAGACTCTCACCGATCATCTTAAGTATCTATTCGTTGAAGAGGGAGTAAAACGTTCATGTCACATGCAATGGAGACTGAATCTACCAATGAAGAATGACGTGATGGATGGAGTACTCAAAATTCATGAAGTAGGAGTGACGTAGTACTTTGGCCTGCTGTCGAGCCAATGACAATAAATAAAGGCGCTGCTTGGGAGGCAACCCAAGAAATCAGATTTGCATTTCTTTACCTTTTTCTTTTTTTGGTTATTTGTGCCTATTTCTTTGCATTATAGTTTACATTGAGGACAATGTAAATTTTAAGTGTGGGGGAAGGGATTTAGGATATTTATTTTATTTTTAGGAAATTTTAAAATTTGTTTTATTTTTAAAAAAATTTGTTTTATTTTTAGGGAATTTTTAAATAATTTTAATTTTTGAATTTTGTGGGTAAATTCACTGCAAACCCTCACGAGACAAAACTCGTCCACTTGGGGTTTAAAGGCTTGTTGCACGTGTTAAGTGTAACCGTGTTTCCTACGAAAATGGGGTAGTTTTTTTATTTTTTTATTTTTAGGATGAGTCACTTGAGCAATGAGTTAATTGGATTTTAATTTTTGGCCAATGATAAAATTTTTATTTTTATTTTAATAACTTTTGGAAAAGGGATAAATTTTTGCTTAGTTTGAATTTTGACTTTTTCTTGATTATTACTTTGTTTGAGATCTTTAAAATTTTTATGCATTTATATCCATTTGTTTGAGCTAGTTTTAATTTAGAGAAAGTTTAAATGGTTAAATGCTTATGAGAGATATTTTTGAACTTTATATCTTATTTGATTATTACTTGAAGTGAAATATAAGACAAAATATAATTTGGAGGAGATGATTTAGGTAATTTTTCTAGGATTATAATTGAAAAAAAGCTTGTGGTGAGTTGAGATGAAGCGTAAAACGTACTAAATATAAACACATGAAAAAGCGAGATGGAGCGTAAAACGCACTCGCTGGTGAGATGGAGCATAAAATGCACTCACTTATGAAGAAAAAAAAGAGAAAGAAAGAAAAAATGGGATGGAGTATAACATGCACCCATTAAAAGAAAAAAAATGAGAAAAAAATATATATTTGAAAAAAATGCATATTAATAATCCTAGTGTATATAATTATTTGAAACCTTTTGATCTTCTGATTTATATTTGTCTATATTAGCAAAGAGTGATGTGAAAAATAAATATATTGAGTTTTGTTATATGTCTTTTATAAGGTATTTAATAACCTAAACTTATCCGAGTTTTGATTAGTTTAATACATTTGGATTCACACACACACAAAAGATCTTGAGTAGAGTAAGATTAATAAATATGTTAAAGTTCTAGATTTTGCATGGTTTTGAAACTTTCTTTGAGTTATCATTTAAAAAATCTTTGATGCTGATGTTGAAATTTATATTGATATGTTGCTCGAGTAAGTTGTTTGGTTATTAGTTTTTTTTTTTTTATAATTTTTATTTTTGTTTTTCTTAAGGACAAACAAAGATTTAAGTGTGGGGGTATTTGATAAGTAGGATTTTATTCCTATTTATTAGGTATTTTTAGGCTTAATTAATTGTGAGTTTTTAAGTATTTTTAGTGTTTTAGGTCATTTTATATAATTTATGTAATTTTATGTGTTTTTATTATTTTTAGTATTTTTATATTATTTTTATTTATTTTTATATTTTATTTTGTAGGAAAAATAAGCTTGGGGGCAACAAATTTGTAAATTATGCAAAAGTTAAGTGGCAAAATGGTAAAAAATCGGCGCTGATGGCAAAATTGTAAATAAGTTGAAGTTAGCGACCGGTGGCATTTTAGTAATTAACCGGAACTTACATCCGTGCAATGCGCGAGTTAGAAGCAGCTGCAGCTTTGAGAAACGAAGTTGTTTCGCGTCCGGGTTAAGAAAACGTCCGCGCAATGCGCGGTGATGCTGAACAGTGCAGGACAAGGAATCATACGACGTCGTTTTACGTCCGGAGAGGAAAGCCTCCGCGCATTGCGCGGAGGAGGATGCTGACGTCAGCTGACACGAAGGCGCGTTGACCGGTCCGCTATCATGGTTAGGGCGTGTTTGGCGCACGGAAATTCTGTAGGAACGAGATTATTTCAGATTTTGAGCATTAATTTGATTCCAAATTGGGTTTCTTTTCCACATTAGTTTAGGATTATTATTGTACTTCTATAAATACATTAGATTAGATTAGAGTAAAATTATTATCAGATTATTAGAGATAATTAGGAGCTCTCTCTCTCTCTCAGGTTTTATCTATTATTTTTATTATGTTTGACTAATTTTATTATTCAGTTCTAGGGAATTTCAAACCTGATTATAATTAATGATTTAATTAATTCAGTAATATTATTTATTCTTCCTCATATGAAATTATTTATGATAATCTGTTTTAATTGTTTATTTGATATTGTGTTTGATTGATTTAATTTTGGCTTGTTGAGATAAAGTTAATAAGATAATTATTTATTATTTAATAAATAAGGATGATTAATTATTTAATTATTATTTAAAGGATAGTAAATAATAATTAAAGGGAGGTGAAGTGAATAATATTATCATTTTTTATTTAATTAATATTAAATAATAAAAGGGGTTAATTAATTAATAATTATTTAAATAATATTACATCAAAATTAAAAGGAAATGAGGATAATTAATTATTATTTAAATGATATTAAATAATAATTAAAGGAAAATAAGGTTAAAAGATAATTATTTATTTAATGATAATAGCAAATAATGAAATATTATTAAATGATTAATAATATTTGTAATTGGGTGAATATTATTAAGGACTTAATAATATTAGTAACAAATTAAGATGTTATTCAATACTTAATAACGTTTATAATTGAATGAGGTCTTATTAATGTATAATAATACTAGTCGATAATTAAAATATTATCCAATGGTGATAATATTGTTCTATAATTTATGAGTTAGTAAATAGTGAACTATGTGTTGTTGAGTCAATTTATTTGAGAATGATTAATGAATCTCTATATGCGTTACTAATTAAAAGATAATCATATTAAGTCTTTCAAAAAAGGTAAATTAAATTGTGTAAGCGTAAGCGATGAAACAATTCAAGCAAGCTTTTTAGAACTTGTTGCTATGTGCATTATTATGTTATAATGTGATATCAAATTATTTATATGAAGCCATATTGATTTTATTGGTGTTATTTGAATAATCAATGAGTATGATTATGTGAACAACATGAAGCATGATTACATGTGAACATGAAAGGATATAAATTGTGAAGCATGATTTAAATGCTATGTTGATGAACAAATAAGCATGTATAAAATGACATACATTGATATATTATTGTTGAGCCGATTTTGTACCTCAAAATATTGGCTTCTTAACTTATATATTGTAGTTCTTAAGCGTTTTTATTTCAATTTTATGCATTTTGGTGCATTTGTTTCAGGTTTGCATGGAAAATAGCTTGCAAGGGCATTTCAGTAATTTCGAAGCCAGATTCACGCAGCTGCGTCACAAAGTGAAGCAGCTGCGTCAAAGAAGCATTCTTTTCCAGAATGTTCAGACGCAGCTGTGTGAGATATTGAAGCAGCTGCGTGACTTCAACGCAGCTGCGTGACTTCAACGCAGCTGCGTCAGACGATTTCAACGCAGCTGCGTTAAGGGTGAAGCAGCTGCGTGAGGCAATTTCAACGCAGCTGCGTGATGGGTGAAGCAGCTGCGTCACGTTCAATTGACTGATTTCTCCCACGATGCTGAGCAGTTGCTAAGTCAGTTTTGGGCGGTTAACATGCGAGTCAGCGGGGGATTTGAAAAGAACAAGAGGAAAGTCAGATAAATAACAAGAAAAGAAGGGAGATAGAGGATAGAGACACAGGGAGCAAGAGAAAAAGATACACGGAGCGAACTGAGCGAAGAGAAGAAAATCTGCAGTTGACAGAAGAAATTCAGTCTGGGTGCAGAGAAGGGCAAGAATATATATTTAGTTTATCTATGAACTCTTGTACTTCAATTATTATCAATTTATTATGGCTAGAATTCACTCTTGTGTATATTTTCTTAGATTGATCATGAGCTAATTCTATTGTTTAGGGTTTGCAATGTAATTATCTGTATAAACTGAAGCAAGTTATTACCTGTGCTTGTTATATACATGTGGGTTTGACTACCATGACTGTTTGTTGTTTCTAATTAGTTGGCCAGTGATTTAACTTGGTATTTCATATAGAATTGAGAGATTATGTATGAAATTAGACCCTTGCATGGTAGCATGTGGACTTATTTGTTAATATAAATTGTGATTGAGATAGAAATATACTCAATTGCCACATGTAATTGGTAGAGAACTGAAGCTTACTATCTTTTTAAACTCAGCAATCATAGAAATATAGGTTGTAGGTTTAAAAGAGATGTTCTTCTTCAATCTATTCCATAATCGGTAGAATTGGAGAAGATTTGCTGAATAATAATCGAAAGATATTATTTAGTTTTTAAAGAGTTCTCAATTAGCAATCCCGTGCGTGTATTTTAACTTCATAGGAATAACTTGGTTCAGTCGATGAGAAATGATTAAGTTGTAAACCCTAAACGTCTTTAATTCTAGAGAATTTCGTTTTGAGTAATTTAATTGTTGAAATTAACTTCATTACTTAACAATATTTTCAATCCACTAAATTCAATTGATGTTATTTCAATTATTAACTAGTAATTCAATGCTTAATTTACAATTCCTCATGGGAACGATACCTTGCTAGCCTTATACTACACTTAAACCACGTGCACTTGCGTGAAGTATTTTCTGAACGGAAAAAGGCGAACAAGTTTTTGGCGCCGTTGCCGGGGAAATTGTTTTAATTAAAGTGTTGATATTAGTTTTTATTGAAGTATTTTCTTGTGAAGGTTAATAAATTTTTAGTTTATTACCTTTCGTTTTCAGGTAATCTTAGTTGTATATGCAAACCCGTTCACAGGGTAAGGATACAGTTCCTTTCGAAGACGAGATTGAAAGAAGGTTACGTCGGATTCGGAACTATATTCAAGAAACAACGTAACACCAGGATCAAAAACAAGTGAAGCAAGTAAGAATGGCAGAGGAAGATGGACAAAAGTCCTTATGGGACTATGCCACGCCGCAGATGACTGAGATACAGTCGAGGATTACTAGACCAGCCATCACTGCGGCACAGTTTGAGATAAAGCCGGGAACAATTCAGATGGTTCAGAATTCTGTACAGTTTGGGGGGGTTATCAAATGATGATCCTAGTATGCATTTGAGGAGTTTCTTGGAAATATGCGACACCTTCAAGTATCTAGGGGTTTCGGATGATGCGATTCGTTTGAGGCTTTTTCCGTTTACTTTGAGGGATAAGGCAAAGAGTTGGATTCATTCACTGCCCCCGGGATCAATTACTACATGGGATGATTTGGTGCAGAAATTTCTGGCGAAGTTTTTCCCTTATGCAAAGACAGTGAAGATAAGATTTGAGATCACTACATTTGCTCAGCAGGATTCAGAGACATTATACGAAGCATGGGAAAGATTCAAGGAGTTGTCAAGGAAATGTCCGCATCATGGAATTCCAATATGGCTTTAAGTGCAGACATTCTACAATGGGCTGGTACAAGCAATGAGATCAAGTATAGATGCAGCAGCGGGGGGTGATATGATGGTCAAAAGTTGTGACGATGCATATGCCTTACTAGAAACCATGGCATCAAACAACTACCAATGGCCGACAGCAAGAATGAATCCACCAAGGGCAGCTGGAGTTATCGAGTTAGATTTTGTTACAGCTTTGTCAGCACAAGTGTCGGCCCTGGCTAAGAAGATAGATGCAATGGGAAGTCAGAAGGTACAACAAGTGGAGGTAATTTGCGAACTATGTGCCGGGAGTCATTCAAGTGATCAGTGCGCAATCAATCCATAGTCGGTGCAATTTGTGTCCAATTATAATCGTCAGCAAGGGGGAAATTCTAACAGTTACAATCCAGGGTGGCGTAGTCATCCAATTTTTTCTTGGAGTAACAACTAATCTCAACCTCAAGGACAGAGTTCAAGGAATACATATCCACCGGGGTTTAATAATCAGCATAATCAACAGCCGGATAAGTTGGCTCAGATGGAAGATATACTGGCTAAGTTGGTTAACCAGTTTGATTCTACGGTGAAGACTCAGGCTGTAGCTATAAAGAATCTGGAGAACCAGATGGGACAAATAGCTAATGCATTGAACAATAGACCTCAAGGATCGTTTCCAAGTGATACGGAGGTAAACCCGAAGCGAGATGGTAAAGAGCATTGTAAGGTTGTGGAACTCAGGAGTGGTAGAGAATTGCATGGTGCTAAGGAAAAACAAGGCGAAGTTTTGGGAAAAGATAAAGAAGATGAGGGTATTTCAAAGTCTCAAGTTACAGAGAGGGTTAATATGGATAGGAAACCTAATGAGGTACCTAACGTCCCGTTTCCACAGAGATTACAAAAATAGAAGGTTGATAAGCTGTTCTCGAAGTTTTTAGAGGTTTTCAAGAAGCTGCAAATTAACATTCCTTTTGCAGATGCATTGAAACAAATGTTGAGTTATGTGAAGTTTATGAAGGACATTTTGTCCAAGAAAAGGAGGCTGGGCGATTATGAAACCGTTGCATTAACTGAAGAGTGCAGGGCCATTTTACAGAAGAAGTTGCCTCCAAAATTAAAGGATCTGGGAAGCTTTACCATACCGTGTACTATTGGGAGTCAACACGTCAGCGTTGCCTATGTGATTTGGGGGCCAGTATAAATCTCATGCCCTTCTCAGTTTATCAACAATTGGGTCTTAAGGAAGCATCTCCTACAAATGTAACACTCCAGCTAGCAGACAGATCTCTTACTTATCCACGAGGTATAGTGGAGGATGTGTTAGTAAAGGTTGATAAATTCATATTTCCAGCGGACTTTATAATTTTGGATTATGAGGAGGATCGAGATATTCCTATCATCCTAGGAAGACCGTTTCTTGCTACCGGGAGAACTTTGATAGATGTTCAGAAGGGGCAATTGACGATGAGGGTGCAGGACCAAGAAGTGACGTTCGATGTGCTGAAGGCAATGAAATTTCCTAATGAGGATGCTGAGTGTTTAAGAGTTGATATTGTGGATGAATTCGTGAACGAGATGTTTTTGGGAAACAGTATCAGTGATCCACTAAAGAAGTCAATCAGTATTGAGGAAATTTTGGGGTGTGAGAAAGCGATGGAGTACGTGCAATTAATGGATGCTGCACCGAGGTTTACAAAGTTCAGACAACATTTTGAGGAACTTGATTACTCGGGAAGTTAAAAGGCAAATGAGAAGTCTTCTTTTGAGGTGCCACCAGTCTTGGAGCTGAAGCAATTGCCTAACCACCTTAGGTATGCTTATTTGGGTGAGGCGTCTACTTTGCCTGTCATTATTTCAGCATCGTTGGACGAAGTTCAAGAAGAGAAATTGCTGAGGGTGCTTCGGGACTGCAAATCAGCTATTGGATGGGTCTTAGCAGATATCAAAGGTATTAGTCCATCGTTTTGCATGCAAAAAATTTTAATGGAGGATGATGCAAAGCCAGTAGTTGATCAACAGAGAAGGTTAAATCCAATTATGAATGAGGTGGTGAGGAAAGAAATAATTAAGTGGTTAGATGCTGGGATTATCTACCCAATTTCAGACAGTGCTTTGGTAAGCCCGGTTCATTGTGTCCCGAAGAAAGGGGGCATGACGGTTGTGCCTAATGAGAATAATGAGTTGATTCCGACGAGAACTGTTACGGGGTGGCGAGTGTGCTTGGATTATAGGAAGTTGAATAAAGCCACGCGTAAGGATCATTTCCCCTTGCCGTTCATTGATCAGATGCTGGATCGACTTGCGGGACATGAGTATTACTGTTTGTTAGACGGGTATTCAGGGTACAATCAGATAGCCATTGCACCAGAAGATCAGGAGAAAACGACCTTTACATGTCCATATGTAACATTCGCTTTCAGGAGAATGTCGTTTGGTTTATGTAATGCTCCAGCAACTTTTCAACGGTGCATGATGGCTATATTCTCGGACATGGTCGAGCGAAATTTAGAAGTCTTTATGGATGACTTCTCGATTTTTGGTGATTCATTTGATGTCTGCTTGGAGAATCTAACGTTGGTGCTGAGAAGATGTATGGAAACGAATTTAGTCTTAAATTGGGAGAAGTGCCACTTCATGGTTCAAGAAGGGATTATCTTGGGACATCGGGTGTCAGTAAAAGATATTGAAGTCGATAAAGCGAAGATTGAAGCTATTGAAAAGTTGCCTCCTCCAAATTCAGTCAAGGGTATTCGTAGCTTCTTGGGTCATGCAGGGTTTTACCGAAGGTTCATCAAGGATTTCTCTAAGATTACAAAGTCGTTGTGCAGTTTACTAGAGAAAGAAGTCCCGTTTGAGTTTGATGAAGCATGCCTCACAACTTTTGAGATTTTGAAGCGGAAATTGATAACAGCTCCGGTGGTAGTAGCTCCAGATTGGGGTCATCCTTTTGAGTTGATGTGCGATGCAAGTGACTTCGCGATTGGGGCAGTTCTGGGCCAGCGTAAAGACAAGGTATTTCAAGCTATTTATTATGCTAGTAAGACTTTAACTGATGCTCAGCTAAATTATACAACCACAGAAAAGGAGTTGTTGGCTGTAGTGTTTGCCTTCGATAGGTTTCGTCCATATCTCATTGGAACAAAGGTTATTGTCTACACGGACCATTCAGCAATTAAGTACCTCGTTGCAAAGAAAGACGCTAAGCCTAGATTGATCCGTTGGGTTTTGTTACTTCAAGAGTTCGATCTGGAGATTCGGGACAGAAAAGGAACTGAAAATCAGATAGCAGATCATTTGTCTAGAATGGAGCAGCCCAGATACAATGAGATGGCAGTCAATGATAGCTTCCCAGACGAACAATTGTTTGTAATTACGTCTGAGGTACCGTGGTATGCCGATTTGGTAAATTATATTATTGGGAAGGTCATACCTTCAGAACTGTCAAGTCAACAGAGGAAGAGGTTTCTATATGATGTACGGCAATTTCTGTGGGATGAGCCATTTTTGTACAAGAGTTGTACCGACCAGTTAGTAAGACGTTGTGTTCCTCAAGAAGAGATGGGAAGCATTCTTCAGCAATGTCATGCATCAGGTTATGGAGGACATTATGGAGGCCAAAGAACAGCTGCTAAGGTTCTTCAATCAGGTTTTTTCTGGCCGACTTTATTTAAGGATGCTTATTCATTTGTTCTACATTGTGATCGATGCCAAAGGGTAGGTAATATTTTGAAAAGACATGAGATGCCCCTTAATTCTATTTTAGAAGTTGAAATGTTTGACGTTTGGGGTATTGATTTCATGGGACCTTTTCCCTTGTCTTTTAACAATTCTTATATCCTTGTAGCAGTCAATTATGTGTCTAAATGGGTGGAAGCAATTGCAACCTCCACTAATAATGCTAAGGTGGTAACTAAGTTTTTGCAACGTAATATCTTCACAAGATTTGGGACACCTAGAGCAATAATCAGTGATGGAGGATCTCACTTCTGCAACAGACAATTTAACGCCTTATTAGCGAAATATGGAGTCAAGCATAAAGTTGCTACTGCTTACCACCCACAAACAAGTGGACAAGCGGAGATTTCAAACAGAGAAGTGAAAAGGATCTTGGAGAAGACAGTAAATCCTAATCGTAAGGATTGGTCCGTTAAGCTCGATGATGCACTCTGGGCTTATAGAATAGCGTTTAAGACACCACTTGGAATGTCGCCTTATCGGTTGGTTTTTGGGAAGGCTTGTCATTTGCCGGTGGAATTAGAACATCATGCATACTGGGCAACTCGGAAGTTAAATTGGGATTTTAACCGAGCTGGTGAGGAACGGTTGCTACAACTAAATGAGATGGAGGAGTTTCGACTTCAGTCCTTTGAAAACGCAAAAAATTTACAAGGAATGGGTAAAACGTTGGCATGACAAACACATTGTGGACCGAAAGTTTGAACCAAGTCAATCGGTGTTATTGTTCAATTCCCGACTCCGACTTTTTCCGGGAAAGCTAAAATCACGGTGGTCAGGTCCTTTTACAATTCATGCTATTTATCCGTATGGGGCGGTCGAGTTAAAATGCAATGATTTAGAGACTACGTTTAAGGTGAATGGACAAAGACTCAAACATTACTGGGGAGAGACCTTCAATAGGATGAAATCCTCGGTCTTTTTCTCAACTTAAACATGGGGTAATGTCATGCTGATGACAATAAAACAAGCGATGTGTGGGAGGCAACCCAAATTTCATTTCTTTTAAGTTAATTTAATTTAATGAAAATAATTTATTGAGTTTATGCAAATTTCTGGTTTAAGATTTGTGTTGCATATAATTGAATAATGTATGTCAGGTACACTACTTCAATGTTGTCAAACCTTCAGGGAAGAAGACAAGGAGTTGAAAATTTTGAAATAGAGGTTGACGCCCCTGCGTCTGAAAACACGCCCCTGCGTCAGAACTTACTGTAATTGAAGGGAATTCGTTTGAGGCATTGACGCACTTGCGTCAGGATTTGAAGCAGCTGTGTGCGACTTGACGCCCCTACGTCTGGAAGCACGCCCCTGCGTCAGAACTCACTGGAAATGTTGCAACTGTAGACGCACCTGCGTCATAATCCAACGCAGTTGCATTCAAATCAACGCCCCTACGTTCAAAGCAACGCCCCTGCGTCACACCTTATAAAATCATACATGACGCAGCTGCGTCAAAATCTTACGCAGCTGCGTGACGGGGAATTTTAAAGTTAAACGGACGACTGTATAAACCGTGTGCCACTTCATCTGCCTCTCTTAACAACTTACGCTTCTTCCGTGAAGCCTTTTCACTTCCACCCTCAGTTACGTCTGTTATACATGCACAAGAAGTTGAATGGTGCGTTTTGGAACCTATAAATAGAACTATCAGGCTTACAACACAATCACAGAACTTCCATTGCCTTCTGCTCCTAAGGCAACACTAAGTTTCGGTGTCTTCTTATACATATTCAAGTAAGAATTTACTTTGACACATTTCATATAATTCGTCGGGGATAGTGATAGATTCTTGCATATATACAAATTGTTGTGTTTGGGAATTCTGAGTACTAGTGGGGGGTTTAATCAAGCATCAAGCCCATAAGTTTGGGGGTTGTCAACAAGGTACCCGCTAACTGTTTGTTAAAAGTCCTCAACGAAAAAGCCAAGTTGTTCTTGAATTTGGTTTGTGTTTCGACAAGTTTGGAAGGTTGTGAGATCAATGGCACCAAAACATCATCGAGGAGAGAGCTCCAGGTCCACCCCTCCATATGATTCAAGCCGGTTTGTGAGCTTTGAATCGGCCAAGTTCTATGAAGAACATGTTGATGCCAAGAAGCTTATACCAGAGCGGGGTCTTGATCCAGGACCTTTGGATGGCGAATTATGGAGGATGATCAACCAGAATTGGGGAACATTGCCTCATCAGCCTAATCCGGCCGTCATTTCAATCGTCAAAGAGTTTTATGCTAATGCCAAGGCGATTAAACATAATGAGGTCGTCGTTCGGAGCAAGAAGGTCTCCTTTTCTCCTGCGAAAATTAACGAGTATTATGGTATTCCATTGCTTCCAGAAGCGGATGAGTATTTAGCATTTGTTAGGGAGCCAGTCAATTATGAAGAGATTATTAGAGGATTGTGCTAACCAGATGCCGTATGGAAGTATAGAGATGGTGAACCCAAGACTTTCAACTACACATACTTGAGCCGATATGAGAAGGCATGGTATTATTTCCTATGCGCTAAACTAATGCCAACAACCCATTTCACCGAGATAATTAAAGAACGAGCGGTCCTCTTATTCTGCATCGTCAATAAGAAAACCATTGATAAGGGATAAGTGAGCAACAGCTCGATTAAGTATGCTATAAAAGGGAAACCAGTCCGGGGCCTACCTCATCCGTCGTTAATTTGTGGACTTTGTGAAGCAGCGGGAGTAGTATGGGATGAAAGTGAACCAGTCCAGCATCCTCAAGTCCCCATCGACTCTAAAATCATCAAGAATTTCAAGCAATGGAATGGGGCACCTCCTGACCCAAAAGGAGCGGGATTTCTTTTGGGTGATCCACATTCTCCGGACACGGAGGAATTATTTGCAGCAGAGCCGGAGCATGATGCAGCTTCATCGTCCAACACGATTGACACATTAGTGGCGGAGGTAAGGCAGATTCAGAGAGAATCTCGTCGACAAGCTCGACGGGATGCCCATTTGGCACAGGCAATAGGTTCTATGATGCAATACCAAGCAGCATTCTCCTGATTCACCGGACGACGAAGTCGAGGAGTAGTGTTCCAAAAAAAAAAAGAGGGAAGTCCCGTTATTTCAATTCTGCTCTAATTCTCATTGAGGACACTGAGTTTGATAAGTTTGGGGGAAGTTTGCATATGCATTTTGTTTATGTCTTGTTTATTTGTTTGTTTGTCTTTAAAAAAAAATTAGGAATGTAGATGAATTTTGAGGGTATATTCACTGCAAATCCTCACGAGACTTAACTCGTCCTCATAAGATAATTATGGGGTTTAAAAGGCTTGTTACACGTGCTAAGTATAACCGTGAAACCTACGAAAACGGTTAGTTGTAGTTGTCGTTAAATTCTAATTAACAATGTTAAAGTAATCATGAAAACTAGTGCAAGGCCGATGATAAGAATGTTGCTATTTGCTAGCCTTTAATGATAAATGAATGAATATGTTGAATTTTAATCTTACAATCGAGTAGTCTTGCGTTATTTTTGGTTCCTATGTTTAATAAGCACGAAATTTGATTGTTTTGACTAGTTGAGAATTAGAAAACTTACAAGATTGATTTTCTTTTGAGTTTCATGTGTGAACTTCATTTCTTACTTACAAATTCTCGTATGCTGAGTTAAGGTGTTTACATAAGTTTGGGGGGATCATTTGACTTAAAAAAAAAACAGGAAAATAATTGACTCAGTCAGAATTCTGTGGCCTTTGCTATTCGAGCAAGTAAATCCTTAGGGATGTCTTTACATCTAGTGCCCTAAAACCAACTGGTTTGGGAGTCACTGGTTAAAAGCTCGTTACAAGGGTAGCATTGAACAACCTAATGGAATTGTGTATTGCACGAGTCCTTGTTAATGAATTAGGGGTGAAATGGAGCGTAAAACGCATTCACTCTTGTATTTCTGAATAGTAGTATGATCCCTAATTTATGTGATTGCCTGACTTGGTTAAGAGATGTAAAAGTAAGGACGTGAAAGCAAAGTGAAATTCTGCTTGTGATTAATCTAAGAAGTTTATCTAATTTTTCTGATTAGTTGAAACTACGAAACACATACGAACCCTTAGGAATCTTAAATAAGGCTTGATTGTCGATTCTGTGAGATTTGTGAATTCGGTAGTTCTTGAAAGTTCTGTAAGGCTATTACGAGTTGCTTGAGGCCTGAATCTGGTATGTGGTAACAAAAATTCATGGTTGCGTCTAGATTTCAGTTTTGTTAAGTTACTTCTGCTTGAGGACAAGCAATTAGATAAGTTTGGGGGCATTTGTTGAGTCGATTTTGTACCTCAAAATATTGGCTTCTTAACTTATATATTGTAGTTCTTAAGCGTTTTTATTTCAATTTTATGCATTTTGGTACATTTGTTTCAGGTTTGCATGGAAAATAGCTTGCAAGGGCATTTCAGTAATTTCGAAGCCAGGTTCACGCAGTTGCGTCACAAAGTGAAGCAGCTGCGTCACAAAGTGAAGCAGCTGCGTCAAAGAAGCAGTATTTTCCAGAATGTTCAGACGCAGCTGCGTGAGATATTGAAGCAGCTGCGTGACTTCAACGCAGCTGCGTGACTTTTGAAGCAGCTGCGTCAGACGATTTCAACACAGCTGCGTTAAGGGTGAAGCAGCTGCATGAGGCAATTTCAACGCGGCTGCGTGATGGGTGAAGCAGTTGCGTCACGTTCAATCGACTGATTTCTCCCACGATGCTGAGCAGTTGCTAAGTTAGTTTTGGGCGGTTAACATGCGAGGCAGCGGGGGATTTGAAAAGAACAAGAGGAAAGTCAGATAAATAACAAGAAAAGAAGGGAGATAGAGGATAGAGACACAGAGAGCAAGAGAAAAAGATACACAGAGCGAACTGAGCGAATAGAAGAAAATCTGCAGTTGACGGAAGAAATTCAGCCTGGGTGCAGAGAAGGGCAAGAATATATATTTAGTTTATCTCTGAACTCTTGTACTTCAATTATTATCAATTTATTATGGCTAGAATTCACTCTTGTGTATATTTTCTTAGATTGATCATGAGCTAATTCTATTGTTTAGGGTTTGCAATGTAATTATCTGTATAAACTGAAGTAAGTTATTACCTGTGCTTGTTATATACATGTGGATTTGACTACCATGACTGTTTGTTGTTTCTAATTAGTTGGCCAGTGATTTAACTTGGTATTTCATATAGAATTGAGAGATTATGTATGAAATTAGACCCTTGCATGGTAGCATGTGGACTTATTTGTTAATATAAATTGTGATTGAGATAGAAATATACTCAATTGCCACATGTAATTGGTAGAGAACTGAAGCTTACTATCTTTTTAAACTCAGTAATCATAGAAATATAGGTTGTAGGTTTAAAAGAGATGTTCTTCTTCAATCTATTCCATAATCGGTAGAATTGGAGAAGATTTGCTGAATAATAATCGAAAGATATTATTTAGTTTTTAAAGAGTTCTCAATTAGCAATCCCGTGCGTGTATTTTAACTTCATAGGAATAACTTGGTTCAGTCGATGAGAAATGATTAAGTTGTAAACCCTAAACGTCTTTAATTCTAGAGAATTTCGTTTTGAGTAATTTAATTATTGAAATTAACTTCATTACTTAACAATATTTTCAATCCACTAAATTCAATTGATGTTATTTCAATTATTAACTAGTAATTCAATGCTTAATTTACAATTCCTCGTGGGAACGATACCTTGCTAGCCTTATACTACACTTAAACCACGTGCACTTGCGTGAAGTATTTTCTGAACGAAAAAAGGCGAACAATTATTAATCATGCATGACGTATAAGTTATGTGTTATGTAATAACTGTTAGAGTTGTTGAGCTATCGTGCTCATTTTTGCTTAAAACAAACACTTTCAGCTGAGGACGAAGAAATCTAGAAGTCTCGGTAGTGCCCATAAATGAAGAATGATTGTTGCTTAAGGAAAATTAAGGATTACGTTGTGGTCGATTAAGCCATACAGTTATCTGGTAGTTAATGATTATAGTTAGACGCTTATGTTTTGTATTTAAACTATCATCGTCATAAATTGTGTCATGTGATTGTAAAACCTTTCAAATGAATTATGTTCCCTAGTTACGAGAGAAGATGGTTATAAACAGATAGACTTAATGTCAATGTAATTATCAGCAAATGAGTTTTATGTACTCACAATTATTGTAATAGACTAGGTCATGTTATAAATGATCTAAGTTTCTAGAGTAGTGTAAAGATTTTGATTCTACGGCAGGGTTCAAGGGAATATTATAAAAGTTTAGATTTATTGAGTTTTAACAACACATCATTATAGAATGTTGTGATTTGTAAGGATAAGGTTGTTCGTTAACGATCGGGGGTCGCCCATGGCCGGTACGGGGATTCCCGGGGTGTCACAGTTGGTATCAGACCTGATAGGTTATAGTTCTTAGGTAGCAGTACGTTAGGCTATAATTGTGAAAAGTTAATGGAGATAGTGAAAGAGTAAACTCAGATGGAGTTTAATTAATAAGAGATGAATATAGAAAATTCATAAGAAAGAAAATAAATATATATAGATATATATATATATGAGGAGATTCAAAGAAGGATTTTCAAATGATGTAATCAAAATGAATAGAAAAGAATCAGGGAACACTTGATTTAAAAATTTAAAAAAGATCGTACTGTAAAATGATAAAAGATTAGTGAGAAGATTATAGAATTAAACCATCCTAAAATAAACGATAAATTGTAAAGTGAAATCAATTATAAAATAAGATCACGGTGATCATAGTAAAATCATAGAATAACAAATGGTCTGTTAAATGATTAAGAGGATGTATAGATAGTATGATACTATAAAAAGGAAGATAATATGAAATAGTAAGAAGTGACTTATAAAGCATTGTATGTGATAAGGTATGGATTGAGAAAATTCATATCAAGTTAAGAGAAGTTAGAGGTTTATTGGTGATTTCAATTAAGGACCCATGTTAGTGGCTGAGTTAAACATTCCTTTGTATGGGCAGGGGATTGTGTTTGGTTTTAAGACCACTTAGCTTCCTATAATGATAATCATTGGAATCTTGTGTCGAACTATTTGATGTATATATAGTGAGAATGTGATTCTTTTCTTATAGTATATCGGATAGGTAGAGAATGTTGAGGCTAGGTGCATGTTCTTAAAACGTATGGTAAGTTCGTGACTCATAATCGTATGGAGGAGCCCCTCAGCGAATGAACGATTTTGGTCTAACTAGGATAAGTTCCTCAACCCATATGATTGTGGTAAGTTCTTGAACTCATACTGTGTGGTAAGTTTGATGAACTAGGTATAGTTAAGAAAGACTAATGAAGGGAAGAAATTTAGAGATGTTTGAAGTTTTAGGATGTTCTGAATCTTCTAGCCATGCTAGATCTCGATATTTTTTATTTAAATCAAGCTGGATTCGCACAGAAGTGCTTTTGAAATACGCAAATGATTTTTGTAATTATCATATCTGCACGGTAATGCATCTATCCGTTGCAGAGTGATAAGATATAAAGTGATTTCTCAAATGTTTTGAGCTATTTAAAGAAGAGTATATGATATTTGTTTCGACTAGATATATTTGATTTGGAAATATAAAAAAATGTACTTTTAAGGATTGTCAATTTACCATGTGTTATGGTTGTGACAAATAACGGAATCGTCAACGCACTGTCGAGATGATGCGGTATCATGAAGTCATTAAACATTTTTTAGTTATTTTAAACTATACAGAAAAATAAGGGTCTATGCTATTTGTATTGGCTATACATTGTTTATTTTAACCTGAAGTGATGAATTTCAAAAATTTTATTGCACATATGTGCTTTTGAAAAGTTTTAAAGTTCCAATTGATATTCGAACTATTAATGTAAGTCTATGCCAATTTTTCGGCTAGACATTTGCAAGTTAGACATTTAAAAGCTATCCAAACCTATTGTTGGTACTGATTCTGAGGCTAAGAGAACAACCCATAATGGGGAACAACCTAAGTATGAAATAAATGATACAAAAAGTAACCTAAGAGGTTAATCCCCTCAAATATAGTTTGAACATGTAACCTAAGAGAGTCAATCAAGAAACTGATGCCTCAACAGACGTTCACGGTCTAGGTGACCACTCAGCATTTAAAATCAATTGTCACTTATTAAATTTTGCATTGATTATACCGAACTCATATTATTGAATTATCTTGTAACCTGAAATGGTCAATCAAATGATTGATTCCTTGGCATTTATTCATGGTCTTTATGACCCTTCAGTCAGATATGAAATTATTTTAAATGAATTTTTTTTACTTCTTAATTATTCAAGCTTCTTCATAATTATTGAACAATTGTTGAAGACTTCTAGGAAATATCCCAATATTCTGGAAATTGAATGGGTAGATGTGTAATTTTAGAGGAGATTGGTTATAGAATTAAATTATCAATAAAGAATCCTTAGAGAATGGAAAATTTGCTAGGTTAGATCGAGAACCTAATGGATAGAATGAGCAGAAATAAGTATGTTGTAATTTCGAGGATGAAATTCTTAGAAGAAGGGGCGAATGTAATACCCCGGATATTTACGAGATTTGTATAATAAATCAAATATGATTAATTAAATATTGAGGTAAAACCTAGTTTTGGTGAATGAAATAAGAAGAGATATGTGTGCTGTAATTTCGAAGACAAAATTCTTATAAGTAGTGGTGAATATAATATCCCAAATGTTTTTATGAGGTTCAAAAATATAATCGAACACGATTAAAAGTTAAGTTATAAAAACCTTAGCCCAATGATTTAATTAAAATAAAGCCTAAACATTTGGAATGGGTTAGAAAAAAGTTAGTGTAAATAAATATGTTTGTACATTTATACTTGTGCTTGTGTGCTATTAAAAAATAAAGGAAAAGTTAAAATGCGGAAACTTCCATTTATAGAAAGATTAGAGAAAATAATGGCATATGAAGGTCATTTGCCAAGTAAGATGAGGGATATTAGTATCCTTGAAAAATAAAACAAGTGAAAAGACTTTTTACTTTTGTTTTATCCAAAGCTACATTGGTAAGAGAAAAAAGGTGATGAAAGTGACTAGTTGGTGATGTGTGTAAGTGGTGTAAGAGATGTGAAGGCTATGAAGCTATGATTAGGGGTTATGTTGTAGCTTGTGTGGGAGAAAGGTAAGGCTATGTTACAAATTAACATGTCTTGAAAGTTGACCTTAAATGGTGAATGAGAAGATTGATAATTGTAAAGTAAATAAAGAACTATCATGACAGACATGAAATATAATTAATTTATTTAATTATATTTGTGTAAGGTTAAATTATTTAACTAATGTGAATAATAGCCTTGATGGGCTAATTATATATTTATTTAAGTGGGTGACTTAATTAATGTGTTAAGAAATAATATTAATTATTACTGGATAAACAACCTAAGTTATTTAGTTAAGAAGATGTTGTGTATAATATGAGATTATACAAGTAATTTAAATTCTTTTATGATATGATCTAAATTATTGAAATATTATTATAATATTAGATAATTATTTTGATGACCCAAATTATTAACTTGGAATGATAAGGAAAGTTAAAAGATTAATCACTCATGAGTTAGTTAGTGGAAAATCGTATTCTCGAGCCACGTGAAAATCATGAAGAGTTGTGTTCTCGAGCCTTGTGCTCCTTTAATTTTGTGATGCCTTGAGCTTTGTACTAATTGGATAATGTGTGATATATGTGTGTGTGTGTGTGTGTGTGTGTGTGTGTGTGTGTGTGTGTGTGTGTGCTAGCTAAATAATTTGAGGTGTGTGTGCTAAATAATTTGAGGTATGTGTTAATAAACTAGCTATAGTCAATATAACCATACTTGGGTTAAGTGTAGGAATTGAGGGAGTAATTAGGTAAACTCTTTAGCTTCCCTTGGAAGCTTAAACAACATATGAAAAAGCAAAGAACAATAGGTAGCTAGTTGTAAGAGCTATAAGGTCTAATGATGTGTATAATTACACTTTGTGTAAGTATACAATTCTACTAGTAAACTAAATATACTAACAACTCACTCTCTCTTTCATCTATTAGTCATTTCATTTCACCAAGAGTTAGAGCATCTTCAGTAGTTAGATTATCTCATACACTATATTTAGTCCATATGATATCAGCAAATGTCCTTTAGTCTTCAATCTTTCCTGTAGATGAACTATACTATAAAAAGATTAAAATAATCAGTGAATTTAAAAAAAACTTTAATCATCCTTTCACTATCTCATTTAAATATAATTAAAATTATAGTCCATGGACTATCAAGTTCGTAGATTTAGTCCTTTTGGTGTTTAAAATATAGTCCTAAACTATATTTAGTCCAACTTCTGAAGATAGAAGATGAATCCTAGACTATATTTAGTCTATGAATTTATTGCTAAAGATGGCCTTAGAGAGAAGTTTGAGAGCTAAAGAAAAAAGCTAGAAAGGGTTAGAGAGAAAAGTGAGAGAACACCTAGTGTTCTTGAGAGTTCATAAGAGAAAACACCAAAAGTGAACATTGGAGGCCATATCAATAGATCAAGGGGGTCTAGTGGATGTCCAACAACTTTATCTTCTACGTTGGAAAGCAAAGAAAACTAGCCACAAAGAGTAAAAGGTATAAAACTATCTAAAAATCTAGTTTTCAAGCTTTCATTGTTCTATATATGATTTCTATGGTAGAAAAGTATTATTCAAACCCATTATGTCTAGATCTATGTTAGAATGATATATCTAGGGTTTAATGTGATTAACTAGTATATTTGTATGCATCTATGATGGAAAAGATGATTAAAACATGAAATCGATTTTTATCGGAAAATACTATTTTGGAAAGTCTGTTCCCGGAGTTACTGTTCGAGTCCCGTAACTTGTTTTTTCGATCCGTCAATTTTGGATGATAGTTCGATCAGATAAGAAGAGATTCCAAGTAGAACAACTAAAAAATATTAAACGACCGATTTATGGTGATTTTTCTAGTAAAACAGTTTTTATCAGCAAAAGCCTCAAAACCTATTGTCCAGAAAATGGAAGGGCCTATTTTGGCCACTTTTGTTGCTCTAAAAATTCTAAAATTTTTATACGTGGTACTATATGGTAATAATCAACCACTGCAAAAAAAAAAAAAAATGAGCTCAATTCAACCTCGGATGAGTGAGTTATGATCCGATATTTATTTACATTTTAAAATAAAGTTACAGTTATAACTTGAAATGTATAACTCCAAATATTATGAAATTTTCACTGGAGGTTGTCTATGGTGGCAGTAGGCATACAAATTTCAGCATTTTCTAATGAAAACTTAAAGTTTAATAAATACGGAAAGTTTGGACAGAAATGGACTATTTAAAAATAGTAAATAAAGCTGAAAAATTAAACGAAAATTATTTTGTGTATGGAATGAAATATAATAAAGATATTCAAGAGTTATAAAAATAATAAGTCAATTAAGTATTTTTAATAAATACGAAGGACTTAAGAAAAATAAGGATAAAATAATAAAATAATTATGTATTATTCAATTTTAATTAAATAATATGTAAAGGTTATTATTTATTATTTAAATAATATTAAATAATAAATAAAGTAATTAAAAAGTATTTAATTAATTAATTATTATTTAAATGCTAAATAATAAATAAAGTGAATGAGTATATGAAGTTAATAAAATAATTATTTAGTATTTAATTAATATTAAATGATAAATAATGGTGATTTATTATCTAATTATTATTTAAAGGATATTAAATAATAATTAAAGAAAGATAAAGTTAATAAGATAATTATTCATTATTTAATAAATAAGGATGATTAATTATTTAATTATTATTTAAATGATAGTAAATAATAATTAAAATGAGGTGAAGTGAATAATATTATCATTTTTTATTTAATTAATATTAAATAATAAATAGGGTTAATTAATTAATTATTATTTATATAATATTACATAATAATTAAAAGAAAATTAGGATAATTAATTATTATTTAAATGATATTAAATAATATTTAAAGGAAAATAAGGTTAAAAGATAATTGCTTATTTAATGATAATAGCAAGTGATGAAATATTATTAAAGGATTAATAATATTTGTAATTGGGTGAATATTATTAAGGGCTTAATAATATTAGTAACAAATTAAGATATTGTTCAATACTTAATAACGTTTGTAATTGAATGAGATATTATTAATGTATAATAATACTGGTCGATAATTAAAATATTATCCAATGGTGATAATATTGTCCTATAATTTATGAGTTAGTAAATAAGGAACTATATGTTGTCGCGTCAATTTATATGAGAATGATAAAAGAATCCCTATGTGCGTTACTAATTGAAAGATAATCATATTAGGTCTTTCAAATGAGATAAATTGAATTATGTAAGCATAAGTGATGAAGCAATTCAGGTAAGTTTTTCAGAAGTTGTTGCTATGTGCATTATTATCTTATAATGTGATATCAAATTATTTATATGAAGTCATATTGATGTTATTGGTGTTATGTGAATAATCAATGAGTATGATTATGTGTGGATTATGTGAACAACATGAAGCATGATTACATGTGAACATGAAAGGATATAAATTGTGAAGCATGATTTAAATGCTATGTTGACGAACAGAGAAGCATGTATAAAATGTCATACATGGATATATTGTTAATCATGCATGATGTATGAGTTATGTGTTATGTGATAATTGTTAGACTTGTTGAGTCATCGTGCTCATTCTTGCTTAAAACAAACACTTTCAGCTGAGGACGAAGAAATCTGGAAGTCCCGGTAGCGCCCAGAAATGAAGAATGATTGTTGCTTAAGAAAAATTTAGGACTATATTGTGGTCAATTAAGCCATGCCGTTATCTGATAGTTAACGATTATAGTTAGACGCTTATGTTTTGTATTTAAACTATCCTCGTCATATATTGTATCATGTGACTGTAAAACCTTTCAAATGAATTATGTTCCCTAGTCACGAGAGAAGATGGTTATAAACAGATAGACTTAATGTCACTTTAATTGTCAGCAAATGAGTTTTATGTACTCACAATTATTGTAATAGACTAGGTCATGTTATAAATGATATAAATTTCTAGAGCAGTGTAAAGATTTCAATTCTGAGTCAGAGTTGAAGAGAATATTATAAAAGTTTAAATTTAGTGAGTTTTAACAACATAATATTATAGAATGTTGTGATTTGTAAGGAGAATGTTGTTCGTTAATGACCGGGAGTCGCCCGTGGCTAGTGCAGGAATTCTTGGGGCATCTTAGTCTAGGTTAAAGGGTTTGACAATTTTTTGATAGTTTGGATTGTTTTGGTATGAAAATCACCATAAATTGAAAATTTAATATTTTCATTCGTTCCACTTAGATTAGTTAGAGAACTCATAGATCTAACATTCAAAACTTAATGATAACAAAACAATAAAATCACAGCGAGTTATACCCGTTCAATCTGTTTTGTTTTAAGATTTTTTTCGGTAAATCGTTTATGTTATTATTTCTTTTCCACTTTAAGTTCTTACACATTTTAACACATAATTTCATATAATCTCCATCAAAATCATCTTATTCCTTCGAAATTCACCATGATTCCTACACACAAGATCCTCTATCAACCAAGCATGTATAGTCAATTACAAACTAGATAATACTAGTTTAACTTAGATATTTAGGGTTAGGGGAGGTTATACCTTCTTGTAACTTTCTTATTTCATGCTAGGAGATGATCTAGGTTCTCCGCATTCCTCTCCTTGCTATAAAGCTGTTATCTTTTCTTTAAAACTCAAGAGTGCAAGGGTTCTCCCTTAATTTTCTTATTTTCCCTCAAACTCTCCTTTTTCCTTTCCTTTCTCTCTAACTCCTCCTTATTTTCTCTACACTCTCTCTACTATCTACACTTTGAAAATGAACAAATGGAGAAATTGGGTAGGAGAGGGATCTATTTATAGAAGAAGTTCACATACACATACATGTATAATTATACTACCAACAAGGCATTGACCAAAGGAAAAAGGTTATTTGGTAAAAAAGAGTACCTAATCTTTCATTAACCATTCCCTAAATCATGATGGCTCCAAAAATAAACCAAGCAGGTTATGATGAAGAAGAGTGGCCGGTTCTAAGAGGGAGTACTCTCATATTAATATTTTTTCCACATTTATCCCATGCATGCTTATAGATATTGGACTCTTTCCTTAGGCCAATGTATTGGAGTATATTTTGGACCTAATTTAATTATCCTTGGGCCATTAGTAATCCTTTATTAGTTTTTTAGTGGACTTTCTAATAATTAAATGATTGGGCCATAATACATGCATAAGTATACGCCTTGGGCTAAACATTTTAACTTGGGCTCTCCTTTCTCCCACATTGGACTTAAGTCCCCTAGCATCTCAATAATCATAATGGACTTGTTTTAATTATTCGTATTGAATTGGACCTAACACTTAGGCTAGTCCATTAATCTCACAATTAAGTTATTTACCTTTTCATGAGACTTAGCACATAAATCAAGTTAACTTTTCATTTTTGCAACACAAGGTACAACATCTAAGCTTAGTTAATCATAACATAAGCTTAAACACACTCATCACTTGATTCTAATAGTCCATTTTAATTCCTTCTTTTCATATACCTAATTTAAATTAACTGAAATTCTAACTTTAACATAACAAATATATGAATACACAGTCACCTTCAATTAATTTCATTTTCATTAATAATAAAAATACATATTTTCTTTGGTCATTACAGAGGGTGCCTGGAAGATATAGCCTCATGACCAGGGTTAGGACTACGTCATGATATCTGAAACTCAAGGAGTCGGGAGCTAGTGGGCTAATTTTTTAGGCGAGTATTCGATTTTGGGGTACATAACAGTTTGGCCCATTGTGAATGTTGGGGAGAAAAAACTACTTGGGCAAGCAAGGTAGAGTCATCCATCAACCGTTTCAGAATAATCTATCAATAACATCATTCATTTGAAGAATACCGCCCATCTCATGAAGCATCATGAATGACAAACGGGAAGGGGTCTTCACGGGAAAAATCTAGTCTCGAGAATTCCTACATAAAAGTTTGAGCTGTAGGGTCAAAGTTGTTAATGACCCTCTCATGATCTCCGTTGAGAATCTCACTATAAAGTCGGTGCTGATCAAAGCCAAACTACCTCATCACTCTTTATGGAGAATATAACACGGCCCCATAGTCATTGTCCTCTTCAGAATAAGGTAGTTCTCTAGCCCTAAAGAACAAGAACTAGAGAAGTGTCGATCCCTCTAGATCCTTAATTAGTGCAATAGAACAAGACACCCTCTTGTAATAATGTGGGAGATGTCCATCCTCAGGAATAATGGTGAAAGGACGAGCAAGGAAGGAGGAAAAGTCATTGTTATAATGTGGCAAATCTGAGGTGCCTTTATGATCAATCCATCAGGCTATGAGAGGCACAATGTTGGGTGATAAGGAAGGTGGAGATGACTTCTTTTTGTTTATAGATACATACGATAGAACAACGAGGCTAGGAAAACGCTCAAAGAGAAAAATCTGGAAAAATGAGCCAGGGGCAAAGTAATTCAAGTCATACCTAAGAAAATTGTCAAAGAGCATCAATAAGTATAAAAAAATAGTATATAATAAGATAGGAAAATATAGTGGTTAAAAGAGAGGCATCTTTCGATTGATTCCTCATGGCTAAGACAGTCTCCTCCGAGTAGCGGTACATGGTCCCCAAGAAAAGAGGAGTAAGAGGGACTGATAGGCCACGAGCTAGTAAGGTAGCCAGACATAACATACGTGTAGAGGGGCCATCTACTGGCGAGCCAAGGAAAATGAAGTGTGATAGCCACATGACCAGATAAGCGGCTAATGGGTAAGGGCATGATTCTCCATGAAGAGAAAGCACTGACTCGTTGTGAACTAGGCTATCCTAGTTATTCAGCTTGTAATCACGAAAGAAGTACCGTAAATAAGAGGTAGTTGATCATCTAAAAATTTGGTAGTAGATCGTCACCTTTGAATCTGGAAGTATAGGTAGATGTCCGCTTGAAGGCCTTCGTCAAATAGAGTATGCAATCAGTTTCCTTTTACAGTAGATGGGTCAGAACACAGGAGGCCGAGCCTTTAATGGGAAGGTTACAAGAACGCATGTAAGAATGGTCAAAACAAGCATAATGTAAAAAAAAAAAAAGTACATATAAAGAGAATGTGTGGGCTCTCACTAATATATGGCATAGACGTCCTCTAATGTGGGGGTGAACTCCCCCAAGCCACAACAAAAATGCATGTGGAAGAACACCGTTGGGAGAAAAGTGTGCAAAATGCATTCTAATCCTGGTGGATACGAAGCTCCCTACATAGTTAAATATAGCGAAAGATACTAGCATGATTTGGATTGCTTAGTATCTCATCAATCTAATGTTGCCACCCTTGGAGATGGTTGCAAAAGTTGAGCTGAAAGCGAACATGACTGAATGGGAACTCATGTTTCTCTATACATATACGGGAAATACTACTAGCACTAGGAGATCTCTCCCGATTTTCGTAAGCAGTAGCATAGAGAAACAGGCCTTCTTTTTTGGGGTATGGAAAAGAATGGCGGTCATTGCTGCTGACACGATCCCATAAAATGTCTGAAGGCCCAAAGAAAGGGGCTTTTCCCCACTATGAGATTAAAGGAATTGGCCCAGTGGCCTTAGGGCCCGTAGGATGATCATCGAAATTGGCATGCAATGATAAAAGTTTAACATAAGGATTCCATGGGAACAAAGGCAATTGAAAATAAAATGCTTACCGCGGTAAATCTGAACACCTTCAAGGTAGCCTTAGGATAACCTCTCTTCGATCAAACTCAACAAGAACTAAGTCAGAACACTTGTATGAGTGAACTTAGTCTAAGGAAAGAGAAACTAAGGACACTTAAAAAGAAAACACTGAACGAGAGAAAATCACATCAACTAAAAAACGAAAAGGAACGAATGGAAGAGCCAAAACTCCCTTAGGGTTCGGCCTCCCCTTAGGGCTCTATTACCTTAGGGTTTAGTGACCTGCGTTGATTGTTTGACCCGAATGTTCCTTTGACGTGAAAATGTATGTTTTCTTTAAAAAGCCAAATCCCGTTAGGGTGAAGTGTCCTAGAAAAGAAAAGATTGAAGACACCTGAAACGAAAAAGAAGCAACTATCAATGAAGATTTAAATGCAAATATATATATATATATATATATATATATATATATATATATATATATATATATATATAAGGACAAAGGCCCTAGTTAGGTGTGGCCACCCTAGGAGGATTTGGTCACCCTATGAAGGTTTGGATCTTGGGTGGTGATGACCTCTTGTTGTGGTTCCTTGTTTCGCTTGTGAAATTTTGGCTTATGTGATTTCTCTTTGAATCGAAGAAGAAGAGATTGAGATAAGAGAAGAGGGCTTACTCTTGAAAGAATGAATGGTTAAGTACTTGGGTCCTCTATTTATAGGATTTCAAGTACTAGGGTTATGGTAATCCAAAACATAAAAGGATTGATAATCCTTTCCTAAGCCAAAAAGGAGGGATTTTATTTTCAAAAACAAACAAGAAAACAATGAAATAAAAATTTGAAAACCCTAAGGAAACTCATTCCTAGCTGCAACCCTTAGGGTTTGGATTCTTTTAGGAATCGAGAATCAATGGTTTACCGTAATAACAATTGATAATTCATTCATATCATTGTAGGATAACCACAAAGAATTGTTATGGAAGTAATGGAGTTTGATAAAGTGAAAAGTTACTAGATTAAGTAACTTACATATATGTATGTATATGTGCGGCCCGCATGAATTACATCCCACTGGGATTCAGATTTTGCATGGAACATATATATATAAAGGTTTGGTCTTTATCATCCTGAAGGCATGAATTCTGAAAACTTATAGTGAAGTCCCACTAGGATTTGGCATAATATATATATATATATATATATATATATATATATATATATATATATATATATATATATATATATTAAATCTAGGATTTGGTAAAGCCATGCTTCAGTCCTCAAGGAATATTTGAAAATAAACATATAAATAAAAAATTAAAAATCATAATAATCATAATAAATAAATTGAAGATTAGAATTTTTGTACACGATCATCACTTTGAAGGCACGACTCACGTGTAGGGGGCAAATGTGAGTCCATGTATAAAATTAGAGTTTACATTTGACCTAATGAATTTAATGAACTAAAGGGAATAAGACGAAAATAAATGAATAACGAATAACGACCAATAAACAAATGAACAACGAACGAATAATGAAAACCCCAAAAAATGTAATCCGACAGGTGCCATCACGAGTCCTAAGAAAGAAGACTCGTGGGGGCAACTCATTTTGGGAATCAAATTGAGTGATTGGATTGGTGGCTAGAAGAATCGGGCGAAATGGACATTACCCGGGTAACCAGAGATATTCTGTGAATTTTTCTACTACTAAGAGTATTTCTAAAATATTTCTGAAGTCACATGCCTAGCACATAACCCATTTGCCAAGAAACTTTATAAATAGCTCCTCATCTCATAAGAAGAGGGACTTTTGGACTTTGGAGAACTTTGAAGCCACAAGAAGAATTCTCTTTAAACTTAAAGGAGTGGAAACAATCTTGAAACTTGTTGGCGATTCAGAATTGAGTTCTAACTTTGAGACACTCATGGTTACACTTGAACCCTCAAAGTTAATTGAACTCGGATTCTCTCGAAATCTAACACTTGATAGAGACTCTCGGACATTAGCGATTACGCCGGGATCCTGAAAGTTTTGCCTTGTGTTACTCGAGTAATTGCTCATCGGTTCTTCTCCCCTATCTAATCTCCTAATTGATTCCGTATTCTTCACAAATTTCTCGCCTCCTAGATCACGACGAAACCCTAACCCTAGTGAGGTACGAGATTTTCTCACCTATAGTGCACTTAGATACATTTTAAATATTAAAGTGCAAATCTCAATAACCCTATAAACTTTAAAATGCAAACTGTATTTTTGTCTAAATTTATAAAAGAAATTATAAAAAGATAAAGAGAGAGACAGGACATCAAACATAATTATAGACAACACAAAGGGAAAGGAATAACATTATATAGAGAATAATAATAGTGATAATAATATATTAAAAAAAAACTTTAAAACTAATAAATAAATAAATAAATAAGACCGAATTGCAAAAGTGTCACTTTAAGTTGTCACCCAATTACATTTTGACTCTATAAGTGGCAAAAATCTCAATTGAGTCCTGTAAATGGCCATATATTCAATTAAACCACATTGACTTTGACTCAAGTTTTGGTCACGCTGTAAGCACAATGCTATTTTTAAGGGACATAAATGTCAACTCATATTAATAGTTGCAAGAAAAATAATATAATAAAATAAAATAATCAAAATAACCAAACTAAATTAATTAATATCATAATAACTCCATATCACATTATGTTGAGGGAAATATTATAAAATATAATAGTTAATTATGACATAAAATATTGAGAAACAAAAATATAAATAAAAAAATCCGTGTATTTAACCCTTTGCAAAACAGTGTTGCGGACCAACTGAATTACAACAATAATATATTGCAGTACGAAATTTGCCTTTCTATTAGTTCAAAAATGCATTTTTTTCAACTATGTTGCAGTACTTAAGTTGAGACGTAACAAAATGGTGCAGAATGCCCCATCTTTTTCTTTTCTTTTCTTTTCTTTTTAATTTTGATTGTTAAATCTTGCAGTAGATGTGCAAGATTTGGCGATTAGTTAAAGTCGTTTGGCCAACATTTGTTATAAATTAGTTAAGGCCAGGAGGGAGAGAGAGAGAGATCGGTTTTGTAATAGATTAAAGACTAACAAGCATTTTCAAGATAATGATTGATATGCTTAATTAGGTTTAGCTTCAAGCATAAGACTTTGGAAATTGATATTATCACATTAGCAAATGAATGTGAAACTATATACTCTCTCTGTCCTTTATTATTTATCTTGTTAGAAGTAGACACACATATTAAAAAAAAATAATTAATATAATATTTTTTAGTTAAAAATAACTTTAAATATTAATATTGTCCTTACATTAGAATAAGAGAGTGTTACTTATTAGATAGAATATAATGAAAAAATCAAAGTTATATTTAATATTTGGAGTAATATTGAAAACTAAACAATTAATACTTACTTGAAATTCTCAAACGACAAATATTAAAAGACAAAAACACTTCTCTAAAATGATATTTAAAAAGAGGTGGAGGGAGTATTATTTTAGGACTTATAACATTTTAGTCGTCAAAGTTTTATCCTTTTTTATAGTTAAATCGCTAAAGTGCTAATACTCCAGATAAGGACCCCAAGTACTAATAAGTAACCATTACACACTCAAATTCGAAAAGAATTGTGTCACGTCATAATTTATAGTTTAAAACCCATTGGATTACCAATTTGCGCCCGTCGTTCTGACTCAACAATACATGTGGATCTAAATTGAGAGAATTGGTACATTAATATCTCAATTATAACACCTGTGAAACTTTGAGATACTAAAGTGCTATTCACCCTCTTATTTATGTTATTATACCAGAGAAATCATATGAGAATATCAGTTTCTTAAAACCTGCCTTAAAGATAGATCCGCAAACATTTGAATGTAAGGCTGCATCCAACTAATTGATGACTTTAATTGAAACTCACGGATATTAAACAAAAATTTGTAAAGAGATTCTCCTCTTAATTAGCTTATTTTACAACAAATGGTAATTATAAATTGTACTTAAGTAAATCTCAAATTTACATTTCCCAAGTGTAGCAGAAATACATAATCCTTACAATTTTCAGTTATCAACAAATCATCAAATTGTTATATATCCCATATAGTCACTATGTCCAAGTCGAACATTATAATCTTTATTTTGCTGCATTATGTCAAACATTATATCTTCATTTTTTCATGTTATGTCTAACGTTTTAATTTATTTTCTCTCACTATGTCAAATATTATAATCTTCATTGTGTTGCACTATGTCAAATATATAAACATTATAATCTGTATTTTGTCGCATTGTGTTGAACATTACTTTTTGTTTTCTTCTTTCTAAATGATTAAAATTTTATAAATAAAAAGATCAAGATACAAGGGAAACCCAAAGTAGGATATGGCATAAGCATCCATGGGCATTCTCAAGGAAGCAAATACTATACATCATATAAATTCAGATACCTGAAACACTGTCTAGTTCAAACCTTTTGGAATTTCAAATAAAAATTAAACCTACATTTTATAGTATCTAAATAGTCTTTGGAAGAGTTCTAATAAGCCACTTTGTACCCCCATATGCATGGACACAAACATCTCTTTCCCTCCAAATCGAGTATACAATGGTTGAGAAACCCAGTCTAAGAATAGTAGTTCGTAGATTTGGTTGGGAGGTGATGTATTCAGTGATAAACAACCATGCTCTACAAGAACCTCTCCAGCCACATACCCTCATCACACTAATCAGAAGCTGGTATGTACAAGAACAGCTAAAGAATAGATGAGAAAATGATTTATTATCAATGTTGCATAACTCACAAACAAGATTGAGATTCATCCCAAAACTCAACAACTAGTCTTTAGTATGAAGTCCATTATTATGAGCAAGCCATAGTATGAAAGAAGCTCTCGGGGTAACAGTTTTATACCATACCAAATTTTTTCATTGCATCAGTTGACTTCTAAGCCAAATAAAGTTTCAGATTGTGGAAAGACTCACATCATTTGTTTCTTCGTTATCCCAGAGAATTTTATCGTATTATGTTGAACATTATAATCTTTATTTTATTGTACATACTATGATTATTGGCTTGATATATATTATCCGTGCAAGTCAAAGAGTTACGATCATTGTCATTATTATTCCTCATATATTTCTTAATGGTGGTACGAGTTTTACTTAAGAATTAATTTTAATTTGAACTCTTCAGTCTTCACAAGAATGTTTAAAAGACATTTTTCACATATAATATTAAGAAAATTAAAATTATAGTGTGAGAATAAAGAAAGTTAATTTCAATATTATCTATAGTGAACCCAACATAAGTACAATGAGTGTTTATCTTTCTTGAACTAGTGAATCTTATTTTTTAGGATAAATTAGTTATTTCAACATATTTAGTACTCCCTCCGTCTAATTTTATTTGCCCAAATTTTAAAATACACACATATGAAGAGAAAAAAAATTATCTACAAATTACCCATATTTACTAGTCTATTATTATTATTATCTTGTTTGTTTTTAATTAATCTCCTACCTCTTTTTTGGAATAATAAAGTACATGAGAGAGAGAGAGAGGGAGAAAATGAGTGATGCGTTTCCAATGTCAAATTTAATAGTTATGTTTTTAAGGTGCATGTCATGTTATTTTCAATTAATTTTTTAAATAAAGTTAAATTAATATAATATTTTAAAAAATAGGGTCAAAATAGTATTAAAATAGAAAGAAGATAAATAAATTTGGACAAATCAAAAAAGAAATTAAGACATGTAAACTTTGACGGAGGGAGTATGCATAAATTTACGTACTTTTAGACATCTTTTGGTGAAAAAAGTTTATTATACTTGAGGACATCCTTTTGAAGGGAGAGAGTCCTAATTTGTTAGATTTATCAAGCATAATTTAAAAGTATTGCTTTAAAAGACATAATCTATTAAAACGTATTATGCTGATGGATCTCATTATAATAATTATTTGCTTATTTTTATTAAATTTGTCAATGGAAAGATTTATTATATATATTTGATCATATTGTCTATTGAGTTAATTCTTTTTAGTGTGAATTACAGATCGATTGCTCCAAGTTTTCATACAGTTTCAAACTGCAACTCCTCGGCCATCATATTGAATGGTGCCGAAGTAGTTGCATGCAGATCTATCTATCGAGAGCCAATTCAACTTGAAAAACCAAAAAAAAGAGAAAAGGACAAGAGAGTATGAGTTTCAAAAGAGAAAAGGACAAGAAAGTATGAGTTTAGTTCTATTAGTATTCTTGAGAGATCATGTGAGAGATAAGAGGTTCAATCGGCAGAAGGGAGAAAGGATACCAGCTTGGTGTTTCTTTGGCATCATGTAAAGGAGGCAGGTGTAGTTTCATGCATGGCATGTTATCCTTTTCCTCGAACCTTCGTCATTATATATTATATATAGCAAACATGGCATTTATCATTTACACCTAAAGCTATATAGTAAAATCCATTTTCTTCTTCTCATTTCTCTCCTCTTTTTTAACTCTGATCATTTCGTTCCTTTTTTTCTCTCTATTTGCTTGAAACAATGGGGGCATCTTCATCATCGTCTCCGAAGAATAGAATCGAGTCGAATGCATATCTTGATCTAGCAAATGAACCAAAAACTCTCTCCCATGAGGAGTTGAATGTCCCGAGGGTAATTATTTGTTCTCTTTTAAATGTTGCTTTGATTAATTAATGTTAATTTGATGTTAATAATTTTGTTGAGTTAATTATATGTAGGCAGGTGCCTTGGAGGTGATCAGAAAATATGGTCATGAAGAAGCTGGGAGAACCTTTATGCAGGTAATTATTCTGCTATTTTATTTTATTTTTTTCTCTATTGATCTCTCCGTTTCGATTGATAAGATCAATATTAATTTTATAAAAATTAATTTTTTGAGATTTTTAAATGTAAAATTGATAAAATTCATTTTAATTTTGAAAATAATAAATATTAAAACTATTAATACTTTTTAAGCAATTTATAATATTCATATTTGCTTTGACATAAACGATATGAATTCATGTTATTTTTAAATTTAAAAATATTTGAAATATACTTTTAAAAAATCAAATTGATCTTATAATTTATAAAAGACATAATATATATTATACTAGGGATAACCCGTGCCTGAAGGTACGGTGCAACTAATATAACAGTTGAATATTATATCTAATATTTCTAGATTGAAAAATCTAAAACTGTTGTGAACTCTCAGTTCCATAATAGAACTGAGAATCCAACCATTAATACAAAAATATTGATACTCAATCCAGTCATAGTTTCTTTTTTAGGTAAATATTAGTATGTTACTCATTCTCAACTTAAAATTAGTTCTTGATAGGTTTGAGCAATTAATTGATTGACGATAGTGAGCTCAACATTGTGTAATATAGTATTTTCGGGTATCTCACACATTTTTTTTATTGACAAAACGAAATAAGAAGTTTGGCAACATTTATTTGCCTCCGATATCTATAACCATTGATCAATATGATCCATAAACACTATTTTTTGTGAAAAAATGGTAGTATTGCAAACTATTTGGTGGAATCTAATAAGGGAAAAAAAAGATGTAAAAATTCAAAAGAAAGACTTTTGCATATATATCAAAAAGTATAAAATGAACTCTCTAAGTCTAAACAAAAAAGTATTGTCAAAACACCAACTAAATCGCATCACTATAACATTTTTTTTCTCTACATTGGACAAGAGATTCTCATACCATGAGTCAGAGTGTACTACAATAGTTGCTCTCGGTATAGCTTGCAAAAATACCAAAGAAATGACACGTAATTATCTGTGCCTAAAGACACGGCGTAGATTAAAATTTCAAAAATACTCTATTACCTAAATAATCTTTACAACCTAAAATAACTTACAAATTAATTAAAATGAATCTAAACCGTCCATGTAATTTCCCGCCCAAATCAATTTGTATGTGGAAACATAACGACCACAAAATCCGAAGAACAAGAAAAGTGCGTCAATGCTAAAAGGGTGATCCATGTTGTTTACGTGTAATTTTATTTATTTATTTATTTATTATTATTATTATTATTATTACAATTACTATTTCTATTATTATTATTATTATTATTATTATTATTATTATTATTTCTATTATTATTATTATTATTATTATTATTATTATTATTATTATTATTATTATTATTATTATTATTATTACTACTACTACTAATATTATTATTATGATTATTACTATTATTATATTAATTATTATTATTATTATTATTATTATTATTATAGTATAGTGGTGAATTTGATTTTGGCAGAAATGTAAGTGGATAGTTTTTTGAAAAAATATGTTGAATTTGGGGGGAAAATAAGAGATAGATTAGTGACCGTTGGATGTTGAAGCTCTAAATAATTTTAGACTGTTAGATGTCGAACTTTAAATTGATTTGAGACTGTTGAATATTAAAATCTTGAAATTTGAGCCTCTCTATTTTATATTATAAATAATATGTATATATCTACTATATAAGTTCGGCGCAATGTAGATCTGTCCCTCTTGTAAAGGATGGAGTCACGGAACATATTCGTTTGAGTGGTTATGAATATGATGATGCAATTAATTCATAATGTTGAATTAAAATTTTATATCAATCTTGACCCCTCTATTTATTAAAAAATAATTTTAAGTCAAATATTTCAACAAATAAGAAGGTTGACATTTATACACAAATAATATGCATATATGAACACACATACATAAGATAATTCTGTATTTTGTTGTTCCTAACATAAAATTGCAAGTGCACCCCTTCATGCAGAATGACAGTTTTAATAATATTAGATAACATAGTGATCATTGATGATCAATTCATTAAGCTTCAATTTATACCTATATATGATATGATAATTATAAATAATATAGATTTTTCAAAACAAATTTATGTTGTACTTCGTCTTTTTAATCTCTTTTTTTGTCGTAAGGTGTCTGTGTGGCATAACCACTATAGTTTTGAATCTTCATTTTATCATCTCTTTTTTGTCGTACGCTGGTTGTTTGCAATAGTCGCTATAATTTAAAATTTTTATTTTATCGCATTATATCGGACATTAATATTAACTTAAATTTCAATAACGCAATAGTGAAAAATGAAATCTTTGCGTTCGTTGGATTGCTAATACCGTTACGTTTAGTAGTTAGTAATTAGATTTAATGACTGAGAAAATCATTAAAATCTTTCAAACTATCAAAATATATATATATCTATACAAACTAACATGTACATGTGTCGTGGTCAAATTTTGAAAAAACCAAATAAGTTCAAATATTCATGAAAAAAACTTTGGAAGTCCCAATGTAAGCATTCCAATGAGTTGTTTTTTTTCTTTATATATATATATATATATATATATATATATATATATATTATTTAAAATAATATATATATATATTATTTAAAATAACATGCGTCGTGGTCGAGGAGCACGTATGTGCCCATAATATATATATATATATATATATATATATATATATATATATATATATATATATATATATATATATATATATATATTAACATGCGTCGTGGTCGAGGAGCACGTATGTGCCCATAACTCCAATTGGGTAAACAAAACAAGATTGCCTATGCAAAAGAGTCTTTGGGTGATCTGCACTAAACCCATAATATGTCCGTACTCATTGCAGTATTTTAAATCGGAAAGATAGTACGACTAATAATATTTCTGTAATATGGTATATATAAGTTTTTGTACTCACAAAAAATGATATAAACTCTAAAAAATAAATATTTTTATGATTTTTTAATATTTTTACACGAAAAATATTATTACAGGTCTATAACGACGATTTTGACCGTCTTTATAAGTTTATAGCGACAACTAACACATAAAAATATAAAAAATTCTGTAAAAATATCACTTCCCAAACTCTATTTTCACTCTGGTAAAATTTTTACTTCTACAGTTTTAGGAAATTTTAGACCACTCGCTCTAGGCACAACATTTTAGAATTCTCTTTCACAAGAAAATAATACAATATAAAACTTAGAATTAGTTTAATTATTCCAACAAATTCGTAAAAGGAACTCATGATCTACATGCAAGAAATCATTTATAAATACTCACTACGTCTCACAAAAGCCGACTTGGTATGATTTCTTTAAGTTAAATTGACTATTTTTGTAATTCAAAATTTATAATATTTTCTTATAGAGAGGTGAAGAACGATAATTATAAGAAATTATTTCAAATTTTCTACTCTCTACATTTTTCAAGTTTGAAATATAAATAAATATAATTAATTTTTAATTCTAAAATTAACCAATTTCAGCATAAAAAGCAAACTAAACTAAATTTCTTTTGGGATGAAGATAGTAATATATAACGCAGCTCATCAACAATATTTGTCTATTTTGGTGTGTAGGGTTTCAAACCCGTGGTCAGTGAGAAACAAAAAGCGTAGGCAAGGATCAATAAATCAAAACAGCCACGTCGTTGGAATAGCTGCTTCAGATTCTAGTCGCCGCGATTCTACTTCCAAGGCTAATAAACAAATTCCAATGTTTTATATATTTAGTTTGTGTTTTTCTCTGTATGTCAGTATGAGTTTGTTCAATTAATATTTTCGTAATAATAGAATAAAGAGTTATCACTATAAGCACTCGGTGACTTTTTTTTCCATGTTAATAAAAATTTGATGTTGCAATTTTTGTACTCCCTCATTTTTATTATATAAATTATTTTATAAAAAAAAAAATATTCAAAATATAAGACGCTTTACATATATTTAGAAAAAACATTTTAATCATTTTTTACTTTATCCTTAAAGATGAAATAATTGAAAGAGAAAGAGGAGAAGGAAGGGTAATTAATTGGTGCATAAATACTAATGAAATTTTAAGCCAACATTAATTACTTAATATTAGTATTAATGAGACTTTTTAATATGTGTGATTATATCTTAAACGACCTATATAATGAAAAAGATTGAGTATAATATAGCACGTACAATATAATCACTACTATTTAGAATTTTTATTTATCGCTTCGTGTCAAACGTTATAATTTTTAAAGTAAAATTTAGAAAATTATGGTTTACACCAATTCTTAAGTCATCACTTGTGGCCCAAAAATTATAGAATCACTACATGTGGTTTCACGATTATTTTCAAGTTATCTCATATTCGTCCATTTTAACAGCAAGTGCATTTCACTCACCAAAAAGCGAGTGAAGTGATATTTAGTAATAACAAATATTGTTCTAATGACCTTAATGCCCTCTAATCTCCCTCAAATTTAATAGAGCATACACTCATCATATGACTACCCCAAAAATATATAAAACCACCTCTTTTCAAAAAGAACAACAGGAGGAATCTATTTATCCAAATTCATCTAAATATTAATCTACTCATATCAAATTACACGTGATGAGTATTTATCAACCTTAAACTTTTAATTACTCAACAAACAAAAACACACAAGTAAAATTTCTCAAAACAAAACCATAACACAAACCTCATTAAGCAGATCAAAAGTAGCTTCCAAATAAAACATCGAGTAGAATGCATTAATCGTCCAGAATAAAACATTGGGAGTACTTAGTTCTTTAGAAGCTTCAAGGCTGAAAGCCATGCTCGCGACACATACAATATAAGACATCGGCGTTACATCCGATGAATTATTGAGCTTGGTAAGGAGATCTCGGAACGGAACAAAGCAATTTTCTCTACATCCGGAGCGGAGGTCGTGGAAGAGGCAAATATTCATCCTCGATGTCCACTGTCTTTGCTGCAAATATCTATCCTCGATGTCCATAGCCCATTCCGAAAACACCATCGCCATCTGAAATAATAGAATCACCATCTCCTATCACTGATAAGTAATCTTTTTTTCAATTCACAATCACGTTATCATCGCCTCTTATTTTTTCGATTTGTTTTTTTCTTTTTAAATCTCTCCGCTTCTATTCCCTATTTACATGTATAGTGTTATTTTTTGTTTGAATTTGTAGATGGAGGTGATGAGTGTGGCTGGTGGACTATGGTTATTTGTTTGTGGTGGGTTGGGGGGTGCGGAAAAATTTGGGAATTAGGTTTGTCATTGTGGTGATGGGTAGGGATATGGACAGGGATGGAATATTGTGGCGGCGTGTTTTTAGAGCCTTAGAGGTGGTGGTGTGTTGGATGGAACGGTGGAAATGGATGGATTGATGATGATGGTGGGAGGGTTGGTGGACAGTGGATGGACAGTTCTTCATTCAATAGAAAACTATTGATATAATAATAATAATAATAATAATAATAATAATTTAAAAAAAGTAATTATTTAAATGTGGACTATTCCTTAATGTTTTGTAATACTTTGTTGTTATTATATAGTTTTGTCTTAAGTAATTTAAATTTATTGTTAATGTTTGTTTAACTATATTTAATTTATTATTCTCCATCTTAATGGTAATTGTATTAATTTAAATGGAAATACTTAATAATAAGAAAAAGTATAATTTTGCCACAAATTAAATATTTTTTAGAGAGAAAATATTGTATACGGATTATTAGTGTACTCAATTTGTGTTGTAGTCATAAAACGTTCACGTTTTTATTATTTGTTTATTTAGTTATATTTAGTTTATCTCTAATGGTATAATTTAATTTAATGCATAATAATTTTGTAATATTGTTTATTTGTATTTGAGGTGTTTAAAAAAAAAACGTATTTGTATTTGCATGGCCTAACCTCTGATACCATAGGGTACTATAAATAATTAAAATAGAGCAAATTGACACTACATAAAAAACTAGGCATAGCTGACAGATCAGTCTGTCAGTAATGATATATGAACTATCGCCAATAAGGTCATTATCGACGATCTAGCTTGTCGCCCATTCCATCGCCCCAAGTGTCGTCGCTCCATATTCCCGTTGATAGTCGTCAGTCTTAATGGTAATGGCTACGATATCATCGCCGATGACCATTCAATCGCCAATGAATCATTAGCAACGACAATAATAACGACGGGTATAACGTTGCTAATGAGTCGTCTTATAAAATGATAGCCTAGCCGTCACCATTATGTTCGTTTGTCCGTCAGTGATGAGGCTTACTAAGGATGGTTATTACCAACGGCGTGTCCGTCGGTTATGACTTATTAAAAAAATAAACAAATTGTAATTGTACCTATTATAAACCAAAAGTAACAAATAAGTCTTCACATACGTATAACAGTAACCATTAATACGTAGACAATATAATCACATAAACCATAAAAAGTAAATACATACAAAATGTAATCTTTTTATAACCCAAAAACTAGTTAAGTACATAAAGGTAAATAAACAGCAATACATACACAACATAATCACATAAACTATAAAAAGTAACCGTTTACAAAATATAATCGTTGTACAACCCAAAAACTAGTTATATATATATAACTAAATAAATAAACATAAACTATATCCCCCGACCACCATCGTCATCGGCAGACAAATGAATGTCATACATCGTGTCATTTCCCCTACCATCATCAGTCCCACCTTCCGCACCATCATCAACATTGCCTCTGCGGTCCTCGCCATCTCCAATACGGTCGCCGCCTCCACCATCCTCACCATCACCGCTAGCTCCACCCCTGCTACGTGGCTCATCATCAAGACCCTAAAAATTAAAATATTAAATAGATTTAAACAAATGTAATCATATTTAAATAATTTTCCAAGTAATATAAGTTAGGCAACGAGCTGTAACTCCGCCTCCAAAACACCGAATCGAGTCCCATAAGCTGTCACGTGTTTGAAATATGTAATAGGTGCTTCACCTACGGTTTTTTGTCATTTTTAAGTTCGTGGCCCGTTTCGGTCTACTTTTCCTAAATTTTTCTTTAATATAAGTTAGGCAAATGAGTTTCTAACTCAGTCATCGGTACTTTGAAACAAGTATCGTAAGTTTTCATGTGTTTGTAATATATAATAGGTGTTTCACCTAAGGTTTCACATTGTTTTATAGCCCGGGGCTCATTTTGGTCTACTTTTCCTAAATTTTTCTAAGTCTTTTTAATATTAGTTAGGCAAACAAGCTTATAACTTGGTCATCAAAACTCCGAATTGAGTCTCGTAAGTTGTCACATATTTTTAATATGTAATAGGTACTTTGCCTACGGTTTTGAGTCGTTTTGAAGCCTAGACCAATTTTGATCTACTTTTCCTAAATTTTTCTAAGTTTTTTTTAATATAAATTAGGTAAACGAGCTTCTAACTTGGCCACCGGAACTTCGAATCCAGTTCCAAAAGTTTTTACACGTTTTTAATACATAATAGGTTATTTCCCTACGGTTTCGTGTCATTTTGATATCCAGGGACTCGTTTTGGTCTACTTTTCCTAAATTTTTCCAAGTCTTTTAATATAAGTTAGGCAAATAAGCTACTAACTCGACTACCGAAACTCCAAATTGAGTCCCGTAAGTGGTCACATGTTTTTAACATGTAATAGGTGGTTCACCTATGATTTCACACCATTTTTATGTCCGGGGCCCATTTTGGTCTACTTTTCCTAATTTTTTCTAAGTTTTTTAATATAAGTTAAGCAAACGAACTTCTAATTCGGTCACCAAAACTCCAAATCGAGCTCCGTAAGTTTTCACGTGTTTGTAATATGTAATAGATGATTCGCCTATGGTTTTGTGTTGTTTTGACTCCCGGGGCCCATTTTGGTATACTTGTCCTTAAAAAATTTAAGTTTTTTTTTTAATATAAGTCAGACAAATGAGCTTCTAACTTGGCCACCAGAACTTTGAATCGAGTCCCGTAAGTTGTCACGTGTTTGTAATATATAATAGGTGATTTACGTATAGTTTTGCTTCGTTTTGAGGCCCAAGACCTATTTTTGGTCTACTCTTTTAAAAGAAATTATAAGATTTTTAATATAACTATGGCAAACGAGCTTTTAACTTGTCCACTAGAACTTCGAATCGAGTCCCGTAAGTTGTCACGTGATTGTAATATGTAATAGGTGCTTCACTAACGATTTTGAATCGTTTTGACACCCGGGGGCCCATTTTGGTCTACTTTTCCTAATTTTTTCTAAGTTTTTTTTTCATATAAGTTAGGCAAGCTAGCTTTTAACTCGACTACCGGAACTCTGAATCAAGTCCCATAAGTTGTCACATGTTTGTAATATGTAATAGGTGTTTTGCCTTCGATTTCACGTTGTTTTGATGGCGGGGGGGCCCGTTTTGGTCAACTTTTCCTAAATTTTTCTAAGTCTTTTTAATATAAGTTAGTCAAATTTTTTATTTATAACTTTCTAACAATTTATATAATCAATATAATATATATAATTATAAACTATATAATTAAAGACATACATTAATATTTTTATTTACCTGTCGAATATATGAGGGAAAAAGGTTTGCAAATACAATCACGCAAGCTCGAGCTGCCTCCTGCCATACCAAACTAAAGAGCTCATCTCGCAAACCTGGATCTATGGAACCGTGATCGATCTCCTGAGCTAGCTGATAGATATAATGACATGATGATATGCCTGATTGGATTGTAGTTATAATGATCACGAATTCTATTAGATATTGTAATTATATTTATTAAATAATTAGCAATGAATTAAATTTTTTGTATTAATTAATTGTGCATTTGATAATTGAATGAATATACTTGTGCATGTATATATTTATTCAAAGCAATAAAGTAAGGTGTTATAATTAATTAAAGGAAGTCTAATTGGATTATATTTTAAATTCAAATGAGGTATTAAACTATGTCAAATTAATTTACCTAGTAGTCCGTGTAATTAATTAAACCCGAGTCCATGTAATTAATTGAAGAAGCCCAATGTTTGATTTAATTAAATGTAACATATGTTATTTAATGTTAGCTCAATATAATAAATAAATTAAGTCCAACCAAATTAAATGAATGAGCCCAATATATTTAATTCCTAAGTCCAATGTGGAGCCCAGTAGGAAGTCAAATGTTGGTCAATGGATATATATATATATATATATATATATATATAAATATATATATATAAGTATTAAAAATAAATCAAAATTAGTCAATTTAATGGCCATTTGGCTGGTCACAAGGGGGGGCCCACTTGGGGTGGATTTCAAATTTTGTGTTGCTTGGTTTTGAGTCCAAGAGTACAAGAGTTGTTGAGTCATGCTACCAACTCAAGTCCTTCATGTAAGAAAATTCCTAAAATTTAGCTAAGTTGAAGATAAAGGTTAAGATGAGCTAGGAGATTTGTATACATATAGAATATGTATGTCTACATTTTGGATGATAACTCTTGGCTATAAATAAGAGCATTGAGTAACTGTTAGAGAGTTTGCTTCATTTACTAGAGAGAAAATAGAGAGAAAAGCTAGAGCATACACTTCTAAGTTGAATAAAATAGCTAGAGAAGGAGCTTGGTGAATGTCACAAAGTTTCACAACATACTTTGAAAGGAGAAGAAGAAGAGCTCACAAATCCTTAAGGTTAAAAAATGCTCTAACTCTTTCTAAGTTCGTTTTTATAGTCTATATGTATTTTGAGCGGTTAAAATATATTTTTAACCGATCAAAAGTTATTTTGATGGTCTAGAAGTATTGAACTATGTTATATAGGTTGATTCCTAGTTTGATATGTTTAAATCATGTTTTAGTATGTGTGGTATGCATAAAAATGAAAGAAATGTCTATAGTGAACTTTATCGGTGAAACCTATTGGACCATGTGCTAGTTAATATTGTAGTTTGAAATGTACAAGTTAGAAAATAGATTTCTATGACTAGAAAGTTATATTTATGAGTTAAAAAGATAACCCAACTTGAATCTCTCGAAAATATGAAAATATGAGCAAGTTATGGCTTTTAGGGCAAACTATGTCATTTTAAAACCCTAGAGTGATCGATCTCGAATATTATGTCAAAAACATTTTCGAAAACAAGATCGAATCATGAAATGTTGAAAAACAACAAGTTAGAAAGATAATAAAATTGATTTGGAGTATTTTTGACATGTAGATTTCATTTTATACAAGTTTGAACCAAAGAAATCAAAGTTGAAAAATTAAGGTTTTGAAGAACACAGTTACCGCCGCAGCGGTAGGTTCCACCGCTGCAGCGGTGAAACACCCTGTAATTAAAAATTAAGCCACCTCCACAGTGGTGAAACTTTCTGCAAGTCACCGCCGCAGCGGTGAACCAGACAGTATTAAAAATTAAATCCGAACCGGGTCAGGTCGTATCGGTTTTGACTGGGTCAAGTCGACTCGGCCCGGGTCAAAAAATGAAAAATATTTTGTAAATTATTTTATTCTTTTTGGATCCAATAAAAATAATTTAAACATTATGAAAGTTAACTTAATAGGTAAAAGATGATAAATATTATTAAAGAATTAATAATACAAATAAATTAATAAAATGAATAAAATATTATTAAAGGATTAATAATATTATAAAGTCTATAAAGTATTATTAAATAATTAATAATATCAGATAATAAATAAAATATTATTAAATGATTAATAATATTACATAATGATTAATATATTATTAAATGATTAATAATGTTAGATAATAAATAATATATTATTAGATGGTTAATAATATTAATAAAGTAATAAAATATTTTTAAATGATTAATAATATTATAAGATTAATAAAATATTATTAAATGATTAATAATATTAGAAGATTAATAAAATATTATTAGATGATTAATAATATTATAAGTCTAATAAAATATTATTAACTTGTTTATAATATTAGATAAGAGTTTGAACTATATTAAAGAATTAATATAGATTTTTATGTGATTGAAATATTATAAAATGATAATATTTCCTAAGTGTTAATATACCCCTAATTATTGTAATTACGTGATTAAGTGTTAGAGATGTAAGAGTTATAAAGGTTATCATATGAATGTGTATATGATACTAATTTAAGATCAAATTGATTAATTGTTAGGTCTATTCAAAGATAATTAAATTGAATTGATTAGCAGTAGTCTACACACGAGGTAAGTTTCCTTAACCCTAACTTGTATTTATTTTTGCAAGTTTTCTTTATCCTTACTCAAATTTATATTGAGCAATTTCTTTAAATCTATTCAATTATTGTTGAGCAAATATCTACACTCATATTTATTTACCAGAGCTTTAAGTTATTTAATTATTTAAAGTTATTCCACATGATTATTGTTATTGTATTTGCACATAGTGCATTTGCAAATGTATAGTTCATTAATTCTAGAACTGTTTAAGAAAGTCTAAGCTAAATGTTTTAGCTAGACAATGCATGTTAAATTCATCACATTGAATATTTTAAAAGCTTATCCAAACTATTGATTGATGCAGATTCTTATAGTAAGACTGAGAATGAACAATCCTAAATAAATGGGATTTTTATCTGTCGAGAAATCGAATTTGTGCAAGATGTCTGAATGTTATGCATATACAAAGGATATAAGAGGTTGATCCCCTCGCATACCACGTTTTTTGAGGTGTCAGATATATATGTCTGTTCTACCTTAGTTAGACATGCACATCCGGCCTGAGGCCCACGATCCGGCCTTGACCCGACCTGGTCAACTACCGGCCTGGTCAAAGCCTGGACCGGCCTGGCAGGCCACTTACAGGCCGCTGTTTTATCCCACCAATCTGGCCTGGCCCGGCCTTCTCCGAAATCTGGCCCGGCCTGCGACCTGAGGCCTGGACTGGCCTGGCTCGAACCAGAGCCCAGCCCGGACCGGTCTGCTCCTCATCAAGTCAGCAAGATGCCAAGATAACAAGTAGAAATGGTAATATTATAAATTTAATTCAAACCGGTGAGGTCAACTAGCGTGGCGTGTAGGCGTGCGTTGGAGTCTAGAGTGCTGGGGTTCTGCTGCTGCCAACTGGGTGCCTGAGTTCTGCTGCCACTGACGGCTGCTGGCCTTTCAGACTTTCGGGGCGTGTGTTTAATAATATATATAGTAATACACTAGTACATGTACTAATATATATATCATATATGTACTGTACTAATAGTCTAATAGTGTAATGACTCAATGTGGTCGTGTGCTATAATAATAGTCTAACATATATATAACATATTTGTATGTATTATAATATATATATATATATATATATATATATATATATATATATATATATATATATATGATATACGTGTATGTGATATGTGACTTGTGAGTCAGGCGTCAGTGTGTAGCTGGCATCACTCTCGGTAGTCGGTCCCAACCTTTACTTTTTGTTCGGATTTCTGAGAAGGCTTACTTTTTACTCCCAACCAAGTTGTCCAAACATGCTTATTTTTTGCGTTAATGGCCTGGCCTGGCCCGACCCTCAGGCCTAAACAGGCCCACTTTTTACGCGTAAAATCTGGCATGGTCTAACTCGACTTCGTTGACGTTAAAGCCTGGCCTGGCCTGGTCAACGGTCAAGGCCAGCTAAGCCCGGGCTGGACCAGGCCAGATTGGCCCGATGTGCATGTCTAACCTTAGTAGCAGTTCATGGTCCTTAAAGACCACTCAGCAGTAAAAAGTCAATCCATTCTTATATTGAAAAATTAATTCTTGATTGTTATCTATTGTTGAAAACCCCGATGTTAATTTTCCTTTCATCATGATATATCTTATGTTATTTATTCTTAAACTTGCTGAAGCATTTAGTTGATCATTCTTGCTATATCATGACTTATTTCAGCTAAGCCAGAATGTTCTAAACAAGACAAAGGTAAGAGAAAAGCCATAGCTTAGATTAGCTTGGTGCATGCTAGATTAATTATTTATATGTACTTTCTTTTATAAATCTTTTGTATTCCCTTAAGATATGTATTGATTATGTTAAGGTTAATCGACCTTGGGAAATGTAGCCTTTTATAAAGAACCTTTTGTATTATTCTGCGAAGTTTAAATACAAATTATGTATTTAATTGTTATTAAGTATTGTTCAGTGAGAACCAAACCTGAGGTTATGGTACCCGGATTTGGGGTCGTCACAATAGTGCTCTCCATGCACGGCTCAATGTTCTTCTAAAAAAAGTCATCAGATAATGATGGGCCGACTCTCGATCCACTCACACCATCTACTCCGATACGGAAGCGACGCATGGCTCTCGCAATAGACACTACAGTATATGATGGAATATGTGGCATGCTTAGAACCTTATTCTTTTTCAGTCTTTCTATAGCCTGTAGCCAATCATCCATCTCTTCATCTTCAAGCGTGAAGGGATTTAGGTCATTATCCTACTGGGCGCTAGTAGCTCTTTGAGTAGACCGAACCCTAGTAAGTCGAGAAAACCTATCCTAAAATAAAAATATAAAGATATGAAAGAGCATATAATTAAGGAATATGAATATTAATTGCTTGAATTAAAATATAAACAAAATAAAATTTAAAATTACTTACAGTTATAACCACCCTCACCTTTCTTCTAGTGGGCGTACCGCCAAAACTCTAAGCGGATGGGGGGTGCTTAAGGCTATCTTAAAGTCTCCCTGAATAGGTTATAAGACTGAGACTCAACATCGCAACACTTAAATCTGTAACTGTTTACAATGCAACATGTATAAGTATCTATAGATCTTTCAGGGCCGTCGATTATAAGCTTTAGCCGAATGTTAGCATTATCATCTTTGAGTAACTAACATAAATTTTACAACATATTCTAAAGTTAATTATGCCATAAGATTCATTCATGAGGATAAATGCATTTAGACATTAAGACACTTATTATATCTTTAAACTATTGCACAAATTCTCTATTTCTCAAATTTTACAATTCTCCGTTTGATATACTCAGATTCGCTTCATATATCTCAGCGTCATACTTATTATAGTACAGTTATAAATAACATAGTTATGGATACGTACTTAATTAATGTGTATGTTTAGAACTTTAAAAAGTTATAAATGACATACTTATGGCTACGTACTTAATGTATGGCACTACTGTAGGATTTTGGATCATAAAAGCAACGGAATTTCAAAAAAAAATTGAAACCCTAAAACAGGATCCATGCAAAACCATATCAATCCAGAGGTTTAGATTATTTTACCGATTATCCGAGATGGACAGGAGACGATGGAATTCTGGAACGGCTTCGAATCTTCAACGCAATCCAACGACTGCGTCTCTACGGTATCCATACGAATGCTCCGCGAATCGTCCTACGATTTACAACAAAAGGAACCGCGTTACTAGCCACCAAGATCAGGATTTCTGAATTATTTTTCTCTCTAGCCTCTTTCTGAAAGCGGCTAGGGTTTTTGGTTTTTGTTCCTTACGTGATTAAGACTACTGATATATCATATATATAGTAGTTAATAGGAATTGACTAAAACCTAATATAATTAGAAAAATAAAATCCGAATTTATATATATTATAACTTAATTAAGTCTAACTTAATTAATATACATATATATATATAAATTATCCTATTAATTTAAATTCGTAATTTTAAATACTATCAATCATATTGACATATTTAAATACTTACAATTTAAATTAATTCATTTTTTAAAGACGTTCTAACTGTGTGACCCTATAGGTTATTATTATGTTGACAATAATGTTAAAATCATATTATAAAATTATAAACAGTAAGCGGCATCTAGTAATGCATCACTGCTACCCAAATAATAATAAGATCGATGATTCAATGCAACCTTTTTATGACCAATGTTTCAAAGCAATTTAATCCTTTTAACCTTATATCCTAGAGTAAACTCGAGGTATGGAATGTGTCACACTCTTCTTAATTTAATCTGAGTTTTCTTGATCAATGAGTATACTATATGAAACAAATCACTATTTAAGTATGGCCATGCATTTCATAGTCCTACTCAATTAAGAGGCCTATGGATATTACCCCTAATATATAGGAGGGTTAAATTCCATCTAGATCACTTATATTCCTCACATGATTCATGATGTACCCAATAATCACCTTTATTGTCCACCCTATTAAAAGTGACATTTGATGATACCAAAGTACATAAATTCTCATGTAATAATATAGTGATCTCAGGTCGAAGGATCATTACATCATTGTCACTATGAGAATTTCTTATGACACTTTACATAATGCTCCACGTAGAATTCTCATGGTGGGTCAGTTCGGTACATTGTTCTCTAACATGTACCTATGCATTGACTTAAATATCTCATATATTTATGACCAATGAGATTTGGCCATCAGTCAATCCACATATTAGTCTCAATGCATCATTGTTGTCCCATTAACAATGATACTCGACTAGGGACATTTAAGAGCAATGATACTAATTGTAATTATATAATCTCATGTTCAAGTCACATACTTGAAGCTATATAATTCGTCTCACTATTCTAAGGACTTTTATTATGCTAACATTTATATAACGCAGTAAATGAAATCGTAATAAAATAATCTATTTATTCAATCAAATATAATATCAAAAATGTTAAGCAATTATATCAAACAATTAGCCTGTAGGGCATCAACTCTAACAACTACTTCATTCATGTTTACAAGACCATATAATGTGACAGCTACATACTCACTATCAGTTAAGTATCGACTTTTTTTTTCCAGTCAAAATGGTTGTATTGGATGACTAAAGGTTGTTAATTCTCCATTGTCCTCATGTACAAAATCCTTGTTCCAACGTAAGTGAGCGTGTCTTATCTAAACATTAGACTCAAAGTACAATGAGCAGAAATTAACAAGTTACTCTATAATATAACTTTTATCAATTAACCCTTTGACACGGGCTCTATTCTTCAACTTTTGCTTTAAACGTTGCATATACCTATATGTGTTATATATGCTTGTATACATCAGAAAACAAGAATGAACACTTTAGTGTATTAAAAACATTAATGTCATTACCTCTAAAATGGATACATCCATCTATATTGCACGAGACCACTAAACTTGGCTCCGTATGGCAGGTGAATAGGCAAATGCTCCATTTAATCAAAAAATAATGGAGGGAAGATCATTTCCACTATCTGCCTTTCCATTTTATCTATGTCTCTAAGTTGGAGCTCCGTCAAGCATAGATCTCTAAAGAAATTGGAAAGCTCTATCAGTGTTTCAACCATATGTTTCGGCAACATGTCGATAAATGCCACTTGGATCAACTTCTACATGAATACATAATAATCATAACCCTTTAGACCTCGATACTTAAGCTCTTCCACTTTACAACACATTGCTATATTTGAAGAATATCCATCTAGGAGCTTCAGTCCACTGATCCAGTTATATATCAATATCAACTATTCTCTTCTCAAAATGTACTCAGCTTTAGGCATTACCATCTTACCACCTTCTTGATACAACCATAAATGTTCCATAATGTTCATATCTACCAAATCAAGCCTTAACTTGTTATTATAATTTGTTCTACCACTAACATCTAGCACTGTATAAAAAATATTTTCAAATACATTCTTTTCAGTATGCATCGGATCTAAACAATGATGGATGCAGAGTGTATCCCAATAAGGTAGCTCAAAGAACATACAATGTTATCTCCAGTTGTGAACCTTAAAATACCCATAAACTCGCTCTAATCTGTGACTTTTCCATGGAGGTGGAAAACTCAAGTGACTAATCCAACTCATCACTGTTATCCCAGAAAGACGGTAAGTTACTTGACGTTTCCCTGATTTTTTATTGAACTTTCTAGTCATCGTTCTATATCGATGTTGAATCGGCAAAAACTATCTTGAAGTTGCAAAGAAACTAATTTTTTCTCCATGTTTTAGCCGCATACCTTTAACTGACCCCAAGCATATAGTGTAACGTTCCTAAATCTGAGTACTCACTACTCCAGACTTAATGTGTTACGATCTATCTCACAATACATAATTAATTATATAGTATAATTAATTTACAATATTAACATAATATTTTATAACTTAATATTAGATTACCTAGGATTTACTTACATTACATTCATATGTCAGTATCTCAGTAGATTTCAACATTAGATATTTATTTATCAACATTACTACTCTAGTTCTCTTCCTCAGTGTTACCATTTCCCTTATCCTTTGTGTCCACCCTTCTAAACCTTCTTCTTTGCCTATTATTCCTTTTTATCTATAACATGATAATGAATAGTAAGAGTGATCATCAACTATGCTTAGCAAGTATAAAAGAATATTGTCAATGAAGTATAATAACCAGAATGAATAATCACTGAAGAGCTTCAACAACTTAATCACTAAAAATTATAGGGATAACATAAAAGAAAAAGAGGTAAAGCATTATTTTAGTCTCAAGTATCACGCTGAGCGGTCATGCCCATACAAGGGTTGTGAACTTTTTAGAGTATAGTTAAGTGATCAATCTAACAATAACCAATGTTACACGTAACATTTATGTCAGATTCCCGACATCCTTTTCCTTAATTATACTTTTCCTATAATATAAGGGTTGTTCACATTCAATCCTAACCTTGGAATTTACACCTAAGTAATTTGGATTGAACTTAATTGCTTTTAAAGTAATATCAACAAATGAACATATCACATCAATAATGTATAGCAGAACAAGTGGCATTGACTACTAACCATTCATAAACCACATAATAATTAAAGAACAATTATAGTTTATCAAAGAATGATTCATAAATGCACATAATTGCGGAAACATATAATTTAAGAAATCTTAAGTAACTTGTACAGTTTATAAGACTAGCATAGGCTAGAGAACTTGCGTGATTTAAAGAACTTGCAATACTAGGAAGAAACTTGCTCACAAGCTTAACAATTTTGAATATTTTCTCAATAAAATATAATAACTAAGCATAATCGAACAAGTTTCATAAACTCATTTTACATACGATACAGGAAAAATAATAAAAATGATATTAGTTCATCACCGAATTTTTTTTCAATTGCTTAAGAATATTGAAACTTACGCGAAATAATAAACTTGCACGAATTAAGGAACTTTCGATAAACTTAGAATCACACAGTGAATTGAATTTCAAGGAACTTGTACATAGGTTCAAAATGACTTTGAATGATATAATTCATACAAGCTCAAAATAAGAATTTACGAAACATGTCAAAAAGGTCAGTGAACTTTCAATAATTAAGATTGTTACACTTATAAAAATCAAATTCGCTCCAAGTAAGGAATCACGTATATAAACTTAACAAAATTTGAATAGTTCAAAGAACTAGCACACGATGATAAATAACTTTGCTCAGAGTGAGGGAATTTGCCTTGGTCCGTAGTTCATTATTCACAACATTCACATCCCATATTTCTTTTCCACGTACTCAATTCTGAGTCATCTAAAATATTATAAAATATATTCCATCGATAAATTAATTTTCATATAATAGTATTAACTTTCATTAATTTACATCTCGTAATTATATTTTACATTTTCATTCATTTATTCAATAATTCGTATTATTCTGAATTAAATCCAAAAATTCCAAAAACCCCAATCAATACTTTTATTATGTCAAAATACATTATTATACGTCCAAATATATCATCATACATCACAATATATCAATTCTTAAAGTTTCGTTTTAAAACGAAATATAAAACTCATTTTAACTATTTTAATCGTTAATGAATGTTGTTTTTGTTCAATCATAACTTCTTTGTTACTTATCCATTTTTGTTCATTCTTACGTCAATTTAAAGCTTGTTCATCCTACTTTAATTCCATATATGCTCTGATTTCAACCCTCATACTAATCAAAATAGAAAGCGGTCCAAAAGTGTGGCCAGACACAGCTACCCTGCTGCTGCCAGATTTTCTGTGATCAACTAGCCAGTTTTGAAAAATCGTAACTAATTCATTTTTTTTTAAAAATTGAGTGATTCTTATTCCTACGCGTAGATGATACTACTACCTATATTTAGATGTATAGAACTCATTCTAATTCATTATACATACAAAGATATTGTTATTGAAAAAATTAGTTTCATAACTAATTTATGCAGATTTTATTTTTCGTTTGTTTCATATTTATACATGTTAATACATCGCATAGATACCATAATATATCCTCTTGATATAAACTTCATAAAACCCATCATCTACATATGGAAATCCAAAGTATTTAACTAGGTATTAGAAATACATTCATGTTTCCTTTTCTTCTTAACTTGGTTTGCCATGGCTTCCTTTGTTCCTCCATATTGCAGCTACGAATAGCTCTCTCCCTCCCTCCCTTAGTTCTGCCGAGAGTGGAGTATGGAGTATTATTAGCTTACTTGCTTTATTTTATAAAGGAACTTAAATAGATTTTTTTTATTTGAAAAATATCTTGGCTTAATTTTCGAATTTTCCCACATGTTTTTAGACCATTCTAGGCCCCCTTAACCGACTTAAGTTATCACTGATCTCTTTTCTTTTCTTTTTTTTAAAGCCTTACTTGTTAAGTTTAAAAATATCCTTTTGGTTAAATGACTACTATACCCCTTCAATCTCTATCCATTCAATTCTCCAGTTGCTTTCAGCAACTTCTTAGAGTTTCCAGGCCTCGTGGGTCCCATGTTGACTTGCCTCGATTTGCGTGCTTAAACCCTTCTTTGACTTTATGACCCAAAAATTCAAAATTTCATGTTTATAGTCATTTTCTACTAATTTCAACGTCCTCGACGTCATGGTAATGTCTATTTTTTTAAATTCATCTATGAACTCCAAGTTTAACTTTTTACCCGTAAAAGTCAATTGTTGACCCAAAAAGTTAACCTGAACTCATATCTTGTTTATAATTCTTACTTACTAATTTTGATGTTCCGGATGTAACAGTGCAGTCTGTTGCCCAAATTTTTTTCTCAAACTTAAATTTGACTTTTTAAATGTATATTTTTCCTTATTCGTATTGACGTTTACACTAAAACATTAAATTTCACTACTCACTTTGTAATACCCACAAAGTTTTTTTTTTCAAAGTCCCACATCATGTATTCTCTAAAAACTCTACCCTTTCTAAGGTTATATAAGGGGGTCTTAGCCCTTTGGTTTTCCCATACCAACAATTAAGACTTTCATTTTGAGAAAGACTTTGTGGTGGGAGGGCTTTTAATAAAAGACCTCCTTAGTTAAAAATTTTGGTGTCGAGGGCGTAGACAATCTTCGGTACTCGTATTTTCGGGTATGTTCATATTTAAATTTTTGTATTGTTATTATTGTTTTAAGTATTGTATTTAGTTTGTTAGTTAGTATTTAGTATATTTTGTTAGTAATTAGTATTTTTGCATTGTTGTTATTTTTGTAGTTTTAATTATTGTTTTGCATTTAGATTAATAGCAAATAGTTTTGGATTAGTATTATTGATTTTAATTATTGTTTTGCATTTAGATTAATAGTAAATAGTTTTGGATTAGTATTATTGATTTTAATTATTGTTTTGTATTTAGATTAATAACTAATAGTTTTGGATTAATATTATTGACTTTAAGTATTGTTTTAGATTATTATTTTAGTAACTTTAAAGTTTTGGAATAATGGTTTAATTGTTTGGAAAATAATTAAAGATTGAAAGAATATTTTAAGATATACTTATAGCTATTTTAAAATGAATAAGAAGAATGTTGCATAATAGAATTATTCTAATAACGTTTAATTGTCCTGAATTTATATTTAGGATCTGTTCAGCTATTAATTTTGTGTTCAGCGATATCGAGGTAAGTGATTTTCCGAGCTATTTAGTATTTTAAAATTATCGTTTATAATTATGTATGCTTTAGAAATTATTCGGATGCCTAAATGTATTGTTTCAAATATTGTTATTCTTTATTTAAGGCTTCCATTTGAATGAAAATGTTACACTTATATTTTGTTAAAAACCCGGATCAAGTATTAAAATAGAATTTTGATTTAGAAAATGAGATTATATGATTTTGAACTGTGAAATAAATATAGTTTTGAATATCGAAAATATTGAGAAATTACTTTTAGAAACCTCAGTCCGACTATGTATTGAAACCGTTAGTGTTTACGCTAGTTTCGGAACAATTTAGGACCTACTAAGGCGCACACCATTAGATACCCTTCGGGGGGCGCTCTTCGGGGCGCGTGCATGATAAGATACCTTAGTAGGGGGCGTATCATTGACATTATCGAACATAAGGGCCGTGTTACAGGGCTGCTGTAACCTTAGTCGTTCTGTGGATTAAAAGATACATCGAATATATTGAACTTATCGAAATCGTTGATCGAATATATTGAGCTTATCGAAATTTGTCTTTGAATTGTGTTTTGTAATTATTGATTTTGGTTTTGAAAATAAATATTGACTATTGTTATTAAGAAAAATGTTATTCCAAAAAGTATATTTATTACTGTTATTGAACAAAAAGTATTTCGAAAAAGTGTTTTGCAAATAGTACTTGATCCACCTAAATAGTGAAGATTGTTACTTGCTGGGCTTCACCGCTCACCCTTACATTAACTTTTACATGGTCCATTGTTAAGAGCCGAGCACCGTGGATACTTTTGTGGATGATCGAAAGATATTTTAGTTTAAGAAGTTTATGAATATTTTAGAATTATGATAAGACTTTTGTTATTGGAGCTGTGTTTCCAAAGTTATGTTTTCGGTATTTAGTTATTGAACCTTAGTGTAATTTTGATAATTAAAGACTGTTCGGTTTCAAGTTAGTTTCATTATTGTTGAGTTATTTTTGTTTGTGTTTGGGTTGCGCTATTCATATTGCTGTCTTGCGAGCTTTGTGCTTGCGGCATGTGACACTACGGGCCTGTAGCGGGTTTGGGGTGTTACACACTTCTTATTTATATTTCTTATTTCTTTATTCAAAAATTCTGGGATATTACACACAAGACATAACAAGCTCTCGTGAGTCAACCATCCATTGATCATTCCTAATGTCGGGAAGTCATTTATGGTCCACAGTAAAGCTGCCCTCATGTTAAATTTCTCTTTAAGAGATACATCATAAGTTTGAACCCCTTTATCCCACAACATCTTCAACTCATCAACTAAGGGCCTGAGGTAGACATTGATATCTATACTTGGAAACTTATCACCCGAAATTAGTAAAGTCATTAACACGTAGGGATCTTTCATGCACATCGAAGGTAAGAGGTTATACACAACAATAATCACTGTCCAAGTTGAGTAGTGCTTAGTACAAGGCCCATTAAACGGATTAAAATCATCTGTAGTAAGTCTAAGCCTAACATTGCGAGCCTTTTTAGCAAATGGGAGGTGCTTTCTGTCAAAATATTTCCACTCAAGCCGATCTATCGGGTGCGTTAGTTAACCTTCAACTATGTCTCATGTTTACTGTCACCTCATAAATTCGGTTGTATGTGTTGACATGAAAAATCACTGAAGCCTCAATATAATAAGAAAGTAATGTAAGATCTTTCTTGTGCCATCTTTTCCCCGTTACTTGCTATTTTCAAAGTATCTACTCGTACCGCAGATATCACGTGACCTCTTATCTTTATTCTCATCACCGTAATACAAAATATATTCATTTTTACAAGCATCAATCTTCTCATACCTTAGATTGAGTCTTTTGACCAGAATTTTTACATTATAATACAATTCCAGTAATTTATGGTCTGTCAATAAAAACTCCTTCACAATGTTGAGCAGTTCATTAAAACCTCTCTCACTGCAATCATGCTTATTTTTGAAGTGTAAAATCTTAGTCATTGTGGATAGGACTGTGTGTTTTACGTGTTCATCATACAGTGGCTTTGCTGATTAGTGTAATAACTATTAGAAACCCTTAACCCCGTCATTCAGATCTTCCTCGATATTACCTATAATGCACCGAGATCCCAACCTTCCTTAATTCTATCCATTCAATTATGGATTTCATAATCATTAATCTTAAAATCAAATTATATTATCCTCAATCATTTTCACAACAATTTAGTGCATTAAAACATAACTTTTAACCTTTAAAGACATTAATTGACGATAATACGGTCCATAAATCGGTTAATTTATCTTACAATCATCATTCTGTCTCAGGATCATAATGTTCACTTACTATTCATTAGAACCTAGGTCAAACATTTATTAATTGTGACCTAGTCTATTACAATTATCATAATCATATATAATTTATGATTTAACTTGACATCACTTGTGAATATATTCATCATATATCTTTGTCATATATAAAACTCTATTTACCTCATGCATGCTCCGTATCTGATCCTGTTTACATACAGTCATCTATCGTATCTATATCCATACATGTATCTGTTTATACATATATGTACCATATATAAGAGTTTATTACATATAAAACTCGATTACAAAATAATACATTCACCTTATTCCTTTACAACATTTCCCTGAAAAATACATACATGCACATCCATCTCTATGAATTTACAACTCATTCATTCTTATTACAATCATGGTTTAATATTTAAAATCAAAACATTTCATCACTTGCATCTGTACAACTTTACATTAACTGGCTTGCTTGCACATTGCACAAATTACATATAACAAATTTACTTCTCACTTATCCGTACATTCACATTCCTTTACCTTAGCTTAACCGGAACATCCAACCTTCTCACACTTTACCTGAAATATTAGTTCATAGTAAGAGTGAGCACATAGGCTTAGCAAGTTAATCAGATAACAACTTTCATGCTTACAGTTTATATTTATGCATCATGCATCCTCTACTTAACCATGCTATGCTTAATGGCACATATTCCACTTAACAGTTAACACATATAGTTACACGGAGTGCACATTTCAACTATCACATAGTTCACATAGAACAATTAGTACACTGAAGTCTAAAAAACTTGCCTGATCTGCATTTATTGATAATTAACCTTTACTATCTCGCGTGATCTTCCTATCCTTTCATAACCGTCTTGTCGGTCTGCTTCTTTGAGCGCTATTTATAAACATTACACTATATGCATCAATATAGGATCATAAACTTAATATAACTTGTCAAACTCATCTCATAATTACAAGACCATTCGTCTCTAAACGTTTCACATTTGATGTAGTATACCTTATGTAGGTTAATAATACATTCTAACTCGTTACTGACATTTTTCATAACTCATATCATAATTTGGCTTAGCTTTAGGCATGTTATATTATGTATTTGCAGAGAAAGAAGCTTGCAAGGGCAATTTGGTGATTTTAGGACAAGGGTGACGCAACTGCATCACGAAGTGACGCAACTGCGTCACAAGCAGCACCAATTTCAGTAAGGTCAGACGCGGCTACGTGAGTTGTGAAGCAACTGCGTCAGGAGATTGAACGCAGCTGCATGAGAAGTGACGCAACTGCGTCCCCAGTGGCTATAATATCAGTAAGGTCAGACGTAGCTACGTGATTTGTGAAATAGCTACGTCAGGAGAATTCAATGCAGCTGCGTGAGAAGAGACACAGCTGCATCACTGACTGCTACAATTCAGAAAATTCAACGCAGTTGCGTGAGATGTCAAGCAGCCATGTTAAAGGACGAGCGAGTGGTTCTCCCCACATTGTTGAGCAGTTTCTGAGTCAGTTTTGATGGTCAGTTGAGTTGCTCAAGTGCGGGGAATAAAAGGGGGCCAAAGAAAGTAGAGCAGGCGAGAGAAAAAACACACACAAGACGCGAGAGTGATACGGAGAAGGGAAAGAAACTGGAAGCTTGATGCAGAGAAGAGCAACAAGGCATTATTAGTTTATCTTTGATCCTTGTACTTTACATATTGTCACTTGTTATGGCTAGAACTTATTCATCTGTATTTTATCTAAATTTGAGTATGAACTAATTACTTTTGTTTAGGGTTTGCAATAAAATTATTTGTTTGACCTGAATTGAGTTATTACTTGTTAGTGTTGGATTCTTATGAAGGTTTCCTATCACAATAGTTTCAATTGTTTTAATTACCAGGCCAATGATTAATTTGGTTTTTCATATGAAATCGAGATAGGAGTATGAAAATAGACCGATGTATGATAGCATGTGATTATAGTTGTTAACATAACTTGTGACTGAGATAGAAATATACTTAATTGCCACATGTAATTGGTAGAGAACCTGAGCTTATGATTTTTTTAAATTCAGCATTCATAGAAATATAGATTGTTGGTTTAAATGGATGTTCTTCTCTAGTCTAGTCCAGGACAGGTAGGATTGGGGAAGATTTGTTGTATAATAATTGAAAGATGTTAATCCAGCTGATGAAGAGTTCTTAATTAGCAACTCATTGCTTGTATTTTAACTTGACAGTAATAATTAGGTTCAGATGATGAATTGTAAACCCTAAACGTTGTTTAACATAGAGATCGTTAGTAATTCAATCTTTGATATTAATTTCGAAACTTAACAAAATTTTCAAGTCAAAAGATTTAGTTAATGTTATTTTAATTATTAACTAGTAGTTCCACACTTTATTTGCAAATCCTCGTGAGAGTGATACCTTGCTAGCCTTGTACTACAATTAGACCACATACATTTGTGTGAAGTATTTTCTGAAACGGAAAAAGGCTGACAAGTTTTTAGCACCGTTGTCGGGGACTTGTTTTAAATGAAGTGTTGATATTAGTTGTAATTGAAGTATTTTATTTTATTTTAAGGTTTGATAAAGTTTAGTTTATTACCCTTCCTGTTCAGGTAATCTTGATTGTATATGCAAACACGTTCACAGGGTAAAGATGCAGTTCTTTTTGAAGACGAGATTGAAAAAAAGATACGTCGGATTCAGAATTATATTCAAGAAGCAGTGCAACACTGAGATCCGATTCAAGAAGGAATGGCAGAGGGAGAAGAGCAAAGTCCCTACAGGACTATGCTACTCCGCAGATGATCGAGATACGGTCGAGTACTACAAGACCGACAATCACTGCAGCACAATTCGAGATAAAGCCGGGAACAATTCAAATGATCCAGAATTCTGTACAGTTTGGTGGGTTACCAAATGATGATCCTAGCATGCATTTGAGAGGTTTCTTGGAGATTTGCGATACTTTCAAAAATCCAGGGGTTTCGGATGATGCCATTCGCTTGAGGCTATTCCCATTCACTTTGAGAGATAAGGAAAAGAGTTGGCTTCATTCACTCCCACTGGGATCAATTAGTACATGAGATAACTTGATGCAGAAGTTTTTGGCAAAATTCTTCCCTTATGCAAAGACAGTGAAGATAAGGTACGGGATCACTACATTTGCCCAACATGATTCAGAGTCATTATACGAAGCATGGGAAAGATTCAAAGAGTTATTGAGAAAATGTCCACATCATGGGATTCCAAAATGGCTTCAAGTTCATACATTCTACAAGGGGCTATGACAATCAGTGAGATCAAGTATAGATGCAGCAGCGGGAGGTGATCTAATGACGAAGAATTGTGAAGAAGCATATGCTTTACTGGAAACCATGGCATCAAGCAACTACCAATGTCCAACAACAAAAATGAATCCACATACGACAACTGGAGTTATCTAGTTAGATTCTGTTACAACATTGTCAGCACAAGTGTCGGCTCTTGCTAAGAAGATAGATGCTATGGGAAGTTTGAAGGTACAACAAGTGGAAGTAATTTGTGAACTATGTGCAGGGAGTCATTCAAGTGAGCAGTGTGCAATTAATCCAGAGTCGGTGCAATTTGTGTCCAATTACAATCGACAGCAAGGGGGAAATTCTAACAGTTATAATTCGGGGTGGCGAAATCATCCAAACTTTTCTTGGAGTAACAATCAATCCCAACCCCAAAGACAGTCTTTAAGAAATACATATCCATCTGGGTTTAATAATCAGCACAATTAACAACCTCAACAGTCGGATAAGTTGGCTTAGATGGAAGATGTACTAGCTAAGTTAGTTAATCAGTTCGATTCGACAGTGAAGTCTCAGGCGGTGGCTATAAGGAATCTGGAGAACCAAATAGGACAAATAACGAGTGCATTGAATAGTAGACCTCAAGGTTCATTTCCAAGTGATACAGAGGTAAATCCAAAGCGAGATGGTAAGGAGCATTGTAAGGTTGTTGAACTCAGAAGTGGAAGAAAATTGTAGGGTGCGGAGGAAAAGCATGGTGAAGTTGCTAAGGAATAGAAGGAAGATGGGGGTAAGTCAAAATCCTAAATCACAGAGAAGTTTAAAGTGGACAAGAAATCTACTGAGGTAACTAATGTCCCGTTTCCACAGAGATTACAGAAACAGAAGTTCGATAAGCAGTTTTTAAAGTTTTTGGAGGTGTTCAAGAAGTTGCAAATTAACATTCCTTTTGCAGACACATTGGAACAGATGCCGAGCTATGTTAAATTTATGAAGGACATCTTGTCCAAGAAGATGAGATTGGGAGATTATGAGATCGTTGCATTAACTGAAGAGTGTAACACCATTTTACAAAAGAAGTTGCCTCCGAAATTAAAGGATCTGGAAAGTTTTACCATACCATGTACTATTGGAAGTCAACATTTCAGCTGCTACCTATGTGACTTGGGTGCAAGTATAAATCTCATGCCCTTTTCAATTTATCAACAATTGGGTCTTAAGGAAGCGTCTCCTACAAACGTAACACTCCAGTTAGCAGACAAATCTCTTACATATCCACGAGGTATAGTGGAGGATGTGTTAGTTAAGGTTGATAAGTTCATATTTCCAGCGGACTTCATTATCTTGGATTTTGAGGAGGACCGAGATATTCCGATCATCTTAGGAAGGCCATTTCTTGCTACTAGAAGAACTTTGATAGATGTTCAGAAGGGGAAATTGACTATGAGAGTGCAGGACCAGGATGGACGTTTGATGTGTTGAAGGCAATGAAATTTCCTAATGAGGTTGTTGAATGTTTAAGAGTTGATATTGTTGAGGATATTGTTAATGAGATGTTTTTGGGAAACAGTATTAGTGATCCACTACTGGAGAAGTCAATTAGTATAGAGGAAATTTCAGATTGTGAGCAAACGATGGAGTACGTGCAAATAATGGACTCTTCACCGAGGTTTACAAAGTTCAGGCAACATTTTGAGGAACTTGATTACTTTAAAAATTCAAAGGAAAATGGAAAGTCCTCATTTAAGGTGCTGCCAACTTTGGAGTTGAAGCAATTGCCTAACCAATTCAGGTATGCTTATTTGGGTGAGGAGTCTACCTTGTCTGTTATTATTTCAGCATCGTTGGATGAGGTTCAAGAAGAAAAATTATTATGGGTGCTTCGGGAGTGCAAATCAGCTATTAGATGGGTGTTAGCGGATATTAAAGATATTCGTCCTTCATTTTGCATGCATAAAATTTTAATGGAGCATAATGCAAAGACAATAGTTGATCAACAGAGAAGACTAAACCCAATTATGAAGGAGGTGGTGAGGAAAGAAATAATTAAGTAACTAGATGCTGGGATTATCTACCCAATTTCAAATAGTGCTTGGGTAAGCCCGGTTCATTGTGTTCTGAAGAAAGGTGGTATGACAGTTGTTCCTGACGAGAATAATGAGTTGATTCCGATGAGAACAGTTACGGTGTGGCTAGTTTGTTTGGATTATAGGAAGTTAAATAAAGCCACACATAAGGATCATTTTTCATTGCCATTCATTGATCAGATGTTGGATTGACTTGTGGGTCATGAATATTACTGTTTATTAGATGGGTACTCGGGGTACAACCAGATAGCCATTGCACCAGAAGATCAAGAGAAATCGACATTTACATGTCCATATGAAACATTCGCTTTCAGGAGAATGTCTTTTGGATTGTGTAATGCACCAGCAACTTTTCAACGGTGCATGATGGCGATATTCTCAGATATGGTCAAGCGAAATTTAGAAGTCTTTATGGATGATTTTTTGGTGTTTGGCGATACATTTGATGCCTGTCTAGAGAATCTAACTTTGGCGTTAAGAAGATGTATGGAAACAAATTTGGTATTAAATTGGGAAAAGTGCCACTTCATGGTTCAAGAAGAGATTATTCTGGGGCATCGGGTGTCAATTAAGGGCATTAAAGTTGATAACGCAAAGATTGAAGCCATTGAGAAGTTTCCTCCACCGAATTCAGTGAAGGGTATTCGTAGTTTCTTGGGACATGCAGGGTTTTACCGAAGGTTCACTAAGGATTTTTCTCTAAGATCATAAAGTCGTTATGCAGTTTATTAGAGAAAGAGGTCCCGTTTGAGTTTGATGAAACATGTCTCATAGCATTTGGGATTTTGAAGTATTAATTGATTATATCTCCGGTGGTAGTAGCCCCAGATTGGGGTCGTCCATTTGAGTTAATGTGTGATGCAACTGACATCGCAATCGGGGCAATTTTGGGCCAGCGTAAGGACAATGTATTTCAAGCCATTTATTATGCTAGTAAGACTTTGACTGATGCTCAACTGAATTATACTACCACAGAGAAGGAGTTCTTAGCTGTAGTATTCACCTTTGATAAGTTATGTCCATATCTCATTGGGATAAAGGTAATTGTTTACACGGACCATTCAGCAATAAGGTACCTTGTTGCGAAGAAAGATGTAAAGCCTAGATTGATCCGTTGGGTTTTATTGCTTCAAGAGTTCGATCTTGAGATTCGTGACAGAAAAGGAACTGAAAATCAGGTAGCAGATCATTTATCTAAAATGGAGCAGCCCAGGAACAACGATGTGGCAGTCAATGATAGCTTCCCAGATGAACAGTTGTTTGCAATTACGTCTGAGGTACCGTGGTATGCAGATTTGGTCAATTATATTGTTGGGAATATCCTACCTCCAGAGTTGTCAAGTCAACAGAGGAAGAAGTTTCTGCATGATGTACGTCAATATCTGTGGGACGAACCATTTTTGTTCAAGATTTGTGCTGACCAGTTAGTGAGACGTTGTGTTCCTTAAGAAGAAATGGGAAGCATTCTTCATCAATGTCATGCATCAAGTTATGGAGGCCATTATGGTGGACAAAGAACAGCTGCTAAGGTTCTTCAATCAGGGTTTTTTTGGCCTACTTTATATAAGGATGCTTATTCATTTGTTCTGCAATGCGATCGATGTCAAAGGGTAGGTAATATTTCTAAAAGACAGGAGATGCCCCTTAATTCTATTTTAGAAGTTGAAATGTTTGATGTATGGGGTATTGATTTTATGGGACATTTTCCCTTGTCTTTTAATAATTCTTATATCCTTGTAGCAGTTGATTATGTGTCTAAGTGGGTGGAAGCAATTACATCCCCCACTAATGATGCTAAGGTGGTAACCAAATTTTTGCAACGTAATATTTTCACAAGATTTGGGACACCAAGGGCAATAATCAGTGACGGAGGATCTCACTTTTGTAATAGACAATTCAACACCTTGCTTGCGAAATATGGAGTCACACATAGAGTTGCTATCGCTTATCACCCACAAACAAGTGGACAAGCATAGATTTCAAATAGAGAATTGAAGCGGATTTTGGAGAAGACAGTAAATTCAAATCGTAAAGATTGGTCCATTAAGCTCGATGATGCACTTTGGGCGTATATAACAGCTTTTAAGACACCACTTGGAATGTCGCCGTATCGGTTGGTTTTTGGGAAAGCTTGTCATTTGCCAGTGGAAGTGGAACATCATGCATATTGGGCAACTAGAAAATTGAATTGGGACTTTAACCTAGCCGGTGAGGAACGTTTGCTACAACTCAATGAGATGAATGAGTTTCGGCTTCAGTTCTATAAAAATGCAAGAATTTATAAGGAATGAGTCAAACGATGGCATGACAAACACATTGTGGACAGGAAGTTTGAACCAGGTCAATCAGTTTTATTGTTCAATTCCCGACTCAAACTCTTTACAGGGAAGCTGAAATCACGGTGGTCAGGCCCTTTCAAAATTCATGTTGTTTACCCGTATGGAGCAGTTGAATTAAAAAGCAATAATTCAGAAGACACATTTAAGGTAAACGGTCAAAGACTCAAGCATTACTGGGAAGGCACATTCGATAGAATGAAGCCCTCAGTTAATTTCTCATCTTAAACAGGGAGCTTTGTCAGGCTGATGACAATAAAACAAGTTCTGCTTGGGAGGCAACCCAAGTTTCATTTCGTTTAAGTTGACGAGTTTAGTTGTATTTTTATTTTAGAGTTATTGTCGTGACTAAATTGAAATAATGTATGGCAGGTACTGTTCTTTCAAGCTTGTTAAACGTTGAAGGAAGAAGACAAGGAATTGAAGAAAAAAAAAAGAGGGTTGATGCCCCTGCGTCTAAAGTCACGCCCCTGCGTCAGACTACACTGCAATTACTGGGAAATTGCTTGAAGCCTAGACGCACCTGTGTTGCATCCTTACGCAGCTGCGTAATAATAGACGCCCTTGCGTCTAAAATCACGCCCCTGCGTCACATGAAAGGGAATTCCAAAAATTGGTTTTTACGCAGCTTTGTCAAAACCTTACGCAACTGCGTGACAAAGATCTTTAAAAAAGTAAACGGCTGAATATTCAAACCGTGTGCTCTTTGCTATGCCCTTTATAGCAGCGTTATATATTTTTTCATGCCCCTTCGTGTCACTCCCCAAATACATCGGTTATATATACATTTAAGGATTCATTGTGTATCTTGGTGATTATAAATTGAGTACTCAAGGCTACATTGCAATCATAATCATTCTATCTCTCAAGGAAACATCAAATTGGGAGTTCTCTCCTAGTTCATCAAGTAAGATTTCGTATTGTCCATTTCCATAACACTATTCTTGTGGTTGGTGTTGAATTCTTGTAAGAATACATATTTGGTTGTGCTTTGTGGGTTTTCTTGGTGCTAATGGGGTATTTTGGAAGAATCAAAGACATAAGATTTGGGGTTTTCAAGGAATACCCGCCAACTGTTTGTTGAATTTCCTCAAAGACAAAGCTAAGTGTTTTTGTAATTTTTGGGTGTTATAAACACTTGGGAAAGCTGGTGAATTCAAATGGCACCAAAACATCACAGAGGAGAGAGCTCAAGGTCCACCCCTCCATACAATTCAAGCCGATTTGTGAGCTATGAAGCGGCTAAATTCCATGAGGAGTATGTAGATGCAAAGAAGCTTATACCAGAGCGGGGTCTTGATCCAGGACCTTTTGATGGTGAGTTATGGAGAATGATTAACCAACATTGGGGTACATTACCTCACCAACCTAAACTTGCTGTCATTTCAATCGTTAAGGAATTTTATGCAAATGCGAAGGCTGTTAAACATAATGACGTAATTGTTCGGGGTAAGAAGGTCTCTTTTTCTCCTACTAAAATTAATGAGTACTATGGTCTTTTACCGCACCCAGAAGCGGATGAGTATTAAGCATACGCTAAGGAGCAGGTGGATTATGAGCAGGTTATTCGAGGATTGTGCCAACCGGATGCAGTGTGGAAGTATAAAGATGGTGAACCCAAAACCTTCAATTATACGTACTTGAGCCGATATGGAAAGGCATGGTACTACTTTCTGTGTGCTAAACTCGTGCCTACCACACATGTCACCGAGGTTATCAAAGAAAGAGCGATCCTGTTATTCTGTATAGTCAATAAGAAAACCATTGATAAGGGCCAAGTCATCAATAGCTCAATCAAGTATGCTATAAAAGGGAAACCAATCCGGGGTCTACCTCATCCGTCATTGATTTGTGGGCTTTGTGAAGTGGCAGGAGTGGTATGGGAAGAAGGTGAACCAACTCAGAACCCTCAAGTTCCCATAGATTCTAAAATTATTAAGAACTTCAAGCAATGGAATGGGGCACCTCCTGATCCAAGAGGAGCGGGATTTCTTATGGATGTTCCGCATTCTCCGGATACCGATGAGTTATTTGCAGCAGAGCCGAAACATGATGAAGCTTCATCGTCTAACACAATTGCGACTTTAGTTAAGGAAGTCAGGAAACTACGAAGAGACTTTCATCGACAAGCTAGACGGGATGCCCATTTGGCACAAGCAATGAATTCCATGATGCAGTACCATGCATCTTTCTCTATGACGTTAGCTGAGGCATTTAATCACTTGGAAATGAATGATGGTCGCGAGCCATTGCAGTTTCCACCACCTCCATTGATGCTTCCATTTCCTCCTGATTCACCAAATGATGAAGCAGATGCGTAGTGGTCAACAAGAGAAGTCCCGTTATTTCAAATTTCTTATATTTTTCATTGAGGGCAATGATGTTGACAAGTTTGGGGGACATATATGTTTTTGTTTTGTTTGTTATAGTTTTGTCGTGGAAATTTGTTAGGTGTTTAACATACCTGACCAAAAAAAAATAATAATAACAAATAAAATAAAATTAGGAATGTAGATGAATTTTGAGGGTATATTCACTGCAAACCCTCACGAGACTTAACTTGTCCTCAGAAGGTAATTCTGGGGTTTGAAAGGCTAGTTAAAGACGCTAAATGTAACCGTGATACCTACAAAAACGGTTAGTTGTAGTTTTTGATTTTATTAGCAATTTTTTCGTGAAGGTAATCATGAAAACTAGTACAAGGCCGATGATAAGAATGCTTGTTATTTTCTAGCCTTTAAAGTGAAATGGATGAACATGATGAACTTTAGTCTTACAATCGAGTCGTCTTACTCTATTTTTGATTCCTATGTCTTTATAAGCACAACGTGTATGTTTTGATTAGTTGAGAATTAGAAAACTTACCAGATTGATTATTTGTGGGGTTTCTTGTGATGAATTTTAATACTTACTTGAACTTCCCGTGTATGCTAAGTTAAGGCTTTTACATAAGTTTGGGGGGATCATATTTACATTTGTAAAAAAAAAAAAAAAAATACATTACATGAGAATAATGGACTCAGTCAAAATTTCATGGCCTTTGTTATTCGAGCAAGTAAACCCTTAGGGATGTCTTTACATCTAGTGTCCTAAAGCTAGCTGGTTTGGGAATCATTGGTTAAAAGCTCGTTACATGGGTAGCATTGAATAGCCTAATGGAATTATGAGTTGATGTTAGAAAATAATTTCGAAGGTAGTATGATCCCTGATTTATGTGATTGCCTTACTTAGTTAAGTGTTGAGAGGGTAAAGTTGTAAATTCACACTGGAAGTACTACAGGTGATTGATGAAGAGTTTGTCTAAATTTCTGACTAGTTGAAACTACGGAACACACACACACTTAGGAATCTGAAATAAGGGCTAGATTGTCGATGCTGTGAGAATGGTGAGTTTTGAAGTTCTTGAAATTTCGCTAAGGTTTATCGAAGTTACTTTGAGGCCTAAATCTGGTATATAGTTATAACGATGTATGCTTTGCTTAAAATTCATGGTTGTTTCTAGTGTTTATATCTGCTACTTTATTTTGCTTGAGGACAAGCAATAAGATAAGTTTGGTGGTATTTGTTGGGTCGGTCTTATACGTGCAAAGTAATTGCTTCTTAACTTGTTTATTGTGAGTTCTTAGGCATTTCTATTTCAATTTTATGCATTTTTGTGTATTTGTTTCATGTTTACAGAAAAAGAAGCTTGCAAGGGCATTTCGGTGATTTGAGGACAAGGGTGACGCAACTGCATCACAAAGTGACGCACCTGCATCACAAGCAGCACCAATTCCAGTAAGGTCAGACGCAGTTGCGTGAGTTATGAAGTAGCTGCGTCAGGAGATTGAACGCAGCTGCGTGAGAAGCGACGCAGCTACGTCACCAGTGGCTACAATTTCAGTAAGGTCAGACGTAGCTGCGTGATTTGTCAAGCAGCTGCGTCAGGAGAATTCAATGCAATTGCGTGAGAAGAGACGCAACAGCGTCACCAGCTGCTACAATTTAAAAAATTTAACGCAGCTGCGTGAGATGTGAAGCAGTCGTATTAAAGGACGAGCAAGTGGTTCTCCCCACGTTGTTGAGCAATTTCTAAGTCAATTTTGATGGTCAGTTGAGTTACTCAAGTGCAGGAAATAAAAGGGGGCCAGAGAAAGCTGAGGAGGCGAGAGAAAAAACACAGAGAAAACGCGAGAGTGATATGGAGAAGGGAAAGAAACTGGAAGCTTGGCGCAGAGAAGAGCAACAAGGCATTATTAGTTTATCTTAGATCGTTGTACTTTACATATTGTCACTTGTTATGGCTAGAACTTATTCATCTATATTTTATCTAAATTTGAGTATGAACTAATTACTTTTGTTTAGTGTTTGCAATAAAATTATTTGTTTGACCTGAATTGAGTTATTACTTGTTAGTGTTGGATTCATGTAAAGGTTGTCTATCATAATAGTTTCAATTGTTTTAATTACCTGGCCAGTGATTAATTTGGTTTTTCATATGAAATCGAGAGAGGACTATGAAAATAGACCGATGTATGATAGCATGTGATTATAGTTGTTAACATAATTTGTGATTGAGATAGAAATATACTTAATTGCCACGTGTAATTGGTAGAGAACCTGAGCTTATGATCTTTCTAAATTCAGCATTAATAGAAATATAGATTGTTGTTTTAAATGGATGTTCTTCTCTAGTCTAGTCCAGGATAGGTATGATTGGGGAAGATTTGTTGTATAATAATCAAAAGATGTTAACCTAGTTGATGAAGAGTTCTTAATTACTAACTCATTGCTTGTATTTTAACTTGACAGTAATAATTAGGTTTAGTTGATGACATGTAGTTGAATTGTAAACACTAAACTTAAAGATCGTTAGTAATTCAATCTTTGATATTAATTTCAGAACTTAACAAAATTTTCAAGTCAAAAGATTTAGTTAATGTTATTTCAATTATTAACTAGTAGTTCCACACTTTATTTGCAAATCCCTTTGGGAATGATACCTTGCTAGCCTTGTACTATGATTAGACCAGGTACACTTGCGTGGAGTATTTTCTGAAACGGAAAAAGGCTAACACTTGACACCCTTTATATTGGTCATTCTTTATCTATCTAGGGTTTACATAACTTATTCTTATCATTTCACATCAAAATATAGCTTTTTGGAAACTTAAAAAAATTTCAAGTGCAGAGCAACAGTGCCCTGGCGCATTCAAACCTCGCTGACCGAGAAATCTTCTCGGCCATGAACAGTACAATGCGCCCCGGCGTAGTGTTTAGCACAAAATACTGAGCCTCGGCGTAATCCTGCAGTTCCAAAAATTTTGATTTTTACTGCTGCTGTTCTAATTTTAAACTCCTTCATCACACATCCAATTAACTCCAAATTTGGAAGAGTACTAGGCTTACTACCTAGTATTTTATAAAAAATTTACTTGCCTCATTTGGCTTCTCAAAATCATAGAAACAATAGCCTATAGGAGGGCGTTCAAACTCGTTTTCAACTTAAAACTCAAATTTTACCAACTTTGTCATTTTTGGCCATTTGCTTTAAAACTTCATTCCAACACTTGAAAAAGTTAATATAACTTATATATGACATGTCCAAACTTTTAATTCGCACGAGGCGAGATTTGTCCGTAAAAATCCATTTTGAATCGAAACGATCAATTTCGATCGCTCAAATTACCTTTTCATTCAAATTTCTATCCGTTGATTACCAAATCAACCTAAACACGTGTAATAACATAAAATCAAGTCGTTTGACTTCATTTCACCTTTAATTTTTCAAAATTGCCAAAAATCATCTTTGAGTTGGAATTTCATTAACTTTTACAAACTTTTCATATTCAAAACTTAAACTCAACTTGACACTTTAATCTCCAAGTACCACATAGGCTACCATATATACATTTAACAACTTTTTCTATTCACGTAACTTCTATACGCACCTTTCAAAACACTTTACTAATTATGATTTGATTTCATTGTAAAATATAGCTAATATTGTAACTTCCTTTACAAAACTTGATTTTCAACCATCCATGCATCTTTGAAACTATCTAGCATAAAAATATGTATACTTCTTTCATGTTCAACCTTTCAAACTAGGTTTTAATCAAATCTAGCAACATATAACACATGATCATATCTTAAATTATGATTTCTAGCTTAAATTCATATATGAATAGTACACCATATTTGTTCTACAATATATAGGCTTAGGGTTTCATAATAATCTACACATATAGCCAAAGATTCATGCATGGCTATCCTTATTCTTGAACTTAAATACATAAACACAAAATCTTAAGGCTTGAACATAGTTATACCTTCTTATATGTCCAACTTCTTTACATAAAGAGCTTCCTCATGATGAGACCTTCCTTATTTCTTCTTGCTCCATGTTCATCCAAGCTTCCTAGCTCTAAGAATCTAAGTTTTCTTGCCTAAGCCTTCATGGCTTCTCTATTCTCTCTCTTAAGGCTAAAATTTCCAGCAACATGAAAAAAAAATGAGGAAGAAGAGTGCTTGCTTTGCTTTTGATGAGAGTTAACCCCAAGCTAGTTAATTCAACTTAATCATGGTTAGCCTAACCAAGGATATTTTGGTCATTTAACACTTTAAGTCAAGGGCCTTTTTGACATTTCATCAATTGGGACACAAAGGTTATTATTTAATTTGTCAATGGTGTTTTGGCCATTTTGCCCTTTAGGATACAATGGTCATTAAGCACATTGTTGAGGGGTATTTTGGACTTTAGCCGCTAAATCTAGATAATTTAATTCTCTTAAATTCATACATGCTCATTTTTCAACCAATTCAAGTCCTTTTTGATCCAAATTTGTTCCATTATGCTTGAATTTTATTCCAGCATCCAATACTCCATAACTTGCTTGTCACACTTCAAAACGTTAATTCAATCAATTACACAATCATCAATTTATCATTATGCCCAATTACATAGCAATAAAATCTTAATTTTCTTTAAACCATTTCGGTTCCACGATCAATCAATTTTACTTTTTGATATCTCAATATAATCGAATTGCTCATTTTCTCCCTAAACCGCTTCCTCAAGAAACAAACCTCGACTGGATTACCAAAATCCATTATCATTTAACCTTACTCACTTATAATATTGAACATGAAAGAAGTATACCGCTTCCTCAAGAACATAGTGTCTTACCATAATTCTTTTCAAATTACCCTATTGTGGGCATTACAATTAATCAATCATCTTAAATTCATCATATTAACATTTAACTATCAAAATTTATATTCATAATAATTTGATGATCTGTTACGTTGCTAATACACTTTAATAAATAGATGATCCTCATACATTCTATAGACCCTTATTTACATCAAGAGTCCTTCCTTATCATTTCAACCACATAGGTCACTGTTATCATATTGATCACATAATAATTCATATTTAATCACCTTTACAACTTTCTGCCATTCAACACTAGGTTTTAACTACTGACCTTTACTAAATTAGCCATAATCCTCATTTAGAAATCCTGTAAAAATCTGGAATATCACATTCACCCCTCCTTCAAAAAATTTTGTCCTCGAAATTGTTGTGTACCCATATATTGCTCATTTGCGACATACACATCTCTTTACATTCATTTCATCTCAACTAGGTCTTTAACTACTCTTTACATTCTTTCATCTCTCTACTCATCTTACCCCTTTCTATCATTCATTCCAGAAGATTGGAATGTCTTTAAGGAATCTTCACAATTGTTCGATAACTGTGAAGCAGAATGAATAAATAGGAAAAGCTTTTCCATAAAACTTTTGCTTTTCAAAACAAACTTTTACTTTTGTTGAGGGGTCACAAAGACCATGAACTCGTTAAGAATATTAACAGTCACAAAGACTGAGAAAACCCATGGGTCATAAAGACTAAGAATATGAGTTAAGGCGCAACCACGCCACCCTTCTTCATTTGGCCCATTGGTACGCTAGGTGATCAGCCTATTGTACCCTTTTTCCTTTTCTTTTTAGGTTGAATCATGTTAATCAACCCACATATCATATACCCTTTTCAGGGTTGTTCACCTTAGACTTTAAAAAAAAAATATTTTCCTTTATCCATTTCTAGATTTAAAACATTTATTCATTTTTTTAGCAAAATGATTTAGCCGAAACAAATGGCATAGACTCACGTTATCAAACCATTCATACTGTACAAACTTGAAATTTCTTAAAAATTCACTTTCACTATCATTGGCTCAAAACTTGAACCCAAAGAAAAATCTTTTAAAAGGCTTCATAATACCGCATTATCTTAGCAGTACGTTGAGAATTCAGTCATTCAAGACCTCTTAATACTGTACCAACATAGAAGTACGTTGAGAATTCTACCATTTTATCATTATACACCATATTCAATAGTGCAACAATGATTTCATAAATACATTTTGAAGTTTTCAAATAACTTTGTCTGGCCAAATCAATTGGCATAGACCATGAATCACGGAATTTTAAAAACTTTTTGATATTTGAACACAACATTTTCGATGCACCAATGTGCAAGAATAAGCACATTTTAAAACTTCGATGATCTAACATAGCTAGAAGAATGGATTGTCTACCCAATCCTAATCATCATTCATTTCATTCCTTTAACTCATTATATTCTTCCTTAACATTTCGATCACTTTCCTATTTTCTTAATCTTCGCCAAACTCTAAGAACTATTTCTCTCAACTTATGACTCTCTTTTCTAACCCCACCCATGTTTATCAAACTTGCCACGCATTTGGGCTCAGGAACTTACCACAATTATATGGTTTGAGGAGCTTGTCTTAGTCAGGTCAAAGTCGCCCATTCGATGAGGGGCTCCATCACACGATCATGAGTCACGAACTTATTATACGCTTGAGTTTTTAAAACACGCAACTAACCTTAATCTTTCTCACTTAATCCTTCTCACTTCCTATGTATTAGGTACATGTAAAAGAAAAGAATTACCTTCTCAATATACATAACTGATACCATGACGTTGGATCTCCACTGATTATCATTATAGAAAGCCAAGTAAGTACAATTTCCCACCTATACAAGGAAGTGTATAACTCAGCCACTACCATGACTCCTCAATGAAAAATCCCACATACCCTAACATTTCTTAAACTTTGCTTTTCCTTACTATGATATGAATTTCATTAACTCATATCTTATTGTTCACAACTCATCAAGAGTCCCTTTTATTCATATCTGATAATTTACAACTCATCAAGAGTCTCTTATCTTTGAGCATTTATGATCTCATTGCCCTTTTTACTATTTTCAATATCTTATCTTAAGATATCATTTATCATTTCTTAATCCTGAATTCTCAAAACTCATTTCTTTATTACTCAACTCTGCTAGAGTCCATTTCTTTATTATTTCTTCTTTCTCACAAAGGTCATAGCCTAAGGTACTCCTCCCTAAGGTTTATAACATGTCTGCTCTGATACCAATTGTAACGCACCGAGATCCCAACCTTCCTTAAGTCTATCAATTCAATTTTGGATTTCATAATTATTAATCTTAAAATCAAATTATATTATCCTCACTCATTTTCACGACGATTTCGTGCGTTAAAACATAACATTTAACATTTAAAGACATTAATTGACCATAACGCGGTCCATAAATCTGTTTATTTATCTTACAATCATTATCCCGCATCAGGATCATAACATTCACTTACTATTCATTAGAACATAGGTCAAACATTTATTAATTGTGACCTAGTCTATTACAATTATCATAATCATATATAATTTATGATTTAACTTGACATCACTTGTGAATATATTCATCATATATCTCTGTCATATATAAAACTACCTCATGCCTGTTCCGTATCTGATCATGTTTACATACAGTCATCCATCGTATCTATATCCATACATGTATCTACTTATACATATCTGTATCATATATATGAGTTAAATACATATAAAACTCAATTACCAAATAATACCTTCGCCTTATTCCTTTACAATATTTCCCTGAATTATACATACATGCACATCCATCTCTATGAATTTACAACTCATTCAAACTTATTACAATCATGGTTTAATATTTAAAACCAAAACGTTTCATCACTTGCATCTGTACAACTTTACATTAACTGGCTTGCTTGCACAATGCACAAATTAGATATAACAAATTTGCTTCCTGCTTATCAGTACATTCACATTCCTTTACCTTAGCTTAACCGGAACATTCGACCTTCTCGTACTTTACCTGAAATGTTATTTCATAGCAAGAGTGAGCACATAGGCTCAGCAAGTCAATCAGATAACACCTTTCATGCTTACAGCTTATATCCATGTGTCATGCATCCTCTACTTAACCATGCTATATTTAATGGCATATTATACTTAACAGTTAACACACATAGTTACACGGAGTGCACATTTCAACTATTACATAGTTCACGTAGAACAATTAGTACACTTAAGTTTGAAAAACTTGCCTGATCTACATTTATTTACACTTAACCTGATCTGCATTTATTTACACTTAACCTTTACTGCCTCGTGTGACCTTCCTATTGTTTCATAACCGTCTTGTCCGTCTGCTTCTGCGAGCGTTATCTGTAAACATTGCACTATATGCATCAATATAGGATCATGAACTTAATATAACTTGTCAAACTTATCACATAATTACACGACCATTCGTCTCTAATCGTTTTACATTTGATGTATTATACCTTATGTAGGTTAATAATACATTATAATTTGTTACCGACATTTTTCATAACTCATATCATAATTTAGCTTAGCTTTAGGCATGTTATATTATGTCATTCATCATTTTATTATACCTTGACACCCTTTATATTGGTCATTCTTTATCTATCCAGGGTTTACATAACATATTCTTATCATTTCACATAAAAACATAGCTTTTTGGAAACTTAAAACGTTTTCAAGTGCAGAGCAACTGCGCCCCAGCGCCTTTAGACCTCGTTGGCCGCAAAATATTCTCGACCATGAACAGTACAATGCTCCCTGGCGCAGTGTTTAACGCAAAACACTGCGCCCCGGCGCAGTCCTGCAGTTCCAAAAATTCTGATTTTTGCAGCTGCTTTGCTGATTTTTAATTCCTTCATCACACATCCAATTAACTCCAAATTTGGAAGAGTGCTAGGTCTTATTACCTAGTATTTTATAATAATTTTACTTCCCTCATTTGGCTTCTCAAAATTATAGAAATAATAGCCCGTAAGAGGGCGTTCAAACTCGTTTTCAACCTAAAACTCAAATTTTACCAATTTTGTATTTTTGGCCATTTATTTTAAAACTTCATTTCAATACTTGAAAAAGTTAATATAACTTATATATGACATGTCCAAACTTTTAAAACCATAAAATTTCGCACGAGGCAAGATTTGTCCGAAAAAATCCATTTTGAATCGAAACGATCGATTTCGTTCGCTCAGATTACCTTTTTATTCAAATTTTCATCCGTTGATTACCAAATCAGCCTAAACACGTGTAATAACATAAAATGAAGTCATTTGACTTCATTTCACCTTTAATTCCTCAAAATTACCAAAAATCACCTTTGAGTTGCATTAACTTTTACAAACTTTTCATATTCAAACTTAAACTCAGCTTGACACTTTAATCTCCAAGCACCACATAAGCTACCACATATACATTTAACAACTTTGTGTATTCACGTAACTTCTATATGCACCTTTCGAAACACTTACAAATTATGATTTGATTTCATTGTAAATCATAGCCTAATATTGTAACGTCCTTTACAAAACTTCATTTTCAACCTTCCACGCATCTTTGAAGCTATCTAGCATAAAAATATATATACTTCTTACATGTTCAACCTTTCAAATTAGGTTTTCATCAAATCTAGCAACATATAACACATGATCATATCTTAAATTATGATTTCTAGCTTGAATGCATACATGAATAGTACACCACCTTTGTTCTACAACATATAGGCTTAGGGTTTCATAATAATCTACACACATAGCACATACTCCACCTAATCAACACATATAACCAAAGATTCATGCATGACTATCCTTTTTATTGAACCTAAATAGATAAACACAAAATCTTAAGGCTTGAACATAGTTATACCTTCTTGGATGTCCAACTTCTTTACATAAATAGCTTCCTCATGATGAGACCTTCCTCTTTTCTTCTTGCTCCATGTTCATCCAAGCTTCCTAGCTCCAAGAATCCAAGTTTTCTTGCCTAAGCTTTCATGGCTTCTCTATTCTCTCTCTCAAGGCTAAAATTTCTAGCAACATGAAAAAAAAAATGAGGAAGAAGAGTGCTTGATTTGCTTTTGATGATAGTTAACCCCAAGCTAGTTAATTCAACTTAATCATGGTTAACCCAACCAAGGGTATTTTGGTCATTTCACACTTTAAGTCAAGGGCATTTTTGACATGTCATCAATTGGGACACATAGGTTATTATTTAATTTGTTAAGGGTATTTTGGTCATTTTGCCCTTTAGAACACAATGGTCATTAACCACATTGTTGAGGTGTATTTTGGACTTTAGCAACTAAATCCAGAGAATTTAATTCTCTTAAATTCATACATGCTCATTTTTTAACCAATTCAAGTCTTTTTTGATCCAAATTTGTTCCATTATGCTTGAATTTTATTCCAACATCCAATACTCCATAACTTACTTGTCTCATTTCAAAACGTTAATTCCATCAATTACATAATCATCAATTTATCATTATGCCCAATTACACATAAATAAAATCTTAATTTGATTCGAACAATTTCGATTCCATGATCAATCAAATTTACTTTCTGATATCTCAATATAATCGAATTGCTCATTTTCTCCCTAAACCGCTTCCTCAAGAAGCGAACATCGACTGGATTACCAAAATCCATTATCATTTAACCTTACTTATAATATCGTAATTACAACTTTAACGTCCATTCACATATTTACTTACACACATAATGTCAATTTGCACCCTGCTTACATATTACATTCTTTATACACATTCTCGGAGTATTACATTATGTATCTACACATCGTATACATGATTATCTTATTTGAATTATTCAAGATCAATTTCTTCATAATTTCAAACGTTCAACGATCAATATCCTTATTATTCCTTTAATCCCAATAAACCGATTAAGTTAAACAGTTCTTTCATTCTGCGCATATTATCTTGCCTCAGCTTGCCATTCTCGTACCCTCGCCTCTCTAGGCCAATTCATTAAGCTCGTTTATAACATTCATAACTAAAGCATCAATTCACATATGCTTTCTTCATTTCCTTTACTCTCTAACTTAACTTTTCTTCTTTTTTTATCTGCTCAAATATACATCTACACATATTCAATCTATTACCTGCTGACACAACATAGTGTCTTACCATAATTCTTTTCAAATTATCCTATTGTGGGCATTACAATCAATCAATCATCTTAAATCCATCATATTAACATTTAACCATCAAAATTTATATTCATAATAATTTGATGATCTGTTACGTTGCTAATACACTTTAATAAATAGTTGATCCTCGTACATTATATAAACCCTTATTTACATCAAGAGTCTTTCCTTATCATTTCAACCACATATATTGATCACATAATAATTCATATTTAATCACCCTTACAACTTTCTGTCATTCAACACTAGGTTTTAACTACTAACCTTTACTAAATTAGTCATAATCCTCATTTAGAAATCTTATAAAAATTTGGGATGTCAGATTACCGTACCCCTGTTTGTATTCCACTAGAAGAATGAACCAGCAACTTCAACTATCATGTTAGTACAGTCATAGGTTTCATCACCTTTGGATTCTAATTCAGATTCATGTTGATCTAACCAGGTTTTCCCATGATAGATCTATATGTTATAGCCCTGCTTGAATCCATATGCAAATAGGTCGCACATGACATCACTCGTTTCATTCCACACTTCATTAACACATCTTTTACAAGGACATTTGATCTCATCGCCGCTGACTTGCTCAAATAAAAAATTGAGAAACTATTCAACCCCACTATGGTACTCAGAGCTAAGCCCACTCTTATTAGTGGCTACCATACGTTCCATCCAACTTTGATCAACAAACATCTTGGATTACGGTTTGCTATGTCTATGGAAAATCAAAACACAAAGAGTTAATATATATATGCCTGCATATGAGTTTTCTAACTTCATCTCCTACTCTAACAGGTCAGACTTCTATCCCATTCTTGGATGCGTCACCCCACTGATGTCAACAACTTGAACATATCTTTAAATTTTAAGAAATTTCAATAGCACCTCCCCATGGTCTTCAAGTACACTAAATAGACTAAAACATCGTAGTCTAATACGTGCACCTGAAGAACATCAAAAGATATATAGTGATCGAAAATTATCAAAATATAAAAATGTGCTCAAATTATTAACACCGGCCTAAACAGTATCAAAACATTCAAGAACAAACTCAAAATGGGGACAATTCGAGATTCACTCCTACTAAGTGAATCTCGAACAGGTTTCTAAGCTTCCTAAATTATATGAAACTATGCAAATGCCTAGATTCTTATAAGATATATACACTTACAAATTTATAGTTTCTTATAAAAAAATCCCTTTTACCCTTTTCCCTTTTCCTAAATTTTCCCTTTTACCCTTTTAAATAGTAACCTACTAATCTTATGATTTCTAGATTTACCATTTATATTGTGCACACTTATACAACATGCATATATGGTGATTCATAATACTTTAAGTTAGAAAAGCAACATTAGGAGATTAAGTATTTACAGTAAGAATAATTAGCAGCTGTTACATCAAGCTCCTTACCTTAAAGAGTGCAAAATATAGTGCCTACAACAATAATAAAGAAAAGTAGCAACTGAGTGTGTCTAATGAACAAACATTAAGTTGTCTATATTATATGATTGTCCAGTTTTCTATAATAAAAAATCCCTTTTTGATCTATCTATTTTTTATGTTCTATTCTTGTCTATCCTTTTTATTTTAACAATCTTATCTGTATCATTCCTAATTGATTGACTAAAAAACTATACCAATACATTATCGGATTCCCCTTCTTAAAATGGAAGGCATTTCAATATGATGATTTGCCATTATAGAAGCTTAATTAGGCACTTGATATTAAAAGTATAGGCATGCTTGTTAGAAACATTGACAATACATTTATTCACTTAAAAGGGTTTCCATAAAAGGAAATGTCACAGAAAAAAGCCTCAATTATAGCCAATCCTAAAATGTGTAAATTGTAAACTCAAACATAATTCTAATGAAAAAGCTTCAATTCTACCAATGGAAATATGATGTAGAGTCATGAGAAACTCGATGAAAATAAACAGAATTCTTCTACCGCTAACCTTCAAAATGATACAAACTATTCCAGAGATCAATTTGGAAAAAAAAAATGTTGAATTCCGAGACATATTCATAGCCTCATTCAAAGTTTGGCATACCTCTAGGATTCGCATTTAACATTTCTTTAAGCTTCCATTCAAGCAAAAGTTAGAAGAACAGAGATAAATACACAGTAGGAACTGATTAGATAAAAATGATAAATACAAATCAAAGCAATACAAGATATCTAGAGAACCTTCCAGCCCAACAATAATATTGTCCCCACACCAATTAAAATATACAAAAAATACTTAGAAAATGGAAGGATCAAAAACTTAAAACACAAAAACTCGCTCTCAAATGTGGTAATCATATATGAAAAATACATAAATGGACATTTAAGTTGCAAAGCAAAATCACAAAGCCAAATTGTAATAGAAAACACCTAAAACATCCATGAAAAGCTTAAACATTGAACAATCTATATAATAAAACAAAGCAGCTTAAATTCCAAAATTTTAACATTCAACGGTCTCAAATTAATTTAGACTTCAACATCCAACAGTCTAAAATTATTTAAAACTTCAACATCCAACAGTCACTAATCTATCACTCATTTTCCTCCCAAATTCAACATCTTTTTTTCAAAAATTTATCCACTCACATTTCTCTCCCAAATCAAATTCACCACTACAATATAATAATAATAATAATAATAATAATAATAATAATAATAATAACAACAACAACAACAACTACAACAACAACAACAATAATAATTATAATAATAGTAATAATAATAATTTTAATAATTGTAATAATAATAATAATAATACTAATAACAATAATAATAATAATAATAATAGTAGTAATAATAATAATAATAATAATAATAATAATAATAATAATAATAATAATAATAATAATAATAATAATAATAATAATAATAATAATAATAATAATAATAATAATAATAATAATAGAAATAGTAATTGTAATAATAATAATAATAATAATAATAATAATAATAATAATAATAAGAATAAGAATAAGAATAATAATAGAAATAATAATAATAATAATAATAATAATAATAATAATAATAATAATAATAATAATAATAATAATAATAATAATAATAATAATAATAATAATAATAATAATAATAATAATAATAATAATAATAATAATAATAATAATAATAATAATAATAATAATAATAATAATAATAATAACAACAACAACAACAACAACAACAACAACAACAACAACAACAACAACAACAACAATAATAATAATTATTATTATTATTATTATTATTATTATTATTATTATTATTGTTATTATTATTATTATTATTATTATTATTACTGTTATTATTATTATATAAAATAAATAAATAAATAAATTGCATGTAAATAACATGGATCATCCTTTTAGCATTGACATCATTTTTCTGTTTTTCGGGTATTGCGGTCGTTATGTTTCCACATGCAAATTGATTTGGGTGAGAAATTACAGGGACGGTTCAGATTCAATCTAATTGATTTGTAAGTTATTTTAGGTTACAAAGAGTCTTTAGGTAATAAAGTATTTTTGGAATTTTAATCTTCGTCGTGCCTTCAGGGACGGGCAATTACGTGTCATCTCTTTGGTGTTTTTGCGGGCTATATCGAGAGCAACTATTTTAGTAGGCTCTGACTCACGGTATGATAATCTTTTGTCCAATTTCAAGAAAAAATATAAAGAAAAAAATGTTATGATGATGCGATTTAGTTGGTGTTATGACAATACTTTTTTGTTTGGACTTAGATGGCTCATTTTATACTTTTGGGTATATGCAAAAATATTTCTTTAGGATTTTTACGTCTTTTTTCCCCTATTGGATCCTACCAAATAGCTTGCAGTACTACCATTTTTTCACAGAAAATACTATTCATAGATCATATTAATCGATGGTTAGAGATATTGGAGGCAAATAAATGTTGTCAAACTTCTCATTCCGTTTTGTCAATAAAGGAAAGGTGTGTGGGATACCCGAAAATACAATATTACATAAATTTGAGTCTGCTATCGTCAATCAATTAATTGCTCAAACCTGCCTAGAACTAATTTTAAGTTGGGAATGAGTAGCACACTAATGTTTGCCTAAAAAAGAAACTATGACTAGATTGATTATCAATCTTTTTGTATTAATGATTGGACTCTCAATTCTATTATGGAACTAAAAGTCCACAAGAGTTTTAGATTTTTCAATCTAAAAATATTGGATACAGTACTCAACTGTTACATTAATTACATCGTGCCTTCAGGCACGGGTTATCCCTAGTGTATCAATAAAGCAACTCGGATCCATACAAAGTCAAATTAATTGAATCATTTCTTCACAAACATAAAAACATAGCATACACCTTTAAATCGTAAGATAAACATAATGCTTGTGTTTTCTGTGTGAAATAAAGGGGGTTAACAAAACGCAATCGATACGCCACAAGGGAATAAGGGACAAAGATGCGAATGACAGACGTTACGAGGTCTTTTGTATCAACTGAGGATTGGGAGTTGGGGACATAATGGGAAGAGTGTGGGATGAGGAAGAGGGATGATTACGCCACACGCTAAAAGGTGAGTGGAGAGGAAGTCAACACCGCTGAAAGTCCCGAGGAAAATCACCGTAGGAATTTTTGGAAAAGGGGCGGAAAAAATTGCCCAGCCATCGACCACCAGCCTTGGAAAAAGTGGGAAAAACCAGTTACTGATGACATTCAATATCGACGGATATGCCATCATTTATGAGGGTCATTACCGATGGCAAGTGTTCGTCGCCTATACATCCGTCACTTATGACCCAATTTCTTGTAGTGAACCTTTAAGCCTTAAGCTAGCAACTAATGGAGGAGGAGGAACACCCAACACAGCGCCGCCATGAGCTTTGCATAGAAAAAGGAGGAGGAGGAGGAGACAACGGGAGGGAGGTGGGGTAGCGACAGGAGTTTGAGGGAAAGTAGAGAGAGAAGCAGAGTTTTTAGTTTGAGAAAGCAAAGAAACAGAAGCGGAAATGATGTGTGGCAAAGAGTGGAGGTAGTGAAGTAGGGTTTTAAGTTAGATTACTTCCATCGAAATTCCGTCGAAATTAATTCCCTAAAAAATAAGGTAATTTCGACAAAATTTCTGCCGAAATTACTAATATTTTCGTCGATCTTATGGTGCACGCTGGCGGGAAATGTTTGTGCCCTTAGTTATTGTTACTTTCAATGGAATTTCATCGATATTAATTTATATTCGACATAATTATTTTTGAGAGAATATTCTATCAGAAATAACATAATTCCAAGGGAATTTAGTGCATCAAAAATAATTCCGTCGAAATTAGTTTGTTTTCTTGTAGTGATTATTCTCCAGGTGCATACTTAGATTGTATAAATCATAGTCTATTTCGTGTACTTAGAGACCAATGAGATATGCTACATAATTATTATTTTTAACGACAGATGCCTATGTTTAATTCGCTGACGGAAAAAATGAGTTTTACCCCACTATGGTTGTCAAGTTGTAAGTATTACCCCACCAAACTTTAAAAATATGCAATAAGCCCATTGAACTAATTAAAATTTTTAGATTATACAATTCTGTTAAATTAATTAGATGTCCATCTATTAATTATCTACACGACATTTTTATAAAACTAAAAAATTCAAGTAAATGACAAGGGAAAGAAATTAGTAGCCACCTGGCCCACCTCACTTAAAATTCATATGGCTAACTTAAAAAAATCAACGTGAATTTTTTGTCATTGACTATTTTTCTTTTCTTTCTCTCTCCACTTACTCATCTTTAACCTAGAAAACAGTATTTCTCTCTTGATTTCTTCATCTTCAACCCAGAAAACATATGCCCAAATTGAATCATCCAAAATTGAAACCCTTGAAATATTCCCCAAATTGATTACCGAGAAACATGAGCAAAAAGATGATAAAAGGAAAAAAAAAATATCAGTAAACCTAAAATTCACACATATAATTTCAAGGCTTCATTTTCTTCCTAACAAATTAAATCTTACACTTTCACCATTTTTTAACAACCACTCTCATATCCATTTTCACTATTATTCCCAAACCCCATTGTTATTCAAACAACACCATCACAGATCAGTAACTAAAGAAGAAAACAACATGGTTATAAAGGACCTTCGTACCAACGCCATTGCCGACAACCAGACACACGTAACAAAGTTGTGAAATTTGGGAGTTTTATAGCCTTTGTAACGGACTAGATCTAGGGAGGAGAGAGAAGATGGGTTTCATCATGTTCTTAACAAAATTCCTCCCCATCTTCTCACTAGATTTCGTTGTTTATCTCCAAAAACTCATATTCGGTATCATCTTGGTAAAAGTCAGTGCTCCCGTTAACTAAACCATCATCGCCCTGTGCCACATGGAACCTGGTGGCACCATTATCATCGGTAATAATTGGTAATTTGCCCAAATCTTCTTTGGTTGTGGCCATGGTGTATTTGGTTTTCTGGTTGTGGCTGAGGTTAAAATAAGATCGTTAGAGATGGGTTTGCTTTGGAAGATGACGAGGAAGCCATGAGATTAATCATAATAAATAACTTATTATTATTTTTTCATTTATTAATTAAAATGGCCAAATAAGCCAAATCAACCATTTAAGATTTACTTGTCATTTTAAATATAAAAAAAAAGCCACATCAGATAAATTTTGACGTATGTCAAAAAAATCAGACAGAATGAGGTATTTAATCTATTTTAAAAATTTTAGTTGGTTAATTCTATTTTTTTAAAGTTTAATGGTATAATGCTGACAAGCTTACAACCATAGTGGGGTAAAAGTCATTTTTGTCATTCACTGACATTAGTGTGACGTCGCATACTTGAATGGGATAGAAACCTGACCGGTGTAGTAAGGGTGAATACATATTTAGATAGGAACCATGCATTATACCAACTAATGACACAATGTAATACAGTAATTCTTATAAAATTATGTACTATAGTATCATGGATTTCTATTCAGACCGTAGTTGAATGATCCGACGAAAATCGACTGGCCAGATAGGTACTACAACTAAATTTAGAACTGGTTATGAAGTTTTTTTGAATTACGCGTATAGTCACAAAAAATGTGTCAATGCTCAGAACAAAATAAGTTGTCATTGTTTAAACTATAAGAATGTAAATTATGCAAATAGAGAAATGGTTGTCTATTATTTGCTTGTTAAGGGGTTCATGCCTAGTTATAAAGAATGATGGTAAGCACATGTGAAGAGAAAGGATGGTAGCATCGGACGGATACAGAATCCAAACAGCATTATGAATCGTATGAATGACTTATCCAAAAAGAATATTGAAAATGTGTGTGCATGGATTAAGTCTTTAAAATTATCAGATGAATATGTGTCAAACATTATAAGGTATGTTACATGTGGAAAATTATAAAGGATGAAGAGTCATGACTACCACGTGTTCGTGGAGATATTGATGCCTATAACATTTTGGGATTTGCTTGATAAACCTATATGGGATGCTTTGACTGAGCTTAGTCGTTTCTTCAGAGATATATGTTCAAAAATGTTACATGAAAAAGACATGAACATACTTGAGAAGAACATTATTGAGATCACGTGTAAGCTTGAAAAAATATTCACACCTGAGTTTTTTGACTCCATGGAGCATTTACAAATCCATTTGCCCTCTGAATTGTGTTGGTGGTCTAGTTTAATATAGATAGGTGTATCCTTTTGAGAGAGGGATGGGGAACCTTAAGACGAAGGTTAAAATAGAGCTTATGTTGAGGGGCGATATGTGAGGCATACAGTTTTGATGAGATATCTACGTTTGTCTCATACTATTTTCCTGACTAAGTATTAACAAAGGTCAATCGAGTTTCGAGACATAATGATGAGGGTGATAATGAATTTAATGTTTGACTCTCAGTGTTTGGTCTACCGGATCGTGCTTATGGAAAAGGGAAACATATATTCCTTTTTTAGCAAGAATTACATGCTACACATACTTACCCTCTTCTCAATTATGAGGAAATTAACGGCTGTGAGGTATGTATGTAAATCTTATATTTAACTTATACTCCTACCCATCAATTTACATATTTAATATATCTATATATCTATATATCTATATCTATATATATATATATATATATATATATATATATATATATATATATATGATTCATTTTTGTAATATATATGTAGAGTATATGATGACGAGTTAAGAAAAAATCAACACGACATCATTGATAAAGATATTCAACTGAGACGTGATTAAAATTTTACAAAGTAGTTAAAGGTCAAAGTAAGTTATTTAACTTAATTAAACATGATTCAATATTAAGCAATTCGTTTGATTTAAATTAGTTTATGAAATAATTATTTTTATTGTATTAAACAATTGTAGTCTTTTAGTGATGATACAATTTCTTCAAATATAGAAGTCATAGCCAAGGGCCCAGACAAAGACCAAGTCATTCACAATAGTTATAAAGTAAATGGTTGTGACTTTTATAATAAGGCATATGTCAGTGGTAAAAAAATAACTAATATTTGAATGTTGGTTCAAGGAGATTGTTACAACAAGGTTGACCATGCCTTTTATGGGGAATTGGAGGATATAATTGAGTTGTCGTACAAGGGTACCTATGGAGATCAGATTAATTTGTTTAAGTGTTGATTGTTTGATTTTAAAAAAAATAATAAAAAAAAGGATGCATGTTGATCGACATGGAATTGTTGTTATTGACCTCCATAAAAGGACGTATGTGACTGCACTATTTGTGTTGTCAACTTAAATACTACAAGTATACTAAACTAATAGTGCAATTAGGAAAAGAGATAGACCGCCTGCGAATTGGTAAGTTGTCATTCATACTCCCGCACATAGTAGTGTCTAATTAGTAGATGAGGAATTCTACTAAAAGAAGATATTATATAACCCTCTTGTAATAAATGTTGTAAGACCCCGAATTTTATGAAATACAAAATTTAATTTTTCTTCATACATATTTTTTGTGAAACAGTAAGTGGTTAAATTGATAAAGTTAAAAGTTAAGGATGTTGTGTGCAAATTTTATTTTGTCGGACAATATTCGTTTTGTCAGAGAATATTCGGTCGTACGACGGCGCCGAAATAACTAATCATTGGTGGACTCCACAACGGAATATTTGTCAGATATAGAAAACGACATACATAACTTTTTTAAATAAAAATAGTCAACGGTATTATCACTTTTAACTATTAAAATATCGGTGATAGAAGAATAGTAGCATGTGGTATTTTATGGTATTTTACTATAGCACACGGTATTCTACAGTAGCACACGGTATTGCATAGTGTCTCATATTATTAATCTAATAACGAGGTTATTGCGCAGTATTCATCAATAATTGTTGTTACAAAGTATTTTGCATTATTGATTCAATAATTGTCATAACATTGTATTTCATATCATTGAGACAATAATTGTTGGTGCATTGTATTTTAAAATTATTGAATTAAATAATTATCACAGTAGCAAATACATAGTAATTTATATTATTAAATTAATATTGATCTATAATGTGTTTTTTAAATTATTGTTGTAGCGTTATTTTATTTTATATGTAGGACCTATAAGAAAATGAAAATAATAATAATAATAATAATAATAATAATAATAATAATAATAATAATAATAATAATAATAAATATTATTATATATGAATAGTATGTGGACCCTCTTTGGGGCCCACATGATAAATGAAAAATGTGAGTTTTGCTGGAAATTGGAATAGTTGGTGGCAGCCGACTGTGCTTCCACTTTTGAAAAATAAGGCTGGTGTGCAGCACGCCAGCCCACTTACCGCGTACAATGACTCTTTTTCTCCTATAAATAGCTTGCTCAGCTGAATAGAAAAATCACACTTAAAACATAAAAATTTTCTATAAGTATTTTGTGAGTTTTCTCCGAGAATAGTAAGGTTATCTTGAGTGTTTGCAAAATTAAAAGGAGTGCAGGAATTTTTCAAGTAAGAATTTTATTAAAGAGTAGTAATTGCACAAATACCTATTTCACACGGTATTCACAAATCTTCCTTTATAAGACTCTTTTTTGAGAATATTTATTTTAAAAAGCTTTATTTGAAATATTTATTTTGAAATATTATTTCAACAAAATATTTTTGAAGTTATTATTTTATACTACAAAAAAATTATATTATATAAATAATTTTGATAGTTCATAATATATGAGTTATCATACACCTTGAAATTTATATGTGGTAATTACTAATTATATTATAAATATATAAGTTGATCAATTTCATTTTTATCAATATCCAGTCACGTGATAAAGTAAGAGGTATCATTTTTTTCATCATCGTAAATGGATATTATTTTCTTTCTTACTTGTAAGGGATACCATCTTTTTCATCTTACATTATTCAAACTTACTACGGTAAGGGATATCATTTCTTTTATACTCTTAAACTTACTATGGTAAGTATTGTCTGGTAAAACTTCTGAAATGGTTATAATTTTCTTAACAGCTTGTGCTTCATTTAATATCATTTCAATTGCACATTCCTATTTACGTGAAGACTGTGAACATACGTGAGGACTAATCAGTTCTTAACTGACTACCTCGGGAGGACTTATCAGTTCTCTAACTGATTACCTCAAGCTTGAGGGCTTACCAGTTCTCTAACTGATTATCTCGTCGGAGCTATATGCCGACAAAAATATATCTGTTTCTGCAATTGTTCACCTCAGTCATATTACAAAATTCCGTACCAGCATAAGTTGAATTGGAAATAAAACTTGAGTCATTTCTGACCAAAAGTGTCCAGTCAAAATAAATGACATAGACTCACATCATTGAACTGTCCGTATATTAGGAACTAAAAATCATTTTAGTTTAGTTAAAATAACCAAAATTCATTTCTAGGACTTCATGATACCGCACCATTGCAACAGTGCGTTGAGGATTCCGTCTTTTTCATCTCTGCACCATGGCTTTAATGGCGTGTGATGATTTTATAAATACATTTTGATATTTTCAAATCAATTTGTCTAGCCGAAACAATTAGAATAGACTCTTCTTTAAACGTTTTAAAATACTGAAAATTATTTTAGGTTTTATCATATCATCACCAGTAACGATGAACTTCTCCACACCTCGTGTTACTGCGACTTAATAATAAAACAAGTAAATTCATTTGTCTTTTCAAAAGCACAAAAGTGCGAATTTGGCACGATTTTAAGAATTTCAAAGTCTAGCATAGCTAGAAGATTTGGAATATCCTAAAATCTCAAACACCTAAAATATTTCTTCCGCATTCTTTTCCAGCTTAATAACTACTTTTAGTATAGCTCTAATCTTGCTACTTAACTCTACCCATACTCACTGTTCATCAAACTTACCATACTTTAGGAGCTCAGAAACTTGCCACAATCATATGGGTTAAGGAACTTATCCTAGTCAGACCAAAATCGTCCATTCGCTGAGGGGTTCCACCATACAATTATGAGTCATGAACTTACCATATGTATAAGTTTTAAGAACACGCACCTACCTTAATATCCTCTACCTATCCATTATGCATATGAGAAAAGAATCACCTTTTCAACATACATATAACGAATAGCACGACACTAGGTTTCAATTGATTATCACTATAGGAAGCTAAGTGGTTGTAAAACCAAACACAATCTCCTGCCCAAACAAGAAATTGGTCAACTCGGCCACTAATCAATATAGGAAGTTAAGTGGTCGTTAAACCAAGAACAAATACATTAGTTCCCCAACTTTTCAACACTGTGAGGAAACATCTGACATCAATGCATATCTTTCTTCTTCGATACATCATTGATCGTGCAAGTTTCGTAGCAGCATCTCCCAGATTGGTTTACTGACATATCATAGCCCCCTCCCATACAAGGGTTCGTTCAACTCAACCACTATATTAGTGTAGGAAGCTAAGTGGTTTTAAAACCAAGCACAAATTTCCTGCTCATACAAGAAATCGTACAACTCAGCCACTAATATGAGTCCTCAATTAAAAACTCACAAATCTCTAATTTTTCTTAACTAAATACGAATTCTCTCCATTCATATTTTAGCACATCTGACTCATTACGAATTCATTTCTTTAAATCATTTCATGACCTTAGTAGCATTATTTTTATGCTTCTCAAAATCTTATTATAAGATATCTTCTATCACATCTTCAAATTAGGTATAACACCTTTTTCATTTCTCTTACATTTTCTCAAATCTATCTTTGGATAATCTTTTATATACGAATTTTTCAAATTCATTTTTTATTACTTAAACTCTTCTTGAGTTTATTCCTTTATCATTTTACTTTTCTACTAAGGTTATAACCTAAGATACTCTTACCTAAGGTTTTTAACCTATCAGCACTGATACCAACTTGTGACGACCCCGAATCCGAGTTCCTTTAACCTCGAATATGGTTCAACACTAGTACTACATTTTTCTTATTGTTCATGAATTACAAAAATATTATAATTGATAAATAATCATTTATTTACAATTTTACAACATCTCTTTCTATTCGAGAATCGCAATCTTTATACATTCATAGTATGTCTCAATATCATATACAATACGATATTCTATTACAATCAATTTGAGTATTTAACACTCATATTACATACCAACCAACTCTTATACTACACAATCATTTTACCTGTCCAATTTGGACTGATATCTACAATAGTCGTGCTAGACCTTCAGTGAATGTAATATGCATTCATGTTTCTTGATCTTTAACAAAACTTTGAATAACTTGCACTATCTGAAAATGTTGGTTTTAAGCAAGAGTGAGCACGACGGCTCAGCAAGTTTAATAGTTTCACATAACACATTACATGCTTCATATATTATACATGCTCTGCATTTTATTCTTATATCATGCATTTCATACTTTTCATTTTATGAATGCTTCATACTTCTTATCATAATCAACTAGCATCTAGCAATTCATGCTTCATATTTTCACATGTAATCATACCTCATGCTTTTCACATAACACAAATATCATCAATATATCTCCATATCAATAATTTAATAACACAGTAGCATATTAATGCACATAGGAGTAAGTTCTGAAAAACTTGTCTAGTTCGCTTCTACCATTTACGCTTATTTGCGTCATTCGTTCAACCTACAATTTATATATAAGATCGACATAATCATTAGTTACAACAACTATTAATTAGTCTTAACTTAAGAACTTAACTTCAAATTATTAACTCTTAAAATGTCCGACAAACGAACCCTTAAATTCTAGACAAAAACCCTAACCCAAACATAGTTGGACATGTCGGGTACGCTCAACCAACTTACACGTTCACTACACGTTCATCGTACGACCTACTTTTAATAAATTGCCTAAATTAGTCACAAATGGACTATTTACATCGGTTTAATTTTATTAAACATCATTCTTTTATATAATTTAATGATTTGGACATTTAATAATGTACCAAATACCTCAAAATATTATCTACCTTTAATAATATACAACTACGTTCAAATATTATTAATCATTTAATAATATTTTACTTACATATTAATATTATTTATCATTTAATAATATTTTAATCACTTATTAATATTATTACCTATTTCATAATATTTTAATCACATAGTAATATTATTAACCGTTTAGTAATATTTTAATCACTTATTAATATTATTAACCATTTAATAATATTTTAATCACTTATTAATATTATTAACCATTTAATAATATTTTAATCTCTTACTAATATTATTCATCATTTAATAATATTTTAATCATTTACAAATATTATTCACCATTTGATAATATTTTAATCATTTACAAATATTATTCAACATTTGATAATATTTTAAACTTTTATTAATATTATTAACTATTTAATAATATTTTAATCATTCATTAATATTATTAACCATTTAATAATATTTTAATCACTTATTAATGTTATTAATTATTTAATAACATTTTCATCATGTACTAATGTTATTAATCATTTAATAACTTTTAAATCAAATACTAATATTATTTATCATTTAATAATCTTTAAACAATACAAATAGTTAAGTTTTTAATTGTGTTAACTTTAGTCTTTATTTTAAACATTTAATTACCAATTAATCATTAATAGATTCCATTTATATATTGGTTTAATAACCAAACACATTCATTTTACACTTATTTCAACTTAATTTTTCAAAGAAAACTCGACCCGGACCGACCTAACCTGACTCGGACTGCCCAAACACTGTTGGGCAGTGTGTTCTGGCGCAGCTGCGCTAATCTTGGCGCAAGTGCGTCTGGCCATTCTGTCTGAAAGTCAACTGTTTGATTGTTCGACCCTCCGACGCTCCAACAGCCATAACTTCTTTATTTTAAAACATTTTAGGGTGATTCTTGAGTCCATTCTCATCAGAATTTCCCCCTATACAACTTATCTTTAGATCACCAATCCAAATTCCAAATGAAACTAGACTCAAAACTGCTCACAAGGTCAACCTAGGCTTTAAAAATCAATATGCTTTGAGGAAAAATCCATAATTTCTTTATTTTTCCATATTTTTGAAAGATTCAAGTTGAGTTTTCTAAAAACTCATAGAGGTAACTTTTTAACCATAGAAATCATTTTTCCAACTTGTACATTTTAAACAACAACATTAAATACCACATGTTCAATTAAGGTTTTACCGGTAAAACTTAATATAGACATTTCTTGCATTTTTATGTATACCACTCATACAAATACATGTATTAACTATATCAAACTATGAATATACCTATATATTATAGCTTTAGACTTCTAGAGTTTCAAAACAAGTTTTGATCGGTTAAAAAATATATTTTGACCGTTTAAAACTTATATAGACTATAAAAATTTACTTAAGGAAGAGATAGAACACTTTTCAACCTCTTGAATTTGAATGTTCTTCTTCTTCTTCTTGTATATCTTGCTAGGACTCCTCCCCTTCCTTCTTCTTGATCTACCCAAAAATATGAGTAGCACCCTTAGCGATTGAACTCTCAACTCTCAATATTCTAACATCAAAGTTCTAGCTTCTCTCTAGAACCTCTCTCTCTATAAGTTAGTAAAAGGAAGCAAATGAGCAAAACTCTCTACATTGAAATAGGAGAGTCTTATATATAGGACAATCCTAATCTTACTTAAGCTCCCTAAACAACCAACACTAGTCAATTAGTGATCCTAAGCATGCTTACTATTGCAAGGAATGACTAGCTTGATTGACACTTGGATTGACATCTATCAAGATAGTTTACAAGCTATCAATGGAGTAACATATAAGCAACATTTCTCCAACACTTAACCAAAGTGTGGTTAAGGCTCTTATTCTTGTAACCTATGATAACTCAACTATCAACCATGGTTCAGGCTCATTAATTAAACATACACACATCTTCCACCAAATAACCCAAGTAGGGTTCATTCTCTACAATCAATTATACATATATATCTAACATTAGTTAAGGTTTTATTTTTAATACCACTTAGGGTTAACTAGTAACCTAACAATGATTAGTTCTCTACAACATAAATTCATAAGAATTGACTATCTTCATTGACTAGGGTTGGTGAACCACCCATTGGTTAATTCATTTAACTAACATTGGTTAAGTCTCTACCATTTCATATACTTTCAACATATATATCTCTACATATTCACCAATAACCTTTTATTTAAATCACATCATAGCTTGAATTGACCAATTTAAATTGAATACAAGCAACATGCATCTTTACTCAATCTCCAAGTGGGACCCCATGTTGGGTCAACACTCCACCATTTTTTCTTTATTTTTATTATATATACATATACTTGCAATTTCTACTAACCATTAACTAAGGTATGGTTAATTCTCTACAACATGCAACCCAAAGTTATCTACCAATTCTACCTTGGTGAATTATATACATACATAATTGTATCTATAATATTCTTCCTACAACTAACTCATGTATGGTTAAATCTTTAATTTATTTACTACCTAGGGTTACTCAATTAACTCATTCATAGTTAATTCTCATCATCAAATTCACTCACCTAGCATTTAACAAATGTTTGGTTAATGCTCTCTCTTGTCTACCAACTACGGTTGTTTAATTAACCCTACATTAGTTAATTATCTATACTTAACAATATTTCTCAACACTTTGACCAACATTGGACTTTTAAGTGTTTGGGCCACATAACTTACTTTGCATTGGGATCTCTTATTTAATTACTTGGGCTACCCAACACAATTCACATATCATTTATAACTTGGGCTTGATAATTAATTTAATTGGACTACCACACTACTTGCCAACATAATTTAATTGGACTTATATTAATTACCTCTTTATAATTATCAACAAGACTTATAACAATTAAAATATTTGTTTGTCTTAATCCTTTATTGGACTCTATACAACAATTCTATAATTAAGTTAATTACTTAATTAATTACTTCTCATTATTGTCATCCTAGGCAATCATTCTAGCATTTCTATAACTTTAACTCATAACTAATATAATTAACCTAATTAATTATATTTCATGATTTTCCTTCTTACATCATATTTAAACTAATTAATTTATTAGTTTTAATTAAGTATTAATTTACTCATCTTCTTATTTGTCTAACAAACACACTTTAGGTATATATAATTTAATATAACCACCTTCACTTCTCAATTGAATTTATTTCCTTAATAAATTCTCTACATGCATCATTACAATATCCTCACGTTTAATTTCTAACAAGTAAATCATTAAAAAAAATATGTTTACCCATTTTCTACACATCTTACTTCTCAAATTCTAGGTTTTAAACCATAACATTTAATTAATATTTAAAAATCTTATTTACAAACCTTGTAAATATTTGGGATATTACAAAAAAGATGGTATCCCTTACCTTGATATTGTGAAACAAATTTATGGTCGAACAAATCATTCCTTATTTGTCTACGTAGCAGTAAAGAATCTGACTTTTGAGTCTTCTAGAGTTTTCAAAATCTCTTTATGTTTTTAAAATAATGTTACTCTATAAAAGATACAAGGTATAGACTCAAGAATCACTCAATTTGAAGTTAATATGAATGAGTTATGAATTTTCAAAACTAAGACTGAAAATAGTGACGAAAATCAGAATATGTTACAGTTTTGAGCATTTTAAGGCATGAAGATGATTTCAGATGACTTTTCTTCCTTCTTCAAAGTTGTAGAGGATGAAAATTGAAGAGACAAAGTTTCAATTCATCAAATTCTGACAAATAATGAATTTACTATGATTTTTCGAAAAAGTTGTTGTACATAAGAAAATTTCACTTTGGAACTCAAAGAAGAATGCAAAAGATTTCAAAACCAGGAATGAACGAATATAAATATAGCACTCTAACTGATATTTACCAATCCATGAGGTAGCCTAGCATACATAGAGAGAAACTTACACTAAGAAATTTTTTAGAGAGTACAAGAAAATCTATGTAAGAAAGTTATGAAAAATTTCTTAAGTTAAAGCTTCTATTTATAACCAAAATCCAAGATTCCTTAATTTAATCCAAACCATTCATTTTATTATCTTTAATCTATATCATTCATCTAATAAAACAACTAACAACTAACTTTATATATAAAATGACTAACTTTATATATAAATCCATTATCTTTATATATAAAACAACAAACTTTATATATAAAATAATTAACTTTATATAAATCAATTAACTTTATATATAAAACAATTAATTTTATATATAAATCTATTATCTTTATATATAAAACAACAAACTTTATATATAAAATAATTAACTTTATATAAATTAATTAACTTTATATATATAATAATTAACTTTATATATAAATTCATCATCTTTATATATAAAACGACAAACTTTATATATAAAATAATTTACTTTATATAAATCAATTAACTAAATATAAAATAATTAACTTTATATATAAAATAATTAACTTTATATAAATCAATTAACTTTATATATAAAAATAAATAACTTTATATAATTTATAAAAATAAATAACTTTATCAATTCAATTATTCAACAATAATTCATAATTATTCATTATTATGACTAATTTTTATAAATGTAGTGTAGTTGGCTTTCTGAGTTAGATAAACAGATAAATTAACTAATAATATAATACAATAGTTTAATCAATATCATAAAAGAGATAACAAAAATATTAAAAATAAATAAGAAAATAGCATGTTACTATGTAATGACAATTATTGATTCAGTATTATGAATTACTGTGCATATGCTACTTTGACAATTATCAGCTCAATAATATAAATTATTATGCATGTGACAATTATTGGTTCAATAAAGTCAATATAGTACAATAGCCACTTTATCAGTTCAATAATATGAAACACTGTGCAATACCGTGTGCTACTGTGAAATACCGTATGTTATTGTGCAATATCGTGTTTTGCTATTCATTTACCACCGGTATATTAACAGTTAAGAATGATAGTACCGTTGACCATTTTTGTTTAAAAAGGTTAAAGTTGTTGTTTTTTATATCCGACAATAATTCGTTGTAGGGGGTCCACTAATATTTGGTTATTTCGGCGCCGTCGTACGAATCGAATATTCCCTGACAAAACAAATATTCTCCGACAAGATAAAATTTGTACAAAATATTTTTAACTTTAACTTTTGTTAATTTATCCATTTACCATTTCAGGAAAACAAATATGAGAAAAATTTAAATTGTATTTCATAAAATTCAAGGTATTACACAATCGAACTTGTAGATTTCATTTTATTCAAGTTTTAGTCAAAGAGGCAAAATTAGAAAACGTTAGAAGCATTCTGCCGATTTTCTGGAAAAAAAAAACGAGTCTGTTCGATTATTTTACCTTAGGGGGCCCGGTTCAGGTCTTTCTAGGCCAGTTCTTGTGATGGTTCCAAAAGAGAAAATGTTTGTAAATTAATAAAGAATATTATAAAATTTAGTTTAGATAATTATGATGTCATTAGGTATTTATTAAAATTATTGATTGATTAATACCTTACTAAATAATAAAAATAGTAGATAATTAATTATTATTTTACTACTAAATAATAATTAAACTAATTATTTATTATTTAATTAATAATAAATAATAGGTAAGGATAATTAATTGATTAAATTATTATTTAAGTAACATTAAATAATAATTAAGGTGTAATTAAGTTGCTAACTAATTAATTAAGATTAAATAATAAGTAAGTATAATTAATTGATTAATTAATTAACATTAAATAATAATTAAAGTTAATAAACTAATTATTTTTTATTTAATTAAGATTAAATAATAAGCAAGGAAAATTAATTAATTAATTATTAAGGATAATTAATTAATTATTATTTAATTAACAATAAATAATAATTAAGGTTAATAAACTAATTATTTATTATTTAATTATGATTAAATAATAAGTATGGATAATTAATTAATTAATTATTATTTAATTAACATTAAATAATAATTAAAGATAATTAAAATTAATAAACTAATTATTTATTATTTAATTAAGATTAAATAATAAGTAAGTATAATTAATTAATTAATTATTATTTTATTAAGTTTAAATAATAATTAAAGATAGTTAAAGTTAATAAAATTATTTATTATTAAGATTAAATAATAAGTAATGCTAATTAACTAATTAATTATTATTTATTAAAGAGGATAAAAATTAATAAACTAATTATTTATCATTTAATTAATGATTAATGATAAATAAGAAGGATTAATAAGCACATGAATAATTGTTATGCAACGATAACTAAGGATAGTTATCATTTATAATAATTAATAATAAATGAGGTAATGAAGCAATTATAATAAATTGTTTAAAAAATTAAATAATTTTAAAAGTAATGTTGTAAGTTTATTAAATTAATATTACTTAAAGAGAAGTAATATTTGATGGTTAAATCATTTACCTAAATACATTTAAGGGTATTACCTAGGGTAATGATATGAAAATTATTCACAAAGTGTAATGTGATAGTCATGGGTGATTTAATGCTATGTAAATGATTTAACTTAAATGTTTAAGTGGACGATTATATGCTGTATTAATTGATAGGCCAACGTTATCAATGTTAGGTCTCTAATAGAAGTGTAAATTAAATAAATTAGTCGTAAATCGATAAACATGCAAGTTCTTTAACCTTACCCAAAATTTATATTGAGCAAATTTCCTAATTATACTCAATATTATTGTGCGAATTCTTAAATCTTGAACTTATACTGTATTGTAAGTTATTCCACAACAATATTATTGCAAATCGCATATATTTGAATTCATATTCCATTCTTGAGTTATGAATTAATTAAAGAAGAAGTTTAAGCCACTTGTTCGGCAAGACTTATGTGAAGTTTATTTTGAAAGCTATCCAAACCATAGTGGTACAGATTCTTAGACTAAGAGAAATAACCCATAATGGGGAAGAACCTAAGTATCGGACACACGATACAAACAAACTAAACGTTATGCATATACATATGGTACGCGAGACTGATCCCCTCAAGTACAGTCTAAAAATGTAACCTAAGAGGGTCAATCAAGTGGCTGATTCCTCAAAGCAGACGTTCAGGGTCTTTTGACCACTCAGCATTTAAATAATCAATTTTCGTTCATTAAATTGTGCATTGATTATATCAAATTCATACTATTGAATCTTTCAGTCATTATTCTTACTCATGACTTATTTTATATTAAATTCAAACTTGTTGGGCAAACTAGTTACTCATCATTGCTATGTCATGATATTATTGCAGCTAAGCTTGAAGGTTCGAATAAAGATAAGGGCAAAGGAAAGATGAAATCCTTGTTAAACTAGATAGCTGATTGCTTGTTTTAAAGTATTGTTTTGACATTACTAAATGTAACTCAAACACTGATATCTTTTTGTAGGTTGCGATGTATATATTTTTGTAAAGGTTGTAGACCTTGGGATTAGAAAGTCATTGTAATAAACAAAATATGTATATTGAAATTCCGTATTAGTATTAAATGTTGTTTAGCAATGATTGTTGTATTAATACATGAGCACCAAATTCGAGGTAGTAGTATCTAAATTTAGGGGTGTCATAAGGGGATTTCGGGCAGAAAAGGATGAGTTGCAGAGACAGTTGGCAGGGATAATAGCTAAGTTTAATTTGGAGATAGCGGATAAAATCCGCATATTTGATGAATGGATGAGGGCATCCAGGAAGGCTGATGAACTTGAGGCCGAGGTTAGGGTCAGTGCTACTAGGATCGATACTGTTAGTTTCGAGTTAGATACCTCTTTTGCTAAACTGAGGAGCAGGATCCAAAATTATCATCGGGAGGATTATTTGAGCAGGTAGATAGTGAGACGCAGTGTGGTTAACAGGATTGCTCGGTAGGAGCACGAGGCCACTGCCCGCCGGATGATCGTTGATGTTTTATTTTTCTGTCTGTATATAGATACAGTTTAGAACCCACTTTTTGTTCATAAAGTTATATATATAATGTAAATCTCAAACTATGAGAGGTGTTAGGTGTTTATGATACATCCCAACTTTTTGTGTTTTAAGGGAATGTAGTTCTTGTAAATCCCATCTATTGTTATTCTTTGGGATAAGTTTCGTGTTATCCCGTCTTCTGTTGACTAGAGGGATAGTTAGCGTTTATAGAAATATGTCTGTGATGTAAGTGTTTGACACTACCAGGTGGTATATAAATATAATTGCGACATTATTATGATTACCTGGTCGGATTGAACTTGACTTCTGCTTTAACTATTAAATGTCTAAACATTCATAAAATTTTGTATAAAATGTAATATACGAAATAATAAATATACAGTTTTGTTTAATAACAAAGAATGCTGCCAAAACGTGTACCTCGAATTTGACGTGTAGATGAACTCGGAAACAATGCTGAGAGACAGGAAGACCCAATGTGGGCTTTTAAAGCCATGATGATGGAGATGATGCAGAATAGGCCACCACCAGTAATACAGCCAGTAGTACCGCCAGTTATAAACCAGCCAGGGATGCACTTAGCAAATTTTAAGGATTTCAAACTAGTAGGACCACCAGAATTCCATGGGTCTACAGATCTTATAGAGGCCCAAACGAGGATTGAGAAAATAGAAAAAGTGTTTGAGGTCGCACGAGTGGCCGATGAACAGCAAACGTCATTCGCCACCTTCATGCTGAAGGGAGAGGCGGATTACTGGTGGAAAGCGAATAAGGGTAGAGTTGGAGAAGGTACTGTAATATGGACACGTTTTAAGGAATTATTCTTCGAGAACTATTTCCTGGATAGCATGAAAAACATAATGGAGATGAAGTTCTTGGACTTGAAGCAGGGAAACATGTAAGTGGTAGAGTATGTCGCAAAGTTCAACGATTAGCTCGATTTTCTTCACACTAGGTGGACACTGAGGCGAGGAAAGCACGAAGATTTGAGCAGGGTTTGAAGCCTTAGGTGTATAGCAGGGTTGCTATTCTGAGAATCGACACATTTTCAGCATTATTGGAAAGGGCGATTATTGTCGAATGAGGGAAAAAACGTTAGTGAAATATAACCAAGATAAGAAGAAGAAAGTTCATGATGGGCCTAGGGAAAGAACTGGAGGTAGCAATCATAACAAAAGGAAGTGGAATGATAATCAGATGTCAAGAGGCAGTAAGACTGGAAGAGAAGCCAAGAAAGGCAACAAATGTGAAAAGTGTGGGAGGAACCATTCTGGGGAATGCATGAATGGCAAGGGGGTCTGTTATAACTGTGGGCAGCAATGGCATATTGCTCCCCAATGCCTTAAAGTGAAGAAAAGCGGATGTTTTTTCTTGCAGAGCGTCGAACCACCAAATTAAGGACTACCCAAAGAAGAAGAATGATGTAGCTGGTGGAAATAGAAGCAACAATAGCAATCTAACCATTGGAGGACCAACCAGTCAACCGAACAAACCAACCGCACGCACATTTAACAAGAAGGTTCAAGATGCTGTGGAATCTAAAGATGCGGTGTCAGATATTCTTCCGATCAATAACATCAATGCTTATATATTATTTGACTCGGGTGCTACCTGTTTGTTTGTATTTGAAGAATTTGCTAGGAGATTAAATTTACCCCGAGAAAAACTAGAGAATCCTTTGAATATAGAAGTTGCCAACAAAGAAGTTATTATGGTAGAATATATTCATAGGAATTGTTGCATTGAGTTAAGAGGATTTGAACTTGGAGTGAATTTGATTCCAATTCATTTGAGAGAGTTCGATATCATTCTTGGTATAGACTAGTTATCAAATCATGAGGCGTTGATTTACTGCCAGAAGAAAAGTATAACTCTGAAAACCCCTAGTAAGTTAAAAGTGGTATTTCAAGGGAGTAAATCGCCAGGACAATATCGTTATCTGACGATGATACAAGTAAAGAGATTGCTGAGGAAGGGGTGCGTGGGTTATCTGGTTCATATGGTTAATACTCAAAGAGTAGAGGGTGAATTGGGGGTCAGATACCTGTGGTAGGGGAATTCTCAGATGTCTTCCCAGATGAGATATCGGGTTTACCGTCGGATAGAGAAGTTGAGTTCAAAATTAAACTGGCACCAAGGACTGCACCAATTTCGAAAGCACCGTACAGAATAACGCCGGTGGAATTGAAGGAACTGGTAATACAATTGTAGGAGTTGCTAGATAAAGGGTATATTCGGCCAAGTGTGTCTCCTTGGGAGCACAGGTATTATTTGTAAAGAAGAAGGACGGATCCCTAAGACTTTGTATCGACTATCGTGAGTTGAACAAAGTTACAATTAAAAATAAGTACAAGCTACCCAGGATTGATGATCTGTTCGATCAGCTTAAGGGAGCGAAGTACTTTTCAAAGATAAACTTAAGAACCGGTTACCATTAGTTGAAGGTAAGGAAAGAAGATGTACCGAATATGGCATTCAGAACTCATTATGGATAGTTTGGGTTTTTGGTAATGTCATTTGGTCTAACGAATACGCCAATAGCATTTATGGATATGATGAATAGAGTTTTCAAGCCGTACTTGGACAAGTTCATTGTTGTATTCATCGATGATATTCTGGTATATTCAAAGATGGAAGAGGAGCACGCTGAGCACTTAAGAGTGGTGTTGGAAACACTAAGGAGGGAAAAGTTGTATGCGAAATTCTCAAAATGTGAATTTTGGCTACAGAGGGTACAATTTCTTGGGCATGTAATTGATAAGGAAGGTGTTTCAGTGAACCCAGCAAAGGTAGAGGTAGTTATAAATTGGGAGCAGCCGAAGACACCGGCAAAAATTAGAAGTTTCCTTAGGTTGATAGGCTATTATCGAAGGTTCATTCAGGATTTTTCAAAGATAGCGACGCTGCTAACCAACTTGACAAGAAAAATGGTTAAATTTGTATGGATGGAAATGTGCGAAGTGAGTTTTATGAAACTTAAGAAGAGGCTTAGTAAAGCACCGGTGTTGTTATTGCCTGACGATACTGGGGGTTTTGTGGTGTACAGTGATGCGACACTCAAGGAACTTGGTTATGTGTTAATGCAACATGGAAAGGTTATTGTGAACGCATCAAGACAGTTAAAGGACTACGAAAAAGGATATCCAACTCACGACCTGAAATTAGCAGCAATAGTGTTCGCTTTAAAGATTTGGAGGTACTACTTGTATGGGGAGAAGTGTGAAATATACACAGATCATAAAAGTCTGAAATATATTTTCACTCAAAGGGAGCTGAACATGAGGCAGAGGCGATGGATAGAATTGATCAAAGATTACGATTGTGAAATTCTGTACCATTCGGATAAGACCAATGTTGTAGCTGATGCTCTGAGCAGAAAGGGTAGGAAGAAGTTATTGAAGTTAACATCTCAAGAGGAGTTAATAATGGACACGGAAAGATTACAGTTAGAGGTGAAATATCCGAAGGATTTGGATGAGAAACTGTTCACAGTAGAAGCAACTCTGACTTTATTAGATAGAATAAAGGAGGCTTAAGAACAGAACGAAGAATGTGACAGTATTAGAAGAAGAATTATAGAAAATGAAGACATAAAGTATAGAATTGATAACACTGGGTTGCTAAGGTTTGAAGGGAGGATCTGGATACCGATGGTTCCAGGATTGAGAGAATAAATCTTACAAGAAGCTCACAATACAAAGTACTCGATACACCCTAGGAGTACCAAGATGTATCATGACTTACGTCAATATTTTTTGTGGCCAAATATGAAGAGGGAAGTGGCAGAGTATGTTAGCCGCTGTCTAACATGTCAGAGAGTTAAAGCAGAATATCAGCGATCGAGTGGACTGCTACAACCATTGGAAATTCCGGAGTGCAAATGGGAGCATATCACGTTGGACTTTATGGTGGGACTTCCAGTTACTCAGAAGGGATTTGATGCAATATGGGTGATTGTGGATCGTTTGACAAAATCTGCACACTTTTTACCGATCAAGATCAGGTATAATTTGGAGCAGTTAACCAAGTTGTATATTAAGGAGATTGTGTCGCGACATGGGGTGCCGGTATCTATTGTGTCAGATAGATATCCGCGCTTCACATCAAAATTTTGGAGAGGATTGCAAGAGAGATTGGGAGCACAGTTAAGGCTGAGTACTGCATATCATCCCCAAATCGATGGGCAGATCAAGCGAACGATTCAAATGCTTGAGGACATGCTTAAAGATTTTGTTATGAATTTGAAGGGCAACTACAATGATCACCTACCTTTAGTGGAATTTGCTTACAATAATAGTTACCATGCTAGTATTAGCATGCCGCCTTACGAATCACTTTACGGAAGAAAATGTCGCATGCCCTTGTGTTGGGATGAAATTGGTGAGCGAAAACTGTTGGGACCTGAAGGCAATTAAACCAAGGCCAAAAGAAAAGAAATCTATATGTTGTAAGTGGATTTATATGATAAAGCATCATGTAGATGGCACAATAAAGAAAGATATAAAACAAGGCTAGTTGTAAAGGGGTTCATACAGTCTGAAGGAATTGATTATCATGAGATTTTTGCCCATGTGGCTAAAATGACCACTATCAGGGCATCATCTTTAATTTATCACAATATGCCGCAAACTACTTTATAATATATTCCCCAATATTGTTGCTTTGAATGCACTTCAATAGTTTACTTGTCTCTCTTTCGACTATGGCATGAAAACTCTGAAAATGTTGAAATACCTGTTCTTTTGTTTTTAACAAAAATACTTGCACCTTACATGAAGCATCATCAATAAAAGTAACAAAATATCTATTTTCGCCTAAAGACTCAACCTCAACAAGACCACATGCATCATAATATCATCTCTGAAGTAACTCAAATTTTCTTTTTGCAAAACTACTAAGAGAAACTGACGCCGGGGCAGAATAGTGATTATCCTACGAGATGGGTTAACAGAAAAATATACAGGCAAAGAAACAAGAGAAATTCCCAAAAAAAACACAAAGAAACTTCTCTAGTTCTCAATTCAATATTATAAAAATCAGAAGCCCCTTCCTTTAGCCCACAAGCCGAGCTTTATAGCTTAAAAGCATACTTGATCAGCATGAAACAACTTTTACAGCCACGTCACAAACTCTGACACACTACTAAAGTTATACCACATGATAAGCTACTAAAATTATGCCACGTAATAGGTCCTTATAACCACACCTCGTGAATACAGCCAAATTCCTAAAATTATGCCATGTGACACAACAACAGAAAAGATTTAATAATTGAAAAGATTAACTAAAATCATTACGAACGCCCGAAGCTAAGACTTAGAAGGCATGTCTGAAGCTGTCTCATGAAAGCGACCCCGAAGCTAAAATAATTTTCCTGAAGTAATCTGATCCTAATTAAATGCTCGAAGCCAAGACTCAAAAGGTATATCCGAAGTCGTCTCATGAAAGCGACTTCAAAGCCAAAATAATTTTCCTGAAAAAGTTCGATCCGAACTAAAAATCGTTCTTGAAGTCATATTGCTTCCGAAGTCGAACCCCTGAAACAAACAATGTCCAACTCCTGAAGTATGCCAAACTCATCCGAAGCCATCAACGCTTGTCATCCTTGCCATGATCCTTTAACCTCAGGTATGTCAATGCCATCATTGTGTTATTCGATAACTCGGCATCATCGGACTCAGATTCTCTTGCATCAGTCACCCCGAGTTAGAAAGAACTCATCCTCGAGTTCACATCGTTGACTCTGGAAACCTCAAAATAAGGACTCAAATGTTTACCATTAAAGACGTCCAAAGTCCTCAAATGGGGTGCATAGTCGATAAGCATTATCATTAATCTTCTGTAGAATTTCACATGGTCCAATCTTCCAATCCTTAAGCTTACTATATTCACCAACATGAAATCGATCACGAGTCAATACTTCCCAAACAAAGTCATACTTCAAAAAGTACTTGTCGACGATGACTGTCAGCCCGATCTTTATACTTGGCATTGCTCTCTTGAAAAGATCTGTGCACTTGGTCATGGATACCCTGAAGATGTTTTGTTATCTCATATGCCTTGGGCTAACTCAACTAACCCTTGGAATAAGAGCTAAGTCCAGAACCTCGGATGGATTTCGACCATAGACAATCTCAAAAGTACTCATGTTCATAGTTCGATTCTTCGATATGTTATATGCAAACTCTATTTGAGGTAGCATCAGATCCCATTTCTTCAGCTTATTCCTAACTAGACATTGTAGAAGGTTGACCAAGCTTTTATTTACCACTTCGATTTGGGGGTGATAGGCGCTGCTGAAGTTTAACTGTGTTTCGAGCTTCTCCCATAAACTCCACCAGAAGTAAATCATAAACTTAGTGTCATGATTTAATTTCGGAACACCATGCAAGCACACAACCTCCCAAAAATAGAGATGGGCAATCCGATTAGCATCTATTATTTTTTTGCAAGCAACGAATATCTTTAAAAATCGATCAACCATAACCAAAATAGAATTCATTGCCCACTGAGTTCGGGGTAGATCCAACACAAAATCCATGCTAACATCACACCAGGGGGCTTCATGAATAAGTAAGGGATTATACAAGCCTGCACTAGTAAAAACTCCCTTAGCTCGCTGACAAACATAACAGCGCTCCACATAATGAGCCACATCACTAGATATTTAGGGCCAATAGTAATCAACCAAAACCAAGGCCAACGTCTTATCTCACCCGAAGTGACCTTCATTAAAAGCTCACTAATGATCTTTTGCCGAAGAGAATAGTTTGGAATGCACAACTGTAATCCACCAAACCAATATCCATTATGCAAAACAAAGTCATGTCACCAACTTCACTCACCATCCGAGCTATCTTCCTAAAGGAAAGATCTACTGCATACAAAAACCTACGACTTTGTTACTCATGGTGGTACTTCAGAGCCTTATGATTAGTGACAAGAATGAACTCTCGTTGTATTAAATAGTGACGCCATTACTTCAGAGACTGAACGATGGCATAGAACTCCAAATTGTAGGTAAAGTAGTTCTTCATGGATCCCGATAATTTTTCACTGAAGAAAGCTATTAGACGACCTTTTTGACTAAGAACACCACCAATGTCGACCCTAGATGCATCACAGTTTACTTCAAATACCTTCTTAAAATTAGGGAGTGGCAGGACTTGTGTCTGTTAGTTTGTAATATCCATGAACATGCAATCAAATTACAAAATAATAGCGGAAGTATGGTAAAATAAGAATTTAAAATTTTACAAACCATAACCAGGATCGACCTTTATGCACAACTATTAATTAATAAGAATGAGATAGAGAATTATACTCTTATAGACACTAGCTTTCCACAGTTACGCGTTCAACTCCAATTCCTTCGAGTTCTCCTTGAATTTCACTGATTAGATTCCTATGATTCACATTAGTCACCCAAGTGTTTGGCCTCTAGATGTGATCCATCAATTCCTTTAAGAATTCAAGAAATGGGTGATGGCAAATCCTAGTTTTCTTTCTTTTTTAATTTCTTAGATCTAGATAACTTGTGAGTACTCTCCCAAAACTTATGGAAGTGTATATAAGCTTAATCCATAATAAGATTCCTCTTATTTATAGATATAGTCAACCCTCCTAACACATTTAAGAATAAGATTTTTAATTAAACTCCTAATCTAATTAGGAAGTAATATAAGAGTACTCCTATTAATTAATTCCTAAAGTATTTAAGAGCTAAATAATAATAATAATAATAATAATAATAATAATAATAATAATAATAATATGACTCATCTTATTAATTTATAATTAGTATTTCTAAAATACTAAATAAATATTAAGCTATCTAATTTAATTTATGACCATAGTACAAATTAAATATACTTAATCTATTATTATGATTATGCCATTTATTTCTTAAATAAATATTTTTCTTTTATAGTGTGGCCTTTTAGATTCTCCATATTAAATCGGTTGTAGAATAAATCAATTAGAACGATTCTAATATTATTTAAATAAATAAATTAAAACATTTAATTCATTTAAATAAATAATATTTACTTCACAATAAGGGTAAGCCCCTTTAGCGATCAATGACTTTTTAGATAATATAAATTTCAACATTTAATCATAAAAGAACCTTTCAATGAAAAGTTACCGCACAATTCAGCTCTTCTACCAAACAATGTCTCAATTAAATATAAGACATGGATTTACTGTCAAGTCTTATTTTATTTGATTACATGCATTTCGATTCTCAAATGCACAACTCTATTTAATATAAATTAGAAACTCCTTTCTAATTTTCATTCTGCCTTGGCCAAGGATTACTGAGTTGTCATTTATTGAATTGCATAGATCATTCTCTCCTTTTACTAGAAATGGTAGATTCTTTATTGATCATTCACCTATCTCCATGTATAACTTATTACACCCAAGCATACCCTTTAATATATCATAAAGGTCTTAAGGGATATGTTAAATTATAACTTATCATATACAAAATACTATGATGATCTCAAGTCTAAGGATCAGTTGTACTACTATCACATTAGGAATTTCTATTGACAACCGAGTAAAACTCCATTACGTATTCCTTTAGCGAGTCATGTTCAGTGAACTTATTATCTAATAAGCACCTACATACTTGTTTTAGTGTATTTACACAAATGATTATAAGATCAATCATCCTCTTCATAAGAGCAAGCATAGTATGTACTAATATATCTGGATTTAGTAATTCCTTTTTTAGTGATCTAAAGATTAGGAACAATTTTAGTTTTTAACTATCTTGAATCTAGATCTCATTAGCATGATCAACATTATAATTCTAAAAGTATTGCTCAAAAACTATGGGTTTATCACAATAAATATCAATAATTAAATATGGATAAATAAAATGTCTTTGTATAAATAATCTTTTATTAATAAACAAATAAGATTACAAAGTATATGCAATATCATATCAAATATAATTGGCTTATGTGCATACTACTTTTAATCTACCACTTGCACTAAAGTCAATTGCCATGGTATCTAATACTCATCTTCTCTAAGTGAAGATTAAACTACTGTTGAGTTAACACTTTAGTAAATGGATCTGCAATGTTATCTTGAGAGTCCACTCGTTTCAGGGTGACGTCTCCTCTTTCAATGATCTCTCTAATCAAATGAAACCACTGTAAAACGTATTTGAATTTTTTATAAGACCTAGGTTCCTTGGCTTATGAAACAGCTCCCGTATTGTCACAAAATAAAGGAACTGGCTCTTGAATGCTAAGAACCACCCAGAGTTCTGTTACGAATCTCTTCATCCAAACAACCTCCTTTGCAGCTTCACTTGCAACTATGTACTCTGTCTCTGTCACTGAATCAACTGTTATTTGCTACTTGAAACTTTTTCAACTCACTGCACCACCATTTAAGGTAAACACATAACTCAAAATGGATTTACTGTCATCTTGGTCAGTTTGAACGCTTGAGTCTGTATAACCCTCTAGTTACAAATCAGACCAACCGTAGACAAGAAATACAACCTTAGTTCTTTTTAAGTACTTTAGGATATTTTTTCACTATCTTTCAGTGTTCTTTTTCATGATTAGACTGATATTTGCTTGTTACACTAAGTGCATGAGCAACATCAGGTCTAGTACATATCATCCCGTACATGATAGGTCCTATCGCCGAGGCATAGGGAATTTTACTCATGCGGTCTCTCTCTTCAGGATTCATTGGGGCCTATTTCTTGGAGAGATTTATTCCATGACCCATATGCATTAGCCCTCTTTTGGAATCTTTCATGCTAAACTTCTTTAACATCGAATCAATATAAGTTCCTTGGGACAAGCCAAGCATCCTTTTAGATCTATCTATAGAAATCTTTATCCCCAAAATATAGGATGTTTCTCCAAAGTCCTTTATGGAGAAGTATTTAGATAACCATATCTTGATCAGCTAAAACATAGGAACATCATTCCCTATCATTAATATATCATCAATATATAATATTATGAATGTGACAGCGCACCCACTAACCTTCTTGTACACACATGATTCATCCTCATTTTTGATAAAATCAAACTCTGTAATTGTCTAGTCAAAACGGATGTTCCACCTTTGAGAAGCTTGCTTCAATCCATAAATGGATCGTTGTAGCTTACAGACACGATTTATTCCAACCTTTGAAACAAAACTCTCCAGCTATATCATATATACATCATCTTTTAGTTTTCCATTGAGGTAGGCCATTTTTACGTCCATTTACTATATCTCATAGTCATGATAAGCTGAAACTGCAAGCAAAATTCGAATGGACTTGAGCATCGCTACTGGTGAGAAGGTTTCGTCAACACCTTGTCTTTATTTGAAACCTTTTGCGACCAGTCGGGTCTTATAGATCTCTACGTTACCGTCTGCTCCATTCTTTCTCTTAAAGACTCATTTGCACCCAATAGGCTTAATGCCCTTAAGTGGAGTAACCAAAGTCCATACCTGGTTCTCATACATGGAGTTCATCTTGAATTTCATGGCTGCTAGCTATTTCTCTGAGTATTTACTATTTATTGCCCTTCGTAAGTCCATGGATCATCATCATCTATGATGCGTACCTCATCATCACCGTCTATGATGAATTCATACCTTTTAAGTATCTTCGGCACTTGTTTGCTTAATTTTAAATAGGAATTTACTCGCAAGTATATGCGACCCACAAGTAATATAATGATAAAGAGAGTGTTGAACCCACTGGAAATTAAAAATAATTATTACTAAATACTAATTTAATATCAAATTAATTCTATTTAAACAAACACAATTTAATTATAAAATAAACTAATTAAAATTACAAACTAAATTTATCTAATAAAAAGGATTAAACCAAATTAAAAGAGTTAAGATCACAATTTCTCCTAATGCTTCATTTAAATATCTTTACTCCCTTTTTAATTAATTAATTATATTGAATTGTTAACTGAGAATGCCTAACTATTTATTAACCTTTTTCAAGAATTAGTAAAAAGATTTATTCCAATTAAGTTATTATACTGCTATGCAAAATAACTTGAGATAAACTCATTAAGATTCAACTTTCAATAAAGTTACATGTGGCATATAGGTATATTCATCCTATACACTATCATGTAATTCTTCCTAGAAAGAATAAACAAATTCACATGTTATCATATCTAAATCTTAAACTATAATCCGTTTTTAATTTCATGTAGATTACCTCATTAATTATTGCGCAAATAATTATATATGAATGCACTAAATATGATAAACAACTCATATATAATCATTAATAATTAAAAAAAAAAAAAAAAATTAAGCTCCACACTAGGTTCAATTGCAATCTCAATAATAAATTAGCTCATAACTAAATAACCAATTAACCACAAATAATTCAACATCTCAAAATTATAAAAATAAAAGTAAAAGAAAAGAAATCAAATCTGTGTTAATATCTGTCTGTTACTCGGATCACAAGCTTCAATCCCCAAGCACCGCCTTTAATTTTCTAATCCTTCTCGTTGAATATTTGCTCCTAAACTTATAAAATTAATCTACTCTATGTTAATAATCTGCTAATGTATGTTAATGTATAATATTTTGCTGAAAACATAAGAGTTATAATGTATTTATGGGAGTACAATAATAATCATAAGCTAATATGAAAAAGAAATCCAAATCGGAATCAAAGAGGCTGAAAATCTCGGATCTGCTGCATTACCGTGTAGACCAAATGCGATGTTAACCAAGTCAACGCACGCCAGTGCTGCCTAAACCGCACATGGCGCGCACATATAACAATCAGACATGCCCACGCATGGCGCGAGTGCTCTTCTTTCCTTCCATGACCGCTCGATAAAATGGCACCATTGAGGCTACTGACCCATGAATACACACACATGCGCCCGATCCCCTACTACACCACAACCAAGCGACGCCGTCTGTCCCAACTTTCCGTGCACCTTAAATCCATTGCGTGCCTTGCATTGTTCTAGTTAATTACGGATTTGCCACTAAGCCTTTATTTCTCTTTTTTTCCTTCAAAATTAAATATAAACTATAAATAATAAATAATAAATCCTAAAAATAATAATAATGCATAAAATTAAATAAATTACCTAAAATCAATTAAAATGCTTAAACACTAACAAATAATTAAGCCTCAAAATATTAAATAAATAGATATAAAACACATTATCAAATACCCCCAAACTTAACTCTTTGCTTGCCTTCAAGTAAAACAAAAATAAAAACTAAGACTCTACTAACTAAACCAAAATTACTCAAGGAATGAATCAACATAAATTAAAATTATTAACCTTAAATATTTTTAAATGATAACTCAAAAAAATAATTAAAATTATGCAAAATCCAAAATTTTAACATATTTATTAATCTTACTATAATCAAGACCTTTTGTGTGTGTGTGAAATCCAAATGTATCAAACTAACGGGAAAAAAACTTAGATTCGCTCACATAATTAATTAAATGTCTCATAAAAGATATCAAATATATATATATACAACAAAACTATATATTTTTATTTTTCACATCACTCAAAGCTAATACCTAAAATATAAATTAGGGGATCAAAAAAAAATTAATCTTTTAAGCACCACTAGGACTATTAATTTCTTTTAAGCTCTTTTTTTTTCAATTAAATGAGTACATTTTATGCTCTATCCTATTTTTTTCTCTCTTTTTTTTCTAACCTCGATGAGTGCATTTTATGCTCCATCTCACTAGCGAGTGCGTTTTACGCTCCATCTCGCTTTCTTCACATGACTCTTTTAACTCTTTTTTTCTCCACAAAATAAATTAATTTTAATAATTTTAAAAAAAATTCCTAAATTATCTCTCCTAAATTATATTTTACCATAATTTCACTTCAAGTTACGATCAAATAAAAATATAAAATTTAAAAATATCTATGATGAGCATTTAACCAAATAAACTTCACTTAAGTTAAAAACTAGCTCAAACAAGTGGACATGTGCATAAAAAATTAAAAGATCTCAAATAAAATAATAACCAATAAAAAGCTAAAATTTAGACTAACAAAATTAATCCATTTTCTAAAAGTTATTAAATAAAAACAAAAATTTGTATCATTGACCAAAAATTAATTCAATTAACTCATCGCTTAAGAGACTCTACCTAATACTAAGTTACCTCATTTTCATAGGAAACACGATTGCACTTAGCATGTGCAATAATTCTTTAAACCCTATGGTTACCCCAAGTGGACGAGTTGTGTCTTGTGAAGGTTTGCAGTGAATTTACCCACAAAATTTCAAATTTTAAACTAAAATAAAACCTAAAAATTTAAAAATTAAAATTTTTTATTTCAAAATTTACCCACACCCCCAAACTTAAAACTGACATTGTTCTTAATATATAAAATAAAGAGAAGTAAGAACAAATGACTCATCTGCTAAGTCTGGATTGCATAGAATAAACCTAAAATAAAACAAAAGTAAAATATTAAAACAAATAAATAAATAAATAAAACTAAATTTTACTACTAAATTTTTTTACTAAAAATAAAAATAAACTAAAAGCTAAAACTAAAACTTGGGTTGTCTTCCAATAAGCGCTTGTTTTAAAGTCTCAGTCTGACTACTCCATTTTCTTTAGTCCGGGAATTGCCTTAGAAGTCATGCATTGCCATTCGCTTAATTTTTCCTTGAGACCCCCAAGCTTGCATTCGTCCTTCTTCTTCCAATAAAATTAACCTTTCAATCCCACAACATCAACTCAAAAGCATTATTCTTGACCACTTGGAAATTTTATTGCATTAAACACCTTGAAGGTAAGACATCTTGAACTCTCATAGTTAGCTCGCCTTTTTGCACATTAACCAATGCTCCCCCCGTAGCTAAAAATGGACACCCAAGAATAATCGGTATATTTGTATCCTCCTCAAAATCTAGCACAATGAAATTCGCGGGGAAGATGAACTTATCCACTTTTACAATAACATCTTCAACAATCCCCTTTGGATATGTAAATGATCGATCCGCCAACTATAAGGTGACATGGGTGGGCATCGTTTCCTTCAAACCAAGTTTCTTATAAACTGGTAGAGACATTAAATTTATGCTCGCTCCCAAATCACACAAGCATCAATTAAAGAACTGGCTCCCAATGGTGCACGGAATGGTGAAACTACCTGGATCTTTCAGCTTTGGTGGTAGCTTCTTTTATAATATGGCACTGCACTCCTCCGTTAGAGCCACTGTCTCATAGTCCCCTAGTTTCTTCTTCTTTGACAAAATCTTCTTCATGAATTTTAAGTAGCTAAGCATCTGCTCTAATGCGTCTACAAACGGGATATTAATGTATAATTTCTTGAATACCTCCAAAAACTTTAAAAATTATTTGTCGAGCTTGTTCTTTTGAAGTCTTTGCAGGAAAGGTACTTGTGGCACAATCTGATTCTGCTTTGGATTCATAACTTGTTTTTCCTCTTTATGTCCATGCAGCTCATTCTGACTATTCTTCTTTTCAGATTCACTATCATCATCCACATTTGAATTTTCCCTTTTCGAATTTTCTCTATCTTCATCATGTAATTCCTTACCACTCCTAAATGTGGCTACATTGCATTGCTCATTACCCTCCCTTCTTGGATTTATCACTGTATCACTCGGCAAAGCACCTTGAGGCCTATGCATGGCACTAGTAAGATGTCCCACTTGGCTCTTGATGTTCTTCACTGATGATTCTAGACTGTTCATTCTAACCTCATTCTGCGATATATATTTTATAATAATTTCCTCAAAATTTGATGTCTTTTCTAGCTATGGTGGAGGTTGATTATGAAAACTCGGAGTATATAATGGTCTAGGAGCATATGATTGAGCTTGATTATTGCTCCATGACTAATTGGAAAGATTCCTTACCCCCAGCTGATAGTAATTTGAATTACTTGGATGCTGCTGGTGATTTTAGTTTTCCACAAACTAGACCGATTCTGCATTGATTGGGCATTGATTAACTGAATGGTTCCTAGCACACAGATCACAAGTTATTACCATGGGTTGATTAGGCTGCCCAGTCTTCGCAAGTGTTTCTATCATCTTCATTAGTGTTGTCATTTGCTCAACCATTGCATAAACTAATTCATTCTCACTTTTCCCAACTGCCTTTGGCTGATTCACCTTTGTAGAAGGCCATTAGTAATCATTCACTGGCATAGTTTCCAACAGGTCATATGCCTCATCCAAATTCTTCCTCATCAAAGAACCACATGTAGCTGTATTAATAATAGTCATCGTTGTACTGAATAACCCATTATAGAATGTTTAAACTTAAAGCCACTTGGATATTTCATGGTGTGGACATCTCCATAATAAATCTTTGAAGCGCTCTCATGCCTCGTACAACGATTCTGAATCATACTGCATGAATGAAGTGATGTCGTTCCTCATTTTTGCAATCTTCGCTGGTGAAAAAAATTTCGCTAAGAACTTTTAGGCCAAGTCATTCTAAGTAATGATAGACCCCGGTGGAAGTGAATGCAACCAACTCTTCGCCTTGTCCCTAAGTGTGAAAGGGAACAAGCAAAGTCTTACAGCGTCATCCGAAACTCCATCATACTTAAAAGTATCACATATCTCCAACAAGCTCATGAGATGAACATTCGAATCGTCATTGAGCAAACCTACAAACTGCACTGAATTTTGGATCATCTGTATCGTGTCTGGCTTAATCTCAAAACATGTAGCATGAATTGTAGGCCTAAGAATGCTAGATTGGATTTCAATGACTTGTGGCATCACATAGTCTCACAACAATTTTCGATCATTGTCCTTCATTTAACCTGAAAATGAAGTAAAAATTAAAATTGAAATAATAAAAAAATTATTTAAATTAAAACTAATTTGATTAAAATTAATACTGGCAAATAATTATTAAATTAACTCCTCGGCAACGGCGCCAAAAACTTGTTTGCCTAATTTTAAATAGGAATTTACATGCAAGTATACATGACCCACAAGTAATATAATGACAAAGAGAGTGTCGAAGCCACGGAGAATTAAAAATAATTATTACCAAACACTAATTTAATATCAAATTAACTCTATTTAAACAAACACAATTAAATTATAAAATAAACTAATTAAAATTACAAACTAAATTTATCTAATAAAAAAGATTAAATCAAATTAAAATAGTCAAGATCACAATTTCTCCCAACACTTCATTTAAATATCTTTACTCCATTTTTAATTAATTAATTATATTAAATTGTTAACTGAGAATGACTAACTATTTATTAACCTTTTTCAAGAATTAATAAAAAGATTTATTCCAATTAAGTTGTTATTTTGCTATGCAAACTAACTTGAGATAAACTCATTAAAATTCAACTCTCAATAAAGTTACATATGGTATATAGGTATATTCATCCTATACACTATCATGCAATTCTTCCCAGAAAGAATAAATAAATTCACATGTTATCATATCCGAATCTAAACCTATAATCCACTTTTAATTTTATATAGATTATCTCATTAATTATTGCGCAAATAATTATATATGAACGCCCTAAATATGGCAAATAACTCATATATAATCATTAATAATTAAAAAGAAAATAAATTAAATTAAACTACACATTGGGTTCAATTGCAATCTTAATAATAAATTAGCCCATAACTAAATAATCAATTAACCACAAATAATTTAACATCTCAAAATTATAAAAATAAAAGTGAAAGAAAAGAAATCAAATTTGTATTGATATCCATCTGTCACCCGGATCACAGGCTTCAATCCCCAAGCTCCGCATTTAATTCTTTAATTCTTCGCATTGAATATTTGCTCATAAACTAATAAAATTAATCTACTCTATTCTAATCTATGTTAATAATCTACTAAAAATTGTTAATGTATAATATTCTGTTGAAAACATAAGAGTTATAATGTATTTATAAGAGTACAATAATAATTCTAAGCTAATGTAGAAAAGAAATCCAATTCGAAATCAAAAAGACTGAAAATCCCAGATCTGCTACATTACCGCGTCAGCCAAACGTGGTGTTAACCAAGTCAACGCATGCCAGTGCTGTCTAAACCACGCATGGCGTGCACATATAAGAATCAAATATGCCCGTGAATGGCGCGGGTGCTCTTCTTACCTTCCATGACCGCTCGATAAAACGGCACCGTTGAGGCTGTTAAACCATGAATACGCACAATGCGCTTGATCCCCTGCTACACCAAAACCAAACGACGACGTCTGTCCCAACTTTTCGTGCACCTTAAATCCATTGCGTGCCCTGCATTGTTCTAGTTAATTACGAATTTACCACTAAGCCTTTATTTCTCTTTTTTCGGTACAAAATTAAATATAAATAATATAAAATTTCTAAAAATACTAATAATGAATAAAATTAAATAATTACCTAAAATCAATTAAAATGCTTAAAAACTAACAAATAATTAAGCCTAAAAATATTAAATAAATAGGTATAAAAATCCATTATAAGTACTTTTTCAGATTGACGAATAGGATGTGGTCTATTAGGTTGTGTTATTTGATTAAGTACCTCACTTTGATCCATAGTTTTTTGTGGTTCTTGAATTTCTTCAATGTCTATTTTACTCCCACTCCCCTTTGAGGATAAACTCATTTTCCAAGAAGAAAACAAGTTTCGCAACAAACACATTTTGATCAGTTGGATGATTGAAATAATATCCTAAACTTTCTTTAGGATATCCCACAAATTTGTACTTATCGGATCGTGTCACTTGCTTATCATTCTCAAATCTTTTAACATAAGCTAGACAACCCCAAATCTTAATATGCTTAAGATTTGTTATTCTCCCTGTCCATAACTCATATGAAGCTTTGGGACGGATTTAGAAGATATCTTGTTAAGTAGATATGCAGCCGTTTCTAAAACATAACCCCAGAATAAAACTAGAAGATCAGTAAAACTCATCATGGAACGAACCATGTCCAATAATGTTCAATTTCTCCTTTCAGATAAACCATTTAATTGTGGTATACCTGGTGGAGTCCATTATGAGATTATACCAGTTTCTTTGAGATATTCGATAAACACATTGCTTAAGTATTCACCACCTCAATCCGATCGAAGAATCTTAATACTCTTGTCAGTTTATTTCTCTACTTCACTTCTACGTTCTTTGAACTTTTAAAACGATTCAGACTTATATTTCATCAAATATACATATCCAAATCTTAAATAATCGTCAGTGGAAGTAATAAAATATGAATACCCTCTTCGTGCATGTGTTGTCATAGGCCCACATACATCTGTGTACTGTGAGGATCCGAATTTTTGGAATAATTTAATGATATTAAATGAGAATTTAATTGATTAAATTATCAAGATAGTTTAAATTATTTATGATATTTTATGTGATTTAAGGTATGGGATGAGATTTAATTAGTAAATTAAATCTGTACAGAGATCATGATAAATGGTATGGAATTAAAGTAATTGAAAAGCAAATAAATTGTTTAAAAATAATTTATTAAGAATAAGATAAATTTCATATAAATGTACAATAAATTGTACAATTAAATTATTATGGAAGTGCAGAAATTATGTTTTAAATGAGGTTATACGAAAATGTAAGAAATATGAATTAAATATGTATATATATATATATATGTTTATGCTTAATTGTTATAATTATAAATTGTATTGTTTATGGAAATTAAGGGATTAATAATTAAATTAATCCAAATTTAAACGAAAAGCTAATAAGGAAGTTAGTGAAGTTGTGATTATTGATTTTAGATTTAATTAAGAATTATGAAGGAAGTTTAGAAATTGATTGAGAAGAAATGTAATTATATAAATTATATAATAATAAATTATATAATTTATATAAAAAAATTAAAGTGATGTATAAAGGAAATTATAATTATATAAATTATATAAGGATAATTATATAATTTATATAAGAGTATTAAAATAATGAGAGAGTTAATGAATGTATAATTATTGATTATATAATTAATTAATAATTATGGAGGAATTTAAGAAATTATTTAAAAGGAGAATGTAATTATATAAATTATATAATTTATATATAAAGAAATTAATGTGAAATGTAAAGAAATAAAATTAAATGAGGAAAAAAGAATTTTTTTAATTCATTAAAAATTACGTTTATGCATAATTAAATTGTTATGACTTTTATGAAAGATAATATTTTAAAAACGTGAACATATTAGTGTAATATGATGTCCAAGAAATGAAGTGAAAAATTATGAAAAATAATTTTTATAAGTTATAGGAATTATTTTATGAATTTGGAGGTATAAATTACCTCATATAATTACATGCATGTCATTATGTGTGTACAAAATTTGTCAAGTAAAGTACCCAAAAGAGGTATTAAAATTATTTATAAATCACGATATGATTTTTGATAAATTAAAATAAATATTTTATATATATTATATAAAATATTTATTACACGATATAATTACGTAATGTATTAAAATAATCAATTATGCATGTTAAAATTATCCGAAATTGCTAGGTCGGTGGAGGCTAAGTCGGTGGAATTTTCATGTTTTCCAAAATGGTTAATTGCTTGAATTATTAAAAGGAGAAGGAAAAAGTAATAGCAAAAGCAACGCAAAAGTAATATATTTATGTAATGTATTAAATTAAATTTGCATGATATTTTTTTGAAAATCCGGAAGTTTCAAGTGGTTGGCAAGTTGAGGCGGTGGAATTGAAAATTTTCCAAAAAGTGGTTAAGTGTTTACTAATAAAAAGGAAACAAAAAGCAAGAAATAGAAAGAAAATGAAAGAAGAAAGAAAAGAGTGCAAACTCTCTTATTCTTCCACCACCATGACCACCCGAAACCACTACCACTCACCACCAACCACTATGGCTGCCAAGAGAGGAGGAATAAGCTTTAAGGAGGTTTTCTTTGGCTTGAGGAAAGTATAAGAATTATTTATTTGGTTTATATTATTATTTTGATGTTAAGTTAATTGTGTGGAAAAATATGAAATAATTATAATAATTATTCCAAATAATTTATGGAGGTATATGTGTGAATTACATGATTTTTAGAGTTATGTTGTGGGAAAATTTTGATCAAAAATGAAAATTTTTAGCTAAGTTGGTACACTGTTCGCGAAAAAGAAACTAAAGAAGAAGAAGGGCTGCCGCGCATTGCGCAGCAGCCATTTTTTTTCCGAATGCGCCAATAAAACGGTGTCGTTTTGGAAGCAGAAGGGGGTGTCGCGCTATGCGCGAAGGATTTTTCCAGAAGCAGAAGCTAAACGACGTCGTTTGGTTTCGACAGAGGGGGCTGCGCGCCATGCGCGGCCGACGGCACCGCTGGAAATTACCAGCGTGCCCCTGCCCTTTTTGGAAAATATCGAGCGTGCCCTAGACGCGCCAAATTTACGAAAATGCCCCTGATCTTTTCTATTAATGTCGGTTGTGTCCCTAACGTTGCTGAAGTTACGAAAATGCCCCTGGGCTTTCCGAGAAATACCGAATATGTCCCTAAGGGCGCGGAAATTACCAAAATGCCCCCAGAACTTAGTTTTAATTAAATAAATGTTTAAAAATTGTTTAAAAATTATAGAAAAATACTAAAAATATAGAAATGATATTTCGGCATTAAATTTAATATTTTTTAAAAAATATTAAATATTGGGGATTAATATTTAAATATCTTAAATATTAATCTATTAAGTTTAAAAATTAGAAAATGATTAAATGAGCATCTGGACAACCAAATATGCTAAATTTTATCCGATGATCCGGGTTGTCTGTATTAAGGTGTTGGATATTAAGTTAAATGAATATATTAGGGAACGGGGTTAATTTAATTAACCATATTATTTAATAATTGGTCCAAAGATGATATTAATTAATTAAATTAATATTATAAGAGGATAAATAATTATTATTTGATTATTTTATAATCATAGGTTGATCGACTAAAGGATATGAACTACCAATTTAATAGTTGGATTTCCAGGCAAGTTCTTCAGTCCTTAAATGTTAAATGTTGGATTGTTATGATATGTAATTCTTGTTTTAAATGCATACAAATTATGTGCTATATGATACGTGATTAATGTGACCCCAATATGTACTTTATAAGATAATATGAATATATTTGAAATGTAATGCTTAAGTAGAAGCACAACACGTGATGTATGACACACACCGAGCATGTTAAGTTGTGTGTTACGTGAAGCATGAAAGGTGTTAACTGTTGAACTTGCTGAGCCGTTGTGCTCACTACTTGCATAATATAAACTTTTGCAGGTTAATAAATGAATTTCAAGAAAATCAGATTATATAGAGACAGATTTTTCCTAAAAGGTTGTAAACGTTATTATGAAATGTTGATGTTATAATTCAATGTGGATATTTTGTCAAGGTTACATTAATATTTTGTATGTACATATATGTTGGATCTATATAGAACGAATAATGTTAAACTATGAATTGAAATTGTTCAACATGAATATTATGATAGAGACTATTATATATTTGATGATGAATCATGAAACAAAGAATATTTATATGGATATGAATGAAATATTTATATGGATATGAATGATATTAAAATTTGAATGCCGAGCTTTATGATATAAGAAAAGAAAAGAAAAAGTGAAGGTTGTGATCCAAGGACTAGGATCAAGAAATGAAGTTTTTAAATGATAAAATATTTAATACAATGATTGAATTGAGAAAAAGAAAAATTTATACCGAAATATTTAGTAATTGTTGATTTTAAAATCAATTATTGGATTAAAGAAGGGATTAAAGATTTATTAACAAACCAAAATTTGGATTTAAGGTAAATAATGTGTCATAAATACAAAAATTTAAGGTAATAAAGTGGGTCGAATTTCGGGGTGGTTACATGTACCAACTCTAACAACTCTGTAACTCTTTTTGCTTTTTCACTAAAAGGAGATTTAGTCATTTTACCCATGAGACAAGATTCGCAAGTTGGATATGATTCATAATTAGACAGCTCTAAAAGTTTATCTTTTAGCAACTTGTTTAATCTTGTTTTATTAATATGACATAGTCTACAATGCCACATAAAGGCATAATTTACATTTTCTCTTTTCCTTTTCTCAGTTTGTTCAATTTGAAATATATATTCATGTAAGAAAAGTAAATAAAGTCCATTGTGCAATTTACTAGTACCAAATAAAATATTATCACTATAAATAGAACAACTGTTATTCTTAATTATAATATAAAAACCATCATTGTCTAACATAGGAATATAAATAATATTTCTAATAAGTACTGGAACATAATAACAATTATTTAAATTGATGGACTTGCCCATAGGCAGTGCTAAATAATAAGTTTTTACGGGTAGTGTGGCAACCTTTGCTCCATTCTCCACGTATAGGATGACTTCATATTTGTTTAACTTTCTACTTCTGCTTAGTCCTTGCATAGTATTACATATGTGAAAACCACAGCTAGTATCTAATATTTAAGTAGAACTTTGACTTACAGAAAGATTTATTTTAATCATGAACAGATTTAGATCTGAAGTTGAAGCTTCTCCAAGCTTCTTTTGCTTTAGATCTGCAAGATATTCCTTGTTGTTCCTCTTTCAGTGACCCGACTTGTTACAATAAGAGCATATTTCTTTGCTATCAAGATTAACTTTCTTATTTTCCTTTGCCTTTGCTTTGCCCTTAGCTTTTTTTCTTTTTCTTCTTTTCAAAAGAACCTTGGGCCTCTTCCTTTTCTTGGAAGATTCATCCACCAACAAGACTTGGCCCTTCTTGGATGGGAAGTAACCGTTCGCAGTTTTCAACATGTTAAGTAACTTAGGCAAGCTGGCGTCTAACTTATTAATGTGAAAATTCACAACAAATTGGGAGAAGGAGTCCATGAGTGATTGCAAGATTAGATCTTGGCTCAAATCCCCATTCATTACGAACCCTAACTGTCCAAGTTGTACAATCAGATTGATCAGCTTTAGGACATGAGTCTCAATGGTAGTACCCTTGTGATCATCTTTAGGACATGACTTTCAAGGGTAGTGCCCTCGTTCATCTGAGATCGGAAGAGCTCCTTAGATATTTGATATTTAGCAATCCTACTTTGCTCACCATAAAAGTCCTTACGGTGCAACAATATAATAAGAGCATCATTCTTTTCATTCTGACGTTGAAGCTCATTACTCATGGATGCGAGCATGATGCATTGAGCCATGATTGCATCATCTTGACACTTTTTAAAAGTAGCTATCTCTTCCTCAGAGGCCTCTTCTGCAACAGTTGCTGGGACATGCGAATTTAGGACATAAAAAATCTTTTTAGCAATGAGAACTATTCTCAGATTCCTTCGACCATGTCAATTTGTTAGCATCAAGTATGCAACGTATTGATAGTGAGTTTGACATTTGTAAAATTCTATATGTAAAAATAGACAATATTTTAACATACATTCATTAAATTAATTACCAAAATAAATTAGGTCTTTAGTTAAATTGGTATTCTTCCATTATTTTTATTAAACTATATTACCCTCCATATATAGTTCGGCAAATCTAATTAAAGATTTGTTAGTGAGAATAAGAATCCAATCAACATAAGTATAGCATTGTATGTACACAACAAACTATAGTTTATTCAATAGTTATATAACTTTTGTCAATTATATCAACATGTAACTCCTTGTATTTTTCCTCTTAGATTATTATGATCGTGTGCGTACACATCCAAATCAAAATTATTTAGGTTAACTCCAACCTAGCACTTTCATATAAGCAAATAGAAAAATATTGTCCTTGTGTGTGCACATCAAAATAGGAATGTTCAATTCCTTATATGCATCCAAATGTGATAAAACAATATCTCAAATAATCGATATAAGCCTTATATGTGCACAACAAATATATATTGATTATTTAATACTCTATCGTTTTTATCATGCTAGAAGGCGACGTTCGATATTCCAAATATCATTAAACGTTACAACTTAATATAATTTTCTCTGAGGGGTTTGTTATTAATTGTCTCATCTTGTTTAGCACGTGCGCGCGCGCGCACACACGCGCGCACACACACACACACACACACACACACACACACACACACATATATATATATATATATAACTAAAGCCTGTGTAAGTCTCTTACATGTGAGCAGTGTATGGTTATAAGTCTTGTCTTAGGTATGGGTCTTCTTAAGGTAAGAAGGTATGTGTTAAAACTAGTTAAAAGATATCAAGAAACAGTTTAAATAGTTAAAATGAGTAGACTTTTTGGATCTAATTCATCAGTTAGTTCAAGGGCAACTATGTCCTCTATACCTGATTTCATCAATCAGGAAGAACATAGTTAGAAAATATAAGTCAAGAATTGGGAAATTGGAACATACACAGTATTGCCCCTAAAGAAATTTACCAATCAACCTTCACTGATAATTTTACAACAAATTATAATATAAAAACAATTGAGAAAATTTATGCAATTAACGAAGAACATGAAAACTGTAGTCTTTTAAATACATAAATAATTTAAAATATATATATAAAAAAAAAGCTATAATTTTATCCGTATAGGATTAATTCAAGTTGCTGTAAAACCTTTAAGCATTAAAAAAATTAATTATAGTATACTCTTGTGTCTTAAAGATGCAAGATATTTAAATTATGTTCCAAACATTTTAGGCATAATGGAATCTAGTTTGTACAATGAACCTGTCCATTTTAATTGCTTTCCAGATTTTACATTAAGTCTAAATGACCCTCATTTATTAAAAACATTAACTCTAAATATTAAAACTACTGGAGAAATCACCCAAATGATGGAAGGATCTTAAGCGTTAGCTTTAATATTTTGACTTCATTATAAAATAATGAAAACAAATTTAAATATCCATGCTTTAAGTAAATGTCCAAAAGACAAAATAGTTTTAATTCAAGGAAGTACTAATAAGGTTAATATCTAAGTTCCAAAGACCATTCTTTGGAAAGATATTAATCTACCTAGTCAATGGATCTTGAAAAATAAAATTCCTCAAAAACTAATTTTAAATAACATAATGGATCTAGATAATGTTAAACAATACCTAGATGGAATAGTCAGAATAAGTTTTAATGATTCAAAACTTAGGAAACATTTAATTTTAGAAGAAATAACTAGTACATCAGCACTTTCTAGGAAAGATTCTGATTTACTTAGTAAAACAACTCTTCAAAATATCAAATTAAAATGTGTAATGAACAGTGGTCAGACTAGTCATCCTTATTATGTTAATAATGAATCTATAAATCAGTCTGAAGAAGATGAACAACAGTTATCTCCTACACAGTCATATTTTAAAATTAAACTAATTAATTCACAATTACTTGTTATTAAAAAAGAATTTAAAGTTAATTGGAAAAAATTATACAATGACTTTAATTTTAAAGAAAATAAAAGTAAAAAACATCAATTTCATAGAAATAAGAGTGAAGTTGATAGGGAAAAAATAGCCAATAAATGAAAAAAAATATTATAAAATAAGAAATAAACATTATTTTTTACACTTGGTATGAAAAATATTATGGTAAATACAATGTAATTACTAAAAGTCAATAGATCAAAGAAAATAAGTCAAAAGTCCCTTCTAGTCATCCTCCTTTAGAAACAATTATAATACCAATAAAAAATACTTATGTTGTTGCTAGTCCTTTTAAAAATTTTGATAAAATAATGAAAAAAAGATAATTGAACAAAATAATTTTACTAATCAGTATCTAGTAACCTTAGGAAAACAATTAAATAAAATTGAAGAAAGAATTAAAATACAACTAAATAGTAAAATAAAGAAACAAATTGAAGTATCATTGTTAAACTTACTAAAACAAAGGCAAGGGTTAGGTATTCCTAATAAGGATATAAAAATTGCTAGAACACTTAATAAATTATTCAAAAAATTAGACATGCCTGAGACTAATGGACCTAAGACTTTAACTGTCATAGACAAAAACACTAGTCAAAATAAAGATGATAGTGATGATTCTACTATCCAAGACATAGAAAGTCAATTTAATAAATTAACCTTTAAAAATTCAAATCATACCAGTTTGACAAAAAACTGGTATTCCAAACCAACCCCTCCTGACTTAAAGTTAGCAGAAAGGAATTTGGATAATTAATTTTCTATTTCCTCTAGTAAAATGTATGAATGGAATATTGATGGTTTTAGTAAAAAATAAATTTTAAATAAATTAAACTATATGTCTATGATTGCAAACAGTTATATAACTTCTTTCAATAATTTAGGGCATTCCGAAATTATTGAAATATTAACTGCTAAATTCACTGGAATTCTCAAATTTTGGTGGGAAAAACACCTTACAAAAGAAACTAGATATTTTATAATTCATGCTATTAAAAGAGATAATGATGGAAACCCAATTTTTTATGAACAAATAGGAATCGATCTCCCGGGTGGAGTAAACACTTTATTATATACCATAATAAAATATTTTATTGAAACTCCTAGTAACATAACTAAAAGAATATATGATCAATTAAGAAACCTTACTTGTCTAACCTTAAGTGACTTTAAGTGATATAAAGATGTGTTTACCTCTAGAGTTATGATGAGAAATGACAATAACAAACCTTTCTGAAAAGAAAAATTTGTTAATAGTTTACCTAGTCTTTTTGCCCATAAAATTCTAGAAGAATTAAGTAAAAAATGAGGTTTCATTGATTATGATAACCAACTTATGGTGATATAATAAGTCAAATCCAAAAAATAAGTCTTAAAATGTGTATTGATTTTAAGATTAGTAAACAAGCTAATAAAGATAAAAAGAAAGCTAAATATGAGTTAGGAACATTCTGTGAATAATATAGTTTACCCCCTATTGCTCCTTTTAGGAGAAAATTAAATATAAATTTAGTAAAATATATATATAAAAAAATATCATATTAAAGATAGTTATTATAAAAAATTACCAAAATAGTTAACATATAAAAAGAAAACTTTTAAAACTTTTTGATAAAAGCAAAATTATTTGCTATAATTGTGAAAAACCAGGCCACTACAAAAATGAATACAAAGTTAAAGAAAAATTAAACCAGTTAAAAATTTCTAATAAAGATACTGAACAAATAATAAAATTAATGAGGATTGAGAATGATTACAGCAATGCTTATTATTCTGATATACCATCTTAATCATCAGATAATTCTAGTATTAGTAAAAATTGATTCTGAAAGTGATAATAGTCAAAACTCTAATGTAACATTTGGATGTCTAAATAATTGCATAGACATATATTGTACTAAAAGAATAAATGTATTAACAAAAGATATTGAAGAACAAAATTTATTAATAGACTTAGTTCGTAAAATAACAAATCCTCAGTTAAAAGCTCAGTACATGAAACAATTAAAAAATTTACTTACTAAATAAGGTAATTTTAATAAAACAGGCAAGAACATAGAAAACTTATTTTCAGCATAAACAAAACACTTGAATGATTTAAAAACCCAGTTAAGGAAATAACTATAACTGAATTAAACTAAAAAGTTAATAATTTTAAAAGGGAAATTTTAAAAATTAACCAGGAAATTCCTAAGTTAAAACTTTAAATCAGTAAAATTAAAAATAAAACTGATATTAATCTTAATAACTCTTCTGATAAAGAACAGGCTGAAACATCAGGTGTTAATGACCCTGACAATGATGATAAAAATTTATTTGAACAAGAAAATACATTAAAAAAATTAAAAGATATTACTATTAATTTAATAATTAATAAAATGTTTGTTGTTGAACTTCTCGCCTTAGTTGACACTAGTGCATATTTAAATTGTATTCAAGAAAGTATTGTCCCAACAACATACTATGAAAAAAAAAGTGAAAGATTAAGCTCTCTAATGGTAGTCAAATAAAAATAAAATATAAATTACTTAAAGTTCATATTTGTCAAGATAGTGTATGTTTTAAAACTTGATTTGTTTTAATTCGTAACATGATAGATAAAATTATTTTGGGTTTACCATTTATATATTTATTGTATCATTTTAATACTACAACAAAAGGTTTGACAAGTCAACATTTAGGTCAGAAAGTCATATTTAATTTTATTACTAAACTTAAAGAAAGAGATTTAAGAATCATTCAAGAACAGTCAATTTCTAGGCACTTAAATATATTAAATAACAAGAAAAGTCATTTAAAAAATGAAATAAAATATTAAAAAGTGGAAGAACAGCTAAAAAAATGCTAATTTGCAAAGCAAAATTAAAGAATTCAGTAACACTTTAGCAAAAGAAGTTTGTTCTAATCTTCCTCATACTTTTTGGCATAGGAAGAAACATATTGTTAGATTACCTTATGCTAAGGAATTTAAAGAACACTTAATTCTTATTAAGGCTAAACATATACAAATGAACAGTGAACAATTACAATATTGTAAAAATAAAATTAATGACTTACTCAGTAAAAAATTAATTAGAAAAAGTAAATCTCCCTGGTCCTGTTTAGCTTTTTATGTAAATAAAAATGCTGAAAAAGAAATAGGAACATCAGGTTAGTCATAAATTATAAACCTTTAAACAAGGTACTTGAATGGATCAAGTATCATTTACCAAATAAAAAAGATTTCATTAATAGATTAAATCAAGCAGTCATCTTTAGTAAATTTGATTTAAAAGTGGATTTTGACAAATCTAAATACACGAAGAGGATAGGTATAAAACAGCTTTTACCACCCCTTTTGGTCATTACGAATGAAAGGTTATGACATTTGGTCTTAAAAATGCCCCTAGTGAATTCTATAATATCATGAATGATATTTTAAATCCCATTTGTCAGTTTGCTATTGTTTACATAGATTATGTTCTTATCTTTTTCAATTCAATTAAAGAACATTAGAAATATTTGAATTCATTCTTCAATACAGTCAAAATCAATGGTTTAGTCCTATCTCACAATAAATGTTCTCTATTCCAAACCAATGTTAGAGTCCTTGGTCATAACATTCAGTATAATCAAATTAAACCCATTAATAGAGCCATTCAATTTGCAGACAAATTCTCTGATGAAATTCTAGATAAAAACCAACTTCAAAGGTTTCTAGAATCCCTCAATTATATAGGAGAATTATATAAAAATATGCAAAAATATTGTAAGCCCTTATTTGAAAGACTTCAAAGTAACCTTCCTCCTGGAACATTAGTTCATACATCAATTGTCCAAGAAATTAAAAAGCATGTTAAGGCACTTCTATGTCTTGGCATTTCAAATTCTTTTTCATTTAAAATAGTTGAAACAGATGCCTCCAAAATTGGCTTTGAAGGAATTCTTAAACAGAAGTTAACTCCCTCATCCCCGGCAACGGCGCCAAAATTTGGTGTGATGTCGCAAGCACCCAAAGATAAAATCTTACTTTGAAAAAATAAATATGTAGTAGTGTAAGCAAGAGTCGATCCCACAGAGAATGATTATTTAATTTTATGTTTTGTAAATAAGAATTGGGGGGTTTTGTAATTAAAGAAATAATTTAAAATAAACTAATTAAAATAATTATGCAAGAAATAAATATAAATAAAAAGCCTTGGTTTAAGTTAATATCCACCATCAAGAATTTACAACTGATCACTGATGCAAAAATAAATCAATTAATATTTTGAAGATTCACCGTAGAAAGAACTACTCGCAGGTGGAATAATTTTTCTCCTCTCTCCTTAATTTTAGATAAGTAGAGCCACTTGGTCTAAATACCCTTACTAATAAACAACCTCCGGCACTTGCTAAAGATTTAATTTAATAGCAGCATAAAGAATTAGAGAGATCGTTGAACTAAACAACACAAGCCACTTGTTTGCATTTAATTTAGATGAATATTCGATCAAAACGACGTCGTCCGGTTCCCTTTCTTGCCACTGTTCCGCTACCGCGCGCATTGCGCGGTCACTATAATAAAACGGCATCGTTTAGCTTCTCAGTAATTCATCCGCGCGCATTGCGCGGTCGCCTTTTTTCCGATAATTACAGAAATGCCACCGGTGCTGGTTAATTACCATTTTAGCCTCAGATTCTTGCGGAATTTGCAGATTTGCCCTCCGGTTTTGCTGAAATTACAGAAATGCCCCTAAAAGCTTATTTTTCCTACAAAATAAAATATAAAATAATTAAAAATAAATAAAAATAATATAAAAATACTAAAAATAATAAAAACACATAGTAATAAATAAAACACCTAAAACACTAAAAATAAATAAAAACACATAAATAAAAAGAGATATAAAAATACTATAAAATTACCTAAATTAACATAAATTAACTAAAACCCTATAAAACCTATTAAAACCAAAATAAACTAAATAATTAAACATTTAAGCACACAATAAATATAAAAACTAAGTATTAAGGCATAAAAATATCATATAATTTAACCCTATCAATTAGAGAAGAAATTATATCTTTAGTGTTATGTATTAATAAATTTCAAAATGATTTGTTAAACCAAATTTTTTTAATAAGAATTGATTATAAATCAGAAAAATATGTTTTGGAAAAAGATGTTCAAAAAATTTCCTCTAAATAGATTTTTGCAAGATAACAAGCACTTTTTAGTATTTTTGATTTTGACATTGAATATATTAAAGGTAGTGAGAACTCAATTCCAGATTTCCTTACTAGGGAATTTATTACAGGTTTAAAATGATTGGAGAAGTACAGGTACAAATCCTCACAGAGGAGGTCGAACAGGCCAAAGCAGTCAACAAAGAAGAATCATGATTCCTCACTTATCATTTCAGCTCCAGCAACAGAGTCAGTCAATAGGTTTCAAGTCCTTTACCGATTAAACCATAGACCTTTTAATTCAGTCCTAACCAGTAACCCAAAACCAATTGATCCTTTTTGCACACCAGAAGCCCAAAATGCCAACACTAGTAACCCAGGCCCGAAGTCAAAATATATTCCTAGTTTTAAGTTAAACCTTTTTTACATTGAAGCTCATATGAAGCCCAAAAATGACCCAATCCAATTTAGCCACCCAATTTTTTTCCCCTGGATGACATTTTATCCCATTTGCTCCTTATAAGTCATTAACCTATTATAAGGACATCCTAATTCAAACAGAGTCAATCATCATTAAACTCATTTACCAAAAGAATGATAACACCAAAGTCTTATACCATTCTCTGTACATTAAGTAAATTCTATCCATGACAGACTGGGGCTCTCACCCTTCTGATCTCTAACCTTTAGTCAACCAAGATTTATATTTTAGTTTTTATGATTATATGGAAGCCTGACATAAGATTTTCCTATACTAGAACCCTAATTTCAGTCATTCATGGTTTTTACAATTTGACCACAAATTCAAAAGTAAAATCCCATTTTGGTTCAACATCTAGTGGTCCAGATATGGACCCACTATGTCTATTTTCCCTAATTCACTTCAGCAACAAGTCGCACATTATAGCAAAATAAAATATAACCCTAAGTTTGAAGGTATCGGTATCTCAATACTACTTCAATTTTCTAGTAAATATAAAATCCCTTGAATTCTTAAATGACAGTATAACTTTAAGACTCCAGTTATTAAATCAACCTTTCGGTTAGATAGTCTCTCATCGGCCACAGTTACAAAATACAGTCAAATTCAAATGGTTACCCGCATTTTTTTGTTAAATGGTGGGACAAATTTGATATCAATAGGATTATTAATCAAGTTCAGAAAAAAAAAATTCCAATTACTCCTTAGCAGAAACTTAAAGGAATTAAATATTTAAGTCTTTTAGGTTCTATTGATTTGTCTAAAATTCAGAATTATTCAAGTGAAGAATTAAAATTGCAAACCTAAGCAATTAATAAAAGAGTTGGTGAGCTTTATGAAGAAACTATTAAATCAGATAAGACTCCCAATTCCTCTAAAAGATTAGTAAACACAGACCCATATGGTAGTAAATCTCTCCAAGATGCTCAAGATCCCTTCGCATGATGAAGGACCAAGCCAAATCACCTTTCGGTAGAAAAACAGTCAAAAGTGCAATTAGTCAGACAAAGTAAAAGCAAAGATTCCAGTCAAAAGTGTAATTATTCAAACAACTTTTATTATTCATCTGTAGAAGAAAAATAAATAAGATTTCAGTTAAAAATGCAATCATTCCGACAAAGCAATATTCATCTATAGTTCACACCACGTGGATCTACAGTTAACACCTAGTCCTATAAAAAGAAACATATGTTTCAGTTCAAGGCAGAGTTTTATACTCACTTACATTAGATTTCTCTCAAGTCTTCTGTTGTATTCATAGTAAATCAGTAAGCATTTCAAGAAAACAATCTTCCAAGTTTTGGAATTGCAATCATATGTCTGTAAGTTAATTTTATTCAATTACGTATATTTTAGTTAATTATTTATTTTTTTAATTATATTCAACTGTGAGGTCCCTTTCCCAATTATCCATCTGCATCATTCATATTTTTAATACATATTCTTATACTCTAATTATTCCGCCTTCATATATATATATACACACACACACACACACACACACACACACACATAATTAGCATGCACATATGGAATGCTATATTCTAATTAGATTGATTATGAACTTTTATTCTAGTTTGGTTCACTAGAGACACCAAGTGAACTAAAAAGTCAAACGAATGGTGCAAGAATAAAATTAAATATAACTATGGTGGTCTATTTGTTGATTGTCCTTTTTGAGTACTACTCCCAAAATGTGTTATAGCAAAATCTTTCCCTATAAGTCACATTTAAGACCAAGATAAGTAGAGCCAAGCTCTGATACCAAATGAAATTTAGATAGGCACACTTAGAAGGGGGTTTGAATAAGTATGAGACAAATGATATCCAATTTTTGCACATTAAAATATCTGATGTAGTCTACCGTTTCTTGAAATATAGCTTGTTATATAACTTATTTATTATTTCTAACAGAAAACTATTATGTTATTTTTTACTCTGAAAAATAGTTTCAATAATGTAATTCAATAAGCTGACTTGTGATGAATAATTTGTAGATAAACAATGTTGTAAAGATTATGATTAAATTTCGGATTGCACTAAGCAATGAACAAATAAAGAAAACTAAGCAATCACAAGAACACCAAGAATTTTTACGTGGTTCAGCCCCTAACTTCTATTCTAGTGGCCTAATCTACCACCAATACCAAATGATATTGGTGACTCACTTTATTAATTTATCAACCACCGTTACAAGACAAGTTTACAATTAAATCAAGCTCATTTGCTTACCTTGTGCACTTATGCACCCCTTGAGTACTTATACTCACTTGAGCGCTTTTGCTCCCCTTGTGCACTTATGCACCCTCAAAGCACCTATGCTTCACAAACTTGTTATAACAGCCCCTAACCCAACCTTGGATTAGAATTCGATAAACCACATACTTAGTCTACTAACAACTTTAAAAGAAGACAAATATGATTACAATATAAAACTATGATCAAAGCAATAAATAAAAAATAATTCAAAGATCAACTAGATGCAGTGATCAAAGTATAAAGACATCACCTAATTAGATTATAAGAGTCACTGCTGCAGTGAATGTAGTGAAATATTTGAGAACTATGTAACTTTTTTCAGAAAACTCTTTCCAGCCCAGAGAGAAATTGATTGCAACATATGAGAATATAAAAAGGTTATGAAAGTTTTGTGTCTTGTATCTCGGTTAAGAGGCTATGACATATATTTATATTAAGAAGAAAGTGTCTAGCCGATGTAATAGATATGAACTCAGCCTTTTTTACCGTTAAAGTCCAAACAGATTATGTATAAGAAAACCAATTAAAGTGTATAAAATCTATTTCATTACCGTTGGCTTGCTTTCAAAATACTTTTGATAATTTTGCTAAATCAATCATAGGAAGTGTGAAGATATTATATAGCCGTTAAATCAAGATTTTAGCCATATTACTTTTCCACCAACTTTGATATATCCAGCAATAAAGATCGTTAATATTAATCACAAATTAGTCCAATTTATCTTCAATCCACTATTTAGCCATTTGGCTAAAAAAATTCCTTCTACATGTTCCCTTAATTGACTTGATATAATAATCTAATTGTTCCAATCAATTTAGGCAAACAAGGAAAGTTTAATAATTATCATAAATCAATTCAAATTTTTGGCTTGTATAATTTAACTCTTCTTTCAAAAAATTCTAAATATTCATATATATTTATGGAAACCTTTTTAATCAACTTTTTCAAAACTCTGTTTACTTTAAAATAATTATATAAAGAATGATTAATTAATTAGTTTAATTATACAATTATGCAATTGCCACCTAAAGTTTTGATTGAAATATATTTAAAGCAAAGATCTTACAAAATTCCTAAAAGGACCATCATTTTGGCTTCCACATAATCATTCCTTATGTAGTGTAACTATGACAATGCAGTCTGCTTAATGACCATTTCAGTCCTACTGCTTGTTTCTTGAGAATGCAAGATATATAAAGCTTAGTCCATAAAATAGAGTAATCATCAAAACTAAAGGATGGAGTGTGACTAGGTTAATAAAAAGGTCTATCCGAATAAGGTTCTCAACATCAAGTTCATGCGAGCACTACCTAACAAGTGGAATGCAAAAACCACTGCTATTTGATAATCAAAGAATTTGCACGAAATGACTGTGCAAAAGCTCTATAGTAATCCTCTCACTTATGAGCTAGAGCTAAATCAACGGGAAAAAACAATTCAAGAATGAAGGAAGAAAGACAAAGAAGCTACTTTAAAGGCATCAGAGACTCATCTAAAGCTCAAGTTGAACTTGACTTCGATGAAAGAAATGATGACGATGACGATGAAGATATAGTCTTATTGGCTAGAAGGCTGAAAAAATTCATGCACAAGGGTAATAATAGTAGATCAAGAAAGTTTTTCAAAAGCAACAAAGTCAATAGTAGTAAAGAACAAGAGAAAGACATGTGCCACAATTGCAAGAAGTCAGGTCACTAAATTGCTGAATGCAACAAGCCCCTACGAGATGAGTTAAAGAAAGATAAGAAGAAGTTTATTTCAAAGAAGGAATCCAAAGGCTACAAGAAATTTCAGAAGAAAAAGGAAATGGCCTTATAGCATAAAAGTTCTTAAGTGATTCAAAAAATGATCCAGACTCTGAATCTAGTGAAGATGAAGGACCTCAAGTGGAAAATCTGTGTTTTATTGCCAGTGAAGCAGAAACTAGCAACATCACTGATCGAAGAGAGGTTGACATCAGCAAGGTATTCGATTTTAACTCTCCTGAAGTTGATATAAATGATTTAAGAACTGTTTTGCACGACATTACATTATATCTGCATCAATACATGAAATGGTTCAGGGTTCTATCAAAGGATCATTCTCTTCTTCAAGAGTAGAAATAGAAAGTTCAAGCTGAGTTGTAAATAACTCTACTAAGTACTTCATCTCTCTCAAAGCTTGAAGCCGAGAATGAAAGACTGATATAGATAACTGAAATAAATACACAAAAAGAGTTAATTCTGATCTCTAAAGTAGAGAAATTGGAAAGGACAATTTTAATGTTGAATCATTCCTCTATGATTGTGTATTTACTATAGTAAATCAGAGGTTGGTCTCTAATAGGTTAGGATTGGGATTTCAAGATTTATCTTCAACTCCAAATATGGAAAAATCAGTTGATAATGATGCTTTTAGGAGCATTGTGTTTGTAAAATCCAAAGAAATTGTTGAGCCTATTATTCCTAACTGTGTAATCTCTGCAGATGAAGTTATTGTTCCTATGAACAATAGGTCACATACTGGTTTAGGGTTTAAAAAATCACAGAGTAGGCCAAGATCTACAATTATGCCTCAAAGAATCGTAAGGTTAGATAAGTCTAACTCTACGAATCAACTAGGCCTAAAACGTAGAGTTGGCTTTCACTCTACAAAAACATAAAAGCAGTGTAGAAGCAAAGAGAATTTCAGCCAAGAAGAAAGGTTGGCAGTGAATATGATCCACAAGTGTTCTTAATAAGGAGATTTCCTCACAAACATAAAATGATATAATTGTCATAAGTATGGTCATGTAGCTGCAATATGTTATTATGATTACCAACCAGCATATCATAGACCCAAAACCAAGAAAATATGTGTTCCCAAATATACTAACAAGATAGGACCTAAGCATATTTGGGTACTAATATAAAGGATGATTTTTATTGCAAAAAAAAGTTCCACTCATTCTATCTGGTATCTCAATAGTGGATGCTAAAAGCACATAACTGTAAATAAAACTCTATTATCAAATTTCAAAGAAAAAGATGGTCCTGCAGTAGTCTTTGGAGACAACAATTCTGGAAAGACTCGAGGATATGACTCAATTGGAAATGGTGTCGTGTCATTTAGTAAAGTTGCATATGTTGAAGGTTTGAAGCACAATTTGCTTAGCACCAGCCAACTATATGATAAAGGACATCAAGTGATTTTCCTCAACAATCAGTGTCAAGTCAAAGATCTAAAAACCAACTCATTAAAGCTGACTGAAACTAGATAAGGCAATGTATATATGGTTAATCTTGAAGAGCTCAGCTCATCAATAATAGCTTGCTTATTTGCCAAAGCTTCAGAAGATATAAGCTAATTGTGGCATAGGAGATTATCTCATCTAAAATTCAAAAGCATGTCAAAGCTTGCCTCCAAAGATTTATTTTCAGGTTTGCCAAAGCTAAGTTTTGTTAAAGAAAGACCATACAAAACCTGTCAGTTTGGAAAATAAACCTAAAGCTCATTCAAAATAAGGCAGTCAATTTTAACAAAAGGCCTCTGCAACTGTTGTGCATAGATATCTTTGAGCCTATCCCAACTACCAGTCTTAGAGGAAAAAGATACTCACTGGTAATAGTAGATGATTACTCTAGATTCATATGGGTATTCTTCTTAAGATCTAAGGATGAAACCAGTTCTCAACTAATCAAATTCTGTAAACTGGTTGTAAGTGAGAGAGGCGAGCAAATTAAAACCATAAGAAGTGATCACGGAAGGGAATTTGTTGCATCTGAGGTAAATAAGTTATGTGAAGACAATGGTATCAACATAATTTCTCAGCTCCTAGAACTCCACGACAAAATGGAGTAACTGAAAGGAAGAACAGAACACTGATTGAAGCTAGAAGAACTCTACTAATAGCAACCTGTCTTCCTGAATAATTTTGGGCTGAAGAAGTCAACACGGCTTGCTATATTCAGAATAGATCCTTGATTCACTCTACTCTAAAAAAAGACGCTCTACAAGCTATGGAAAGGAAGAAAGCCAAACATTGGTTATTTTCATATATTTGGTTGTGAATGTTATATCCTCAACAATGGAAAAAAGTATCTAACGAAGTTTTAGCAAAGTCAAATGAATGAATATTTCTAGAATACTCTATGAAGAGTAAAGCCTACAAAGGGTTCAACAAAATTGAGGGTTGAAGTTTCGGTCCACATTATCTTTGATGAAAGTGACCTAAGTGAACTAAAAAAGGTTGTATCATTTAATAAGTTCATAGATCTGGATATACCGATCGTGGTTGAGAACCCTACGACCACATAAACTAATGATGAAGAGCCAAATCTTACGATCGTAATGCCAGAACAAGAGATCATAAAACTTACAGCTCCAGAAGAGGACACTCAATGAAATAAAGAAACCACTCAACATGATCCATAACTTAAAGAGCTTAGACAAGAAGGCACAAGGACTGATGTTTCTACTGGAAGCAAATAGGCAAGAAATCACACCCAAGACCTAATCACTGGAGATCCAAATGCAAGGATCAGGATAAGGTTTGCAACACAGAATGAATATTTGTATCTAAGCCTTCTTTCTCAAATGGAACCCAAGAAAACTAAAGAAGCTTTAAAAGATTCAAGTTGGATTGAAGCTATGCAAGAACAATTGAATTAGTTTTGAAAGAAAAAAAGTTTGGAGATTGGTTCCAAGACCTGAAGGTTATCTAGTCATCGGTACTAAATGGGTATTCAGAAATAAAATGGATGAAGATGGGGTGATCACAAGAAACAAAGCAAGACTGATAGCAAAAGGATATTCTCAGGAGGAAGGGATTGACTACGATTAAATGTTTGCTCCTGTAGCCAGATTGGAAGATATCATAATGTTTATTGTATATGCTTCTTATATGGGTTTCAAAGTATTTCAAATGAATGTTAAGAGTGCATTTCTCAATGGAGAATTTCAAAAAGAGGTGTATGTTGAACAACCTCTAGGTTCTGTCAATCCAACTCTTCTTGATTATGTTTATAAATTAGATAAAGCTTTATATGTATTGAAACAAACACCTAAAGCATGGTATGTGTTTGCCTAATTTACTACTTAGGAAATACACGCAAGTATACGCGATCGACTAGTAATATAATGTCAAGAACAGTATCGTTCCCACAGAGAATTAAAAATAACTATTACCAACTACTAATTTTATATCAAATTAATTTTATTTAAATAATCGCAATAAACTATGAAATAAAAAGTAGTTAAAATTATCAAATAAATTAAATTAATGACAAAGATAAAAATCAGATAAAAATCAATTATAATTTCTCTGAATGCTTCATTAAAATCTCTTCAATTCCTTTTTAATTAATTAATCATATAGAATTGTTAACCAAGAATTCTTTATCAATGACATATAAACAAATTCTCCTAAATCTAACCCTAAGGCAACAGACCTATAGAGGAACACCCTAATTAATTAAATTACTATATTACTATGTGAAATATGTTAATTAGGTTATTAAGCCCAGATTCTCTTTATGACTGCAAAAGATACACAGGTATATTCTTATCTTATATACTAATCATATACACCCTTTTAAATTCTACAAACTGATGTTATCATATCCATATCTAAATCTATACTCCATCTTCCAATTTCATGTAGATTATCCCAATAATTAACTGCAATTAATTAATTAACACATGAACGCTCAAAAAAATTTGACATAAAAATATTTAAATCCAAATCTATAATCCATTCATCAACATCATATAGATTAACACATTAATTATTGCAACTAATTAATACTTTTATGCGCAAAATATAATAAACAGTTCATATACGATCAAACATAATAAAAAAGGAAGAGAATTAATAAACTATACATTGGGTTCCATTGCAATCTTAATTAATTGTTCAGTTCATAACTGAAGAAGAAAACACATTCATAATATTAGATATCATCATCCCAAGAATTACAGTAATTAAAAGAAAAGATCTTAGTCGTAAAGCGTGATCTCCAATTTTTCTTTCAATCTTGAATCTTTGTGTGAATCTTTCATTAAATATTGATAATAAAAAAAAACCTTGATTCTCTAATCTAAACTACTCCTAACTATGCTAATTTCTATTATAATATATGTTAATATATGTTAATGTATGTTGAAAACATGTCTCTCATAATGTATTTATAGGAGTACATTAATAATCCATAGCTTAAAAGGAATTAAAATTCAATTTCAAATTAAATAATCTAAAAATCTAGAACTGCTGCAATTAACGTGTTGGCAAACGCGGCATTGACCAAGTCAACACATGCTGAGCTTGACCGCGCGCATAGTGCGCGTCCTGTTCTGTCACTTGCCAAAACATCACCATTTCGCACCAATCTGAATCCTTCAAGCGGTCCCCTTAGCTGTTACTTAAACGTACAAAAAGGTGTCGTTCCATTTTGTTATGCAGATGCCCTTCACGTGCATAGCGCGCTTAAATTAGAGGATCAAAATGTTTTAAACAATTAAGCACACTATGATTATTATTTTTTTCAATTTGTTTTCCTCTTCTTTTTTATTTTTCTCTTAAGTGTGTGTATTTTATTCTCCATCCCACTTTCTTTTCTTTTTTTTTCTTTTTTTTTCAGCCTACTAGCGAGTGAGTTTTACGCTCCATCTCGCTTTACATGTGTTTATGAGTGAGTGCGTTTTACACACCATCTCAACCCATCACATAACTCTTTTTTCATTAATAATAATCCAAAATAATTTACCTAAATCATCTTTCTCAAATTATATTCAACCTCATATTTCGCTTCAAGTTACGATCAAATAAAAATATATAATTAAAAATAACTATCTTGAGCATTTAACGATATAAAATTCCCTTAGATTAAAACTAACTCAAACAAATGGATATAAGCGCATAAAACTTAAGGATCTCAAATAAAGTAATAACCAACAAATAGCTAAAATTCAAACTAAGCAAAAATTTATCCTTTTTTAAAAAATTATTAAATAAAAATAAAAATTTATCATTGACCAAAAATTAAATTCAATTAATTTATTGCCCAAGTGACTCATCATAAAAACTAAGTTAGCCTATTTTCATAGGAAACACGATTGCACTTAACATGTGCAATAAGCCTTTAAACCTCATGGTTACCCTAAGTAGATGAGTTGTGTCTTGTGAGAGTTTGCAGTGAATTTATATATACAATTCTAAAATTTTAACTAAAATAAAATCTAAAAAAATTTAAAATTTTCTAAAAATTTACTCACACCCCCAAACTTAAAATAGACATTGTCCTCAATGTATAAAATAAAATAAAAAATCTAAAAACAAAGGACTCCTCTGAATATGTTGTATTTTTTCTCCTCATCTGCTAAGCTTGAGTGTATTGAATAAACTTGAAACAAAACAAAAATAAAATATTAAAATAAATAATAAAAACTAAAATTTACTACTAAGAAAAATTTACTAAAAATAAAAATAAAAACTAAAACTTTGGTTGCCTCCTAATAAGCATTTGTTTTATAGTCTCAACTTGACTACTTCCTTTTTTTTCAATAAGGTTCAATCGCAAAAATTGTAATTGCATGCCTCCTCTTTGTCTTTTCTTTGAACTCCTCGGCATCCTTGCATGATTGTGAATCACCCCAAACTTGAATTCATCCAAATTCCCTTAGCCTTCAACTATATAGACTTGATATTATTCCTCCGAAATCTGAACTTGCTTCATAAACAACATAGGAGTCACCATCGAAATCTGTTTATCACCATTCAAATCTAAGGCTAGATCATCTGCATCTTTCTTTTCCTTAACCCTAATTTTTATCCCCTTATGCTCAACATTACTATCCTCCTCCATATCTGGACGTGGCCTCTTTAAATTTCTTCTAGCAACCTCTTGAAATTCCTTGCCACTGTCTACTATATCCGCCTTACACTGCTCTTCACTTTCCTCTTTAGGATTAAACTCTATATCACTAGGTAAAGTGTCTTTTGGGCAATTAATGATAGCATCAACAAGTTGTTTCATTTGGTTTTCAAGATTTTGAATTTGAGCTGTTTGGTTGTTCATAATCTCTATTTTCTCTATGCACTTATGAAGAAGCTCCTCTAAATGAGATGTATCTTTTTCTTACGGTGGAGGTTGATACGGAAAATATGGAGGGTATTATAGTTCTGGAGTAAAATATTGGGATTGATTGTAGTCCAATGAATAGCTTGGATGATTCTGCCAACCTGAATGATAGCAATTTAGGGTATTCTGAACGGAATAGTTCCCAAGAGCATCAATTTTCCTTTCAAGCATCGCAAACAATGCAGTCCATTGGTCAGCTATTTCCATCACACTTGATTGTGCCATCCTCTTAGAAGACCATTGATTATTAAATGCAACCATCGTATCTAAAAAGGAAATAAATAAAATAAAAATAAATAAAAATATACAAGTTTAAATTAAAACTAATTTGATTAAAATTAATATTGACAAATAATTATTAAATTAATTCCCCGACAACGGTGCCAAAAACTTGTTGCCTAATTTACTACTTAGGAAATACATGCTATTATACGCGATTGACTAGTAATATAATGGCAAGAAGAGTATCGTTCTCACAGAAAATTTTAAAAAAAAAATATTACCAAATACTAATTTTATATCAAATTAATTTTATTTAAACTATGAAATAAAAACTAATTAAAATTATCAACTAAATTAAATTAATGACAAGGATAAAAATCAGATTTTAAAGACTTAAGATTATAATTTCTCTCAATGCTACATTTAAATCTCTTTAATTTCTTTTTAATTAATTAATTATATAGAATTGTTAACTGAGAATTTTTTATAGTATTTATATGCATCTTCCAATGACATATAAATAAATCCTTCTAAATCTGACCCTAAGGCAACAAAACTTTAGAGGAACACCCTAATTAATTAAATCATTATATTCCTATGTGAAATATGTTAATTAGGATATTAAGCCCAGATTCTCTTTATGACCGCAAAAGATATATAGGTATATTCATAACCTATATATTAATTATATAAACCTTTTCAGATTCTATGAACAGGTGTTATTATATTCAGATCTAAATCTATACTCTATCTTTCAATTTTATATAAATTATCCCATTAATTATCTATAATTAATTAATTAATACATGAACGTTCATAAAAATTTGACACAAAAATATTTAAATCCAAATCTATAATTCATTCGTCAACTTCATATAGATTAACACATTCATTATTACAACTAATTAATACTTTTATGCGCTAAATATGATAAACAATTCATATATAATCAAACATAATCAAAAAGAAAAAGAATTAATATAAACTATACATCGGGTTCCATTGCAATCTTAATTAATTATTTAGTTCATAACTAAAAAAGAAAACACTTTCATAATATTAGATATCATCATCCTAAGAATTTCAATAATTAAAGGAAAGGATTAAAAGAGAAAAGATCTTAATCTTGAAACGTGATCTCCAATTCTTCCTTCAATCTTGAATCCTTGTGTGAACCTTTCTTTAGATCTTAATAAAAATCTTGATTCTCTAATCTAAACTACTCCTAACTATGTTAATCTCTATTCTAATATATGTTAATGTATGTTGAAAACATGTCTCTCATAGTGTATTTATAAGAGTACATTAATAATCCATAGCATAAAAGGAATTAAAATCCATTTTGGAATAAAATAATCTAAAAATCTCAAACTACTGCAATTAACGTGTTGCCAAATGCGACATTGACCAAGTAAACACACGTTGAGCTCAATTGCGCATCTTATTCCTACCACTTGCCAAAACGTCGTCGTACCACACCAATCTGAATCCTTTAAGCAGCTACGCATTGCGTGAATGCCTTAGATGCTACCTAAACGTGTCAAACGGTGTCGTTCCATTATGTGATGTTAATGCCCTTCGCGGGCATGGCGCGCTTTCTGCCATTCCACAAAATTACTAAAATGCCATTGACATCTTATTTACAATTATGTCATTCCTTCCATTTTTCTTACAAAATAATAATAATAATTAAATAAAAATAATATAAAAATAATAATAATGCATAATAATACCTAAAATACTTAAAAACTCACAAATAATTAAGCCTAAAAATATTCAATAAATAAGAATAAAATTCACTTATCAAATACCCCCAAACTTAACTCATTGTTTACCCTCAAAGAAAATAAAAATAAAAACTATAAAACTAAGACTCTACTAAATAAACCAAAATTACTCAAAACTACTCAAGCAATAAATTAATATGAATTTCAACTTTGACCTCAAAAAATTTTAAATGATAACTCAAATAAAATTTTTAAAATCATGCAAAGTCCAAAATTTCAACATATTTATCAATATTACTCTACTCAAGACCCTTCATGTGTGTCTAAATTCAAATGTATCAAACTAGCGGGAAAAAAAACTTAGATCCGTTCACATAATTAAATGCCTCATAAAATCTATAAAAAAAATGTTAGTATTACAATAAAACTCTATACTCTTATTTTTCACATCACTCAAAGCTAAAACAAAACAAAAATAAATTAGAGGATGAAAATGTTTTAAACAATTAAGCACGCTAGGATTACTATTTTTTTCAATTTGTTTTCCTCTTCCTTTTTTATTTTTCTCTTAAGTGGGTGTATTTTATGCTCCATCCTACTTTCTTTTTTTTTTTTCCTTTTTTTTTCAACCAACTAGCAAGTGCATTTTACGTTCCATCTCGCTTCGCATGTGTTTATGAATGAGTGCATTTTATGCACCATCTCAACCCATCGCATAACTCTTTATACTTTTTTTTTTCATTAATAATAATCCAAAATAATTTACCAAAATCATCTTCCCCAAATTATATTCAACCTCATATTTCGCTTCAAGTTACGATCAAAAAAAAATATAGAATTAAAAATATCTATCTTGAGCATTTAACCATATAAAATTTTCTTAAATTAAAACTAACTCAAACAAATGGATATAAGTGCACAAAAATTAAGGATCTCAAATAAAGTAATAACCAACAAATAGCTAAAATTCAAACTAAGCAAAAAATTATTCTTTTTCCAAAAGTTACAAAATAAAAATAAAAAATTATCGTTGACCAAAATTTAAATTCAATTAATTTGTTGCCCAATTGACTCATCCTAAAAACTAAGTTACCCCAAAATCATGATATTGATCATGCTAATGCGATCTAAATTCAAGATAGCTCAAAAACTAAAATATTCCTAATCGTGGGATCACTAAAATGGCGATTAGTGAATCCGGATAGATTAATACATACTATGATTACTCTTATGAAAAGGATGGTTGATCTCATAATCATTTATGTGGAGACACTAAAGCAAGTATATAAGTGCTTATTAGATAATAAGTTCACTGAACGTGATTCGCTTACGGAACACCTAATAGAGATTTACTTGTCTGCCAATAGAAGTTCCTAATGTGATAATAGTAAAAGTAATCATTGGACTTGATAGCATAATAGTACCTTGTGTATGATGAGTTATACTGTCATATTCTTTAAGACTATATAGGTATAACAAATGATATGTTCGGGTATATAATAAGTTGTACATGGAAGTAGGTAAATGATCTACCACTTTTAGTGAAGGGCGAGAATGTCCAATATAGTTTAATAAATGACAACTCAAAAATTCTTGACCAATGTGGAATGAAAATTAAAAATGAGTTTCTAATTTACACTAGAATTAGGCATTTGAGAATTGAAATGCATATGATCAAATAAAATAGGACTTGACAAAAATTGCATGTCTTATATTTGATTGGGACATTGTGTGGTAGAAAGATTGAATTATACGGCAACTATTCGTGCAATAAGTTCTTTGTGATCAAACGTTAATATTCATATTATACGGAAAGTCATGAATTGCTAAGGGCTCTAACCCTTATTATGGAATAAATAAGTATTTATTTCTAAAAAAATTAAAGGAGTTTAATTTATTATTATAAATAATATTAGAGTTGCTCTAATTTATTTATTTTACAACCAGGATAATATTGAACCTAAAGAGTCACACTACAAAAGAAAAATATTTAATTTAGAAGTGGATGGCATAATGATAATAATAAATTAAGTATATTTAATTTATACTATGGTGATAGAATAAATTAAATAGCTTAATATTTATAATTAAGTATTTTGGAAATATTAATTATAAATTAATAAGAGGAATCTTATTATTATTATTATTATTATTATTATTATTATTATTATTATTTAGTTCCTAAATGGTTTAGAAATTATAATTAATTAATTTAGTTACTAATTAAATTATGAGTTAAATTAAAACCATACTCCTAAAGAGTTTAGAAGTGTTTAACATATCTATAAATAAGATAAGTCTTATTATGGATTGGGTTGATACTCCATTTACAAGTATTGGAGAATACTTCTAATAATTTTCTACATCTAAGAATTAGAGAGAGGGGGAGAGAGAGAGAATTAAGACTAGCCACTCACGGTTTGGAGAAACCAAAATTACTTCTTCAATTCATTTATCTTTTGGTGGATCACTTTTAGAGGCTACATGCTTGGATAGCTAATGTTGATCCGTGAATTATAATCGATGGATTTGAAGAATAATGTGAATGATTAAATAGAGGTGAACTCGTAGCTATTCAGGAGTTGAATCTCCAATGTATAATCTCTTATCCTTCCTCAATTAATAATAGTCATATAAAAAATATCCTGATTTTGGTTTGTAGAAAAAATTTAAATATAATTTATGCCTTGCTTTTGTTGCGTTGTACAATTAGATTGTATGTATGTCACGTTTTTGCAAACCAACATACAGAACAAATAACAACCAAGCGAGTGAGAAACAAGAAGTTAATGCACAACAACTGTAAATAGTAGATGTGATATGACGTGCAGCCAATCTCAATACAACACATGTCCCACTCAGATGAATTAGAGGGAAGTAGTATAAAAACACTTCAAAATTTTCATTTGAACTTTGTTATTCTCTTTTCCATTTAAAATCAAAGCTCTTAAACTTTCGAGCCTTAATTTTTAAAATCTCTCAACCTCAGACATTGTTTTAATTTCTAAATCAATCTACTATTGAGAAGATGTTTGATTATCAAGTAATCACTGGAACTCAGCTATGCTTCGACAAATTCGAAGGAATAAATGCTTAAGTTCAGAGAAATTCTGATCAAGGTTCAAAAAGCCCTCAATACTAGCACTAAAATCTACACCAACTGGGTTGAAGAATTCTACCTGAAATAGACTTATGCTGATAAAGCAATCATCGTCAAGTCCAAAAAAGGACCTGTTTAGTACAACGTATTTGAAATGAATTGCTTTCTAGGATTTGTCGATGAAAGAATCAGAACATTTGAAGATGTTAACATAGAAGAGGGTCTAAAGCAGATGAAGTACGAGAAAAATGCAAATTTGAAATGAATGAAGAAAAAAGGAGTTTCCTTAAGAATATGAGTTTCTTACAGATATAGTGGCCAAGTGCATCCTCTGTAAAGACTCTACACATGATTTTGTCAGTGAATTGCAACTTAAGATCATGACTGCCATTATTCTGGGAGAAAATATCAATTTTGGAGCTACTACAATGAAATGGAGTGTCAAATGGTTCGAGGCCAAAAAGAAAATTAAAGAAGAAAAGCCATTACCCAAGATATACTATGGAAGATTTATCAACATAATACTGAAGAAGAAATTAAAGAAACAACTAGAGGAACGTGAAGGAGAAGCTCTGAATGTGGACAAAAAGATAACCAATAAACTATTTGAAAACTAGAAGAGGAATCCAGTTGAGAATCTCAAGTCAAAGCAATCTAAGGGAAGTGAAAGAACCATAAGTGAGATTCAAAAGCCTGCTCCTGCAAAATTGAAGAGGAAAATGGCAAAAATTGATGATGAAGCGTCTCAAGGGTTAGTTGCTCCAATTATAGATGAAGTATTGGCTTCAGCCGCTGAGAAACTAGTTTAGAAAAAGAAAGCTAAAAAAGAAATCCCAAATGATCATCAAGATGAGTCAGATTTCCCTACAAAGAAGGATGAAGCAGAATCCTTACTACAATCTGTACAGAAGATAGGGTGAAAAGGAAAAAGGTCAGGTGGACCTCAGTTGAAACCCCTGTCACAACTTCCATAGAAAAGTGTGTAGAAAAACTTGAAGATACTGTTCCTGGAAATGAAGAAACTGTAGCAGCGAAAAATCTAACTCTTTAGGAGTTGACCAGAAAGAAAAAGAAGTAAGGAAAGTCAATAAAAAGGGTTAAGTTTGAAACATTGAAGAAAATCAAAGATACTGCAATAAGAGTTGAAAAAATGGCTAAGAATGTCTCTGAACCTGAGCCAATGATTGTAGGACAGCAGGCTGAGAAAGCTTCTGAGCCAGAATCCTTACAACTTATTGAATAAATGGTTGTGACAATAAAAGAACCAGAGCCGATAGCAAATGAAGAACAGACGGCTGTGAAGGATCCAAATCTTGAGCCAAAGAAAATGTAGAGAAAATTGTTAAGAATGGTGAAAAAGAAGACGGTCAAAAAGAAGAACAAGAAGAAGAAAGTTCTTGAGGAAACTAAGGCTATTTCTGAGGGGGAGCAAGAAGCTACATGTCTAGGAGGTGATCAAATCAATAGAGAGATGGAAGAAAAACAACCCAATTCATCTAAAGATTCACTAGTGTTAACGCATATTCAATCTATCGTTTAAGATGTTAATCAAGAGTTCAACCCTGCAATTATCAAATCAGAAGATCCAGCTTCTGAGGGGGAGGAATAAAGAGCTACATAAGTACCCCTCTCTGCACCATCATCATCGTCCAGGATGGTCAGATCTCGCATTGTGCTTCAAGCTGAAGAAGATCCAAATGCTCAATTCCCTGACACATTCGTGGGCATTGAGGATGGCCGAATGAGATTAATCTTTATAACGCCAGATGAACTCTTTAATAGTTTTCACAACATTAAGATGGACAAGACTACAACCATATTTGATGCTGATAGCAACCAATTACTCTACTTCCTTCCTCTCATGCCTCTGGTAAAAGCAGTATTTGTTGGAGATCAAAGCTTCATACGATATAACTTCTCTAGATTTCTAGACTTGAAATTAATTTCTCAAAATTTTCCAAGAGTTCTGAAGTTTTCCACTAAAGACCATTGACCATCTACAATGAAACTTTCTTCACATGACACTCATATAATAAGGTAACCACTATGCATTATTTAATGTTTAATGTTAATTCTCCCTCCCCATTCTTTTCAAATTATGGTGAAGACGTTGGACAATCCTCTTCCTCATCAGATGAGTCTCTTATTGTTAAGTCTCAAAACTCTATTGATGTCGTATAAATTCATAACTCTCCAATCGAAGAGTCCCAAAACACTTTGATTGATGTACAGAATACTAGTTATTCGATCATCATTCCTGATACACCTTCTCCAGAGCGTGTATCCTCTCCACAAGACACACCATCTCTTAACATTCCTCAAATCGTAGAGTCCCCTCATCATTCGATTGAATCTCATAATGTACAGCTAGATATAACCCCTACTACACAAGCAGATATACTTTCCTCTTCTTCAAATAATGAGTATTTTTACCTTACTCTTCCTATCTCAAATGTTTCTCAAAGCAATATGGTTGATTCAGAAGTGCTACTAAAGTAAACTCTTGAGCATGTATATATGATTCCTTTAAAGAATTAAGTAGCCGGCCTGATGACACTAGTCATTGTAGACATCAATCAAGACTTTGAACAAAGCTTTCTTGAGCTTCATCAAAAATTAAACTAGATAGTTGATTCTGCTGAAAGTAGTGTGCCCTCAATCCAATCACATTTGATGTGATAAGTATATACTTTGTAATCTTATTCGATTTATTAATAATAATATCAAGGTATTTCTTTATTTATGATTAATTAGCTGAATTAATTATATGAACAAACTCATAGTTTTGGAGTAATACTTTTAGAATCATAATGTTGATTATTCTAATGAGATATAAATTTAAGATAACTCAAAACTAAAAAGTTCTTAATCATAGGATTACTAAAATGGGGATTAGTGAATCCAGATAGATTAGTACATACTATGTTTGCTCTTATGAAGCGGATGATTAATCTCATAATCATTTGTGTAGAAACACTAAAGCAAGTATGTAGGTGCTTATTATAGAATAAGTTCACTGAACATGACTCGCTCAAGGAACACCTAATAGAGTTTTACTTGCCTATCAATATGAGTTTCTTTTGTAATAGTAGTACAAGTGATCCTTGGACTTGAGATTATCATAGTACATTGTGTATGATGAGTTATACTTTGACATATTCCTTAAGACCTTTAAGGTATATCGAAGGGTATGATCAGGTATAATAAGTTATAAATGAAGGTAGGTGAATGGTCAATAAAGAATCTACTTAAAATGAGATAATATCTTATGTGATTCAATAAATGACAACTCAGAAATCTTTAGCCAATGTGGAATGAAAATTAGAAAGAAGTTTCTACTTTACAATGGAGTTATACATTTGAGAATTGAAATGCATATGATCAAATACGATTTGACAGTAATTTCATGTCTTATATTTGATTGGGATATTATATAATAGAATGATTGAATTGTACAGTAACTATTCGCGGAATATATTCTTTTGTGATTAAATGTTGAAATCCATATTATCTGAAAAGTCGTTGACCACTAAGGGGGCTTATTCTTATTGTAAGAATATATATTATTTATCAATAAATTGAATGGTTTAATTTATTTATATATAAATAAGATTAAAATAGTTCTAATTAATTTATTCTACAACCAGTTTAATCTTTTATCTTTCCTCAATTAATAATTATCGCATAAGAAAAATTCTGGTTATTGGTTTGTAGAAAATTTTTAAAATCTGATTTTTCTTGCTTCTGTTGCGTTTATATAATTTGATTAAATGTATGTCATGTTTTTATAAACCAACAACTACATCAAAAGCCCCTACAGCAATGGGCAAAGAATTTGGGTTGAAAATGAAAGAGATGTTCCAAACCATTACTATCCATCAAAGGGATCAGTTTTTCTCTCAAAAGATTAAAAATAAAAAAGATGTTATTCTTGAATATCAGAAACACAATGACAGAACTATTCAAGTGCTTCACAACAAACTCATTGACAGAAGTATATTATTATTATTATTATTATTATTATTATTATTATTATTATTATTATTATTATTATTATTATTATTATTATTGTTGTTGTTGTTGTTGTTGTTGTTCTTATTGTATCAATGTATTTTTTTTAGTAATCTTTATATTAAATTTTAACTTATAAGTTATTATCAGCCGAACATATTTATAACTATTTTAACTTAATTTCTGACTTATCAGTCAAATTGGTCCGAACACTTTTACTTATAAGTCAACTTATATTTTAACTTTAACTCGACTTATATTTTAACTTTAACTCGACTTATATTTTAACTTTAAGTTGATAAAAAATAAGTCATTATCGAACAGGCTCAAAGAGAGAGTTTCTATATTTAATTTGGGAGAAATCTGAAATTTTAGAGGTTCGTGATAGGGTTGAGTTTGATCAAACTTTACTTGTGCTTTAGTTTAAATTGTGTGTAGATGACGTGGTGTAAAAAATTGGATTGTCAATGGTGGTGGTTATAGTTAATAATGGAAGTTTCCGATGGAAGTATTTATGAAGAAGATAATGGATTTTAATTATTATTTTTGAAAAGATTATTTATATAAAGTAAATAATTTTTTTTTATTTCTTTTATATTTTCAACATATTTTTTATTTTTATAATTTATTAAATAATTATATTTGTTATTAATTACATAAAAATTATTTTCTATTAATTACAAAAATAATTAAATTTTTATTTTATTTTTTCATATTTTTTTGCTAAATTTTCTATTTTCTATTTTCTATTTTTTATTTTTTCCTAAATATTCTTTTATTTCTACTTAAGAGTGGTCACATGTCAACTGAAAAAATTTCACGTCAACTTTCTCTCTTATATGTAGAATCAGACGTGTGACAAACAATTTAAAGTCAACATGATTTAACCAATTTTTTTAATATTTTGTAAGAAAATTAAAATTCAATGAGTTAAATATATAAAAAAATTAATTAATTAATCATTTATAAATTAACCTAAAATACAGTGATAAAAAAAATATTTAACCCAATAATTTTATCACACTCATCATATTTAAAAATAAATATAATCTGGACTTACATATATTCCTACCAAAAAATACTAAAAAAATAAACCATAGGTGCATAGCTAGACACGGATTTAAGCCATATCAACCCACAGGATGATAAAAAACCAAAAAGGACAACTTGATGACCGGCGGTAAATATCGTATGTTGAGAAGTAGTAGATTGGATCTCAAAGAGATATTATATAGGAGAGAGAATCTTCTTTTGAACCACTCCAACTGTCAACAGAGGGAGATAAATTAGCTTTAGACGGCCGTTAGACCTTTTTTTCTATTAGACTAGCTTGATAACGGTGCTTTTCCGTCTGTGGACGTAACACGTGACCCAATCCACGCATGCAATGTCCTTTATATCATCATGTCATGTATATACATTTATGCACACATACATATGTGCATTGGATGTTAGGATATTATGTAGTGAAGTATATTGGGCATGTTGTATTTTATACTCCTTCCCCACTTAAATTATAATTTTTTTTTGTTTTTAAAAATATAATAATCAATACATAAAATAAAGAATAAATATGTTATTTAACAAAATTCATTAATATATATATATATATATATATATATATATATATATATATATATATAATATAAAATAAAACGGCTCAAATTCCAAGACTTTAACATTCAATGGTCTCAAATTAATTTAGGCTTCAACATCTAACAGTCTAAAATAATTTGGTGCTTCAACATCCAACGGTCACTAATCTATCTCTCATTTTTTCCCTCCAATTCAATATCTTTTTTTTAAAAATCTATTCACTCACATAATAATAATAATTAATATAATAATAGTAATAATAACAATAATATTAATAATAATAATAATAATAATAATAATAATAATAATAATAATAATAATAATAATAATAATAATAATAATAATAATAGTAATAATAACAACAATAATAATTATAATAATAGTAATAATAATAACAATAATAATTATAATAATAGTAATAGTAATAATAATAATAATAATAAAAATAATAATAATAATAATAATAATAATAATAATAATAATAATAATAATAATAATAATAATAATAATAATAATAATAACAATAACAATAATAATAATAATAACAATAATAATAATAATAATAAAAATAATAATAATAATAATAATAATAATAATAATAATAATAATAATAATAATAATAATAGCAATAATAATAATAATAATAATAATAATAATAATAATAATAATAATAGTGATAGTAGTAGTAGTAGTAATAATAATAATAATAATAATAATAATTGTGACGACCCCAAATCCGGGTTCCATAACCTCGAGTTTGGTTCTCACTATCCAACACATTACTAACAATTAAATACATACATTGCATTTAAATATCGCGGAATAATACATATTGGTTCCCTTCAAAAGGTTACAATACCAGAGTCTATCAACCTTAACATCAAACAGTTCTTATCATAAGGAATTACAAAAGGTATTTCAATAGTAAATACACATTTAAGCTTCTAATTAGCATGCATAACTAACTTAAGCTTTGGCCTTTCCTTTTCCTTTATCCTTCTTTGAGCAATCAGGATTATCTGAAAAATGGTTCATGATATAGCAAGAATGAGCAACTAGTTTGCTCAGCAAGTTTAGAACAATCATATAGATTTAATATATCATGAATGAATGAGAAATATCATCAATGATTCAACAATAGATATAACAATTGTGAATGAAACAGGATTCAAATTTTAATAACAGAATATTTGAATCTTAAAATGCTGAGTGGTCACTAAGGACCCTGAACTAACTAGGGTATAATAGAGTTTCCTCTGACCCTTTGAGTTGTTTGGTTTTCAAGGGGATCAGCCTATTCAACCCGCTGTATATGCATTACATTTAGTCACTGGCGCCAATGTCGGTTTCCCGACACAAAATCCCCTAATTTAGGGTTGTTCAATTCTCAGACTTAATATAAGAAATCTGCACCCAACAATGGTTTGGATAAGCTTTTAAAAGTATTCAAGTTATTGAATTTAGAAACGCAATGTCTAGCTGAACTATTAGCTTTTGACATTTTTAGTACAGTTCATGAATCAAGAACTAATAAGCTTCAAGTGCACTAAGTGCGATTTTATAAACAGTATAGATGTGGAATAATTTTTAATAATTAAACCACTTCAAGGTTTGACAATAAATACAAGTATAGAAACTTGTTCAACAATAAATGAGTAGGGTTAGAGAACTTGCCTGTTTGCTCAGCTACAATAATTGTCTAGCTTTAACTAACTTGCTTTGAAAGACCTAACATTAATAAAGTCGGTCTAATAATTAGTACGACGTATTTGCATAATTATACGCTTAATAACGAACTTATTTACCACATAAGTACTAACACATAAATTACATTAGTCAAAACAATATTATTAACCTTATAGACACTTAATCATTTTAGGTTAATAATTTAATAAGTTAGAAAATATTTTTCTTAAGTGTTGGACACTTATTAAACCTTTAAACAACTTATTATAATTGTTTAATTAAATTCAATTTATTTTATTAACTCAATCTCTTTTTAATTACTATTTAATATTGATTAAATAGAAATTAATTAATTAACTCTAGTTATTATTTAAAATAAATAATAACTAATTGTACTTACTTATTATTTAATTATAATTAAATAATAAATAATTATTAACTTAATTTTAACCTTCTTTAATTTAATGTTAATCAACCAATAATTAACTAAGTAATTAACCTTACTTATTATTTAATTAAGGAAATTAAATAATAGTTTACTAATCTTAATCCTCTTTAATTATTATTTAATGTCAATTAAATAATAATTAATTATTTAATTAATTTTAATTATTATTTAAGGTTAAATAATAATCAAATCATTCTTATTTATTATTTTAATTAAATAATAAATTAATACTCTAATAACTTAATTTCCATTAATCGTTATTTAATGTTAATTAAATAATAATTAATTACTTAATTATCCTTATTTATTATTTAATAATTTTTAAATAATAAATAATTAATTTATAAATTTTATCTCTCTTTAAGTATTATTTAATAGGCATTAAATAATAATTGCTAATTTATCATCTTTATTTATTATTAACATTTAAAATAATAAATAAATAATAAATTTATTTAACTTAATCATGGTTTAGCTAACTAGATTAATATTTAAAATATTTAAATATTAAACTTAATGAAAAATATCCTCCCCAATATTATTTTTGTATTATAATTATTTTTGTTATAATTTTAAATTAGTTTTTAAATATTTAAATTATTTAAATTTAACCCGAATGACATTTCCGTAAATAATTCGAAAACTGAACCGAGGGCAGAAACGTAATTTTACCAAGAAAAACACGGAGGGGCAGAATCGTAATTCCGCCGAAACGTTTCTTACCGCGCATTGCGCGCGTTTTAGTTTGTTACGGGTCAAAACGACGCCGTTTTTGAAAGGCCGGAAATGGCTTTCGCGCGTACGCGCGGAGTGAATTTTCTACGAACGCCAAACGACGTCGTTTGGCTCCGCGTTTCTGGTGAACAGTAGCTGCGCGCATTGCGCGAAAAATCCAAATTTTTTTATTTTTAGCAGATTGTGAACAGTGCTCCGGCTACCCATTTTAAATAAAAATATACCAACAAGTAAGCTTTAAATCATCAATAAAAATCCAAAAAAATTACCAATCACCTTATATTAATTTATAACATGAAAAAATAATTTTTCATGATTTAATATCATTATTTTTTTATAAAAATTTTTACATCACATAAACTACCATAAATCATAACTTTTTGTATATAACTCCATTTTGAGTGATTCAAACTTTGTTTTTCTCATGATTTAATGTTCTATAATATTAGCACATCAAACCTAAGTTTTATAAAAATATTTTTGGACATAAATTCCAAAACTTGTTTACACACTATTAAATACCTATTTTAGCATATAAAATATACTAAAATACAAATCAAACATATTAAACTCAAGCATGGCATAAATATTACAACTACACATTAATAACTATATTAACATGTTTATACTAACATGATGATTTATTTAATTTAAAAACAAAATTTTATTTAAAATAACCATTACCTTGATTTAATGGCTATTCTTCTTTTTCTTCCAAAATAAGTTGTGAAGGAAGATGACATGAACCAAGACTCCTTCTCTTCTCTTAGTATTTTGCTCTCAAATTTTCTCACCCTCTCAAATGCTCTCTAGCTCCCTCTTTAGTTTGAAAAATAATGAAATGTACAAGTCTTACAAATGCAAGTATACTCCTACAAAATATTAGATACACATATTGTATCTATTAATCTAGACCATCATGCACCTATATTGGATACTTACACAAGAAAATTTGCCCATACTTAGTTGGTGAGAATTTTGTGGGAAAAGACTTTCCCAAAAATCAAAACAAGCAACCTTTAATTAAATAAATAAATAATAAACTAAAATAACAAAACAATCCATTCTTTTCTCTCTCCTCTCCATGTATGCTCGGCTGACCTCTTCCTTCTTGTCCCAAAAAATCAAGTCACTTTGCTTATTTTAATTAATTAATAAGTTATTTAATTGTTTTTCCAAGTGGGCCAATCATTGGGCTTTAATTTAAAATACCAATTGGGCTTCTATTAAATTGTTTGGGCTACTAAATTATCAAATTTTATTATTCTCCACTTGGGCTACTAATTGACCCATGTTGGGCTAATTTAATAATTTATACATTAATTATTCAATCCATGATTAAATAAATAATTAAATTGAATAAATAATTAAATATTCTAACCCATTAGTATTAAATTACTAAATGGACTAATAAATATTATTATTAATATTTCACATTATTTACATTAATTAATAATCATATTAATTAATTTATTATATTTAATTCACTCATTATATTCAATTTAATTGAATATTTAATTAATAGGAAACTTATCAATTATTTTGATATTAAAACTTTAGGGTTTGTTCACTAATTTAATAACATATTAGTGACCCCCTTTAATTAATTTTAGTAATTAATTACATAATTATTTAATCACATAATTAATTAATCACATAAAAAGATTTAAATAATCTCATAAAACTAACTCGTTGGAAATTAAATTAATAATTTAATTAATAAAGATGTGGAAATTCTAGGACATTACATTCTCCCCTCCTTATAAAAATTCCGTCCTCGGAATTGTAAAATAAGGTTACTCAAATAAAAACGGGTAATTTGTCCTCATTTCCTCCTCTAATTCCCACGTAGCTTCTTCAATGGCGTGATTCCTCCAAAGTACTTTGACAGAATGAATTATCTTATTTCTCAGTTTCTGTTCCTTCCTATCGAGTATCTGAACAGGAACTTCTTCATAAGATAAGTCCTTTCCGACTTGAATTGGTTCATAGGAGATAACGTGCTTGTAGTCTGGTTTGTATGGCCGCAATACCGACACGTGAAACACATTGTGAATATGTTCCAATTCAGGAGGTAAAGCTACCTCGTATGCTACTTCACCCACTCTTCTCAATATTTCGAACGGTCCTATGAACCTTGGACTCAATTTCCCCTTCTTTCCAAACCTGATCTTCCCTTTCCAGGGAGATACCTTAATGAACACAAAACTCCCCACCTCGAAGTCTCGTTTCTGTCGATGTAAATCGGCGTATTTCTTTTGACGGTCTTGAGCTGCTACTAGCCGAGCTCTTATTACCTTGATAATTTCTACCGTCTGTTGAACCAATTCTGGCCCCAACAGTCGGCGTTCTCCTACCTCATCCCAACATAGAGGTGTTCTGCATTTTCTGCCATATAAAGCTTCGTAAGGCGGCATACCTATGCTCGCATGATAACTGTTATTATATGCAAACTCAACTAGTGGTAGATGGATTTCCCAACTGCCCTTGAAATCCATCACGCAGACCCTGAGCATATCTTCCAATGTCTGAATTGTTCTCTCACTTTGCCCATCAGTCTGCGGATGATACGCTGTACTCATTCTCAACTGTGTCCCCAATCTCTCCTGAAGACTTCTCCAAAATTTTGACGTGAAGCGCGGATCTCTGTCTGACACAATCGATACCGGCACCCCATGTCTTGAAACTATCTCTTTGATGTACAGTTTGGACAACTGATCCAAACTGAACCTAATCTCGATCGGCAAAAAGTGCGCTGACTTTGTTAGCCGATCCACAATCACCCAAATTGCGTCATATCCCTTCTGTGTTGCTGGAAGTCCTACCACAAAATCCATTGTGATATGCTCCCATTTCCACTCAGGAATTTCTAACGGCTGTAACAATCCACTTGGTCTCTGATGTTCGGCCTTTACCCTTTGACAAGTTAGGCATCGGCTGACACATTCTGCAACCTCCCTCTTTAAATTCGGCCACCAAAAATGCTGACGTAGATCTTGATACATCTTCGTACTCCCCGGATGTATCGAGTATCTCGTACTGTGGGCCTCTTGCAAAATTTCCTCTCGTAATTCAGGCACTAGCGGGACCCAAACACGATTTTCAAATCTCAGCAATCCCATGCTATCAATTTTAAACTTGACCTCTTCTCCATCGGTCATCCTCTTCCGAATTCTGTCACATTCCTCATCTTTGTCTTGAGCCTCTTTCACCCTATCTAACAAGGTTGGGCTCACCTCGACTTCTATTGACTCGTTTGGACTTCTCACTTCCAACTCCATTCGAGCCATCTCTTGAACCAATTGTTCTTGATCTGTCAATATGAACAATTTCTCCCTGCTCTTTCTATTCAGAGCATCCGCTACTACGTTGGCCTTGCCGGGATGATATAGAATTTCACAATCATAATCTTTGATCAATTCCAACCATCTCCGTTGCCTCATATTCAACTCCTTCTGTGTGAAGATATACTTTAGACTCTTATGGTCTGTGAATATCTCACATTTCTCTCCATACAAATAATGCCTCCAAATTTTAAGGGCAAATACTACCGCTGCCAATTCCAAGTCGTGGGTAGGATATCCCTTCTCATAATCTTTTAATTGTCTGGACGCATACGCAACGACTTTGCCATTTTGCATAAGCACACAGCCAAGCCCCTTGTGCGATGCATCACTGTAGACCGTAAAACCTCCTGTATCGTCTGGTAAGGTCAATACAGGTGCTTCACTAAGTCTTTTCTTTAACTCCTGAAAACTTTCCTCACACTTCTCCGTCCACATGTATTTCACCGTCTTTCTTGTTAAGTTGGTCAACGGTGTTGCTATCTTTGAGAAGTCTTGAATGAACCTCCGATAGTAACCCGCTAACCCTAAGAAACTTCTTACTTCTGTCGGCGTCCTTGGTTGTTCCCAATTCATTACCGATTCAACCTTCGCCGGATCAACCGAAACTCCCTCCTTGTCAATAACATGACCTAAGTTCAGCATGCTCTTCTTCCGTTTTGGAATACACCAAAATATCGTCAATGAACACGACTACAAATTTATCCAAGTATTGCTTGAATATTATGTTCATCATGTCCATAAATGCGGCTGGCGCATTCGTTAGTCCAAACGACATCACCAGAAACTCATAATGCCCATATCGAGTTCTGAATGCCGTCTTGGGTATATCCTCCTTCCTGACTTTCAACTGATGATAACCAGTCCTTAAGTCAATCTTTGAAAAGTACTTCGCCCCTTTCAATTGATCGAAAAGATCGTCAATTCGTGGTAACGGGTACTTGTTCTTAATTGTCACTTTATTCAGCTCTCTATAATCCATACACAATCTCATCGATCCATCCTTCTTCTTTACAAACAGCACCGGTGCTCCCCATGGAGAAACACTTGGCTGAATGTACTTATTATCTAACAACTCCTGCAATTGCACCATCAATTCCTTCAGTTCTACCGGAGCCATCCTATATGGTGCTTTCGATATCGGTGTTGTCCCCGGTACTAAATCAATCACAAATTCTATCTCCCTGTCTGGCGGTAAACCCGGCAGTACATCTGGAAAAACATCCGTAAACTCCCTAACTACTGGTATTTGCTCCATCTCGGGACTCACCACTTGTGTGTCAACCACATGAGCCAAATACCCTACACAACCTTTCTTCAATAATTTCTTGGCTTGCATCATCGTCAGACAAAAAGACTGTCTTGACGACTTGCTGCCATAAAATACAACCTTAGACTTATTTGGTGTCCTAAGGTGTATGCACTTCTTCTGACAATCAATTATCGCCCCGTGGTTAAACAACCAATCCATCCCAAGTATTACATCAAATTCCCCCAGACGTATTGGAATTAGATTCACATTTAATTTCTGACCCCTGATTTCGGCACAACAATTTCTATGTATGTACTCTACCGGAATCACCTCTTTATTAGCAACTTCTATGTTCATTGAGTTTTCTAGTTTGTCCCTAGGCAACTCTAATCGTCTAGCGAAATCATCAGACACAAATGAACAGGTAGCACCCGAATCAAACAATACATATGCATTTATATTATTGATTGGAATAATACCTGACACCACGTCTTTTGACCCCACGGCATCCTGTACCGTCATATTGAAAGTCCGGGCTGTCGGCTTGTTCTGTGGTACCGGTCCCCCGATAGCCAGTTTGTTGTTATTGCCCTTGTAGCCGCTACTCCCGTCATTCTTCTTCTTAGGGCAATCCTTTATCAGGTGGTCAGATGCTCCGCAAGAAAAACATCTCACTTTCTTTGGGAGGGGACAATTTGGAGAAATATGTCCCACCTGACCACAATTGTAGCACGTGTTCTTGCCTTTCCTGCACTCCCCGAAATGATTCTTTCCACAAATATTGCATGCTGGCTTTTTCTGAACACTTCCTTGTTGATTCCCCGAGCTCTTGTCATTACTGTTGTCCCATTTGCGCTTATTGCTGTTATTGTTATTATTGCCTCCACTGTTGCTGTTCTTGCTTCCCCTTTCATTTTTCTTCTTGTTTCTCTCTTGGTTGTACTTGGTTAATGCGTCGCTTCCTCCTTCAGCAATGATTGACTTCTCTAGCAAAGTTGCGAACGAGTCAATCTGCAGTACTGCTACCTTGTTGAATATCCAAGGTCTCAATCCATTCTCGAACCTCCTGGCCTTGCGTTCCTCCGTGTCTACCTGATGTGGAGCGAACCTGGCCAACTCATTAAATTTTGCCGCGTACTCCGGTACCGACATGTTCTCCTGTTTCAGTTCTAGAAACCTTACCTCCATCCTACTCTTCATACTTTTCGGGAAATAATTCTCGTCGAATATTTCCTTAAATTTCGTCCAGGGCACCACACCATCCCCAGCCCTATTCTGATTGGCTTCCCACCAGAAATTGGCTTCACCCTTCATCATGTAGGTAGCAAAAACTGTCTTTTACTCCTCAGCTACTCTTGCGATAACGAACGCCTTCTCTATCTCCTTTATCCAAGACTGGGCCTCTATCGGATCCGACGTTCCCCTAAACTCTGGCGGTCCCACCGCCTTAAAATCTTTGAAATTTGTCAACTGAGTTGGTGGTGGTGGTGGTGGATTTGCTACAACAGGGTGTCTGTGTTGCATTGCCTCAGCTAACATGTCGACGAAGTTTTGCATAGGGTCTACGTTGTGTCCCCCCTGGTCATTGTTAACTGACTCTTCTACCCCCTGGTTCCTTGGTGGTTGTCTACGTGGCGGCATTTTCTATTATAAACAAAAATTTACATTATTATACTGGTTTCATCTTTTTCATTTCATTATTTTGTATCTTAGACAATGTTTAGCTAAAATACAAGTAATTATTTCAACACGCATATAAACATAAATTCAACTGCATTTATACTCATATGCTAAAACAGGAGTGCGTAGCACTTTACATCAAAAGCATACTGCTATAAATGCTTCTATCCCAGAGAAGCTACAAAAGATGGGATCTGACATATCCTACAACTTCCTAGAGTTGGGATTTAGTGACATATTAACCCTCTAATAAAACAAAAGTTGGGTTCTACTGCATCTATTTACATACGAAATTAGAAAACAACTACTACTACTACTGACTGCGCATCCCCCTACGGATCGCGTCGTCATACTCCTCATCCCCGATGGCCATCACCACACTCCTGCTGATGGTGTGCATAGACTGGCCCTCCTCAGCTGGGTAGTAGTGCACCCTGCTCTGAAGCCTACCATATGAAGATCGGTAGACGTAGCTAAGTCTATCCGTCCTCACCCGCTTCTCGCGGACCTCCTCCTCTAGCTCCATCATCTGACCATGAGCGGCATCCCGCTGTGTCTCCATCTCAATACGGTCCTGTATCGCCTCCTACCAGTGTGCACGGATGGCGGCCTTCTCTGCCTGAACCTGCTGAACCTTCAGCTCAGCCTCGGCTAACCTAGTCTCAGCTACTGCTAACTTAGCCTGCAGCTCCACATCCTGATCTACCAGCTGATGTGTCAGCACTGCAAAGTGCTCCACCGAATCCTCGTACTCTTGTATCTGATCCTCCAGTCCTACGATCCTCTCCTTCAGCTCTGTGTTGTCGCCAGAGAACTGATGAGCCGCATCCCTATACTGATCCTCCATGTGCTGGTGGGTCAAGTTCTGCTCCTCTAGATGCTGGACCCTTGCCTCCAGCTCCTCGTTCCTAGTGGTCAGTCCCTCTATGATGTCAGCGGCAGTAGTGCCCATGCCATCAGCTGACTCCTCCTCCTCAGACTCCTCTGACTCTGCCTCATCCTCACTGTAAGGCCTCATGACTCCGCCCCAGACGGGCTCCACACGATCCCCCTCCTCAGGATCTGACTCTGGCTCCTCTACGGGTGCAGCCACCAGCGGCTGTGCAGTATCCATATGGATATCAATATAGTCCTCCTCAGCAGTGCGACTCGACTGTCCGATCTCTGCCATCCTATATCATAAAACAATAACACACGTTAGTACAGCAATAAAATATATTCATTGATGAAATGAAATGATATTTTATCATGTACATCTCGGCTCGATGGATTTTCTCAATCCATCTCCAAAAATACACAACATGATGAATCTCCCCGATTCATCTCCTAACGCACTCGATATGAGTTTAATACTAAGGTTATAACTTAGGTTTCGCAAATCCTAACGTTTCTAACCTACGGCTCTGATACCAACCTGTGACGACCCCAAATCCGGGTTCCATAACCTCGAGTTTGGTTCTCACTATTCAACACATTACTAACAATTAAATACATACATTGCATTTAAATATCGCGGAATAATACATATTGGTTCCCTTCAAAAGGTTACAATACCAGGGTCTATCAACCTTAACATCAAACAGTTCCTATCATAAAGAATTACAAAAGGTATTTCAATAGTAAATACACATTTAAGCTTCTAATTAGCATGCATAACTAACTTAAGCTCTGGCCTTTCCTTTTCCTTTATCCTTCTTTGAGCAATCAGGATTATCTGAAAAATGGTTCATGATATAGCAAGAATGAGCAACTAGTTTGCTCAGCAAGTTTAGAACAATCATATAGATTTAATATATCATGAATGAATGAGAAATATCATCAATGATTCAACAATAGATATAACAATTGTGAATGAAACAGGATTCAAATTTTAATAACAGAATATTTGAATCTTAAAATGCTGAGTGGTCACTAAGGACCCTGAACTAACTAGGGTATAATAGAGTTTCCTCTGACCCTTTGAGTTGTTTGGTTTTCAAGGGGATCAGCCTATTCAACCCGCTGTATATGCATTACATTTAGTCACTGGCGCCAATGTCGGTTTCCCGACACAAAATCCCCTAATTTAGGGTTGTTCAATTCTCAGACTTAATATAAGAAATCCGTACCCAACAATGGTTTGGATAAGCTTTTAAAAGTATTCAAGTTATTGAATTTAGAAACGCAATGTCTAGCTGAACTATTAGCTTTTGACATTTTTAGTACAGTTCATGAATCAAGAACTAATAAGCTTCAAGTGCACTAAGTGCGATTTTATAAACAGTATGGATGTGGAATAATTTTTAATAATTAAACCACTTCAAGGTTTGACAATAAATACAAGTATAGAAACTTGTTCAACAATAAATGAGTAGGGTTAGAGAACTTGCCTGTTTGCTCAGCTACAATAATTGTCTAGCTTTTACTAACTTGCTTTGAAAGACCTAACATTAATAAAGTCGGTCTAATAATTAGTACGACGTATTTGCATAATTATACGCTTAATAACGAACTTATTTACCACATAAGTACTAACACATAAATTACATTAGTCAAAACAATATTATTAACCTTATAGACACTTAATCATTTTAGGTTAATAATTTAATAAGTTAGAAAATATTTTTCTTAAGTGTTGGACACTTATTAAACCTTTAAACAACTTATTATAATTGTTTAATTAAATTCAATTTATTTTATTAACTCAATCTCTTTTTAATTACTATTTAATATTGATTAAATAGAAATTAATTAATTAACTCTAGTTATTATTTAAAATAAATAATAACTAATTGTACTTACTTATTATTTAATTATAATTAAATAATAAATAATTATTAACTTAATTTTAACCTTCTTTAATTTAATGTTAATCAACCAATAATTAACTAAGTAATTAACCTTACTTATTATTTAATTAAGAAAATTAAATAATAGTTTACTAATCTTAATCCTCTTTAATTATTATTTAATGTCAATTAAATAATAATTAATTATTTAATTAATTTTAATTATTATTTAAGGTTAAATAATAATCAAATCATTCTTATTTATTATTTTAATTAAATAATAAATTATTACTCTAATAACTTAATTTCCATTAATCGTTATTTAATGTTAATTAAATAATAATTAATTACTTAATTATCCTTATTTATTATTTAATAATTTTTAAATAATAAATAATTAATTTATAAATTTTATCTCTCTTTAAGTATTATTTAATAGGCATTAAATAATAATTGCTAATTTATCATCTTTATTTATTATTAACATTTAAAATAATAAATAAATAATAAATTTATTTAACTTAACCATGGTTTAGCTAACTAGATTAATATTTAAAATATTTAAATATTAAACTTAATGAAAAATATCCTCCCCAATATTATTTTTGTATTATAATTATTTTCGTTATAATTTTAAATTAGTTTTTAAATATTTAAATTATTTAAATTTAACCCGAATGGCATTTCCGTAAATAATTCGAAAACTGAACCGAGGGCAGAAACGTAATTTTACCAAGAAAAACACGGAGGGGCAGAATCGTAATTCCGCCGAAACGTTTCTTACCGCGCATTGCGCGCGTTTTAGTTTGTTACGGGTCAAAACGACGCCATTTTTGAAAGGCCGGAAATGGCTTCCGTGCGTACGCGCGGAGTGAATTTTCTACGAACGCCAAACGACGTCGTTTGGCTCCGCGTTTCTGGTGAACAGTAGCTGCGCGCATTGCGCGGAAAATTCAAATTTTTTTATTTTTAGCAGATTGTGAACAGTGCTCCGGCTACCCATTTTAAATAAAAATATACCAACAAGTAAGCTTTAAATCATCAATAAAAATCCAAAAAAATTACCAATCACCTTATATTAATTTATAACATGAAAAAATAATTTTTCATGATTTAATATCATTATTTTTTTATAAAATTTTTTACATCACATAAACTACCATAAATCATAACTTTTTGTATATAACTTCATTTTGAGTGATTCAAACTTTGTTTTTCTCATGATTTAATGTTCTATAATATTAGCACATCAAACCTAAGTTTTATAAAAATATTTTTGGACATAAATTCCAAAACTTGTTTACACACTATTAAATACCTATTTTAGCATATAAAATATACTAAAATACAAACCAAACATATTAAACTCAAGCATGACATAAATATTACAACTACACATTAATAACTATATTAACATGTTTATACTAACATGATGATTTATTTAATTTAAAAATAAAATTTCATTTAAAATAACCATTACCTTGATTTAATGGCTATTCTTCTTTTTCTTCCAAAATAAGTTGTGAAGGAAGATGACATGAACCAAGACTCCTTCTCTTCTCTTAGTATTTTGCTCTCAAATTTTCTCACCCTCTCAAATGCTCTCTAGCTCCCTCTTTAGTTTGAAAAATAATGAAATGTACAAGTCTTACAAATGCAAGTATACTCCTACAAAATATTAGATACACATATTGTATCTATTAATCTAGACCATCATGCACCTATATTGGATACTTACACAAGAAAATTTGCCCATACTTAGTTGGTGAGAATTTTGTGGGAAAAGACTTTCCCAAAAATCAAAACAAGCAACCTTTAATTAAATAAATAAATAATAAACTAAAATAACAAAACAATCCATTCTTTTCTCTCTCCTCTCCATGTATGCTCGGCTGACCTCTTCCTTCTTGTCCCAAAAAATCAAGTCACTTTGCTTATTTTAATTAATTAATAAGTTATTTAATTGTTTTTTCAAGTGGGCCAATCATTGGGCTTTAATTTAAAATACCAATTGGGCTTCTATTAAATTGTTTGGGCTACTAAATTATCAAATTTTATTATTCTCCACTTGGGCTACTAATTGACCCATGTTGGGCTAATTTAATAATTTATACATTAATTATTCAATCCATGATTAAATAAATAATTAAATTGAATAAATAATTAAATATTCTAACCCATTAGTATTAAATTACTAAATGGACTAATAAATATTATTATTAATATTTCACATTATTTACATTAATTAATAATCATATTAATTAATTTATTATATTTAATTCACTCATTATATTCAATTTAATTGAATATTTAATTAATAGGAAACTTATCAATTATTTTGATATTAAAACTTTAGGGTTTGTTCACTAATTTAATAACATATTAGTGTTCACTAATTTAATAACATATTAGTGACCCCCTTTAATTAATTTTAGTAATTAATTACATAATTATTTAATCACATAATTAATTAATCACATAAAAAGATTTAAATAATCTCATAAAACTAACTCGTTGGAAATTAAATTAATAATTTAATTAATAAAGATGTGAAAATTCTAGGACATTACAATAATAATAATAATAATTATAATTATAATTATTATTATTATTATTAATTATAATTATAATAATTATTATTGTTGTATTATTGTGCCATTATTATTATTACTATTATTATTATTATTATTATTACACATTTGAAAGGTAATACGTATTGCACAACTAAAATGATATATGTTGTGCTTGAATTTAAAATATTACGTTTATGAGTTTAAAAAATTATACTTTAGATTAAAGTCTTTAGATGGTAATATTTTAGAATAATTTGAATATTTAGATGTACAAAACATCTATTAAACTAAGTAGATGAATAAGCACATTATATATGTATTGCTTTGTTTCAATTTGGGATGTTATATTTATTATATTGGTAATTTGTACAAGACACTGATTTTTTATAAAATTTATATTTTTTAAATTTATGTATTATATAAAAATACTTATATACGCATCGATAAATTTTAAAATAATAGATAACATTTAATAAGACTATTAATTTTTACAAATGATTTTCAAATTATATCATATATATATGCATGTATATATATTTAATCATTGTATATATTTCACGGGATATAAAGAGTTTACACGTTATTTTAAAAAATAGAGAATTTTGAATGATTGATTTAATATTAACTCGTAATCAATTAAAACGACTTGGTAAAATTATAAAATTATTGTGATAAGATTTTTTAATAACTTATTATATATAACAAAAAACGACATTTTTATTTTTAATGTGAACCATTTCCTTTACACGTACTACTAATTTATTATGATTCATTATACTAAACATGTCTTTCTGCTCTGAAAATATTTTGAATAATCTCGGCTATTGGCGCAGTGGTTTAAACTTAGCACTGGGACGAGCCGTAAACCCGAATGTCCTGGGTTCGAGTCTCACTTGCAACAATAGTTATGCCTTAACAGGTAACGAGACCACTGGTTGCACGTTTCAGGACGAAACCATGTCTTACACAAAGCTTGGGACCGGGAGGGAGAGAGAGACTTAATCTGACTACAATTGGGATACTTTATATTGTCAAAAAAAAAAACATTTTGAATTAGAAGCGCCTTTGAAAATTTAAATTTTGTAACTTAAACTCAATAAAAGGCACTTATACAATATACACATTCTCTTTAATTCATTAAAATTAGAAATAGAATTTTAGTTTTAAATAGTATAATGAAATGAAATTATTAATATATAATTATTTAAACTCTAAATAGGTTGAATATTATTATGCTACACTACTATCATATTTCTAGTTAATATTAGATATACATTCTTTCCTCCTAAATCCTCCTTATGTTATAAAACAAAGAATATCTTTTCGAATTCAAACTGAAATATTTATAAATTTAAAATTAACATATATATATATATATATATATATATATATATATATATATATATATATATATATATATATATCATTATCAAAATTATAAATTACTTAGTATTAGGAAGTATAAATTTATTGTAATAAAAAGTTATTGAATAACATGAAATTTGAGTTTTCCCAGCAGTTGACGTTCTAGGATAAGCTATAGATCTGAATATCTTAGAATTGAATCTCACTTGCAACAATTTAGTCCAACTGCAGTTGAAAAACTCCACATTATCAAAAAAATAAAAATAAAATTGAGTTTGAAAATATTTTATACTAACATTGAAATGTCCAACTTGATTTTATATTTTAAATTTGAGGGAATGTAACATTAAGTTTTCTTTTTAAATTCATTATTTTAAAATTTAAAATTAATTTGAAACATTCAATTTTTGAAAAATAATAATTCTTGTAATTAGTTGTAGTGTTTAAATAGTTTGCACTTTCTATATTATATTATCTATTAAATAACTTATAATAATTTTGAATTTTGAAAAATATTAAAATCGACTTTAAAAAAAATTAATTAATTCGATATTTTGAAACATGAAAAGTATTTTTATAAAAGCATAAGTTTATAAATGCCTGAAAGTAAAGAGTAATCAAAGAAAGTGGATAGTAATAGAAAAATAATACTAGACCAAATATGATAATCTAATGGTAAAATATTTTATTTTTATTATACAAAGTTAATAATTTGAGTTCAGTAAAGATTATAAGTTCAAGTCTATCTCTCAATAAAATTTAAAATTAAGTCAATTAACAAGAAGCTATAAGAAAGATGTAAATTTTTTCTATGATTACGTTTGTGTGCAAAAATAATAGCGGTATATAACTATTTATATTAGTTTATTATCATTTCAAATTATTTTATTACATGATTAACTTGCTATTTAATTTTGAATTATTTTTTTAACAACTTTAAGTCATTTGATACATTAAAAGAGGATCATGTAATATCATTTTTTTTATTTGAAAATTATAATTAATGATCAAATGACTTTAAAAATTAATAAACATAATTTATAAAATTAAATAATAAATTAATTATGTGATAAATAGTTTAAAATGTTTCATATTATTTATATGTTATTATTTTAGTATTTAAAATAAAATAATTTATTTTAAATATTAAAATAATAATATATAAATAGTATAAGATATTACGTGGAGAGTTTTTCGAGAGAGAGAGAGAGAGAGAGAAATGATACGGGAGAACATGATTGTTGTGGATGGCGTGAAAAGATGTTTCTATGCGAATTAGGATTTTTATGTAGTCCACCTCTGCCTGTCGTCACTCTTATCAGAAACATCAAGTTACTGTTTTGACCTTCTACCTCTTCTGTTTTTAGTAAACCTACTAGATTTGTTGTCTTGTACTATTATATTGTCCTTAATTTAAAAGAGAAAATTCCTTTTTTAAACTCTTTAATGTTATTTTTTAAGTTATTATGCTTCGAGTGGCCAAGTATTTTTGGTATAATTTTTCATGCTTCGCATGCACTCTTCCGAGTCAAAGGATTGAATCTATTTTGTCATCTTACAATTAGTTTGAGATTTTCTAAGTTTTAAATTAATATAAATTTATTTTATGTTAGACAAGAGACTTATAAAAAAAGAAATAATATATTTTATTATTTTATATATTGACTATTTTGTTAACTATTAATGATAATTTTTTTAATCATTTAATATGGTGGGTCAACTAATAATGCTTTCTAATATCGTGTATTAATATACTATTAATATACGTTGAAATTGTAATTCGACAAAAATTTTTAACAATACATTGCATGACTTCTATGAAATTATAAATTATATAATATGAATTATAATTTTATTAATCTTAATAATTAAATAAATCACATTAATTTTTATTTAAAAATATTCCATGTTAATTTTAAAAATTTAAGCTTTATTTTACATGTTGTTGAATGGAATGAGTATTTATTATTAACGGGTATTAAGAAGTTCACTCTCACTTTAATTAATCTCTTCAGAATTTTCTTTTCGAAAAGTGTTCTTAATTCTTGGCATAATTATAAATTATGTTAAAAATATATTTTGTGCTTTTATCAAAAAATGCTTCAGTCAAAAGCACAAATTTTATTCGATCAATCGTACTTTTGAGTCTAAATATATACTCATTAAAAGTATCTTTGGAGAGTACTAAATAATAAACTATATTCACTTTTAATTTAAAAGTGTTTTTGTTCACCCAAAAGTACTTTATTTTAAATTAAAATTAAAAGTATTTTAATATTTGGTAATTCTCTGAAAGCACTTTTAAGAAGCAGATATTTGATAATTAATTTTTTTTTTTTACTTCTGGCTAAATCACTTTTACAAAATTGTTCTCAAATTCTTAAAAAGAAATAAATTCTCATACTATTCATAAAAATAGTTAAGTAAATATTATTTTAATTATTTATAAAAATATTTTTTTATTAAAATTTATATGTAAAAATATTTTATCTTACGCGAAACATTTAAATAACATTCCAGATCACATACAATATATTGGGGGGATGGGCATTATTCATCATTGCAAATGATCTAGATAAGAAGCTAGTTGTACTCTAGAGACTATAGACTAGAGACTAGAGACTACGACACAACCATGCTATTATCTATATCTATAGGAGCAACCGCTGTGTTACTTTGGGCAGACAAAATTTTATCCCAAAACTGATCCTTAAGTTCAAAACTTTTCATGTTTTATTCTCAAAATTAAATAATACTTATATTATATCCTCTAAAATAAATTTTAAAAGTAATTGCACATTAATTGAATTACACACGTTGCATGTGTCCCGACCCGTAGCGTCATATGAGTGGCTGTTCTTTATATGGGTAAATAATGTTAGAATTTGAGCATTAAATGAAGTTCAAATTCATGGGGGGGGGGGGTAATGAATGAGAAATTTACTTTCAAAAATAACCACATGAATATGATAATAAACATTTTTTCCACATTGATTAAAAATTAAAAATTAAATGAGCATATATACAATTAGCTTGTATTTGGGTTTGGACCCCAACGGACATCCCACTCTTATGAAGAGGAGAAGACCTGCTAAGGTTTGATATAGGTCTGAGCTATTATATATATCTTTTTTAGGCATTACTAATTAGTTCAAAACCCAATTGCTCCAACTGCTGAAACATAACATAATTATTACAGTAACGTAATTATTATCGTTGGGAATAAAATTTTCGCGAATTATTATCGTTGGAAAAAATTTGCTGCTAATGTTACTAATTATTACCATTGGAGAAAATTTGGCAACTGACGCTCAACTGTTGCTAAAGTTACTAATTATTACTATTGGAGGTTACTAATTATTACCGTTGGAGAAAATTTGGCGCCAACTGACGCCCAACTGCTACAACATACTGTTGGCCAAGGGTTATGAATAGGATACGAAGTCAGTCATTTAGGAATCATTTTTTTTTCAACTTTCATTCATATTCAGACAATCATATACATAGTCAATTTTTGAGGGAATACAGAGCATTGTTTGGTTCGTTGTATGTACTATTTGTAGTGCTGCTATAGTACATGTGCTCATTGTATCCTGTGAGACAAACTTTGCTAACTCTAAGCACATAAGGAGGACATAATTGTTTTAAGGACATAGTACCAAGTACTAGTCTTGATCTGCTACAATTAATTTTTCTACAATTATTCATCTATCGAGTAAGCTTATTTTTTTTATTTATTATTATTTCAAAGGACTATAACAAAATTTGATTTGTATAATATTGAATTACATATATTTTTACAAATAATCTTAAGACAATTATTTTTTTCTCTTTAAAAATTGTTGTATTTCAATTTATATAAAATCAAATATTGATAATTCAATACTACTGTAGTAAAATGGCTATAGAATCTGTAACTGTGGTGGGTTCGAGTCTTGCACCAGTGATGGCTAGTGTGCCTGTTAACTATGGAGAAAAACCAAAAAGGTTCAATGGAATATAATTCAAAAAATGACAACAAAAGATGTTGTTTTAACTCACTACACTAAATTTGGCGAGATTTCTTCATGATGATCCTCATGTGCTTAGTGAGAATGAAACATATAGGCAAGTATTGCTGCAGTAGATGCATGGAAACATCCAATTTTTTTGCACCAAAACTACATCCTCAATGGATTGGACAACACATTATGCAATGTGTATTGTTCTTTTAAGACAACAAAGGAACTATGGGATTCCTTGGATAAGAAGTATAAAACAAAAGATGCTGGCATGAAGAAGTTCGTAGTTGGCAGGTTTTTGGATTATAAGATGGTGAATTTAAAATTTGTCATCAATCAAGTTCAAGAACTACAAGTAATCCTGCATGAAAAACATGCAGAAGGTATGTCCTTGAGCGAATCTTTCCAAGTCGTATCTATCATCGAAAAGTTACTACTAATGAGGAAAGATTTCAAGAATTATCTCTAGCATAAGCGTAAAGAGATGAAACTTGAAGATTTGATCATGAGATTAAAAATAGAAGAGGAGAACAGTGTTTCCAAAAAGAAAGTGGAAAAAAGCTTTATGGAATCTAAAGCCAATATAGTGGAACAAGGTCAAAAGTCCAAAAAGAGAAAGTATTCCGAAAATGGGCATAAACAAGGAAATGACAAGAAGTTCTGAGGCAAGTGCTACATTTGTGATAAGCAAGGACATAGGGTAAAACATTGATGTAAACGCAAAGACCAAAATAAGAAATTCGCTCAAGCTAATGTAACAAAAGATGATAAACTTGTTGAAGATGTTTTTGAAATGAATCTTTTAGCGGTAGTTTACGAAGTAAACTTGGTTGAAAATCCCAAAGAATGGGGGATATATACTGGAGCAACCCGCCACGTGTGTTTTGATAGAAAGATGTTCTCTACATATCAAGACATTGAAAATAAAGAACAATTATACATGGGGAATCCTTCTGCATCCAAGATTGCTAGGCAATGGAAGGTGGTTCTAAAGATGACATTTGACAATGAACTCACCCTCAACGATGTGCTACATGTGCTCAATATAAGAAAAAAATTTAGTGTTTAGATCTCTTCTTAGTAAAAAGGGATTCAAATTGGTCTTCGTATCGGACAAATTTGTCCTAACTAAAAATGGGATGTATGTGGGGAAGGGATACATGAGTGATGGGTTATTTAAAATGAATGTAATGACTATTGTACCTTCCAAAATTAATAAAGATTCATCTTCTGTTTTTATCATTGAGTCATCTAATTTATGGCATGGTAGATTATGACATGTTAATTATGATACTATATGTAGATTAATTAACATGAAATGTTTACCAAAAATGTAAGATTGTCCCTAAGCATAAATGTGAAGTTTGTGTTGAAGCAAAGTTTCAAAAATCTTCTTTTAAATCAATTGAAAGAAGTATGGAAATTCTTGAATTAGTATATATAGATATTTGTGATTTAAAATATGTATAAACAAGAGGGGGTAAGAAATATTTTCTTACTTTTATAAATGATTGTACAAGATATTGTTATGTTTACTTATTGAGAAGTAAAGATGAGGCCTTGAAAATATTTATACATTACAAGAGTGAGATTAAGAATAACTTGATAAAAAGATCAAGATAATTAGAAGTGATAGAAGAGGGGAATATGAATAACCTTTTGGTGCCTTTTGTTCGCAACATGGTATAATACACCAAACAACTGCACCTTACTCACCACAACAAAATGGTGTTGCTGAAAGAAATAATAGAACCTTGAAAGAAATGATGAATGTATTATTAGTAAGTTCTTTAAGCAAATTATATTCTCAACCGAATTCCTCAAAAGAAGTCTAAAAGGTAAAAAAGAAGCCTTATGATTTATGGAAAGGACGCAAACCGTCTTATAAACACTTAAAAATGTGGGGGTACTTAGCAAAAGTAATGGTTCCTACACTTAAAAAGGTAAAAATAGGACCAAAAACAATAGATTATATATTCATTGGCTATGCTCCTAATAGTAGTGCATATAGATTTTTGGTTAATAAATAAAAAATAGAGGAAATACATGAAAATACTATTATTGAGTCAAAAGATGCTGAATTTTTGAAATAGTATTTCATAATAAGAAGGCGCAAGAACCAAGTTTCAATGAACATGATACAAGTTCAAACAAAAGAACTTATGACACTGTTAGTAGAAGTGATCATGATTTAGGAGATATTGATGAACCTAGACGTAGTAAAAGCGCTAGAATATCAAAATCTTTTGGTTTGAATTTTCTAACTTATTTATTAGAAAATGAGCCTCAAACTTACAAAGAAACGTTATCAAGTCCCAAATCTTCATATTGGAAAGAGGCTATAAATAGTGAAGTAGAATCCATACTGCATAATCATACGTGGAAATTAGTAAATCTCCTACAAGGTTCTAAACCTCTTGGATACAAGTGGATATTCAAGAAGAAATTAAAAGTAGATGGATCTATTGATAAATATAAAGCAAAACTTGTAATCAAAGGATACAAGCAAAAAGAAGGTTTGAATTATTTTGATACATATTCTCTTGTGTCGAGAATATCATCAATTAGAATGATAATAGTTATTGTAACTATATACAATTTAGAGATGCATCTAATGGATGTAAAGACAGCTTTCTTAAATGGTGATTTAGAAGAAGAAATATACATGGAGCAACTAAAGGGGTTTATTGTTCCCGAATAAGAAAAGAAGGTCTGTTGACTTTTGAAGTCTCTTTATGAATTAAAACAAGCACCTAAACAATGACATGAAAAATTTGACAGTCCAATGATGTCAAATGATTTCAAAATAAATGAGTGTGACACATGTGTATATGTCAAGGACATTGAGACAGGGTTTGTCATTATTTGCCTTTATGTTGACAATATGCTCATTATGGGTAATAATAATGAAATCATTAAAACTACTAAGAAAATGTTGAATAATGTGTTTGACATGAAAGACATGGGTGTTGCCGATGTAATGTTAGGAATTAAAATTTCTAAAATATCGAATGGATTAGTGTTATCACAATCACACTATATTCAAAAAATATTCTGAAAATTCAATCAATATGATTGCAATCCTATGGAAACACCAGTAGATATAAATCTACTTTTGTTTAAAAATAATGGAGAAAACATATCACAAGTTGAATATGCACAAATAATTGGCAGTCTTATGTATGTAATGAAATGTACACGTTCTGACATAGTATATGCTGTTAATAAGTTAAGTAGATTTACAAGCAATCTAGGATAAGATCATTGGAAAGCGATTGTAAGAGTTTTAAAGTATTTGAAATACACTCAAAACTTTGGATTGCACTATTTAAGATATTCAGCTGTACATGAAGGGTATTGTGATGTGAAATGGATATCAGATACAAAAGACTCTAAATCCACAAGTGGTTTTGTGTTAACACTTGGTGGAGGAGCAGTGTCATGAAAATCTTCTAAACAAACATGCATTGCTCGATCAACAATGGAATTTGAGTTTATTGCATTGGATAAGGCTGGAGAAGAAGTTGAGTGGCTTCGTCATTTTTTAGAAGATATTCCTATGTGGCCTAAACCTGTACCTGCTGTTTGTATCCATTATGATAGTCAATCAGCAATCAGAAGGGCACATAGTCACATATATAATGGTAAGTCTAGACATATTCATTGTAGACACAATACCATAAAACAATTGCTCTCTAATGGCATTATAACTATTAAGTACATACAATCAAAAGAAAATATAATGGATCCATTAACGAAAGGTTTGACTAGAGATCAAGTAAAAATAACATCGAGGGGAATGAATTTAAAGCCAATAAGTAAGAATTGTCATGATGGATACCCAACTTAGTTGACTGGAGATCTCAAGATCTAGGTTCAAAGGGATAACTAAATTGTGAATGATTCAACCAAATCACTATTAAGAAATTAATTTCTTCTGCTAATTCCTATGATACGAGATAGTGATACCTGCAGCAGTTTTAGGATAAGTTATGCTTTTAATGATTCTTATATCTTGATAAACAAGTAGGGTATGGAATGATACTATTAATAAGAATCACCTGTGTGAGTGTGAACTGGGCCAATTTTATGAGAATGACTAGGCTATACTTCTCTAGAGCACTCATAAATCCAGGAATGTTTGGGGCCGAAATGAAAAAAATCATGAGAACCAAATAATGTCTAAAAAGATTCTGTGTGAACTTCTATTGTCTTGATTTACATAAACGGTTGGGTAGTTTAAGACATCATGTTCACTGAACAACCGGTAAACCCAATAGTCTTTCACAAGAGAAGGTTCAAAGCTAGAAGCCACCTCTCTCTATACATATGAATTTCAATTATGCCTCTCTCAGTGTTTGCATAACATTTGCATTGGCTGGTAGTTAATTTCATTCATATGGGGGATTGTTAGAATTTTAGCATTAAATGAAGCTCAAATTCATGGGGTAATGAATGAGAAATTTACTCTCGAAGATCACCACATGATAATGATAATAAATATTTTTTCCACATCGATTATAAACTAAACATTAAATGAGTATATAAACAATTAGCTTGTATTTGGGTTTGGGCCCCAACGAAAATCCCACTCTTATGAAGGGGAGAAGACCTACCAAAGTTAGATATGGGACTAGGCTATTGTATATATCTTTTTGGGCATTACTAATTAGTTCAAAACCTAACTGCTCTAACTGCTGGAACATAACGTAATTATTACGATACCGTAATTATTACCGTTAGGAAACAATTGGGAATAAAATTTTCGCGAATTATTATCGTTGGGAAAAACTACTACTAACATTACTAATTATTGCCGTTGGAGAAAATTTGGTGCCAACTGACGCCCAACTATTGTTAACGTTACTAATTATTACCGTTGGAGAAAATTTGGCACCAACTAATGCCCAACTACTACAACATACTATTGGCCAAGGGTTATAAATAGGATACGAAGTCAGTCATTTAGGAATTAATTTTTTTCAACTTTCATTAATATTCAGACAATCATATACATAGTCCATTTTTTGAGAGAATACAGAGCATTGTTTGGTTTGCTATGTGTACTATTTGTAGTGCTGCTATAGTATATATAATCATTGTATCATGGGAGACAAGCGTTGCTAACTCTCAGCACATAAGGACAAGCACTGCTAGTACTTGGTAATTGTCTTAAGGATATAGTACCAAGTACTAGCCTTGATCTGGTATAATTAATTTTTCTGCAATTACATTCATCTATTCAGTAAGTTTATTTTATTTTATTTTTGTTATTTCAAAGGACTATAAAAAAATTTGATTTAGATAATATTGAATTACATATATTTTTACAAACAAATAACACAAAAAAGTAATCAAATTTTTTATTTTTAAAATTAATAATTTTTTTTTCTTATCGTAAAATCTTAATTAAGGAGAGATATTCTATTTTTCTTAAAATATTAACTATTGCTGTTGATCCAATTACCTATTAAAAATAATTATGTGAAATTTTAAAATATTTTTTTAAATAATATAAAGGATAATATGTAAGTTGATATGGACTCTATGAAAAAAAAAATTAAACCCATTTTTTGTCTCATCTCCATCTTCCCTTTACTTCTCATATTTTCTCCCATTTACATCTGATCTCCCCCTCCCATCTTCTTTTTTCTCTTCATCTTCGACAATAATGTAACTAATAAAAGTCATTAGAATTAAGAGTATTGTTACATTTACAAAAAAATCCTTACAATAACTAATAAATAAAATGACATGTTAAAATTTAATTCGTAGATAATCCATCATATATAAGTGAATCTAATAGTTGTAACTAACAACAGTCGTACATTGTTGGGATTCTCCTCAAATCTTATTCAAACATGAAGTTGAAGTAGTTAGGGATTCGAGTCAAGAGATGAATTGTTGGGATACTCCTCAAATCCTATTCATAAAAGAATTGTTATTATATAAATCAAGTGTCCCATTTTAAATAGGAAGAGAAAGGTTATGGATACTCTATAAATAGAGTCTTATGTTTAATTGTTAAATGTAGTACAATCAAAAGTTATGTAACATCTTAAGAGTTGATAGAGTGTGTGAGGGAGTTTTTAGTTTGTGTGAGGGAGAATGTTTTTGTAACTTTCATATTTCGTGCCAAAAAAGTTGTAATGTGGGTGTAACGCCCTGTAATTCCTCGTGCTGGCCATGGTGAATCCTGTGCGTTAGTGTGCAACTTTGTACTTAAATCCACCATATGCCTCAATAATATAATTAATACAACTAGTTTATTTTTGAAACTATTACAACTTCATTTATAACCTACAACCATATTATAGTTGTTTAAAATAGAGTTATTTAAAACTTCACAATTTTTCTGTCTCAGAATCGCAATCTTTATTAAATTATAATAGATCTCAGATCAAGTATAGTAGAACCTAGTCTATTTTAAACATTTAAGTATATACAACTCATTAATCAACTTTCAATATATCTGTTGATTCAATATCTTCTCGTTACATACTTTAAACAATGTAGATCATATCTATTATGATCTATTATACATCAATGAATCCTTAGTGACTTGTAATGATACAAGTGTTTAGCGTATGCGAATGTCATACAAACATTTCACTAACAAATTCTTACCATATCATAACACTATTTACCCCAAAAAAGGTTTATCAGAATATATATCAATTGTGAAAGTTAGCACGCATTCCTGTTCCGTGATATGTATGTGAACCTCCGAATAACTCACACTTATCTAAAAGTGTTTATTTTAAACAAGAGTGAGTACGATGGCTCAACAAGTCTAACAGCTAACACATAACACGTATGTCATATTTAATTCATGCTTTATGCTCCATGCTTTACATTTATATAGGCATCATGCTTATCATGCTTTGTATTTATACAATTAACTCATGCTTACCATGCATGTCAATATTTCCAGGTTATATAACTCATATAACACATTTCAACTCATAGCATTAATTTTATAACAACTATTAATATCATATGACTGTACACAGACACATTTAGAAATCAGTTAACACATACAATAAGTGCACACATAATAATTTATGCATATAGCAACATGTTTGCAAGAATAACACATAGTATTGAAAAACTTGCCTAATATGCGCATTGACTTACGCTACCAGTCTGAAATCTGCGTTCCATTACTAATACTCGTACAAATCAAATTATGCTTATCTGTCAATCAGTAAAGCGCATAGGGACTCAACTGCCATCCACAAATGAATTGACTCTACAACACGAAAATCCCTATTTATTAAAAACTGATTAGTATTATTATTCAAAAATAATACATCATTAAATTATCATCGCTATCCAAATTACTGGACAACACCTTAATTGGTTACTAATATTATTAAGCCCTTAATAATATTCACCCAATTACCAATATTATTAATCCTTTAATAATATTTCATCACTTGCTATTATCATTTACTCATTTTATAATCTTTATAGGCTTAAACAATTAAATGTACATTATTTAATTACCTCCTTATTCCTTTAATTTCTTCACATAATTTATTAAATAAATAATTAACTCACTTAACTTTACTTGTTTATTTATTTTCGCATAAACAATTATTTCCTTAATTCCCTCACATTATTTATTTAATATTAAATAAATAATTAACTTCACTTGTTATTTAGCATAATAATTATTTTAGTAACCTTAATTCACTTTAATTATTATTTAATATCATAATAATTAATTAATTATCCTCATTTCCCTTTAATTATTATTTAGTAATAATAATTAAATAACTAATCACCACTATTTATTATTTAATATTAAGTAAATAATAAATAATTATTTTATCAACTTCATATACTTCTTTACTTTATTTATTATTTAGCATATAAATAATAATTAATTAATTAAATTATTTTTATTTACTTTATTTATTATTTAATATTATTTAAATAATAAATAATAATCTTTATGTATTATTTAATTAAAATTGAATAATACATAAGTATTTTATTCTTTTATCCTTATTTTTCTTAAGTCCTTCATATTTATTAAAAATATTTAATTGGCTTATTATTTTTATAAATCTTGGATATCGTTATTACATTTCATTAAATACACAAAATAATTTTTTTTTAATTTTCCAACTTTATTTACTATTTTTAAATAGTATATTTCTATCCAGAAATGACAGTAATTATTAAAAAAATGAGTTTTTATTAGAAACTTCTGAAATTTATATGGTAGCTTCCTGTCATCATAGAGTACCTCCGGTAAAATGTTTATAATTTTTGAAGTTATACATTTCAAGTTATAACTGTAGTTCTCTTTTAAAACGTAAAGAAACGTCGGGTTATAACTCATTCATCCGGAGTCGAATGGAGCTCATTTTTGGACAGTGGCTTCTTTATCCCATATAAAATTATGTATAAAATCTCTGGAATTTTTGGAATAGTATAGGTGGCCAAAACAGGCCATGTAAAGTTCTGGGCAAAATGTTTTCGGGTATTTTTTGACAGTGGACTGTTTAACGAGAAAAATCACCACGGATAGTTCATTTAATATTTTTCAGTCATTCCACTTGGAATCTCTTCTTATCTCATAGTACTACCACCCAAAATTTATGGAGCATGAATACGACATACGAAACATGAACAGTAAATCCGGGAATGGACTGCCCAGTTTTGGATTTTTCGGCGAAAATCGATTTCATGTTTTTGTCAAACTTTCCAATATAGATGTCTATCAAAACTCATGTTAAAACCATTAAACCCTAGATATACTAATCTAGCATGGATTTAAATATCAAGAGCTTTGAAAATGGTTTTCTACCATTGAATATATTTTTGACCATTCAATACACTCCAAACATCTAAAACACAATGATTAAAGGAAAGCTAGGGTTTGAAGCAATTTTAACCTTCATGAATGATCCACTTGCATAACTAGAAATCTTCACCATCAAGAGGTCTTCATTTTTGATCACTTCTTTAAGATCATCCATCCATTCAATCTCACTAGATCTAGTTTTTCCTCTTTGTTTTTCCCTTTCTTTAGAGCTATCTCTCTCTCTCTCTCAATCCTTAAAAGTTCTAACAAATAAACCAACATTTACTAGGCTTGGAGATGTCCTCTATTTATAGAATAATGGTAAGAATACTTAGCCTCTCTAATTAGCTATTACATAGTTAATTAAGAGCACTAAACCTAGAGGGAACGTGATCCACAATTTAAGGGACTTGACTTGCATTGGGGAGGATTTTGTGGGTTTGTGTTTTCAAGTAGAGTGCCTAGAACTTTGTGCCAACCTAGCTATTTTCTCTCTCATTTCTCCAATACATAACTCATGTTGGGTTAACTCTCTACCATTTAAACCATAAAATGGTTAACTCTCATCAATCATTCCTTTCTCCCACACAAGCTATAACATAGCCCCTAATTATAGTTTCATAACCTTCACATCTCTTACACCACTTACACACATCACCAACTAGTCACTTCCATCACTTTTTTGCTTCTACCAATGCAAGCATCACTTCATCATTAATTACACCTTAGGGTCACATCACTTCTTTTCTCTCTCAATTTCTACACTTAACCCAAGTATGGTTATATTAACCATAACTACATTATTAACACACCCCTAAAATTATTTAACATATATATATATATATATATATATATATACACACACACACACATCACATATTACTTAATGAGCATAAAGTTCTGGGCATCACACAATTAAAGGAGCACAAGGCTCGAGAACACAACTCTCCATGATTTTCATGTGACTCGAGAACACAACTCTCCATAACTTTCACGTGGCTCGAGAACACGATTTCTCACCAACTAACTCATGAGCGATTAATCCTTTAACTTTTCTTATCATTCCAAATTAATAATTTGGGTCATCAAAATAATTATCTAATATTATTATAATAATTCAATAATTTAGAACATACCATAAAGTAATTTAAATTACTTGTATAATCTCACATTATACACAACATCTTGTTAACTAAATAACTTGGGTTGTTTATCTAATAATAATTAATATTATTCCTTAACACATTAATTAAGTTACTCACTTAAATAAATATATAATTTAGCCCATCAAGGCTATCATTCACATTAGTTAAATAATTTAACCTTACACAAATATAATTAAATAAATTAATTATATTTCATACCTGTCATGATAATTCTTTATTTACTTTATAATTATCAATCTTCTCATTCACCATTTAAGGTCAACTTTCAAGACATGTTAATTTGTAACATAGTCTTATCTTATTTTTCATTTTCATCATTTAGTTAATTTAAATTAATTAAATTAACTACTTGATAACTCTCATCAAATATACTCGTATCGTTATACATAAAATTTCATAGCAATAACTTATCCATTTGAAATTTATTTATTTATTAAAATTTTCACATACCTCATTATAAAATTTCTTATATAATCTTATTTGCCGAATAGTTCATCGAGTTTTAAAGGTATCATATTACCTTACTCTTAATATACATCCAAGTATGCATATTAATAAAATTATAGGTTTTAAAATTTAAAAACCCTCATTTACTCACATTCAAATCTTAACACAAATATTAGGGTAAAATGTTTACTCAATTTCTATACCTTTTACTTTTTCGAATCTAGATTTTAACTTCAACCTTTATTTTATAATCTAAGATCTTATTTAAAGGTCTTGTCAAATATATGAGATATTATAGTGGGATGAAGGGTTTTACAACTTTTATTTTGTATAAAAAGTTGTATCATGGTATTTTGTAACCTCAAATTTTAAGGCATAAAATCTGAGAAAATTATTGTAATCCCATTATTATTGATATAATGGGTATTCAGAGTTTCGCTTCCCTTTAAGGGTTTTTTCATGTTAAATCTTGTGTTATTTTATCTCTCTTTATTTTATATTTTGTTTGGTTTGCATCGACTTAATTCTTAATAGGTGGTATTAGAGTTGGGTTGATTAAATCCAAGGTAGGATAAAATTAGTTGCATTGGTGTGACAAATAAAGAGTTTGAAGGATTTTGATTCGATGTTCGTCATGATGATGATGATGAACAAGAGATTTTATGCTTATGGTGGATCACCGTTGCAGTCGTTAGATGATGAAAATGATAGAGATGCTAATGAAGATGATGCAAATAATGAGGATAATGCGGGTGACACAAATGATGCGGATATTATAGACGAGATAAATGACGCGAATAGTGTGGATATTTTGGATGACACGAATGATGTAAATAATATGAATATTGTGATAATACGAATATTATGGATGATGCACTTGCGGATAATATGGAAGTTACAGATAACACAATTGTAGATGTTACATATGACGTATATAATGCGGATGATGTGGAAAATGCACGCAATGGTGATCCAGATGATGCATATAGTGTAGATATTACAGATGGATGATGGTGGCGACTACAACAACGGTGACAGTGATGAAGTTAAAGTGTTTAGGAGTTGAGTCGAGGGAGGAATTATTGGGATACTCCTCAAATTCTATTCAGACATGAAGTTAAAATAATTGGAAATTCAAGTCGAGGGAGAAATTGTTGGGATACTTCTCGAATCCTATTAAGAAATAAATTGCTATTATGAAAAGGAATTATCCTATTTTAAATAGGAAGATGAAATTTATGGATACTCGATAAATAGAGTCCTATGTTTAGTTATTGAATGTAGCACAATCAAAAGTCATGTAGCATCCTAAATGTTAAGAGAGGGTGTAAGGGAAAGGGTCTTTGTAACTTTTATATTCCATGCAAAAAAAATTGTATTGTGTGGGGTGAAGGATTTTGTAACTTTTAATCCGTGCAAAATTTTGTGTCATGGTATTGTGTAACCTCAAGTTTTAGTGCGTAAAACTTGAGAGAATTATTGTAAACCCATTATTATTGATATATTATGGATTTAGAGTTTAGTCTGTGATTTTTTCCTTTAAGAATTTTTTATGTTAAATCTTATGTTGTTTTATCGCTCTTTATTTTATATTATTTGGTTTGCATCGACTTAATTCCCAATATACACATCATTATATATATATTTTTTGTAAATATTTTTTAATCACCATAATATTATTATAAAATTCACGAGGGATCAAATCATGTTAACTAAATAATCTAAGCAATATATTTCAAATATAATCAGCACCTCCCTTGAAAGACCCCGACTTTTATGAAATATAATTTAAAATTTTCTTTATATATATTTTTTTGAAATGGTAAATGGTTAAATAAACAAAGGTTAAGTTAAATAAAAATTACAAAATTTATTTTGTCGAAAAATATTCGTTTTGTCGAAAAATATTCATTTTGTCAGGGAATATTCGATTCGTACGACGACACCGAAATAATCAAACATTGGTGGACCCCACATCGAAATATTGTTGGATATAGAAAACAATAATATTAACCTTTTTAAATAAAAATGATCAACGGTACTCTCACTCTTAACTGTTAATATACCCGGTGATAAAAAAAATAGTAAAACATGGTATTGCATAGTAGTATACGGTATTGCACAGTACCACATGGTATTGCACAGTGTTTCATATTATTGAACTGATAAAGTAGTTATTGTACTATATTAACTTTATTGAACCAATAATTGTCAAATGCATAATAATTCATATTATTAAACTGATAACTGTTACAGTAGCATATGCACAATAATTTATATTACCGAATCAATAATTATGATTACACAGTAACGTGCTCTTTCTTTTATTTATTTTCTGCATTATTGTTATCATTATTATGATATTGATTTAACTGTTGTATTTCATTATTAGCTGGTATTTTTGTTGGTATTATGAGTCTCTAATTCATAAAAGCCAACTATACTACATTTATAACAATTGGTTATAATAATGAATAATTGTGAATAATTGGAGAATTATTGTTAAAATAATTTATAAAGTTATTTGTTTTATATACTTTATATAAAGTTAATTATTTTATATATAAAGTTAATTAATTTATATAAAGTTAATTATTTTATATATAAAGTTAATTGATTTATATAAAGTTAATTATTTTATATATAAAGTTCATTATTTTATATATAAAGTTAATTGATTTATATATAAAATTAGTTGTTTTATATGTAAAGTTAATTAATTTATATATAAAGTTATTAATTTTATACATAAAGTTAATTGATTTATAAATAAAGTGATTTTTTTATTAAATGAATAGTATAGATTAAAGATAATGAAATGAACAGTTTGAATTAAATTAGGAAATCTTGGATTTTTGCTATAAATAAAGGCCTTAACTTAAAAAAAAAATCATAACGTTCTTACATATATTTTCTTTCACTCTCTAAGAATTTCTTAGTGTAAGTTTCTCTCTATGTATGCTAGGTTACCTCATGTATTGGTAAATATCAGTTAGAGTGTTACATTTATATTTCAAGTCATTCATAATTTTGAAATCTTTTGCATTTTTCTTTGAATTTTCGAGTGAAATTTTCTTATGTACAACAATTCTTTTGAAAAATCATAGTAAATTAATTATTTGTCAAAATTTAATGAATTTAATGCCCATCCCTTCAGTTTTTTGTCCTCTACAACTTTGAAGAAGGAATAAAAGTCATCTGAAGTCATCTTCAAGCCTTAAAATGCTAACAACTATAGCCTATTTTGATTTTCGTCACTATTTTCAGTCTTAGTTTTGAAAATTTATAACTCATTCATATTAGCTCCGAATTGAGTGATTCTTTAGTCTATGCCGTGTATCTTTTCGAGAGTAACATTATTTTGAAAACTTAAAGAGATTTTGAAAACATTAGAAGACCCAAAAGTAAGATTCTTTACTACTACATAGACAAATAAGGAATGATTTGTTCGGCCATAAATTTTGTTTCACAATATCAAGGTAAGGGGTATCATTCTTTTCGTACTTGTAAATGGATATCATTTTTTTCTTACTTATAAGGGATATCATTTTTTTTATACTCTTAAACTTACTAATGTAAGTACTATTTGATAAAACTTTCTGAAATGATTATATATTTCTTAATAATTTGTGCTTCATTTAATATAATTTCAATTAAACCTTCCTATTTTCTAATCATTTCTATTGAATTTTAACCATTATTTTTGAAATATGGATCTTGAATATCATTCTTAAATTTGACTCTACATCATGTTGACAATTTGGATATTATTTAAATCTGTACGAAGTAAAATTGTAAACTTTTAAATATTTATTGTTTATCTTATTCATTTTGTTCATCATTTATGTCATTTTATTTGTACTAATCATTAAAAATCAAGTTGTTGTGAATATCTTTAGCCCAAATGCAAAGATAATTGATGAATATTTGTGGCCTAGGGCACAGATGATTCATGATAGGATAAAAGCGATATAATTGTTGAGTGTTTTTTAGGACACGTGGTGATTGTTCTATTTGGCCTGGGATAAAGAAGAATTGTTGTTTGGTATGAATATGACCAAAGACTGTAGACTGGTATGATCATGACCATTGGTGTTATATTTAAATATCTTTGGCCCTTAGTGCAAAGATGAACTGTTGTTTGGTACTAAAGGTTGTGGACTGGCATGATCATGATCATTGGTGTAATATTTGAATATCTTTGGCCCGTAGTACAAAGATGAACTGTTGACTTGCATGATTATGATCAAGAATTATGAATTTGTATGATCATGACCAGTGGCATTTCAAATGATAAAGGTTGATGGTGATTTTTATGGAAAAAAGAAGCTAGTCGTCATCATGATCTACATAATTTTCCTAATGATTGTTGTTCGACTGCAACTATTGATCTGAACTTTGTTTAAGAACTTAACTCCAATTATTGATTTAAAACTTGTTGTTTATTATATTAAATTAAGAACTCAACTCCTGAAGGCTAATGATAATTTATTTGTCATTATCTTAGTTATGATATTTTCTTACTGGGCTATTTGAGCTCACATTTTCTTTTTGTTCCATTGTTCTTCAGGTAATGAGAGTGTAGCTGGGACTAACTGGGGAATGGAGTGATGGTCCGAGTCTGTAGATGATAGTCTTTACCATGTTGTATAATAGCGTGACAATAATAGTGAAGACTTAGTTGTGTATTATTGAGTTCTGTATTTGTCCTGTTTTGTACTAGTTGTTGTATATTTTGACGTCTAGTTTGGGCTGTGTGGGCTCGAATTTGGGGGCGACACATTTGGTATCAGAGCTTAGGGATATGATCTCTGATGGAGATCTGGGGTAGAAGTAGGAAGAGAGAGACGAATAGAATCAGTTACTAGTGTGTCCTACCTAAATTTAAATTTTGTTGGAGGAACAAGAAGTGACGAGTCAATTTGTTTAACAAACTTTTATTTTGTGACCATAGTTAAGAATGACATCTGAAAGCGAGGAGATGAATTATGTGGCGAAAAATCAGGAGGCAACGAATAATCTTCCTACCAACTCAAAGTTGAATCATTTGCATAAAGCAAAAAGTAATTGTGTTTTATCTAAGAAAGAAGAAGGTTAACGCTCTACTACAGTGTTGGTATGCAAAAATATGGGATACATATAATCAAATTATATAAGCGCAACGGAAGCAAGAAAAATCAAATTTAAATTTTTTTTGTACAAACCAATAACCCGGATCTTTCTTATGCGACAATTATTAATTAATGAAGGATAAAAGAATTTATACCTTTGTAGAACCAAGCTTCCACAGGTACAAGTTCATCTCCCTTTAATCCTTCACGCTCTTCTTTAAATTCACGGACTAGATTCCATGGATCAATGTTAGCTTCCCAAGTGTGAAGCCTTTAGAGGTGATCCACCAAGAGATCTATGAATTAAAGAAGTGGATTTTTGGTTTCTCCAAACCATGAGTGGCTAGCCCTAAGTCTCTCCCTCTCTCTAACTCCTTAGATGTAGAGAATTGTGGAGTACTCTCTCTATTATAATGAAAGAGTGTGTAACCTAATCTATGATAAGACTCCTCTTATTTATAGATATAGTCAACCCTCCTAAACTATTTAGGATTAGGGTTTTAATTTAATTCTCAATTTAATTAAGAACTAAATTAATTAATTACAATTCCTAAACCATTTAAGAACTTAATTATTTAATAATGAGAGTACTTCTTATTAATTAATTACTAAACCATTTAGTAACCTAATTAATTATTATAATTATAATTCCTAAACCATTTAGGAACTTAATTATTTACAATAATACTACTACTTATTAATTAATTCCTAAACCATTTAGGAACTAAATAATAATACTAGTAATAATAAAAATAGTAATAATAATAATAATAATAATACTCCTCTTATTAATTTATAATTAGTATTTTAAAATACTAAACTATAAATATTAAGCTATTTAATTTATTCTATCACCATAGTATAAATTAAATATACTTAATTTATTATTACGATTATGCCATCCACTTCTAAAATAAATATTACTCTTTTGCGGTGTGACCCTTTAGGCTCTTCATATTAAACCGGTTGTATAATAAATAAATTAGAACAATTTTAATTCATTTATTAGGAATTAACTCTTTAATTCAGAATAAATAATTATTCCACAATAAGGGTAAGCCCCCTTAGCCATTAGTCGACATTCTAGATAATATAGATTTCAACATTTGATCGTAAAAGAACCTTTCAGCGAATAGTTATCGTACAATTCAATCCTTCTACCATACAATATCCCAATCAAATATAAGACATGAAATTTCTGTCAAGTCTTATTTATTTGATCATATGCATTTCAATTCATAAATGCACAACTCTAGATAATGTAAATTAGAAACTCCTTTTTAATTCCATTCAACCCTGGCCAGGGATTTTCGAGTTGTCACTTATTAAATTGCAAAGGACATTCTCTCCCTTTACTGAAGGTAGATCCTTTATTGATCATTCACCTATCTCCATGTGTACCTTATTATACCCAAGCATATCATTTGATATACCAACAAGTCTTAAGGAATATGTCAAAGTATAACTTAACACATACAAGATACTATGATGATCTTAAGTCCAAGGATCACTTGTACGACTATCACATAAGGAACTCCTATTGACAGACAAGTAAAACTCCATTAGGTGTTCCTTGAGCGAGTCACGTTCAGTGAACTTATTCTCTACTAAGCACCTATAAACTTGCTTTAGTGTCTCTACACAAATGATTATGAGATCAATCATCCTCTTCATAAGAGCAAGCATAGTATGTACCAATCTATCAGGATCTACTAATTCCCCTTTTAGTGATCCAACGATTAGAAACAATTTTAATTTTGAGCTATCTTGAATTTAGATCTCATTAGCATGATCCCCATCATGGTTCTAAAAGCATTGCTCAAAAACTATGGGTTTATCCATTTAATTAATTTAAGTAATTAATCATGAATAAATAAATGCCTTGATACTTTTATTAATAAATAAATAAGATTACAAAGTATATGCTTATCACATCAAATGTAATTGGCTTGAGGGCATACTACTTTCAATCTCCCACTTGCACTAAAACCAATGGCCCTTTGGTATCCCCATACCATTCTTCTCTAAGTGGCGTACAAATTACTTAATAAATGCTTTAGTTAGTGGATCTGTAATGTTGTTCTAAGAGTTTGCCATCTTTATAGTGTCGTCTCCTTTTTAATGATTCATCTAATCATATGAAAGTGCTGCAACACATGTTTGGATTTTAGATGAGACCTAGGTTCCTTGGCGAATTAAACTCTTTAAATGATAGAAACCATTATAAGTTCTGTAATGAACTTATAGAACCATACAATCACCTTTGCAGTTTCACTTATAGTTATTTACTATGTCTTTGTCACTAAATCATCAACTATTTGCTGTTTGGAACTTTTCCAACTCACTGTAGCACCGTTCACTGTAATCATATTACCTGAAACGGATATACTGTTGTCTTGATTAGTCTGAACAAACTTGAGTTTGTTAAACCCTCTAGTTTTATATCAGACCCATCATTAGAAACTCTTTTTTAATATTCTTCTCCATAATTGAACTGATATCTTCTTATCATACATAAGCAATATCAAGTCTAGTACATATCAACGAATCAATGTACGTTCCTTGGGTCAAGCCAAGCATCCTTTATGATCTATCTCTATAGACCTTAATCCTGAATAGAATGTTAGGATGCTTCTCCCAAGTCCTTGATGGAGAAGTTTTTAGACAACTACATCTTTACTTATTGTAGCATCAGTATGTCATTCCTTATCGGTAGTATATCAACATATAATACTAGGAATGTCACAGTGCTTCCACTAACCTTTGTACATACTTGGTTCATCCTTGTCTTTAATAAAATCAATCTCTTTTGATTGTCTCATCAAAACAGATGTTCCATCTTCGAGAAATTTGCTTCAATCCATAATTAGATCGTAGTAGCTTTCATACTTGATTTACTCCATCTATATGGAGACAAATCCTCTTGGTTGTATCATACATACATCCTTTTGTATAGTAAGCTACAACTGCAAGTAAAATCCGAATTGATATATGCATTTTCACTAGTGAAAAATTTCATCATAGTCAACTCATTGACCTTGTTTGAAATCTTTTTACCACTAGTTAGGTCTTTTGGGTCTCCACCTTACCATTTGCATTAGTCTTTCTCCAAAGACCCATTTCGGATTTTACGGTCATCAATCATTTCTTTGAGTATCTAATACTCTAGCCTCATCGTATCTAACTGGATCATCATCCACTATAATGCGTACCTCATCATAATCATCTATGATGAATCCATACCATTCAGGTATATTTGGTACTAAATCAGATTTATGACTTGGTTATGGTACAATAGGTTTATTTACTTGTACAGATTCCTTCACTTGATCTGTAGTGTTTTGTGGTTCTTGAACTTCTTCAAGATCTATTTACTCCCACTAACCCTTTAAGGAAAAACTCATTATCCTAGAAGGCAACGTGTTTCTACAAACACCTTTTAGTTAGTTAGATTATAGAAGTGATATCCTAAACTTTCTTTAGGATATCCCATACGTTTACACTTGTCAGATCTTATCCCAAGCTTATCACTGTCAAACCTTTTGACATAAGCTGGACAAATCAAATCTTAACATACTTAAGACTTGGTTTCCTCCCTATCCCATAACTCATATGAAGTCTTAGGGATGGAATTTGAAGGTACCTTATTTAGTAGATATACGATCGTTTCTAAGGCATAACCCTAGAAGGATACTGGAAGATCGGTAATACTCATTATGGATCATCACCATGTCCATTATAGGAGAATATCATTTGGCTTGAGATGATCTAGAAGCTTACTGCTTCAGTATTCCCTTCTCGATCTATTTGAAGAACTTTAATACTTTTGGCCTTTAGTTTATATACTTCACTTTTAAATTCTTTGAACGTTTCAAACGATTTGGATATGTATTTCATCAAATACATATATCAAAATCTAGAATCATCAGTGAAAGTAATGAATCAATACTCCCCTCTTGCATTTGTTGTCATAGGTCCCACACACGATTGTGTGTACCATCTCTAATAACTCTGCAACTTGCTCTTCATGTCCACTAAATGGAGATTTAGTCATATTGTCCATGATACAAGATTTATAAGTTGTATTTGATTAATAATCAAAAGGCTCTAAAATCTTATCTTTATATAACTTGTTTAGTCTTGTTTTATTTACGTGACCGAGTTAACAGTGTTGCAAGAAGGTGTGATTCATATCATCTCTTTGCCTTTAGTTTGTTCAATTTGAAATATTTTTCATGTAAGTCAAGTATACAAAGTCCATTAAGTAATCAACCAGTTCTAAATAAAATATTATCATTATAAATAGAACGATTGTTCATTATTATAATGTCAAAAACCATTCCTTGTCATCACATGGAACTGAAATAATGTTTCTAAGAACTGGAACATAGTAACAACTTACTAACTTAATAGTCTTACCCGTAGGCAGTGTTAAACTATAAGTTCCCATGACTAATGCAACAACCTTTGCTTTATTCCCCACGTACATGATTACTTATCTTTTGTTTAGCTTTCTACTTTTGCTTAGTCTCTGCAACGACTTGCATATGTGAGACCACCAACTGGTATCTAATGCCTAAGTAGAAACTTGACTTATAGAAAGTTCTATTTTATTATGAACAAATCTATATCTGTAGCTGAAGTTTCACTAAACTTCTTCTACTTAACTACTGCAATTCTCTTGCAGTTGTTCTTCTAGTGTCCCAGCTTATCGCAATGAAAGCAAACTCCTTTGCCCTCGGGATCACTTTTATTTATGTCCTTTGTTTAGCCTTTTTTTTTACTTTCTACTCTTTTTGATTCCTCAGAAATACCTTTGGCAATCTTCATTCGCTTAGAAAATTCATCTACGAGTAAGACTTGATTTTTCTTGGAAGGAAAGTGACTCTCAAAAGTCTTCAACATAGTAAGTAAATTAGTTAAACTGACTTCTATCTTATTAATGTTTGAAGTTCACAACATATTGTAAATAGGAGTCAGTGAGTGACTGCTAGATCAAATCTTGCCTCAACTCTCCATCATTGACAAAACATGTTGTCCTAATTGATCAATTGAATTAATCATCTTTAGGACATGTGTCTATACTGTAGTGCCATTGGTTATTATAGATCAGAAGAGCTCCTTAGATATCTTATATCTAGTTGACCTACTTTGTTCACCATACAACTTTGAATGTGCAGTAATATAGTAGGTGCATCAATTTTCTCTCGTTGACGCTGTAACTCGATACATATGAATGTGAATATGATGCATTGAGCCACCCTTGCATCATCTTGCCATTTAATAAAATAACAATATCTTCCTCAGAGGCTTAGTTTGCAATGTTTGCAGGGATAGGCAAATTAAGGACCTCTTAGATTATTATGATCATGTATGTGCACATCCAAATCAAAATTATCTAAGTTAAGTCAAACCTAGCACTTTCATATAAGTGAAGAGAAAAATACCGACCTTGTGTGTGCACAACAAAACAGTAATGTTCAATTCCTTTATAAGCATCAAATGTGATAAAAGAACATCTCAAATAATCGATATAAGCCTTGTGTGTGCACAACAAACTATATCGAGTATTTGATACTCTATCGTTTTATCATGCTAAAAGGCGATGTTCGATAATTTTAATAAATATCTTTGAACGTTACAACTTAATATTATGAGTAGTAAAATAAATAAATTAGAACTATTCTAATTTTATTTAATTGAATTAAACTTTTTTAATTCATGAATTAAACCTTTTAATTCATTTTATAAATAATATTTATTTTACATCATGAAGGGTTTATTAATATTAATTGTCTCATCTTGTTTAGCGCGCATGCACATATATATATAAAATACGCATCATATTAATCAACATGCGAAGCATGTTTGGATAATATATAATATATATAATTAGCATGCACATATAGAATACTATATTCTACTTGGATTGATTATGGACTTTTATTCTAGTTTGATTTATTCGAGCCACCAAATAAATCAATTGGTTAAACATAGGGTGCAAGAATAAATTAAATTAAATGTAACTATTACATTTAAATTTGGGCTCCATTACAAACGGGTCTTCATGCGCTCTTTGCTTCTTTGCTCCAATTCTTCAAAATAATTCTAACTAATACTATTACAAACTATTTTCATAAAATAGAAACCTTGATCAACAGTCAAGGGGAAGTACATAGGAGAGAGATAGAATTTTACATCAGAAAAATTAAAAAAGACGAGGTACGCTTCATGCATTTAATTAAAATTAAATCCAATCATATTGGTCAATAATCCATAATCAATCCTATTTATTATCATATATATCAACAAGTAATATTTATCTCATGAATTAAATAAATCATTCCATATATGTATTGGTATCATTTAATGGGCAATTTAAAGTTGCATGAAATCCTAAAATAAACCATTTATTTTAATAATAAAATCATGTAAAAATAAACTATTTATTTTTATTATAATTTTGTATTTTTTTGGATTTTTAAATCACTCAAAATAAACCATTTATTATTTTAATTTAAAAATCTGCTCAAAATTACAAAAAAAAAAATAATTGAAAATCTGAAATTGCAATATTACAAAACTGCCACTCAAAAAATCGGATTTTGCAATATTACAAAATTACAACTGCACTAAAAAATGACAAAATTGCCACCGAGCTCAGCGTCCTGTGCAATGTGTGCTAAGTTATCCCCGTGCAATGCGCGCTAAGTTATCCCCGTGTCCGCGCATTGCGTGCATTTTGCCTTTTCCGCGCAAGGCGCCGTCGGGGTTACTGTAGCAGCCGAGAGAAATTAACTTTTTTTTTCTTTTTCAAAACATGATTTTTGCAATTGATTTTCAATACCCATGATTCTATACAACAAATTATGCCTAATAAATTATTCTAAATACATACCTATACATATAGGAAATTAAAACAATTAATAATTCACATAAGTTTGGCTCTTGATGCCACTGTTGGTTTGCAAAAATATGACATACAAATTATCAAATTATATAAGCGCAACAGAAGCAGGAAAAATCATATTTAATTTTTTTTTTGTACAAACCAATAATCCGGATCTTTTTTATGCAACTATTATTAATTGAGGAAGGATAAAATAATTCATACCTTTGTAGAACCAAGCTTCCAAGAGTACAAGTTCATCTCCCTTTAATCCTTCACGTTCTTCTTCAAATTCACCGATTAGATTCAACGGATCAATGTTAGCTCCCCAAGTGTGAAGCCTCTAGAGGTGATCATGTCACGACCTCAAAATTCGACAAACCTTATTACCTTAAATTTCATATTTATTATTCATTAGTTCCTTAACGTCCAAATTTCAGTCCGTTAATAAATCTTTAATCACCTTATTTAACCCATTAATTGACTTTACAATCATCAATTACCAAATTTTTTGGTATAATTTTTTTTTCCATTCTTATTTCCACATATATATAAACCTTAAGTGCATGAATGGCTTTTAAATTTCATTCCAAATCCACCGCCTCTCTCAAATTCGGATAAGCCAAAAGCATGCATAATTAATTAATTTAATACATTACATAGTTATTTCATGTAATAAATATTTTATATAATGTATATAAAATATTTATTTTAATTCACTAAAAATTATAAATTGATTTATAAATAATATTTATACCATTTTCAGGTACTTTACTTGACAAATTTTGTACACGCATAATGACATGTATGTAATTATATGAGGTAATTATACCTTCAAAATTCATAAAATAATTCATATAACTTATAAAAATTATTTTCCATACATTTTCACTTTGTTACTTGGACAACATGTTACCTCAACATGTTTACATTTCTGAAATATTATTCCCCATAAAAATCATAAAAATTCCATTATATAATAAACATAATTTAATAAATTAAAACATTCATTTTCTTCATTTATTTTCCCATTTCTTTACCATTTAACACATTTTAAATATCATCATATAATAAAATATTGTATCATTTGTACAATTTTATTTCATTTCTTAATTAAAGTACTCTCCTTATATAAATTATATAATCATTTTTATATAATTTATATAATTATTTTTCCTTACTATTTACACTAGCCTTCCTTATATAAATTATATAATTTATTATTATATAATTTATATAATTATTTTCTCCTTATATAATTTTCATTTTACACAAAATACAATTTATAAAAATTTTCTTCCATCCTTATTCAATTTAATCCTCTTATATAAATTATAAAATTATTTTTATATAATTTATATAATTATTATTTTCTTCATACTTTTCTCTAATTTCCTTATATAAATTATATAATCTATTATTATATAATTTATATAATTACTTTTCTTCTTAATTAATTTCTAAACTTCCTTTATAATTATTGATTAAATCTAAAATCAATAATTACAGTATTACTAACTCCCTCATTAACTTTTCATTTAAATTTGGATTAATTTAATTATTAATCCCTTGATTTCATAATCAATAGAATTTATAATTACAACAATTAAACATAAACACATATATATACAAATGTATATATATGCATATCTAATTCATATATCTCACATTATCACGTAACACTATTTAATTAATAATTTCTATACCTCCATAATAATTTAATTGTACAATTTTATTGTACCATTACATGATATTTCTTTTATTCTTCATAAATTATTTTAAAATAATTTATTTACTTTTCAATGATTTTAATTTAACACCATTTATCACCATCTCTGTACAGATTTAATTTATTAATTAAATCTCATCACACACTTTAAATCACATAAAATATATCAATCATAAATAATTTAAACAACCATAATAATTTTGTTATTTAAATTCTTATTTAATATTAATAAAGTGATCCTGAAAATTCGGGTCCTCACATTCTTCCCCCCTTAACAGGATTCCGTCCCCGGAATCATAATTACCGTAATAACCTTATGTATTTCATTTATAGCACTTTGCTGTACTTTTATCCTGATAAATAAAAATTAACTCACTAATAATCATAACTTACCTCTTAATATCAATACTCACAACATTAATAGATGACACCATAATGATCGTAATAGTCAGAGTATTAAATTCTTTACTCAATTTACAATTTCTGTGTAATATTACATTTCACAATTCTCTAAAATTTTTATTAATAACATTTTAACTCATTTCTTGATGTACTTATTAAGATGGTTTCTCATTCTCTGAAAATTTCCTTTCTTTAATCGTACTTACCCTTCCTCAATCCACTTATTTCATACTCTCTATTGCACATCATTTATACTCTGCACATTCAACCGTCTTTTCTTAATTCATATTCATAAACCTTCTTCACATTTCATTTCTCTTTGTAATATATCCAACATATTGAGTCAACCACATAGGTCATTTAGCACATTGCTTACATCATAAATCATTCCTTAATACTCCTATCATTCAACACTAGGTTTTAAATGCTAACCTTTATTTAATTCATCATAATCTTTATTTAGAATTACTCTAAAAATCCCGGGTGTCACATTCACCCATCCTTCAAAAATTTCGTCCTCGAAATTTCTGTGTACTCATATCTCATTCATTTGCAACTTTTCTAATTCATCACATTTCATAATTTCTTTACTTTAAAATTTGTACTTTCACTATTGCTCACAATTAGAAATACTACCTCATCCTACCATCCAATTTTCATAAGAGTAGAGGAATTTAAAATTTTTATTTTGGAAAAACTTTCATAATATGCTGAATGAACACATATCCCGGTTTAACAGTACTTCACTCACAGAGTACCTCATACTGTAAACCACTAAAGTGATATATTTTCATAATATGCTGAACATGTTTCCGGTTTAACAGTACTTCGCTCCCAGAGTACCCATACTGCAAACCACTGACAGCGGATCAATCTGTCATTAAAGTGATGGATATCTCATCCATACATTGGCATGCCAGATGATTAGTCTGCAATGCCTGTGCCTTGTTATGCCAAGTGACCATTTGATCAACCTGCAATACTCGTAATTTCTCTATATCCCCGTTTTATAGGGTTGTTCATTTTAGCATTAGAATCCATACAAAAGTAATTTGATTGGGTATAACTTTCAAAGAACATGAATTCAATAAATATATTTCAAAATTTGTCTACCTGAATCAAATAGCCTAGACTTGTATTTCTTCAACGCTTGTCTAGCCAGATCAATTAGCATAGACTTTTTTTTAACAATTTATAATCCGTAGAAATTTTAAAATATTCATCATCTCAAAACTTTTCAAAATGTCCAGCTAAAACAAATAGCATAGACACTTTTTAAATCGCTTAAAATTCATTTGTATTTTTAAAAGCACATTGGTGCGAAGTTAGCTTGAGACCAAAAATTTCGAAGTCTAGCAAAGCTAGAAGAGTGGGAATATCCTAAATTCCAAAACATTCGCTCCCTTATGCTCTTCACCTAATTACTGTATTTATTGCTAGGACTATTACTATTAATCATACTAAAGATTCCTGGCTACTTCAACTTTTCTATACCCCCGTATAGTTCATCAAACTTACCACACATTATGAGTCCAGGAACTTACCACAAGAATATGATTTTAGGAGCTTGTCCTAACAATATGTAGTCTGCAAACAAATCAAAGACTATCCATATGCTGAGGGGCTCAAAACATACCATACAATTATGAGTCATGGACCTACCATATGCATGAGTTTTAAGAACTCGTGCTTAAACTTAATATTATCTATCTATTGAATATACATACAAAATAAGAATCAATTCCTCAACATCTGAATACCGATAGCACGACTCTAATATTTCAATGATTATCACATAGTAACTAAGTAAACACAAGTCCCCTGCCCATACAAAGGATTGTGCAACTCAGTCACCACGTGAGTTCTCAATTGAAATTTCGTACCCAAGCTTTCTGCCCCCTCTATCATAACATTTCTGTAATTCAAATCTTATCATTCTCTGAGTTCATATCGTACTATTTCATAGTACCATTTCTCTTTATAACATCCAGCTATACCTTTTGGATCATTAACAGATCTCTCTGTTATTTCACAGTCTCATTGGATCACATCGTGATCTTACTTTATAATCTATTCATTATTCGATTTCTTTACCTCGTGATCGTATCGTAGTACGATCCTCTTACTGCTCCTAATCATGTTATTATGATCTCTTTATATGCTGTTTAGATGACTTTGCCATCCTTATTGCTTGAATCAGGTGTCCCCTGATTTTCTTTGAGATTCATCTTTGAATCATTTCAAATATTCTTTCAAATATGTTCTTAATTGAACTTATGAATTTTTTTTCAATTCGTTACCTTCATTCAAAAATTTCTTAACATCTCTATCTCTTCCTCGTAATCTTGTATTTTTCATATTTTCTTAACCTTAGCCAATATCGGAGAACTAAATCTCTCAACTTATGGCTCTCTACTCTAATCCCCCCATGTTCATCAAACTTGTCACGTATTTGACTCAGGAACTTACCATAATCATATGGCTTGAGGAGCTTGTCATAGTCAGGCAATAGTCGACCATTCGCTGAGGGGCTCCACCATACAATCATGAATCACGAGCTTACTATACGCTTGGGCTTTCAGAACACGCAACTAACTGTACTCTTTCTCACTAAGGTTATAACTTAAGATATCGTTTACCCAAAGTTTATAACCTTCAGCTCTGATATCATCTGTCACGACCTCGAAATTCGACAAACCTTATTACCTTAAATTTCATATTTATTATTCATTATTTTCTTAACGTCCAAATTTCAGTCCGTTAATAAATCTTTAATCACCTTATTTAACCCATTAATTGACTTTACAGTCATCAATTACCAAATTTTTCGGTATAATTTTTTTTTCATTCTCATTTCCACACATATATAGACCTTAAAGTGCATGAATGGCTTTTAAATTTCATTCCAAATCCACCGCCTCTCTCAAATTCGGATAAGCCAAAAGCATGCATAATTAATTAATTTAATGCATTACGTAGTTATTTCGTGTAATAAATATTTTATATAATGTATATAAAATATTTAGTTTAATTCACTAAAAATCATTAATTGATTTATAAATAATATTTATACCCTTTTCAGGTACTTTACTTGACAAATTTTGTACACGCATAATGACATGCATGTAATTATATGAGGTAATTATACCTCCAAAATTCATAAAATAATTCATATAACTTATAAAATTTATTTTTTATACATTTTCACTTCGTTACTTGGACAACATATTACCTCAACATGTTTACATTTCTGAAATATCATTCCCCATAAAAATCATAAAAATTATATTATATAATAAACATAATTTTAATAAATTAAAACATTCCATTTTCTCATTTATTTTTCCATTTCATTACCATTTAACACACTTTAAATATCACCATATAATAAAATATTGTACTATTTGTACAATTTTATTTCCTTTCTTAATTAAAGTACTCTCCTTATATAAATTATATAATAATTTTTATATAATTTATATAATTATTTTTCCTTACTATTTACACTAGCTTTCCTTATATAAATTATATAATTTATTATTATATAATTTATATAATTATTTTCTCCTCTTATATAATTTGCATTTTACACAAAATAAAATTTATAATTTTTTTTCCATCCTTATTCAATTTAATCCTCTTGTATAAATTATGTAATTATTTTTATATAATTTATATAATTATTATTTTCTTCATACTTTTCTCTAATTTCCTTATATAAATTATATAATCTATTATTATATAATTACTTTTCTTCTTAATTAATTTCTAAACTTCCTTTATAATTATTGATTAAATCTAAAATCAATAATTACATTATTACTAACTCCCTCATTAACTTTTCATTTAAATTTGGATTAATTTAATTATTAATCCCTTGATTTCATAATCAATAGAATTTATAATTACAACAATTAAACATAAACACATATATATACAAATGTATATATATACATATCTAATTCATATATCTCACATTATCACGTAACACTATTTAATTAATAATTTCTATACCTCCATAATAATTTAATTGTACAATTTTATTGTACCATTACATGATATTTCTTTTATTCTTCATAAATTATTTTTAAAAAATTTATTTACTTTTCAATGATTTTAATTTAATACCATTTATCACCATCTCTGTACATATTTAATTTATTAATTAAATCTCATCACAAACTTTAAATCACATAAAATATATCAATTATAAATAATTTAAACAACCTTGATAATTTTGTTATTTAAATTCTTATTTAATATTAATAAAGTGATCTTGAAAATTCGGGTCCTCACATTCTTTCCCCCTTAACAGGATTCCGTGGTCGAAATCATAATTACCGTAATAAACTTACGTATTTCATTTATAGCACTTTGCTATACTTTTATCCTGATAAATAGAAATTAACTCACTAATAATCATAACTTACCTCTTAATATCCATACTCACAACTTTAATAGATGACACCGTAATGATCGTAACAGTCAGAGTATTGAATTCTTAACTCAATTTACAATTTCTGTGTAGTATTACATTTCACAATTCTCTAAAATTTTTATTAATAACATTTTAACTTATTTCTTGATGTACTTATCAAGATGGTTTCTCATTTTCTGAAAATTTCGTTTCTTTAATCGTACTTACCCTTCCTCAATCCACTTATTTCATACTCTCTATTGCACATCATTCATACTCTGCACATTCAACCGTCTTTTCTTAATTCATATTCATAAACCTTCATCACATTTCATTTCTCTTTGTAATATATCCAACATATTGAATCAACCACATAGGTCATTTAGCACATTGCTTACATCATAAATCATTCCTTAATACCTCTATCATTCTACACTAGGTTTTAAATCCTAACATTTACTTAATTCATCATAATCCTTATTTGGAATTACTCTAAAAATCTTGGGTGTCACAGATCCACTAAGAGATCTATGAATTAAAGAAGTGGATTTTTGATTTCTGTAAACCATGGGTGGCTAGCCTTAATTCTCTCTCTCTCTAACTCATTAGAAGTAGAGAATTGTGGAGTAATCTCTCTATTCTAATGAAAGAGTGTGTAACCTTAATCTATGATAAGACTCCTCTTATTTATAGATATAGTCAATCCTCCTAAACTATTTAAGATTAGGGTTTTAATTTAATTTCCAATTTAATTAATAACTAAATTAATTAATTACAATTCCTAAACCATTTAGGAACTTAATTACTTAATAATGAGAGTACTTCTTATTAATTAATTACTAAACCATTTAGTAACTTAATTAATTATTATAATTACAATTCTTAAACCATTTAAGAACTTAATTATTTACAATACTACTACTACTTATTAATTAATTCCTAAACCATTTAGGAACTAAATAACAATACTAGTAATAATAATAATAGTAATAATAATAATAATAATAATAAGACTCATCTTATTAATTTATAATTAGTATTTTAAAATACTAAATTATAAATATTAAGCTATTTAATTTATTCTATCATCATAGTATAAATTAAAAATACTTAATTTCTTAATATGATTATGCCATCCACTTCTAAAATAAATATTACTCTTTTGCAGTGTGACCCTTTAGGTTCTCCATATTAAACCGGTTGTATAATAAATAAATTAGAACAATTCTAATTCATTTATTAGGAATTAACTCTTTAATTCAGAATAAATAATTATTCCACAATAAATGTATGCCCCCTTAGCGATTAGTTGACATTTCAGATAATATAGATTTCAACATTTGATCGTAAAAGAACCTTTCAGCGAATAGTTATTGTAATATCCAGGATATTATGACATGTAAAAAGTTTAAATAAATAAAATGTGTGTATTTTAGCTATTTAAATTAAGCAATTAATGTGAATTATGTAAATTAATCATGGATGTATATTCTATTACGGTTATTAATGTAATGATATATGTTAATGAAAAGAGGATGAATATTGAAAATTAATCTTGAATTAAATTAAAGTTAATGAGGTAATTAATGAAGTCAAAATTATTGATCATGGATTAATTTATAATTATGAGGAAATTTGGAAATTATTAAGAAAGGAATTACGTATATAAAATATATATAGAAATAAATATGTATATTTTATATAAGGAAATATAATTATGTGTGAATGAATTTTGGTTATATAAATTATATGAGGGTGATATATAATTTATATAAGAAAATAAATCTATTATAGAAAAGGTTAATAATTATATAAATGATACAAAATTTATATTGTATAGTTATATAAAATATATATAAAGTGGTGAAAAGAATAATAAAGAAATATGAATGATTATTATTTTTAATAAAATAAATTATGTTTATGAAAAATAGAATTATTTCAATTTTTTTTTATGAGATATAACGTTTTATGAATTATTCATGTAAGAAAAATTGTTATAATACATAATATATATAATAATTAATTTATGTATATTATGTAGTAATAGAAAATACATGTAGGTTTACGTAATGTATATGTAATGAAGTTAAAACATAAGAAAATAAATTTTATTAAGTTATACAATTTATTTTATTAATTTTGAAAGTATAAAATATTTCATATAACTACATGCATGTCTTTATGCGTGTACAAAATTTATCAAATAAAGTACCCCAAAAATATATAAATATTATTTATAAATTATTTTATGAATTTTGGTAAATTAAAATAAATATTTTATACACATTACATAAAATATTTATTACCCGAATTAATTGCATAATGTATTAAAAATATACATATGCATGATAATTATCTCACCGACTTAGACTAAGTCGGTTGAATCAAGCCACGCAAATTAAACACAACTTACAGTGAAGGCAAGTTATATATATAGATAGGTATGGATTAAATAATAATAATAATATCACAATACACACTTACTTATCAAGCAAAAACAAACCAAAACCAAATTACTTTTCTTTATCAACTTCTTCCTTTATCATCACCGACCGCCACCACCGACCACCAACGCCACCACTAGCAGGAAAGAGAAAATAATCCTTAGCCATCCGAGAGCCCACAAGCTTCAAAGGAAGGTATAAAATAATTTATTTGAATTATTAGTGTAATTTTTGGTGATAAATTAATTGTATGAAAAATTAGTAAATAATTATATTATTGTTCTATATAATTTTTAGGAGTGTATCTATGAATTTCATGATGTTTGGGATAATTTTATGGTGGAAATATTGATCAAAAAATGGAAAATTAATTCTTCCGGCTGGCTACTGTGTCGCCAGGAAGGAGAAAATAAAATAAGGCCGACCGCGCATGGCGCGGCGGCCATATTTTTTTCTGTGGCTGGCATAAAACGGCGTCGTTTTGGGACGCCAGACGGGGTGACGCACCATGCGCGGCTGTTGATTTCCCGGAACGAAACCAAACGACGTCGTTTGGTCCGCGGAAGGCCTGTCATGCGCGACCGATCGATTTTTCGCGAATTTACCGTTTTGCCCCTGGTTCCGGATTTCAGGTTATTTACGAAAATGCCATTGAAAGTGAATTTAATTAAAATAAATGTTTAAAAATTAATAAAAATTATATAAAAATTATATAAAATCAGAAAATGTATAAAAATGTTTTATAAATTAAATTTAACAATTTTCCAATTTTAACGAATAATTCCAATTAATTATTAAATGTTTAATAATGGGAATTAAAATAACATAATTAGGATTAATAACCAAAATAGGTTATAATTAATTTTAAAAACCCATATAAAGCCGATGGGTAGAATAATTAGGTTATGAGTGATATTAATTATATATGTTCATATCTCGAATTACTAAATTATTATTATTTGATTATGTTATTATTATAGGGTGTTCAGGAAAGGAAAACTTAGCAGTTAACATAGTAAACGAATATCGAGGCAAGTTCCTAAACCCTAACTTTGAACCATTAGTTATGTGTTAGCTATTAAAATATTTATTGAACTTTATTTCCTAAAGTTTCATCATTATTCCATTTTATCGAATATTGATTTCAATGATATTGTGGATTATTCAATGAAAAATTTCTTTTGTTACATACATATATTCATAAATGTCGTTCATAACGAAACATATTTGTTTGTCAATGAATTAATAATTATGAGTCTAAACCATTTGTTCGGCTAGACTTGTGATACCATTGAATTTCAAATTATTCTATATTGTTTAGTGCTGAGCCAAACCAAATTGTTTTGGTGCGGACTCCTAGAAATTGAGATGAACAACCCTATTCCAGGAGTATAGCTTGTCGGATGCTTTAAATTTCGATCCCCCGCAATATGCGATAATATGATGTGCACAGTCATAGGTACGAGAGGCTGATCACCTCGAGTACGGGTTTAAGGTTTCATGGTCTTGTGACCCTCAGTTTAATTCATTTGTATCATGTTTCAAAAGATAATTCTTGTAATTATTCTCTTTTGTTTTAATTGAATTAATGATACATTATTGATATAAATTTTGATCCTTATAATACATTGTTATTCTGTTCTTTATACTTGTTGAGCACTTTAGTTGCTCACTTTTACTTGCTTAAAATGTCGCAGACAAAGATGTAAAACCCGAGAATCTAGATAAGAAAGACAAAGGCAAAGGAAAGATATCAGACTGAAGAAATTGATGTGTTGTCCCCAGCCGGTAGTCTTAAATCTATGTTGTGACTGTAGATAGGAAATGTTATTTTAGTAATGTTATATGTATGTAAAGGTTAACGACCCTGTGAGTGTGAGAGATGTATTTTTTTTTATATTGGAGATTAGCATATGTAATGTATATTAATGGTAATTCTGGGTAATAATTAATGTATACGATATTATAAATAGTGAACACCAAATTCAAGGTTCCAGGAGCCTGAATTTGGGGGCGTCACAGTTATTGTACAATTCAATCTTTCTACTATACAATGTCCCAATCAAATATAAGACATGAAAATTCTGTCAAGTCTTATTTATTTGATCATATGCATTTCAATTCACAAATGCACAACTCTAGTTAATATAAATTAGAAACTCCTTTCTAATTCCATTCAACCCTGGCCAGGGATTTTCAAGTTGTCACTTATTGAATAGCATAAGACATTCTCTCCCTTTACTGGATGTGGTAGATCCTTTATTGATCATTCACCTATCTCAATATGTACCTTATTATACCCAAACATATCATTTGATATACCAACTGTAACGACCCCGAAATTCGACCCAATTTATTACCTTAACTTTCATATTTGTTTAACATTATATTCCTTACGTCCAAATTTCGGTTCGCTAATAAATCTTTAATCGCCTTAATTAATCCATTATCTGATTTTACAATCAACAATTACCAAATTTTTACGGTATAAATTTTTCTTTTTCTGAATCATTGCATTAACATATTTGATTATGTAAAATCCTTACATTTCGATCCTAGTCCCATGGACCGTAACCTTAACTTTTTCCTTCTTTACAAAAATCATAACGTTCAACATTTAAAATTTAATAATAATTATATCTTCACATTTGTTCTTTTCAATCGTAATTCACAATTAGACCATTTAACAAATCTTTATCGTAACAATCATCTTAAACAACTCTAGTTCACCATATAACTCTATTCGTCCTATCCGGACCAATTTGTAAATAGATACAATACATTCACATAAATTTTACCAATTTACTCACATTGAATACAATTCACTCATATTGAATCATGACATCGAAATTATAACAGTTACGTATCCAACCTTCTAGATAATTCATCTTTAGCACAATCTGATATTTCTGAAACTCATTTATTTACCTGCAAAAGTTTATTTTAAGCAAGTAATGAGCACAACGGCTCAGCAAGTTCAACAGTTATGATTCACGTAACACATACCTTATCATGCTTGGTGTGTGTCATACATCATGTGCTTGTGCATCTACTATAGCAATATATCTCATATATATTCATATCGTTGCACAAAATACACATTGTGGTCATATTAATCACGTATCACGTAACATATAATTTGTATGCAGTTAAAACAAGAATTACATATTATAACATTCCAACATTTAACATAAAAGGAACTGAAGAACTTGCCTGACGTCCAGTTAATTAATTTGATAGCTCAAACCCTTAACTCGATCAACCTATGATCATAAAATAATCAAATAATAATTATTTATCTCTTTATGATATTAATTTATTTAATTATTATCATTTCCGGACTAATTTTTAACTTATACGGTTAACTATATTAACCTCTTCCTTTAATATATTCATTTAACTTAATATAAAATATCCTCCATACAGACAACCCGGCTCATCGAATAAATTTTAGCATATCTGGTTGTCCGAATTTTCATTTAATCATTTTCAAACTTTTAAACTTAATAGATTAATATTTAAAATATTTAAATATTAATCTCCAAAATTTAATATTTTAACAAAAATATTAAATTTAATGTCCAAATATCATTTCTATATTTTTAGTATTTTTCTATAATTTTCTATAATTTTTAAACAATTTATAAACATTTATTTCATTAAAAACTAATTCTGGGGGCATTTTGGTAATTTCCACGCCCATAGGACATAACCGAAATTTTTCGGAAAGCCCAGGGGCATTTCCGTAATTTCCGCGCTCTTGGGGACACAACCGGCATTTCCCGGAAAGTTCAGGGGCAAAACCGTAATTGGGCGAGGGTCAGGGACACGTTCGGTATTATTAAAGAAGGCCAGGGGCACGCTGGTAATTTCCAGCGTTGCCGACCCCCCCGGCTGCCGACGCCAAAACGGCGTCGTTTCCTATCACTGTTCATGACAGTCGCGCATTGCGCGGACAACTGAACTTCCGCGCCCCAAAACGGCGCCGTTTCACCCCTACGTTTGCAAAAAAAAATGGTTGCCGCGCATTGCGCGGCAGCCCTGTGTTTATTTTCTTCTTTCTTCGCTAACAGTGTATCAACTTAAGTCAATTAATCCATTTTTGCTCCAATTTTCCACCACAAAATCATTCCAAAAATCACATAATTCATAGATATATATCTATAAATTATTTAGAATAATTATACTAATTATTTACTAATTTTACTCCACAATAATTTATCCTCATAAATACATAATTAAATCAAATAAATTAATTTATACCTTCTTAAAGCTAAAAATCCTTCTTATGAAGCTTGTCCATGGCACCAATATTCCTTTCCTTCCCGGTGATGGTGTTTTCCGGCGGTGGTGGCGGCGTCGGATGGAAGAGAAAGAGAGGTTTATGTGTGTTTTGTTTTTCTTTCTTTTTACTTTCTTATTCTTTTCTTTTTCTTTTTCCTCTTTGTTGCTTTACCTTCTTTCTTCTATAACCCAAAACACTTAACTAAATTTTAGAACAAAATAATTCCACCACCTTATTATGCTTGCCACGGCTGACTTTTTCTCCTTCTCGAATTTTCCATAAAAATCAAACATGCAAATTAATAATTAAATACATTACGTAATTATTACATATAATAAATATTTTATATACTAAATATAAAATATTTATTTTAGTTCACCAAAATTCATAACATGATTTATCATTAATATTAATACCCTTTCGGGTACTTTATTTGACAAATTTTGTACACGCATAATGACATGCATGTAATCAAATGAGGTAATTTATACCTCCAAAATTCATAAAATAATTCATATAACATATAAAAATTATTTTTCGCAATTTTTCACTTCGTTACTTGAACAACATGTTACATTAACATGTTCCCATTTCCGAAATATTATCCTTCATAAAAGTCATAATAATTCCATTATACATAAACATAATTTTTACTAATTTAAAATATTCCTTTTTCTTATTTATTATTCAATTTCTTTAATATTCATATTAATTTCTTTATATATAAATTATATAATTTAATATTATATAATTTATATAATTACATTCTTCTTTTAAATAATTTCTTAATCTCCTCCAACTTTATTCCATATAATTACCTTATATAAATTACATAATTATTCTTATATAACTTTTATAATTACTATTTTCTTCATACTTTATTTTAATTTCCGTATATAAATTATATAATATATTATTATATAATTTACATAATTACCTTTCCTTCTCAATTAATTTCTAAATTTCTTCCAAAATTCTTGATAAAATCTTAAATTTAATAATTTCAACTTTTCTTAATTTCCTCATTAACTTTTATCTTACTTTGGATTAATTTAATTATTAATCCCTTAATTCTCATAATCAATGAAATTTATAATTATCACAATTAAACATAAACACACACATATATATACATAATTCATATTTCTTACATTTTCATATAACCTTATTTAAAACATAATTTCCGCACTTTCATAATAATTAAATTGTACAATTTATTGTACATTTACCTGAAATTTCTTTTATTCTTCATAAATTATATTTACACAATTTATTTACTTTTCAATTATTTTAAATTCACATAATTCATCACCATCTCTGTACAAATTTAATTTACTAATTAAATCCCTTCAAACACTTTAAATTACTTAAAATAATAATTAACTTAAACAACCTGGATATTTTTATATCAATTAATTCTTATTAGATATTATTAAAGGAATCCTGAAATTCGGATCCTCACACCAACAAGTCTTAAGGAATATGTCAAAGTATAACTTAACAAATACAAGATACTATGATGATCTTAAGTCCAAGGATCACTTGTACGACTATCACATAAGGAACTCCTATTGACAGACAAGTAAAACTCCATTAGGTGTTCCTTGAGTGAATCACGTTCAGTGAACTTATTCTCTAATAAACACCTATATACTTGCCTTAGTGTCTCTACACAAATGATTATGAGATCAATCATCCTCTTCATAAAAGCAAGAATAGTATGTACCAATCTATCCGGATCTATTAATCCCCATTTTTAGTGATCCAACGATTAGGACCAATTTTAGTTTTGAACTATTTTGAATTTAGATCTCATTAGCATGATCCTCATCATGGTTCTAAAAGCATTGCTCGAAAACTATGGGTTTATCCATTTAATTAATTTAAGTAATTAATCATGAATAAAGAAATGTCTTGATACTTTTATTAATAAATGAACAAGATTACAAAGTATATGTTTATTACATCAAATGTGATTGGCTTGAAGGCATACTACTTTCATACAGTTCTGCCAGATCCGTTCTTAAAAGCAATTAAAGGATGTCAAGAACTTGTAGAAGTTATTGCCTTCAATCTGCTCGTTAATTAAAAAGATTATATCACCTGGTTATGCTCGATAACAAATAATCAAAATATATGGACTTTTCAGATCAGTCTTAAGGAGTTATGGTGTTTCAATTATGATTTTCAAGAATATTTAAAAATGACATTCTTATACTTTTGGGCGTTATAATTTAAAGGAATTCAAGTTAAGTTAGCCATCATTATGAAAACTGTAGTTTATTGAAAATACTATTTTACAGGAAATCATTGGTACGCTACTATTGATAAAGTTGATGAATCCAAAGAACAGTTCATTAGAAAACTATTTAGTGGTATTCCCATGGTTGATATACGTGAAGATCCGAAAGAAGTATTTGGGACCCGGTTTGCTGGTAATAGCTTTGATGATCAAGACAAGGTGATAACTGGTAAGCTACTCATAAACTCTTATGAAGTCTAAGTATTTTTATCTCTTCGAAATGCTAGGTACGTAAATTTCGGGGACAAAATTTCATAAAGAGGGGAGGTTATAAGACCCTGACTTATATATATATATATATATATATATATACTTAAAATAATAAATGGTTGAATAAACAAATGTTAAGTTAAAAATATTTTATGCAAATTTTATTTTGTCGAAAAATATTCGTTTTATCGAAAAATATTTGTTTTGTCGGGTAATATTTTTTCTGTCGGGGAATATTCGATTCGTCCAACAGTGTCGAAATAATCAAACATTGGTGGACCCCACAGCGAAATATTGTCAGATATAGAAAATGACAACATTAACCTTTTAAAATAAAAATTGTCAACGGTACTATCACTCTTAACTGTTAATATACCCGGTGGTAAAGGAATAGTAGAACAAGGTATTACATAGTAACATACAGTATTGCATAGTAGCATGCGGTATTGCATAGTAGCATGCGGTATTGCACAGTAGTATAAGGTATTACACAGTATTTCATATTATTGAACTGATAAAGTAGTTATTGTACAATATTGACTTTAATGAACCAATAATTATCACATGTTCAATAATATATATTATTAAACTGATAATTATCACAGTAGCAAATGCACAGTAATTCACATTATTACTGAATCAATAATTGTTATTACATAGTAATGTGCTCTTTCTTTTATTTATTTTTTGCATTATTATTATCATTATTATGATATTAATTTAACAGTTATATTTCATTATTAATTGGTATTTTTGCTGGTATTATGAGTCTCTAATTCAGAAAGTCAACTAAACTGCATGTATAATAATTGGTTATAATAATGAATAATTATGAATAATTGGCGAATTATTGTTAAAATAATTTATAAAGTTATTTGTTTTATATACTTTACATAAAGTTAATTATTTTATATATAAAGTTAATTGATTTTTATAAACTTAATTATTTTATATATAAAGTTAATTATTTTATATATAAAGTTAATTGATTAATATAAAGTTAATTATTTTATATATAAAATTAATTATTTTATATATAAAGTTAATTGATTTATATAAAGTTAATTATTTTATAGATAAAGTTAATTATTTTATATATAAAGGTAATTGATTTATATAAAGTTAATTATTTTATATATAAAGTTAATCGATAAAGTTAATTAATTTATACAAAGTTAATTGATTTATATATAAAGTTAGTTTTTTATTAAATGAATGGTATAGATTAAAGATAATAAAATGAACGGTTTGAATTAAATTAGAAAATCTTGGATTTTGGCTACAAATAGAGGCATTAACTAAAAAAAAAATTCATAACGTTCTTACATATATTTTTTCCACTCTTTAATTTTTTTTTTAGTGTAAGTTTCTCTATATGTATACTGGGTTACCTCATGCATTGGTAAATATCAGTTAGAGTGCCACATTTATATAATCCAAGTCATTCCTAGTTTTGAAATCTTTTGCATTCTTTTTTGAATTCCCAAGTGGAATTTTCTTATGTAGAATAACTCTTTTAAAAAATTATAGTAAATTCCTTATTTGTCAGAATTTATTAAATTCAAAGTTTGTCCCTTCAATTTTTCATCCTCTACAACTTTGAAGAAGGAAGAAAAGTCATCTTAATGCTTTAAAATGTTAAAAATCATAACATATTCTGATTTCGTCACTATTTTTAGTCTTAGTTTTGAAAATTCATAACTCATTCATATTAACTCCGAATTGAGTGATTCTTGATTCTATTCCGTGTATCTTTTCGAGAGTAACATTATTTTGAAAATATAAAGAGATTTTGAAAACTCTAAAAGACCTATAAGTCAGATTCTTTACAGCTACATAGACAAATAAGGAATGATTTATTCGGCCATAAAGTTTGTTTCACAATATCAAGGTAAGGGGTATCATTCTTTTTAAACTCATAAAAGGATATCGTTTTCTTTCATACTCTTAAACTTACTATGGTAAGTACTATTTGGTAAAATTTTCTGAAATGATTATTTATTCCTTAATAGTTTGCGCTTCATTTAATATCATTTCAATTGAACCTTCCTATTTTTTGATCCTTTATATTGAACATTAACCATTATTTTTGAACTATGAATCTTAACTATCATTCTTGAATTTGACTCTGCATCATGTTGACACTTTAGATATTATTTGAATCTACACAAAGTAAAATTATAAATTTTCAAATATTTATTATTTATTCTATTTCTTCTGTTCATTATTTATGTCACTGTTATTTGTACTAATCATCAAAAATCAAGTTGTTGTGAATATCTTTGGCCTAAGTGTAAAGATAATTGATGAATATTTGTGGCCTGGGGCACAGATGATTCATGATAGGATAAAGGTGATATAATTATTGAGTGTCTTTTAGGGCACGTAGTGATTGTTCTCTTTGGTTTGAGGCAAAAAAGAACTGTTATTTGGTATGATTATAACCAAATACTGTAGACTGGTATGATCATGACCATTGGTGTTATATTTGAATATCTTTGGCTCGTAGGGCAAAGATGAACTATTATTTGGTATGATTATAACCAAAGGCTGTAGTCTAGCATGATCATGACCATTGGTGTTATATTTGAATATCTTTGGACGGTAGTGCAAAGATGAACTGTTGACTTGCATGATTATGATCAAAAAATGTAAATTTGTATGATCATGACCAGTGACGTTTTAGATGATAAAGGTTGATGGTGATTTTTATAAACAAGAGAAGCTAGTTGACATCATAATCTACATAAATTTCCTAATAATTGTTTTTCTGCTGCAACTGTTGATCTGAAATTTGTTTAAGAACTTAACTGCAGTTATTGATTTAAAACTTATTGTTTATTATATTCAATTAAGAACTCAACTGCTAAAAGCTAATGATAATTTTTCGTCATTATCTTGGTCATGATATTTTCTTACTGGTCTATTTGAGCTCACCCTTTCTTTTTGTTCCATTATTCTTTGGGTAATGAGAGTTTAGCTGGGACTAACCAGGGAATGGAGTGATGGTCCGAATGTGTAGATTATAGTCTTTACCATGTTGTATAATAGTGTGGTAATAATAGTGAATACTTAGTTGTGTATTATTGAGTTGTGTACTTTTTGTGTTTTATACTATTTTGTATTAGTTGTTGTGTATTTTGATGTCTCAAGTTTGGATTTTGTGGGCTCGAATTTGGGGGCGCCACACCCCACATCTCCATAACTTTTCATCATAGTCAATATCAATATCATTAAAAAAAAACTCTTTATATTCACGTCACATGCTACTATCAACCCATTCCTAGCAAACAATAACCACACCCCTAATATTTCAGTTGGGAACTCTCTGAAAATTAATCCTCACAAATAAATATCAAACTAACCCTACACGAAATCCCAGAAAAAATTCATCATTAAATCTAATGGAAAATCCATCACGGAGTCCACCGTAGTCATCCACAGACAAATTCAATACCCTCACAAATCGAAAAACTAAAAGAAGTGAGAAGCCTATCCAAACTTAAAAATGAGGAATTAAAAAGTAGAAGAAAAGTCCTAATGGTCAACAATATTTATCCAATCAAATTTTTTGAGGTCCTGTTCTTCTTTCCCATTAAGTTGAAACCCTAATTAATATTAGTTATTTTTTAATTAATATAAGTTAAATTAGAAAAAATTATGTAATTCTCTTGACCTTATCGTTTAAAATAGAAAAAAAATTATAATTGATAGGTAAAAATAAATAAAATGGTTATCCCCACCACTTGTGTATTAAGAGGGTGGAAGTTCAAACTTTTGCAGCGATAAAGTAATGTGTGTGATTTTAAATTTTGTCTAAAATTACAACAACAAAAAACCCCCCCTTAAAAGTTAGTTCATCTTTATGTCATTTACCCTTTTCTATATTAACTAGCAAATTTGGTTGACCTTAGCATTTACTATATGTTACTAGAAGTCGATGACAAATGAAAAGAGGTTTGTGCCTATGGATAAAAGTGTAATCGATATTCAAGAAGGTGTATTGATTTTGCATTGGTATGTCGAATATAAATTGCGAGTAACTAAAATGAAAATCTAACGGTGTAAAATGAGAACTTTGTCATACTTGTCGCTAGTCCTTCTAGCGGCTAGCAACAAGAAGATAGTTATTAGCGGCACGAGAATTTATACAATTAGCCCTAAAAGCTGCCACTCATTTTAGAGGCGGCTATCACTAGTCTTTTTGGCAGTATACGCCGACATGCCTCAGCAAGCATTGGTAGCTCGTGGCATGCCTCAACAGCTAGCTCGGCCGTTTTTACTTGTAGCGGCATGCAAGCTTAGTAAACCTAAAACAATGTAATTTCTAATCCTTCTATTGGCAAGTCAAATGACATAGTTTTAATAATTTTCAACTGCTAATCCTTCTAGCGACTGTAGCTTCAAACCTTAACGGCAAATGCATAAGAAAGAAAAAAAAAGAGGCAGCATCAAGCAACAAACGCTAGAGAAAAATAGGTAAACCTAGATTTGTTGCTATTGGAACAAAAGAAGTAGAAGACAAGGCAAGGCAAACTTGGAGGAAAATTTCATCTACACTAAAATCTTCATCTTAGTCAATTATTTCACTTAAAGTCTAAGTAAAAAAAATTTGAACAAAATTTTTTAAACTTGTTATATACATAATTTAGATGAATTTTATGTTAAAAAAAAAAGTTTAGAAGTAAATTAATGAAAATTAACTATATGTTGTGTTTGGATTAGGAACAGGTTATATGGTAGCATGGTTAATTTTGTATAGTTTTCATTGAAAAATATTCATTTGTATTGATTTGTTCTTTTTAGGTAAAATATGGAGAATTAAAACCCTGAACATAATTGATAATATTGTTCTATACGACTAAACATATTACATTTCGAAGGATGTATAGGAGGATAAGGGTAAACTAATGTCAACCCAAATTACTGCCATAATATACGACTAATGAGAATTAACAAGTGCCCAAAAAATTTGCATAAGTGTGAGTTTGGAGTTTTTGTAAAGCCCCGAAAATCCTTGTATTTACTATAGGCGACCTCGTGCGTTAGTGTACAACATGGTTCTTAGATCCACAATATCCATCAATAAAACAATTGATAAGACTTGTTTATTTTAAAACTTTTATAACATCTTTGTTCCCTAAATACCAATCTTTACATAAATTGTATACAACTTAGATCATATAAATCATGACGTAGTTTATTACAATAATTGTGAGTGTACATCACTCATATAACATTATCTTACTTTCTATACATTCTTATTTTAATCTTTCACAACTTGTAATAATACAAGTATCTAACATAAATTGGATGTTATCCGATTATTATAACATTCTAACCATTACTATTTGTCAACATTGTTTACCCCCAAAAAGGGTTTTATTAAAATATACATTACATCTAACCGCAAGGTCTTAATATCAAACTTAACGTTGATCCTGCCACAATAGTTCATAACGATTTATTGCATAAAAGCGCATTAACATAGGTTTGCATATAAACATATTTCACATTTAGGAACAAGTTCTGAAAAACTTGCGTGTAGTATCACAACATTCCGGTTCAACTTCTAGTTTTTGAATTAGGTCAATCCAGCTCGTTCTAATCTAAAATCTTAAAGCTTGGATGCTTGATGTTTGTTCTGGGTTGCTTGAATGATTTATAAAGCTACTGCATTTCCTTTTCTATTCCATCTCTAGTAGATTTCCTATTCCTCTATCTCTGTTTGTCGATTCCTTTATTCTTTTTCTATGTTGTCTCTTGTGCTTTCACTTTTGCACTTAGCAAAATAATGAAAAAACTTTGATGGGTAAAGAGGGCTGGTATATAATGAGTACCATCCTCCAACCACCAGCTACTTTTGACCTCTACAAGACCTATACCTGACCTATAAGGTCACTTCTTACCTACTCAAAAAGGGCCTGCCGACTGACTTCCCCAATTGCCACTTGACAACCTACTCGCCACTTGACAACCTACTCGCCCCCATCCTCTATCCCACTTGGCTGTCAATTCCCAACCCCTCATTTACTCCAATCTTGAGCAGTTCCTTTGGCTTAACTAAAGCATACCTAGTTACTTACCAAACTAACAATACAACTATTTGTTTGTAAATATCCATAGACATACAATCAAAATGAATAATTAGAGCGGAAGCATGGTAATTTTTTTTTTAAATTTTACAAACCATAACCATGATCGACCTTTATGCGCAATTATTAATTAAACAAGAAGAAGTTAGAGAGTTATACCCTTGTAGACACTAAGCTTCTACAGGTATGAGTTCAACTCCAATTCCTTTGCGTTCTTTTCCAAATCCACATATTAGATTCCTTAAATTAACGTTAGCTACCTAAGTGTGTATCTTCTAGAGACGATCCACCAAGAGAAATATGGATTTACGAAGTGGGTGGTGAAAAATCCTAGTTTTCCCTCTCTTCTAATTTCTTAGATGTAAAGAATAATGTGAGTAAACTTAATCTATAACAAGACTCCTCTTATTTATAGATTTACCCAACAATCCTAAACTCTTTAGGAATAGGGTTTTAATTTAACTCATAATCTAATTAGGAACTAAATTAATTTAATATAATAACTACAATTCCTAAACCATTTAGGAACTTAATTATTTATTATGAGAGTACTTTTAATAATTAATTCCTAAACTATTTAGGAACTAAATAATAATAATAATAATAATAATAATAATAATAATAATAATAATAATAATAATAATAATAATAATAATAATAATAATAAGATTCCTCTTATTAATTTATAATTAGTATTTCCAAAATACTAAATTATAAATATTGAGATATTTAATTTATACTATCACTATAGTATAAATTTAATATACTTAATTTATTATTATGATTATACCACTTAACTTCTTAAATAAATATTTTTCTTTTGCGGCCTGACCCTTTAGATTCTCCATATTAAACCAGTTGTAGAATAAATTAATTAGAACCATTCTAATATTATTTATATAAATAAATTAAACTATTTAATTTATTTAAATAAATAATATTTATTCCATAATAAGGGTAAACCCCCTTTGCGATCAACGATTTTTTAGATAATATAGATTTCAATATTTGATCACAAAAGAATCTATTCCGCGAATAGTTATCGTACAATTCAATCCTTCTACCATACAATGTCTCAATCAAATATAAGACGTGGAATTACTGTCCGGTCTTATTTTATTTGATCATATGTATTTCAATTCTCAAATGCCCAACGCTAAATAATGCAACTTAAAAACTCATTTCTAATTTTATTTTGCCAAGGACTATTAAATTGTTATTTATCGAATCACATAGGACATTCTCTCTTTTTACTAGAAGCAGTAGATCATTTGTTGATCATTTATTTATTTATATGTACAGCTTATTATACCTAAGCATACCCTGTGATATACCCTCAAGGTTTTAAGGAATATGTCAAATCATAACTCATCATACACAAGCTACTATGATCACTTGTACTACTATCACATAAAAAACTCCTATTGACAAGCAAGTAAAATTCCATTAGATGTTTCTTTAGCGAGTCACGTTCAGTGAACTTATTCTCTAATAAGAACCTAAATACTTGCTTTAGTATCTCCACACAAATGATTATGAGATCAATCATATTTTTTATAAAAATAAGCATAGTATATACTAATTTATCCGATTCACTAATCCCCATTTTAGTAATCCCACAATTAGGAATAATTTTAGTTTTGAGCTATCTAGAATTTAGATCTCATTAACATGATCATCATCATGATTCTAAAAGCATCGCTCAAAACTATGGGTTTATCCATTTAATTAATTCAACCAATTAATCATGAATAAAGAAAATGCCTTTGAATTAATTTTTTATATTAATAAATGAATAAGATTGCAAAATATATGTTATATCACATCAAATGTGATTAACTTGTATGCGTACTACTTTCAACATCCTCCTTACTAACCATTATGGACTACAGAGTTGGTTGGCATAACACAACCCCTTGGGCCTTAATTGTCACATGACATGAAATAAAGTTCCTCATAGCATTTGGACAAGTATGGCTGAACATAATTATCTATAATGGGCCCACATAATACACCAATAATTACAAGCATTGAATGCTCAAAATGTTACGTCACAAGGCTACTACAACTTTTGTACAAACATAATTATACTACTTAAGTATACAAACAATTTATGCCCCGTTCAAATTTCACCCCTTTACATACATTGACTGCCAAAGTATATGTATTTTGTTTTTAATATAAAAGATTGTCTAATGTATGCTTGGGTTGTGGCTTTGTTGGGCTACTTATATTAGGGTTTGTATATATACAATAAAAGAGGTGTTAAGTTTATCAATGGGTGTGTCACATTACTGCAAATTTGGGCATACAAGCAAATATTAGTTGGAAGGCTTAACTCTAGGAAAGATTATCAACTTTGGTTACCTAAAGGAAAGGCGTGGCCATACTTTGCGAGTCACAAATATCCCGATAGATGAGACAATATACATAATCATCTACCATTCTACCGTGGGAATTTAGATAGGAAACTTTTGTGGGAGGTAGTTTGGCGGCCTTACATGAGATACGATGATGAGTTTACGATGTTTAGTTTTGACGAAAGGATGACAGGATCTGCTCTGATTCCTTTAATTTATTTCGATATAGTAGAATATCAAATACCAGATCGGGTGATGAGGTAGTATGAGTATTTGCAAGGGATTGTGAGGATCCGAAGTTCAGGATTTCTTTAATAATATCAAATAAGAATTAATTGATAAAAATAAATAAAATATATCAAGGTTGTTTAAGTTAATTATTATTTTAAGTAATTTAAAGTGTTTGAAGGGATTTAATTAGTAAATTAAATTTGTACAGAGATGGTGATGAATTATGTGAATTTAAAATAATTGAAAAGTAAATAAATTGTGTAAATACAATTTATGAAGAATAAAAGAAATTCCAGGTAAATGTACAATAAATTGTACAATTTAATTATTGTGGAAGTACAGAAGTTATGATTTTAAAGGAGGATATGTGATAATGTAAATGCATGAATTAAATATGTATATATATACATTTGTATATATATGTGTGTTATGCTTAATTAATAATTATAAATGTTATTAATTATGGAAATTAAAGGGATTAATAATTAAATTAATCCAAATTTAAATAAAAGGCGAATGAGGAAGTTAATAAAATTGTAATTATAGATTTTAGATTTAATTAAGAATTATGGTGGAAATTTAGAAATTAATTGAGAAGGAAAAGTAATTATATAAATTATATAATAATAAATTATATAATTTATATAAGGAAATTAAAATAAGGTATGAAGAAAATAATAATTATATAAATTATATAAGAATAATTATGTAATTTATATAAGGTGATTAAATGGAATAAAGTTGGAGGAAATTAAGAAATTATTTAAAAGGAGAATGTAATTATATAATATTAAATTATATAATTAATATGAATATTAAAGAAATTGAATAATAAATAAGAAAAAGGAATGTTTTAAGTTATTAAAAAATTATGGTTATGTATAATGGAATTATTATGACTTTTATGAAGAATAATATTTCGGAAACGTGAACATGTTAATGTAACATGTTGTCCAAGTAACGGAGTGAAAAATTATGAAAAATAATTTTTATATGTTATATGGATTATTTTATGATTTTTGGAGGTATAAATTACCTCATATAATTACATGCATGGCATTATGCGTGTACAAAATTTGTCAAGTGAAATACCCAAAAGGGGTGTTAATATTATTGATAAATCATATTATGAATTTTGGTACGTTAAAATAATTATTTTTCATACATTATGTAAAATAATTATTACACGAGATAATTACGTAATATAATTAAATGTTTAATTATGCTTAAATTGTTGCTATTTCGGATGAGGAGAAGAGGGGTAAGGCGGTGGAAGTGAGCTGATTTTTAAAATTTGTTAAGAGATGTTTGGTTATAAAAAGGAAAGAAAGAAAGCATGCAAAAGTGGGGAAAAACAAAAATAAAAACAAAAAACTCATCCAAATATTTTTCTCTCTTCTCCACCATAGCTTCCATCACCGACCACCACTTCCACCGTAAGACTCCATAGCCACCATCAAGAAGGGAGGTTTTTGGGACATCAAAGGAAGGTGGTTAAGCTTCAAGGAAAGGATTTTTGAAGGTATAAATTAATTTATTTGATTTATTTTATATTTATTGGTGGTAAAATAATTTTGTAGAAAATTAGTAAATAATTAAGAAGATTATTCTATATAATTTTCGGATGAAGATATGTTAATGATATGATTTTTGGAACGAGTTTGTTGGAAAAATTTGAAGTAAAATGAGGTATTTTGGGAAGATAATGCACTGTTCGCGAAGGAAAAAGAAAAAAAAAATTCTGGGCTGTCCGCGCAATGCGCGGCAGCCATTACTTCCGGAAGCCGAGGCCAAAACGACGCCGTTTTAGGCCGCGGCTGGGGGTGGTCCGCGCCATGCGCGCGACCAAAATCCGCAGGTGAACGACGTCGTTTAGACAGGCGGAAGTTTCCGGAAGAAGCCTGCGAACGACGTCGTTTTGGAACGAGAAGGAAACGTCCGCGCAATGCGCGGCCGCGGTTTTCGACGCGGAAAATACCTTTTTACCCCTGACCATTTCCGTTAATACTAATTATGTCCTAACGTTGGGGAAATTATGAATTTACCCCTGAACTTTCCGAAAAATGTCCAGCGTGTCCTGTAGGCCGTGAAAATTACATAAATGACCTTGGACTTTCCGGAAAATTCCGGTTATGTCCCTAAAGCTGCGAAAATTACCATATTGCCCTCAGAAATTAGTTTTAATTCAAATAAATGTTTAAAAATTGTTTAAAAATTCTAGAAAATTATAGAAAAATACTAAAAATATAGAAATGATATTTGGGCATTAAATTTAATATTTTTGCATAAATATTAAATATTGGGGATTAATATTTAAATATTTTAAATATTAATCTAGCATGGTTACAATTTAGAAAATGTTTAAATAAAATTTTTGGGACGCCCAGATATGTTAAATTTTATCCGATGAGCCGGGTTGTCCGTATTAGAGGTATTGGATATTAAGTTAAACGAATATTTTAAGGAACGAGGTTAATATAATTGGCCATATAAATTAATAATTGGCCTAGAGATGATATTAATTAATTAAATTAATATCATAAGAGGATAAATAATTATTATTTGATTATTTTATGATCATAGGTCGATCGAGTTAAGGGTTTGAGCTAACAATTTAAATAACTGGACGCCAGACAAGTTCTTCAGTCCCTTTTCTGTTAAATGTTGGAATGTTATGATAAGTAATTCTTGTTTTAACTGCATACAAATTATGTGCTACGTGATACGTGATTAATATAACCACAATGTATATTTTGTGCAACGATATGAATATATATGAGATATATTGCTATATTAGATGCACAAGCACATGATGTATGACACACACCAAGCATGATAAGGTATGTGCTACGTGAATCATAACTGTTGAACTTGCTGAGCCGTTGTGCTCATTACTTGCTTAAAATAAACTTTTGCAGGTAAATAAATGAGTTTCAGAAATATCAGATTGTGCTAAAGATGAATTATCTAGAAGGTTGGATACGTAACTGTTATAATTTCGATGTCATGATTCAATGTGAGTGAATTGTATTCAATGTGAGTGAATTGGTAAAATTTATGTGAATGTGCTGTATCTATTTACAAATTGGTCCGGATGGGACGAATAGAGTTACATGGCGAACTAGGGTTGTTTAAGATGATTGTTACAATAAAGATTTGTTAAATGGTCAAATTGTGAATTACGATTGAAAAGAACAAATGTGAAGATATATTATTATTAAATTTTAAATGTTGAACGTTATGATATTTGTAAAGAAGAAAAAGGTTAAGGTTGCGATCCAGGGACTAGGATCCAGAATGTAAGGATTTTAAATATCCAAATATCTTAATACAACGATTGAATCGAGAAAAAGAAAAATTTATATGAGAATTTTGATAATTGGTGATTTTGAAATTAAATAATGGATTAATTTAGGTGATGAAAGATTTATTAACGGACCGAAATTTGGACATAGTGAAAATAATGTTTATTAAATACAAGATTTAAGGGAATAAAGTGGGTCGAATTTCGGGGTCGTTACAGTTGGTATCAGAGCTAGAGGTTATAAACCTTAGGTAAATGATACCTTAGGCTATAACCTAAAGTAAGAAAGAGTACGGTTAGTTGAGTGTTCTGAAAACTCAAGCGTATGGTAAACTCGTGACTCATGATTGTATGGTGGAGCCCCTTTAGCGAATGGGCGACTATGGCCTGACTAGGACAAGCTCCTCAACCATATGATTATGGTAAGTTCCTGAGCCTAAATACGTGATAAGTTTGATGAACATGGGGGAATTAGGATGGAAAAGATGTAAGTTAAGAAATGCAGATATTGACTAAAGTGAAGAAAATATGAAAGAGATAAGATTATAAGGAAGAAATAAGATGTTAAGAAAGATCTGAATGAAGGTAATGAATTGAGAAAATTTATAAGTTCAATTAAGAACATATCTGAAAGAATATTTGAAATGATTCAAAGATAAATCTCAAAGATAATCAAGGGACACCTGATTTAAGCAATAAAGATAAAAGGAAATCTAAAACGCATAGAAAGAGATCATAATAATATGATCAAGAACGGTAAGAGGATCGTACTACGATACGATCACAAGATAAGGAAGGCGAATAAAGATTAGCTTGTAAAGCAAGATCATCAAGTGAGAATGTGAAAGAACAGAGAGACCTGTTAAGGGTCAAAAAGGTATAGCTTGATGCTATAAAGAGAAAGAGTACTATGAAATAGTACAAGAAGAACTTAGATAATGATAAAGCATGAATGACAGAAATGTTATGATAATGGGCAGGAAACTTGGGTACGAAATTTCATTTGAGGACTCATGTGGTGACTGAGTTGCACAATCCTTTGTATGGGCGGGGGATTTGTGTTTACTTAGTTACTATGTGATAATCATTGAAACGTTAGAGTCGCGCTAAGAGTTTCTGATAGATAGATAATATTAAGTTTAGGCACGAGTTCTTAAAAGTCATACATGTGGTAAGTCCATGACTCATAATCGTATGATATGTTTTGAGCCCTCAGCATATGGATAGTCTTTGATTTGTTCTCAGACTACATATTGCTAGGACAAGCTTCTAAACTCATATTCTTGTGGTAAGTTCCTGGACTCATAATGTGTGGCAAGTTTGATGAACTATACGGGGGTATAGAAAAGTTGAAGTAGATAGAAATTTTAATATGATAAATAGTCCTAGCAATAAATTTATTAATTAAGTAAAGAAACTGAAGGTGAATGTTAGGAAATTTAGGATATTCCCACTCTTCTAGCTTTGCTAGACTTCGAAATTTTGGCCTCAAGCTAAATTGACATGAATATGTTTTGAAAGATACAAATGAAATTTTAAGCAATCTAAAAAGTGTCTATGCTACTTGTTTCTGCTAGACAAAAATACTTTTACATCAAAATGTATTTCAAAAGAATCATCCACGCACCTTTTAGCCCGGTGCAGATGTGATGAATGACGGAATGCTCAACGTGTTGTTGAGACGGTGCGGTACTATTTCGTTATAAGATGATTCAACACCATAAAGTACGGTTTATGGTGTAGGAATTATTAACGACGAAATCCTCAACGGACTGTCAAAATGACGCGGTAACATGAAGTCATAAATGATCTTGATTTATAAAAGTATGTCAAAGCTATAAGTCATTGCCATTAGACTCGGCTAGACGTTTTGAAAAAGTTTTGACATAATGAATGTTTTAAAAATTCCTGCGAGTTATAAATTGTTAAAAGTAAGTCTATGCTAATTGATCTAGCTAGACAAGCGTTGAAGAAATATAAGTCTGAGCTATTGATTCAGCTAGACAAATTTTGTAAAATATTGAATTCGTATTCTTTGAAAGTTATAACTAATCAAATTACTTTTGAATGAATTTTAAGGCTGAGATGAACAAAAATATTAAGACTATTGCAGGTTGATCAAATGGTCACCTGGCATAGCAAGACACAGGCATTGCAGATTGATCATCTGGCGTGCCAATGTATGGTGAAACATCCATTACTTTAATGACAGATTGATCCACTATCAGGGTTTGCAGTATGAAGTACTCGGGGAGCGAAGTACTGTAAACCGGGATAAATGTTCATTCAGCAAAGTATGAAAATTGCCAAAATAAAATTTTTTGAATCCTTCTACTCTTATGAAGATTGGATGGTAGGATGGGGTAGTATTTTTTTAAATTGTGAGTGATAAGGAAAATAATAATTGTGAAGCAAAGGAATTATGAAATGTGATGAATTAGAAAATTGCAGTGTGCAATAACTACGAGAACGGAATGAAATAAAGATATGTGGAATGAATGTAAAGAAATTGTGAAGTACAAGTACATAAAAATTTCGAGGACGAAATTTTATGAAGGAGGGGTGAATGTGATACCCCAGGAATTTTAGAATAATTCTAAATAAGGATTATGATAAATCAAGTAAAGGTTAGTATTTAAAATCTAATGTTGAATAATGGAGGTATTAAAGAATGAATTATGAAATATGAAGAAGATTATGAATGTGAATTAAGAAGAAAAGGATGAATGTACCGAGTATATATGAGGTGTAATAGAAGGTATGAAATAAGTTGGTTAAGTAAGGATAAGTACGATTAGAGGAAAAGAAAGTGTTCGGAAAATGAGAACATATCTTGATAAATACATCAAGGAAAGAGCTAAAGCTTTATAGTCACAAGGAAATTGTGAATGTGATTTAAGAATTGAATATTCTGACAATTATGATTTTATGAGGTTATTCATGTAAGTTATGGATATTAAAGAGGTAAAATATAATTATTATGAATTTAGTTATTATTTATCAAGATAAAGGTATAGCAGGTTGCTAGAAATAAAATATACGTATGATTATTACGGCAATTATGATTCCGAGGACGAAATCCTGTTAAGGAGGGAAGAATGTGAGGATCCGAAGTTCAGGATTTCTTTAATAATATCAAATAAGAATTAATTGATAAAAATAAATAAAATATATCAAGGTTGTTTAAGTTAATTATTATTTTAAGTAATTTAAAGTGTTTGAAGGGATTTAATTAGTAAATTAAATTTGTACAGAGATGGTGATGAATTATGTGAATTTAAAATAATTGAAAAGTAAATAAATTGTGTAAATACAATTTATGAAGAATAAAAGAAATTCCAGGTAAATGTACAATAAATTGTACAATTTAATTATTGTGGAAGTACAGAAGTTATGATTTTAAAGGAGGATATGTGATAATGTAAATGCATGAATTAAATATGTATATATATACATTTGTATATATATGTGTGTTATGCTTAATTAATAATTATAAATGTTATTAATTATGGAAATTAAAGGGATTAATAATTAAATTAATCCAAATTTAAATAAAAGGCGAATGAGGAAGTTAATAAAATTGTAATTATTGATTTTAGATTTAATTAAGAATTATGGTGGAAATTTAGAAATTAATTGAGAAGGAAAAGTAATTATATAAATTATATAATAATAAATTATATAATTTATATAAGGAAATTAAAATAAGGTATGAAGAAAATAATAATTATATAAATTATATAAGAATAATTATGTAATTTATATAAGGTGATTAAATGGAATAAAGTTGGAGGAAATTAAGAAATTATTTAAAAGGAGAATGTAATTATATAATATTAAATTATATAATTAATATGAATATTAAAGAAATTGAATAATAAATAAGAAAAAGGAATGTTTTAAGTTATTAAAAAATTATGGTTATGTATAATGGAATTATTATGACTTTTATGAAGAATAATATTTCGGAAACGTGAACATGTTAATGTAACATGTTGTCCAAGTAACGGAGTGAAAAATTATGAAAAATAATTTTTATATGTTATATGGATTATTTTATGATTTTTGGAGGTATAAATTACCTCATATAATTACATGCATGGCATTATGCGTGTACAAAATTTGTCAAGTGAAATACCCAAAAGGGGTGTTAATATTATTGATAAATCATATTATGAATTTTGGTACGTTAAAATAATTATTTTTCATACATTATGTAAAATAATTATTACACGAGATAATTACGTAATGTAATTAAATATTTAATTATGCTTAAATTGTTGCTATTTCGGATGAGGAGAAGAGGGGTAAGGCGGTGGAAGTGAGCTGATTTTTAAAATTTGTTAAGAGATGTTTGGTTATAAAAAGGAAAGAAAGAAAGCATGCAAAAGTGGGGAAAAACAAAAATAAAAACAAAAAACTCATCCAAATATTTTTCTCTCTTCTCCACCATAGCTTCCATCACCGACCACCACTTCCATCGTAAGACTCCATAGCCACCATCAAGAAGGGAGGTTTTTGGGACATCAAAGGAAGGTGGTTAAGCTTCAAGGAAAGGATTTTTGAAGGTATAAATTAATTTATTTGATTTATTTTATATTTAATGGTGGTAAAATAATTTTGTAGAAAATTAGTAAATAATTAAGAAGATTATTCTATATAATTTTCGGATGAAGATATGTTAATGATATGATTTTTGGAACGAGTTTGTTGGAAAAATTTGAAGTAAAATGAGGTATTTTGGGAAGATAATGCACTGTTCGCGAAGGAAAAAGAAAAAAAAAATTCTGGGCTGTCCGCGCAATGCGCGGCAGCCATTACTTCCGGAAGCCGAGGCCAAAACGACGCCGTTTTAGGCCGCGGCTGGGGGTGGTCCGCGCCATGCGCGCGACCAAAATCCGCAGGTGAACGACGTCGTTTAGACAGGCGGAAGTTTCCGGAAGAAGCCTGCGAACGACGTCGTTTTGGAACGAGAAGGAAACGTCCGCGCAATGCGCGGCCGCGGTTTTCGACGCGGAAAATACCTTTTTACCCCTGACCATTTCCGTTAATACTAATTATGTCCTAACGTTGGGGAAATTATGAATTTACCCCTGAACTTTCCGAAAAATGTCCAGCGTGTCCTGTAGGCCGTGAAAATTACATAAATGACCTTGGACTTTCCGGAAAATTCCGGTTATGTCCCTAAAGCTGCGAAAATTACCATATTGCCCTCAGAAATTAGTTTTAATTCAAATAAATGTTTAAAAATTGTTTAAAAATTCCAGAAAATTATAGAAAAATACTAAAAATATAGAAATGATATTTGGGCATTAAATTTAATATTTTTGCATAAATATTAAATATTGGGGATTAATATTTAAATATTTTAAATATTAATCTAGCATGGTTACAATTTAGAAAATGTTTAAATAAAATTTTTGGGACGCCCAGATATGTTAAATTTTATCCGATGAGCCGGGTTGTCCGTATTAGAGGTATTGGATATTAAGTTAAACGAATATTTTAAGGAACGAGGTTAATATAATTGGCCATATAAATTAATAATTGGCCTAGAGATGATATTAATTAATTAAATTAATATCATAAGAGGATAAATAATTATTATTTGATTATTTTATGATCATAGGTCGATCGAGTTAAGGGTTTGAGCTAACAATTTAAATAACTGGACGCCAGACAAGTTCTTCAGTCCCTTTTCTGTTAAATGTTGGAATGTTATGATAAGTAATTCTTGTTTTAACTGCATACAAATTATGTGCTACGTGATACGTGATTAATATAACCACAATGTATATTTTGTGCAACGATATGAATATATATGAGATATATTGCTATATTAGATGCACAAGCACATGATGTATGACACACACCAAGCATGATAAGGTATGTGCTACGTGAATCATAACTGTTGAACTTGCTGAGCCGTTGTGCTCATTACTTGCTTAAAATAAACTTTTGCAGGTAAATAAATGAGTTTCAGAAATATCAGATTGTGCTAAAGATGAATTATCTAGAAGGTTGGATACGTAACTGTTATAATTTCGATGTCATGATTCAATGTGAGTGAATTGTATTCAATGTGAGTGAATTGGTAAAATTTATGTGAATGTGCTGTATCTATTTACAAATTGGTCCGGATGGGACGAATAGAGTTACATGGCGAACTAGGGTTGTTTAAGATGATTGTTACAATAAAGATTTGTTAAATGGTCAAATTGTGAATTACGATTGAAAAGAACAAATGTGAAGATATATTATTATTAAATTTTAAATGTTGAACGTTATGATATTTGTAAAGAAGAAAAAGGTTAAGGTTGCGATCCAGGGACTAGGATCCAGAATGTAAGGATTTTAAATATCCAAATATCTTAATACAACGATTGAATCGAGAAAAAGAAAAATTTATATGAGAATTTTGATAATTGGTGATTTTGAAATTAAATAATGGATTAATTTAGGTGATGAAAGATTTATTAACGGACCGAAATTTGGACATAGTGAAAATAATGTTTATTAAATACAAGATTTAAGGGAATAAAGTGGGTCGAATTTCAGGGTCGTTACAGGGATACTAGCTCGGATAGAAAATCATGATGAGTTTAGAAAGTCCAAGTAACATAGATTCAACGTTGATGATAACATGGTCTTGGGACTTGTACATCATTCATTTTCATGGCTAAACCTTATAGACATTAGAGGTGATACCTATTAAAAAATACATATAGTGGTATAATAGGATTACGAGTAAACGTATACATTGACATTGACGGAAAGGAGATCCTAATACTTCTTATAAGGCTCGGTCTGTATATAATCAACATCAACTCATTTACATGGTAAGCAAATTAATTGTTTAAGTCGATTTGGAATATATATATATATATATATATATATATATATATATATATATATATATATATATATATATATATATATATATATATATTATTTTGTATTTATTAATGCTAATGTTTCTTTCTTCTTTTTTTTTTCTTCTAATTATAGGTTGAAAGCACAAAGTCTCTTTTGGACAAATGCTTCAAGTTCAATATGCCTTCAAAATATGTTATGATGAAAGCGGGATGGGACCACCAATATGCCATCTATGATGCCGATGTGAGGGGGGATAAAGAGTCTCAGGAGGAGGAGGAGGCATAGATACCCCTTTCATCAAGCTTGATAGATATTTACATCCCTAGCACCTGGAAAGATATACCCCAGCCATCATTCGAGGGTGCATCAGATTTTATTGGGGAGGAGGTTGAAACAAAAGCACCTGAAATATAAATTTCATATAGAGAGAAAGGATCTCCAAACAAGTTATTTGGTGAGCACATAGTCCAATGGTTGAATAAAAATTTCTTTGATTTAACTCTAGCTAATCCTGCACTGTTTCCGATATCTTATCCTAGAATGTGGTATTCCTTGAATCATGAAGAATTCAGTACCTTACGCCTTAGAAATTAGATTTATGAACATGTAATGGATGCCTACATGCCACTCTTGCAAGATATAGAGGATAAATATTGGGATGCTGGGATAAGAAAGTGGGCCAAATTTGCTTTCATGTTGTCCTTCTTCATGCAACTAGGAAAAACATTTATGCCCATCAATAAGCAAAATCGTGCAAACCGTTTTTGCAGTAGCTATGTTGAACCAACTGTGGGTCCATCATTGCAAGAGTGCGATTATATTTTCATACCTCTTTGTGATCTGGGTAATCAACATTTCATTTTATTAGTCCTTGCAGTGGAGAAATAGAAAATTACTCTTCTTGACTCGCTGTATAATGACACACCCTATATCAAGTTAACTGACATGTACAGAGAATACATCGACGTAGTGGTACATATAATTTTCTTATTGTATTGAATATTGAAAATCCAATAATAATCTAGAAGGGGGTTGAATAGATTATGTCTGATTAAAAATTATCTTAGGCCTTTTTTGAATTTTTGATTAATTAATTTACAGTGTAATAAATTAATATACAAGATAGTAAAAATTCAATCACACAATGCACAGAGATTTAGCTGGTTCACAACATACAACCTGGGTATATTGTTATGTCCAATCTCAAGCTCCTCTCCAGGACTTGAGATCATTTTACTATCAGTAATATATACTCATTCTATAGACGGAGAAGTCTTTAAAATTTTTTATAGATCAACTTTTAACTATAAATACAACTACTTATCTTGGACAGTAGCTCCCCACTCTTTCTTCAAACGTAGTTGTACTTATTTTTTAGTCTAGCTCTGCTTTACAATTTGATCTTGAAACAAGAAGTTGGTTCCTCACCTCACAAGTACACTAGATATTCAACTACCCATTGACCTTTCTAAGACTCCGATCTTGGTCAAAGAATCACTCTCTTTTTTCTCAAAGATTTAAAGACAACTAACTCACTTAACCTTTCTTTTTATAATTTGATCTTGAAACAAGAAGTTTGTCCCTCATCTCAGAAGTACACTAGAAACCCAACTACCCGTTGACCTTATTAAGACTCTGGTCTTGGTAAAAGAATCACTACTTTTTTCTCACATATTTAAAGATAATTAACTCATTTAACCTTTCGTTTTATAATTTGGTCTTGAAACAAGAAGGTTGTCTCTTACCTCACAAGTACACTAGAGATCCAACTACCCATTGACATCTCTAAGACACAAGTCTTGGTCAAAGAAGCACTATCTTTTTCTCATACAAATATAAAATCAATAAATCAACCTTTTTTAATAAATAATTGTTTTTGAAAGATGCTTCTTGGTAGCTGTCATTAACACTCCAAAATTAATCATTACTTTTACCTTATAAACACAAAATTCAGTATTGTGACAAGCAATGGTCGATCCTACAGAGAATGATTAATTTAATTCTATGTTCTGCAAACTAGAATGGAAGGTTTTGAATTAATTATAATTAACTAAATAAACAAAATTAAACTAATAAATTAAAGACTTCAGTTCTTCAGTTTAGTATCACCTTTTCACAATAATAATATAATCAAGTTCACAATATTCATCACTCAATGAAATTAATAACCCTAGATAACAATAATCGTTAATTACCCACAATCGCCCTTAGGTTTTAAATCTAATGTGACAATCACCCCCACTAGACCCTAACTATCATATAACTTAAAACTATCAGTCTAGATTTAATATAATAGTAGCATTAAGAATTATAAAATTAGATTATTTCAAGCAACAATCACACAATCGCAGATTATTTAACTTGCCTTCGTGATAACCATAGCAATACTCAAAAGCTTGACCACAATCATGTATTACTAATTACTACTTATGATCAAATATAATATCGTTTGCTTAATACTATAACTTAATCTAGCATATGATAATAATTAGATCAATTCAACTGGCCATTATCAAATCAATTAAACCAATTATCATTTAAACAACTAAAACAGATTATCAAGAATAAATCTCATATAAGAAGAAATAAATAATAATAATAATAACTCAACTAAATCATCAATTGTAAATAAGGTTCAACATTCCCTTAGAACTGAATAAGAAAACTAGCCAAACATAATAGAAAAAGAATAATATACAAGAGAATTGAGAGTGATAGGAGAGACCTGAGACAGCTCCCTAATTGTGTCTAATGACCCCTATTTATAGACTACATAATTTATCCCAAAACTTAATAAAAATTAAAATACAAAATAAATCAATAAAATTCTTATTTTATTTCCTATTCCAAATCTACTAATGAATCCTTAATTTACTAAACTGTTAGACCCACGAATAACAAGAACAAATTAATTAAAAGTATGCTGAAGCGGGACCCACACGGTAGAAAAGGAAAGAATGAAGCAGCAACAACCACTCTTACAATGTGCCTAGAAAATCTGCTGAATGAATGCGAGAGAGGGACCCACGTTAGAAGAAGAAAGAAAGAAAGAAGCAACAGCCACGTCCACTCTAGTAATGCTCGCCTGTCCTTTTCCATTGTTGCCAACCCAGGTGACTCCGCCTAACGCGCATTGTGCGTGTGTTTTTTTCTTTGTTGGACTTCCACGCATAGCGCGGGTGCTGATAATCTTCAACCAAACGGCGTCGCTCCAATGCACAGTTGCTACAACCTTTCAAAACCTATGCACGCACGGTGCTACTGACTTTGTTCAGTTTATTACAAAAATACCATTAGCTTATATTTTTCCTACAAAGTTAAATTAAAAATCAATAAAAATAATATGAAAATACATAACAATAATAAAAACACATAATAACACATACATTACCTAAAATGCTAAAAATACTTAAAAACTCATAACTAATTAAGTCTAAAAATACCTAATAAATAGTTATAACAAATATTTATTAGAAACCCCCACACTTAAATCTTTGCTTATTCTCAAGCAAAATAAAAATAAAAATTATAAAAATTATAACTAATAACCAAACGACATACTCGAATAATAAATCAATATGAATTTTACATTAGCCTCAAAGATTATTTAAATGATAACTCAATTTTTTTTTTCAAAACATGCAAGACTAAAATTTTAATATATTTATTACTCTTACTTTATTCAAGACCTTTTGTGTGTGTGTGAATTCAAATGTATCAAACTAGAAAATAAAATAAAACTTAGATCCGCTCATGTAATTAAATGCATCATAAAAGTTATCAAAAAGGGTTAGTAAAACTCTATACACTCATTTTCACATCACTCTCCATTAATATAAGTAAATATAACTAGAAGATCAAAAAAAAATTAATCTTGATAAATACATTAGGATTATTAATATTAATTTTTTCAAGTATTTTTTTCATTTTTTTCTCTTTCTTTTAAATGGGTGCATTTTATGCTCCATCTCATTCGTTTTTTTTTCTCGATTAGTGCATTTTATGCTCCATCTCACTTTTTCATGTGTTTATGAGTGAGTACGTTTTACGCTCCATCTAAACCCACCACATAAATTTTCAATTTAACAATCCTAGAAAAAAAATACCTAAATCATCTCTTCAAAATTATATTTTGCCTTATATTTCACTTTAAATTATGATCAAATAAGATATAGAGCTCAAAAAAATCTTTCACAAGCATTTAACAGTGTAAACTTTCTTAAATTAAAACTAGCTCAAAGAAATGGATATAAGTGTATAAAAATTTAAAGGATCTTAAACAAAATAAAAACTAATACAAAGTCAAAAATTCAGACTAAGCAAAAAATATTTTTTTCAAAAGTTATTAAATAAAAATAAAAATTTTATCATTGGCAAAAAATTAAAATTCATTTAATTCATTGTTCGAGTGACTCATCCTAAAAATAAAAATAAAAAAATAAAAAAAAATTAACCCATTTTTATAGGAAATACAGTTACACTTAGCACGTGCAACAAGCCTTTAAACCACAAGGTACCCCAAGTGGACGAGTTTTGTCTTGTGAGGTTTGCAGTGAATTTACCCACAAAATTCATAAAAAAAAAAAAAATTCCTTAAAATTTTCAAAATATAAACTAAAAAAAATAACAAAAATTTTAAATTCATTCTCCTACACTTAAAATTTACATTTTCTCCAATGTAAACTAAAATGCAAAGAAAAATGCACAAATAACTAAAATATAAATGCAAAAAAAAAAAAAATACTTGATAAGTCGATTTTATATCAATTTATTAGGTATTTTTATACTTAATTATTTGTGAATTTTTAATTATTTTTCGTGTTTTAGGTGTTTTATTTATTATTATTTTTAGTATTTTTATATTATTTTTATTTATTTTTAATTATTTTATATTTTATTTTGTAGAAAAAATAAGCTTGGGAGCAAATTTGTAAATTCTGCAAAGATTTAGTGGCAAAATGGTAATTAAAGTTGTTGATGGCAATTTCGTAATTAAGTTGAAGTTGGAACCGGTGGCATTTTGGTAATTTCCGGAGCTTGGCTGTCCGCGCAATGCGCGGAAAAGGATTTCAGCAGCAGATCACGACGCCGTTTTGGTCTACGCGGCAGAAACAGGTTCCGCGCAATGCACGGATAGCAGAGTCAGCAACATCAATGAAACGGCGTCGTTTGGGGCTCAGGGGCGCGCAATGCGCGCGGGCGGCTGACGTTGACTTGTTACTGTAGCGAATGAGCTGTTTGTTTGGCGCGTTAATTCTGGAAACAGGATTATTTCGCGAATTTTGCTAATTTTTTATTCCAAATTGGATTTTAATTCCAATTAGGGTTAGGATAATAATTATTTTAGTTTTCTTTTTGTTTTTATTTGTATTTTAAATCCTATTAGGGTTTGGAAAGTGTACTTCCTACTAGGGTTAGGAGGATTTTGGAGCCTATAAATAGAGGGCTTGACACACAATGTAACATACAATTTTTCTAATAACAAAAATTATCTCTTCAATTCTTTGATGCTCTCTACAATTATGAGTAGCTAATTTATTTTTCATGATTTAAGTGATTGAAGCCATCAAGATTTATACACTGTGAGATCTAATTTATTTTAATTGTTCTATTTTTATTTTGAGTATTGAATATTTTTCTGTGTTTAATTTTATGATTAATTCGTTTGATTGCTAGGATGCATACTAGTTTTATTATTCGTTGAAATCTACGGTTAAATTAAATATCAAATCCGTAATTGTTTGGTCACTTTAATTTGCGAAGCAACTAAGGTTAATAATTATTTTGCAGTTCAAAGATTGTTATATCTTAGGAAGAATATTCATCTAAATTAAATGCAGACGCTTGGATTGTGTTGTTTAGTTCAATGATCTCTCTATTTCTTTATGCTGCTACTAGGTTAAATCTTTAGCGCTTGTCTGAGATTATTTAGTAGTAAGGGTTATTTAGATCGCTTATTTCTACTTAACTAAAATTAAGGAGAGATATGAAAACTATTCGAATGGGAGTAATTATTTCACGTTGAATATTTAAAATATGAATTGAGTTATTCTTGCGTCAGTGATCAGTTGTAAATTCTTGATGGTGGATGTTGACTTAAACCAATACTTTTTCTTCTCATTTATTTCAATAAATTACTTGCATATTTATTTTAGTTAGTTTTATTTAAATTATTTCTTTGATTCAAAAACCCCCCAATTTTGGTTTGCAAAACATAAAATTAAATAATCATTCTCTGTAGGATCGACTCTTACTTGCTCTACTATATATTTATTTTTCCAAAGTAAAATTTTATTTTTGGAAGCAGCACATTTGTTTATTGCCATTGGCTTAACAACATGCCAAATTACTACGTTATATTAACTTCATGAATCATCCATCACGTTATCCTTCATCGGTAGATTCAATTTCTCTTGAAATTGATATGAAGGTTTTACTCCATCTTCAACAAACAAGTATTGGAGATAATTGGAGAAAGTCTTCAAATTTGGGATGGAAACCTGCAAAACAGAAGATAAATATTTGTAATGAGTAACAGACAATTGAATGGAAATAATTGCATTAGTATCCAAAACTGGCAAAGAATTTAATGCAGCTTCAGCCGCTTTCAAATTTTGTTTCAGCTTAATTTCTTCTTCTTCCTCTAACTCCAAATTGTTGGTAATTGTAACCTCCAAATTTTTCTTGTTTATTTCCCTACAAATTTCCTCCACCTGTGGCATGACATCACCACAAAGAACATCATTGTCTGCATTGATACCGTCAGTTTCTGCATTGATGTTGTTTGCTCCCTTTTGCGTCGATGATGAAGGGCCTCTTTTGAGAATCTAATTGACCAACTGTAGTAGTAAGCTGACTCATTTGACACTCCAAATTATATATGAAAGTTTACGTCTCTTGTTGGAATTATTGCGCCTGAGTCATGAAAGCTTTAAACATATCTTTTAAAGACATATCATAATTAGACAATTGATCATGTTGTTGTTGGGGATATAGTTGCATGTACTGTGAATTATTTAGAAAGTTTTGGTTTACGTGTCAATTCACTAGTGGATTCTAATAGCTGAAATTCTGATGATTCATCCATCCTGAATTATACGTGTTTGAATAAGGATCGTATCTCCTTTCTGATTGACCAAGGAAGCCACCAACTGCATTGACTTGTTCGTAGGACTCCTCTCGAAGTATTGAACACATATCAGTTGAGTGTCCTATTGTCGCACAAATCCTACAAGTACCTACAGCAATTTGATAAACAATAAAAGTTAGACTATCAGTTTGTTGCTTATGAGAAAAATTATTTATCTCATTAACAAATCAGGCATAACTTATATCCTTTACCAGCACAACTCAATTAAACTATGAAAAACTATATAAAAAAAACAATAATAAAAAATAATTAAAAAATTAATAAATATTAAACAAAATAATAAAAAATAAAAAATAAAATCTAAGAAAAATTACTAAATTAAAATAAAGTCTACAAAAACACAAAAGTAAATTAGAAGCTGATGACTCAGGTTCGATCCTCAACAAAGGCGCCAAAATTTGGTAGCTGTCGTAAACACTCCAAAATTAATTCTTACTTTTACTCTATAAACGCAAAATTCAGTATAGTGACAAACAAGGGTCGATCCCGTAGAGAATGAGTAATTTAATTCTATGTTCTACAAACTAGAATGTGGAGTTTTGAATTAAATATAATTAACTAAATAAACAAAAGTAAACTATTAAAATTAACTAATAAATTTAAAGCTTCAGTTTTTCAGTTCAGTGTCACATTTTCACAATAATAATATAATCAAGTTAACAATATTCATCCCTCAATGAAATTAATAACCCTAGACAACAACAATTGTTAATTACTCGTAATTCCCCTTAGGTTTTAAATCTAATGTGACAATCGCCCCCACTAGACCCTAACTATCATATAACCTAAAACTATCAGCCTAGATTTAATATAATAGTAGCATTAAGAATTAGGGAATTAGATTATTTCAAGCAACAATCACACAATCGTAGATTATTTAACTTGCATTCGTGATAACCATAGCAATACTCAAAAGCTTGACCACAATCATGTATTACTAATTACAACTTATGATCAGATATAATATCGTTTACTTAATACTATAACTTAATCTAGCATATGATAATAATTAGATCAACTCAACAGGCCATTATCAAATCAATTAAACCAATTATCATTCAAACAATTAAAACAGATTATCAAGAATAAATCTTATATAAGAAGAAATAAATAATAATAACTCAACTAAATCATCAATTGTAAATAAGGTTCAACATCCCCTTAGAACAGAATAAGAAAACTAGCCAAACATAATAGAAAAAGAATAATATACAAGAGAATTGAGAGAGATAGGAGAGACCTGAGAGAGCTCTTAATTGTGTCTAATGGCCTCTATTTATAGATTACATAATTTATCCCAAAACTTAATAAAAATTAAAATACAAAATAAATAAATAAAATTCTTATTTTATTTCATATTCCAAATCTACTAATGAATCCTTAATTTACTAAGCTGTTGAACCCACGAATAACAAGAACAAGCTGCTAAGTTTACTGAGAAGAAGGAACGAATTAATTAAAAGCATGTTAAACCGGGAGCCACAAGGTAAAAAAGGAAAGAAAAAAGTAGCAGCAGCCACTCTTGCAACGCGCCTGGAAAATTTGCTAAAGGAATGCGGGAGAGGGACCCTGTAATATCTCAGATATTTACAAGATTTGTAATTAAGATTTTAAATAATCAATTAAAGGTTATGGTTTAAAACCGAGAGTTTGAGAAGTGAGATGTGTAGAATTTGGGTGAACATTTTTTTTTAACATAATTTATTTGCTAGAAATTAAATGTGAGAATATTGTAATGATGCATATAGAGAATTTATTAAGGAAATAAATTCATTTGAGAAGTGAAGATGATTATAAGGATATATATACATAATTATATATTCCTAGAGTTGTGTTGGTTAGCCAAACAAGAAGATGAGTAAATTAGATACTCAATAAAACTAATAAATTAATTAGTTTAAGTATGGATTAAGAAGGAAAGTCATGTAATATAATTAATTGAGTTAATTATATGAGTCATGAATTAAAGCTAAGATTAGCAAGTAGAGAAGTGGAATATTGCCTAGAATGACAATATTAAGAAGATAATTAATTAAGTAATTAACTTAATTATTTAGTTGTTATATAGAGTCCATTGATGGATTTAATACAAGCCCAATATGAGAATACTTGCATGAAGGTGGGTAATTAAATAATAAGCCTAAGTTATATATGATATGTGAGTTGTGTTGGGTAGCCCAAGTAATTAAATAAGAGAGCCTAATACAAAGTAATCCATGTAGCCCAAACACATTAAAGTCAAATGATGGTCAATGTGTTGGGAGAATATTTTTCATGTATTGATTGAGTGTAGAGAATTAACTATGAGTGAGTTAATTATGTAACCCAATGTGGTAGGATAATTAAAAGTAAGTCTAATTGGATTATATTATAAGTCCAATTGATGTATTAAACTAAGTTAAATTAATTAACCTAGTAGTCCATATAATTTAATTTGAACATTGATTTATGTAATAATTAACCAAGCTCAATGCTTGTTTTAATTAAATATAACATAGGGTATTTAATGTTAGCCCAATGTAACAATTAAATTGAGCCCAACCAAATTAAATAAATGAGCTCAATATAATTTAATTATAAGGTCCAAAGTGGAGCCCAATGTACAAGTATAGGTGAATATGTATACATATATTGGTGTATATATATATGGATACTTATATAATGATATATGACATAAAAATAAAGCCAAATTGGTGTAATAAATTGCAAATCCCGAATTTTAAGGGGGGGGCCCACATGGAAATGTTGAGTGTGGACTTCCTATGACTTCAATTACACTCCAAAAGTTGCTTACAAGCAACCTTGATGGATGTCACACCAATGGTCATTCATGGTAGTCATTCCATGCAATAGTAATCTAGTTTAAGCTCCTAATTTCACCAACACTAGTTGATTAGGAGGTTAATGAAGGATTAACATTGTGCTATAAATAGAAGTGTTCCATTTATTGGTGAGGTTGGTCAGTCATTTGTAGCATTTTCTATAGAGAAAAAGGGAAAGCTTCTTGAGAGATATAGAGAGTTACTCTTATGAGATTGATGATCCACCAAGCAAATTTGCTAAAGAATGGACAAGAGAGAGTCACAATCCAAGAGCAAGTCAAGAGGAAGGAGAGCTGTAATATCCCGGATATTTAAATGAATTAGAAATAAAATATTTAATATTTAATAAAGGTTGGAGTTTGATAACGTAGTAGTGATAGATAAATAGAGGTCCAAATTAAATTTAACGGACTAACTTAGATATGGTGATATCAAATTTTTTGATAAGTTAGCAAGTAAAGTGATAATTCAATAAACTTGACTAACAGCAAGTCTAATTAAATTAAGAGAATTAATTAGTGGAGTTATGTAATTATGCAACGTGGTTGCATGTAAATTAAATATGTATTTATATGAATATATATATATATATATATATATATATATATATATATATATATATATATATATATATATATATATATATGCGTGCACATTTAGTAACATAATTTAATGGTTACTTAAATTGTGATAAATAGATAGAATAATATTAAATTAATCCGAATTGAATTAAAAGGTTTATTGTGGAATTAATTTATTCATTAATCAACAATTATGCAAATTGTTGATAAATTATTTGTGAGGAATAATTATGTAAATTATATAATTATAAATTATATAAAGTAGTGTAATTAATTAAGGGAGATTAGTAATGGTATATATGTACAACATTTAATTTCATATATATGTACATATATATAAAGGGATTAAATTAATTAAGTAATTTTAAATAGTAATTTGAATATATTAAATGAATATATTCTATAATTAAATAAATCATTGTAAATGATTTATGAGAGTGAGAAATTGAATTATACAATTATTTGTGTAATATTAATTAAATAATTTAATAAATTATTTAAATAAGACATTGAGTAAATATATTATTATTTCAATGTATTTTCGGGTAAATGGAATTATTTCCATAATTGATGAGAAATGAATTATTTAATGTAAATATATTAAATAATTTAATTTATGGCCTAAATAATATATATTAAATTATATATTGTATTTATTTTAATTTCATAATTTATTGTGAAATTGTTTTCGAGGTAAGGTAGTGTGTATAAATAATATATATAGATTATATATATTATTATTAGCGAACACACTCTAAAGTTTTAATATCAAAATAATTGACAAGTTGTCATTAATTAAATATTCAATTAAATTGAATATAATGAGTGAATTAAATTTTATAAATTAATTAATATGATAATTAATTAATGTAAATAATGCAAAATATTATTAATAATATTAATTAGTCCATTTAGTAATTTAGTACTTATGGGTTAGAATATTTAATTATTTATTCAATCTAATTATTTATTTAATCATGGATTGAATAATTAATGTGTAAATTATTAAATTAGCCCAACATGGGTCAATTAGTAGCCCAAGTGGAGAATAATAAAATTTGACAATTTAGTAGCCCAAACAATTTAATAGAAGCCCAATTGGTATTTTAAATTAAAGCCCAATGATTGGCCCACTTGAAAAATACTTAATTAAACTATTATTTAATAAAAGTAAGTATATGTGACATTCTTTTTGGGACAATTCTATGTATTGCCGGCAAGGAGGGATAAGAAAGAGTAAATTGATGGTTTTTTTATTTTATTTTTAATTATTTAATAATTAGGTTGCTTGTTTTAATTTTTTTTTTGGTGAGTCTTTTCCCACAAAATTCTCACCAACTAAAGCATGGGTTAGCTTTCTTGTGTAAGCATCCAATAGCTAGCTTGTGTTGGTCTAATTTCATAGATATAAGATATATATCTATACATCATGGAAGACTTAAGTCATTAGAGAGAGAGAATTGTTAGTCATTTTCTCTTCTTTCACTTTCCAAATTAGAGAGAAAATATTTGAGAGAGATTTTGGGTGGAGCTTCAAGAAAGAAGAAGAAAGCATAAGTTAGTTCATGCCATTCACAACATATTTTGAAAAAAAAATGAAGATAGCCATTAAAATGAGGTCTTTCAAAGCCAGTTAGTTAAAGCTAGACATTTATTGTAGCTGAGCAGACGGCAAGTTTCCTAAACCCTACTCAATTTATATTCAAGCAGGATGTATTATTTTATTGTTCAAGTCCCTAACTCAAATTCAAGTTATTACGTTTCAAGCATGCTATGGTTTAATTCTGTATAATTATTCCACATCTTTAAATTGTTGATTCGCACATAGTGCTTGTTGCATGTGTTCATCAGGTATGAAAGGCTGATCACCTTCATTACCATAAGGTTCAGTTAAAATTGTTCATGGTCATTATTGACACTCAACATTACTTGATTCAGTCATTCAATTATTGAAATTATGATTCGTACTCTTTCACAATTATTATATTGTTGAAAATCCGAAAGCTTGTTCTTTCTTTCAATCATGATATATCGTTATTGTATTTAAACTTGCTGAGCAAAGTCGTTGCTCACTCTTGCTATATCATGATAACAAATTTCAGAATAATACGAATGTCCGAGGAGAGACGGAGACGGAAGCAAAAGACAAGATTATAGTGTTATTCATTATAACAAAATTGTTATATGATGTAAGTAATTTTGTAAACCTTTTTATGAATCTAAAGGTATATATGTAAGTTAAGGTTAGAAACCTTGGAAAATGTTGTAGAATAAACAATTTATGTTTATATATTCCGCATTAGTTATAGAACATGTATGAAGATGATGTATCGTGACGTACCAAGTCTAGGGTTTAAGGAACCCGGATTTGGGGTCGTTACAAGAGCATCCATGTATAAAAGGTTAAAAAGTGTTCTAAACCTTCTTTAGTTCATTTTTATAGTTTAGATATGATTTGAACGGTTAAAATGTATTTTTAACCGATCAAAACACGTTTTGATGTTCTAGAAGTCTTTAGCTATGTAATATATGTATATTCATAGTTTGATGGGTTTAACATGGGTTTTTATATGTGTTTGTGATGAAAAATTTCATCAAACTCATTGAATAAATTTTTACTGACGAAAACAAATTAATCTAATACGTAGCAGCCCCTTCACGGAATTACTATTTACAATCCGTAAGTCAGATTTATGATCCGTCAATTTTGGGTGATAGATCCATGAAATATGAAGATTCTCCAAGTTGAATGACTAAAATCCTATTTAAAATGAGCAAGATATGGATTTTCTACCAAAACACCCCATTGTTTTAGGGCTGTGCACAACAGTCCGGTTTGGAGCCAATTTCCGTAACCAAAACAAATCCAAATTTGATATTTGATGACAGAAAAATATAGTTCGGGAAGTTACAAATCCATCGATACCAAATAGGCCTCAATCGGACTTGTGGATTTCATTTTATTCAAGTTCCCGTCGGAGACCCCAAGTCTGAAAAATTCAGAAAGTAATCTGCCTATTTTTTTAAAAAAACCAGCCGGTTCGGGTTTTTTCGGTTTTTCATGATTTCTAGGTAGGGGCGGTTCGGGCATTATTAGGCCGGTTCTTGGGTTGGTTCCAAAAGAGAAAATGCTTATAAATTTATAAAGAAAATTATCAAAATTTAAAATCCGATTTTTTTTGTAATTTGGTATTTATTAGAATTAATGGTGGATTAAAGCTTACTAAATTGCTAATAAGTATGGGAAAATTATTTTTAATTTCAGAAAAATAATATTTGACCTATTGGCATGCTAGTTAAGTGTTATAAAATAAATTTTGAAATAATTGGAGTGATTCACTATATATTAGCTATTTATTAGTGTATAAATAGGCTAATAATCTAATTAAATATTATTTAATAAATATTAAATAATATATGAAGTTATGTAATTAATTAATTATGATTTAATGAATATTAAATAATAATTAAAGGATGTTAAGATGAATAAGTTAGTTATTTATTATTTAATTGCACTTAAATAATAAGTAAAGTTAAATAAATAATTAATTATTATTTAAATTAATATTAAATAATAATTAAAGAATATTAAAGTTAGAAAGCTAATTATTTATTATTTAATTAATATTAAATAATAAGTAAGGTTAATTAAGTAATTAATTATTATTTATTTAATATTAAATAATAATTAAAGGATAAGTAAGGTTAATTAATTAATTAATTATTATTTAATTAATATTAAATAATGAGTTCGGATAATTAGTTAATTAATTATTATTTAATTCATATTAAATAATGATTAAATGGTAATTAAGTGGAATAAATTATTACTTAATCGAAAGAAGATTATTAAGTAATTAAAAAATATTGATAATATTATTGACTAACTATTAAATGATAATAGTTAAGAATTAAATCATTATTCAATAATTAATAATGATATGTAATTAATTTAAAATATTATTAAAGGATTAATAATATTATTTAGCATTTAATTAACTATTAAATAATAATAGTTAAGAGTTAAATCATTATTAAATAAATAATAATGATAAATAAAGATTTAGAATATTATTAAAGAATTAATAATATTGTTTAACAAGTAATTAACTATTGGGTAATAATAGTTAAGGGTTGAATCGTTATTAAATAATTACTAATGATACGTGAGGATTTCAAATATTATTAAATGGTTGATAATATTGATGAACAATTAAATTATTATTAAAATGATTGATAATAATGAGAAGTCAATTAAAATATTATTAAAGGGTAATAATATTAGCAAGCAATTAAATTATTATTAAAAGATTAATAATAATGATTAAGGTAAACTATTATTAAAAATAAATTAATAATAGTAATGATTATTTAAAGTGTTATTTAACAATTAAATAACATTATAAGTTATTACTAATTGATAGTAAAATTTAAAATATTATCCAAGGTAGGTAATATTATGATAGGTATTGAGATAAATGATGTGATTAAGTTAAACCAAGGGTATGGTCCATTAGTGATTAATTGGTGGATCGACCTAAATAAATATAGGGTCCAAGTTTTAATGCAATGACATTAATAAATGTCAGAATTGCATAGTTTCGAACAAAAGATTTATGGTATTGAATATGAAACACTGAGTCAAGTCAAAGAGAGACTAAAATATGAAATTAACCTTATTAAATAAAGGGGATGATAAGAATAAATAAATATCTTTAAAATAAGATTTAGTATTGCGTCAAACTTTGACTGATATTGTGCACCGCTGATCTCACATACCGTGTAGGTGGTGCAAGGAACGTGAAATATTAACGTAAGCTGGTTATACAAGTCCAGACAAGTTTTTCAGAACGTGTTGTATTATGTGCATGAATTATAAGTTTGTTATTAAACTGAGATGTGCTCATACGTGGTTATGTGCAAAGATGTTTTAATGTGCCTTTGTGCAATAAGTTGATTTGAACTGTTGATATGCGGTAGTTGATTTAAGACAATTGTTCTGCATTGAACTATATGTCATGATAGAGGTTAGACATGAAGCATAGATTAAATGCGAGGCATGATATGCATGAGCAGTATGTCATAAACTGAAATGCATGAAAAACATGATATTAGTATAAATTGTAAATTTTATGTGAAGCATGTAATGTGTTATGTGTAGCTGTTGAACTTGCTGAGCCGTCGTGCTCACTCTTGCCTAAACTAACATTTTTAGATAAGGCTAGTTACCTGAAGTTCTCGATAAAGAACAAGGAACAGAAAAATATATTACTTCCATTGAAGATCTAAATATCTATTGTAGATATCAGTCCGAATTGGACAGGTAAATGATTCTGTAGCATAAGACTTAGTTGGTATGTTATATGAGTATTAAATACTCAAATTGATTGTAATAGAATGTCGTATCATGTATGATATTGAGACATACTAGGAATGTATAAAGATTTTGATTCTGGAATAGAAAGAGATGTTGTAAAATTGTAAATAAATGATTATTTAGCAATTATAATATTGTTGTAATTCATGAACAATAAGAAAAATGTTGTACTCGTGTTGAACCGAGTTCGAGGTTCGGGGGACCCGGATTCGGGGTCGTCACAGACCCACGTTAGAAGAAGAAAGAAAGAAAGAAGCAGCAACCACGCCCAATCTTGTAATGCATGCCTATCCTTTTCCATTGTTGCCAACCCAGGTGACTCTGCCTAACGCGTATTGCGCGTCTTTTTTTCTTTCTTGGACTTCCGCGCATGGTGCGGGTGCTGATAATCTTCAACTAAAAGGCATCGCTCCAATGCACAGTTGCTACAGCCTTTCAAAACCCATGTGCGCATGGCGCTGCTGACTTTGTTCAGTTTATTACGAAAATGCCATTAGCTTATATTTTTCCTACAAAGTTAAATTAAAAATAATATAAAAATACATAAAAATAATAAAAACACATAATGACACATAAATTATCTAAAATGCTAAAAATACTTAAAAACTCACAATTAATTAAGTTTAAAAATACCTAATAAATAAATATAAAATCTACTTATCACTTCTTAAAGAAGCAAATATGAATTTATGTTCGGTTATAAAAGTTTAAATAACTTTTATAGTAAGTGATATGCTTTTGTGTAAACAAATATAACAATTATATTTATGATATAAAAGTTTAAGTAAATTTATATAATGCAACAAGTATTTAAGAATAAATGAATTTAAATTCAAATATTTGTAATGACAGATATCAAGTATAACAAATAAATCAGTTAAATAATACTTGATATAACAAATAAATTTATTTTACTCAAATTTATATATATTGATATATTTGATCTATGATGTGATCACTTAAAATAAGGCTATTTAGCAATACCTGATTTATAATTATCTCGTTTAGGAGGAATATTTTCACCGTGTTGGTAACTAAGTATGAACCAGACTTAAAGCTTCGTAATTATGATTTATATAAAAATTAATTTATACAAATCACTATATCAATAAAAGGCTTTTTAGAAACTCTATTAATAAGTTCCTCGTTTATAAAGAATATTATCACTCGGTCAGAATCTAAGCTCAGACATTTAATTCCATATAATAGAAGATATATATATATATATATATAAATGTGTATAACAATTTATATTCTTATATTCATAGATATAAACAAGTATGAGATAATCAAATATAACACAACAATATATCTCAAATACTTTGACCAATTTTTCTTTTAAAATGAAGACAATAATTTTTATGAAGAAGAGAAATATGAAAGCTTGATAGAGAGAAAATGTAGGTAAGGAGTAAGCTTTTCTTTCTTTGGAATTGGTAAAAAAATGAAGGTTTATGCCTTCTATTTATAAAAAACTGAAGCTCGTACTATTATCCAATGGTGATAATATTGTTAAATGATTAATGTGCATTCAAAGATTGATTATGTGATTAGGTGATGATTGATTTATATGATGGCTATTAATATGAACCCCGATGTGTTAATCTAATTAAAAGATCCCTTTATCAATAATAAGTCTTATCAAACGAAGTTAATTTAATTTGAGTAAATCGTATTCAACAATCGAGACAAGTTCCTAAACCCTAAACTCATTTTATTATACAAGTTTTCTAACTCAAACTCGAGTTATTATTTTTTCAATCATGTTAGTGGTTTAATTATTATCAATTACTCCACTTCAATGATAATTATTGATATTCGCACTTTGTGCATTTAAATTTCTATTCTATTATTGAACTGTGAGATTTTTAAAGTTATTCATTCATGAATTATTTTAGAAATACTCTACGTTATTTGTTTTGGCTAGACATATGTATGTTAATATTTTTGAAAGTTATTCAAACCAGTAGTTGGTGCGGATTCTTAGACTGAAAGAGCAACCCTTGATAGGGGACTATAAGTGTCAGTTATCAGATGCGATTAGAGCGTAATGTTATGCATAAACATGGTGTACGAGAGGCTAATCCCCTCAAGTGCAAACTGACGGATTAAAATATAAAAGGGTCAGTTGAATTATTGATTCCTTGGCGATGTTCATGGTCTATTGGATCACTCAGTAGTAAATAATCAATATTATTTCCTTCATTTGAACCTTGATTATATTGTTCAGTTATTTCATCAATTATCTTAAATTGTTAAACTATTTGATTATCATTCTTATTCATTCATGATATATCATCATTATTCATTTTAAACTTGTTGAGTAAAGTAGTTTCTCACCCTTACTATATCATGAACTAATTGCAGTTAAACCAGAGAGTTTTAAAAAGGACAAAGGCAAAGGAAAGCTTAAGGAATAGTTGCATGTTAAATATTTAAATGTTACTATCCTGTTATGTAATCATTGAACCTTTTTGTATTATTAGAGTATTTATGATGTATTTGTTTAAAGTTATAAGCCTTGGGACCGTAGTGAACATTTTGTAATGAACAACTTATGTTCATTTATTTCGCATTAATTATTATATGTTATTTAGAGGTGTTTGATTATACTTGATCGTGAGCACTAAGTTCGAGGTAATGGAACCCGAATTTTAGGGGCATCACAAATTCTCAGTATTTATAAGAGTGGGAGTGGATAAGATATGAGGGGAGAAGCATGATTCTTTATCTCATCCTAGATTGCACCAAAATGTTTACTTAACTGCTCATTTATTTGACCAAGACCACGCAAGACCTCATTTTTAGATTAGAGAGGAAGAAGAGTTGAAGAATCTCATATTAAGAAGAGACGAAAAGAAGAAAAGGAAGAGAAGAGGGAGAAGATGAAATAGAGTAATACCAAGCCATCTCATACTTCATTCCCTTACAATCTTTAGCAAAGTTAATGTTGACTTGGTCACACTCCATCCTTATGTTTTGATGATGACGTTATACGAATACTGTGTATCATTTTATATATTAACCGTGCAGCAAGCTATATAACATCCTAAATTAGGAAAAACAGTTTTATGCATCAATACAGCAAGTTGTGGACTAGATTGGATCAATACGTTAAGTTGCAAACTGGACCAGTGTATAATCTATCATTCAGTAGGCCACATACGAAGCCAGATCAAATCTGTAGAATCAATAAAGCTGAAAAAGATTTCAAGCAAAATCTTAGCAATCAATGTAAAATCTTTGCTTAAGTATTTAATTCAATCAAGGCCTTTTAGAATTGCATTGCATACATGAATTAAGGTTAAATAAATCCCTCCCAGACCTACTAAAATTAAGGTATTACAAAATTAAATGATCATTGCCTTATATATATATATATATATATATATATATATATATATATATATATATATATATATATATATATATATAATATTCCGTGATTACCATAATTACACAAGATCGGGTATAGTAATAAAACATTTCCTTGTATGAGTTATTGAATAATCAGTGAATCAATTTAAGTAGATGACAAATCTGGTAAGGAACAAAATTTCCATGTTTTGATTAAATGAAAAGGTTAGATTGATTGATGGGTACCATATCTTTTGATAACACATATCAATCAAGGTCTAAATCTGTTATTACCCTTATGCGTAAATCTGTATATTAGAAATCCATCTAAATCGGTAATTCATAATTCTCTCAATGATTGTCGTGTTTGATGTAATCAATCATCATAAATTATGTTGTGACAATCAATGTGTAACGGTAATATAATGATCCAGTAATCGACTAATGTTGTTCAATCATAGGTATATATATATGATCCCTCCCCTAGCGAAAATACACATAGTAGCGATATACTGAATCATATTCTAAAAAGCTATCTATATTCTCTTCATCATTTCATAGCAAGTGATAATCAGTTTATGTGAAGACTTTAAAGCTGCTTACCAAATTACTTAGACTGATAATCCATAAATCAATAATACCTTTTCATTATTGATCGTTGCATATAGTGGGCCTTGCATTGTCTTATTACTATTGTTTTGATCGTAGGACTGTTTGTGTTTTCTATCTATCTTGTTCTGTTTAAAGCAGTGTGTTTACAATTAGTTCACAGGGAGCTTAGGAGCTCAGTGAGTCAAAGGACTCGAAGGGTGCACAAGAGTGTAAAAGGAAACATAAAGTGAAAGGGAGGAGTAGTCCTCATAACGACAGTGAACTTGAATTGTAATAGTGTAAATTGTGAAGTGAATTTATCAATAAAAGAAGTCTCCAATACTATTTGGTATTGGACATGGATTAGGCCACTAGACTAGTGGGTAGGGGCTGAACCACATAAAAATCTTGGTGTTTGTGTGATTTATTATCTTATTGTTTGGATAAACTTATCTCATTGCGAACATATATAATATAGGCTTAAAACAGGTTACAACATTTATTCAGTGTCAAAAACAGTAACCTGTATTCACTATTAAGCCAACTGTTTTCATAACTCAGCAAACTACATTATCATTCAGCCTACTGTTTTATATATTCAGCATGCTGTTTTACAAACTGTTTTCTTAAAAATTAAAATTGGACATACTTTCTCCCATACTTATTCAACCCCCCCCCCCCCCCCTTTCTAAGTGTGCCTATCTTATATTTCAATTGGTATTAGAGCTTGACTATACTTATCATGGTCTTAAAGGTGACTTGTAGGGTAAGATCTTGTTATGACACAATTCGAAAGTAACACACAAAAAAGGCAATCAACCAACAGACCTCCATTGCTACATGGAACCAAAAACTACAACTTTTGAAAGTTCTGAGTGGGGATCTATCTAAAGAGGGATCCTTGGGAATGGTGGATTGTAGAGAATGGTCCAATTACTCTAAGAAAGGATGATAGTACACCAAAAGTTTTAACTAAAATGGATTCAACTTAAGTATACATGACATCCTATGACTCAAAGGCAATTAACACATTACTTAGTGGCATACAATCTGAAATAGACAGTATCGTCATGCAACACGGCCAAAGAGATTTGGGATACACTAAAGGTAAGTCATGAGGGAACATCAAAAGTAAAAGAACTAAAACTGATTATGCTTATGCACGATTACGAGATGTTCAAACTAGAAAGAGAATAGACCATTAAGGAAGCACAGGCTAGGTTTCAGCTGCTCATGAACTCATTGAAGTTACTTGATAAGACGATTCCTCAAAATGAGATCAACCGAAAATTACTTCGGGCTATACCCAAAAGGTTTGCATCAAAAATAACTACACTTCAAGATTCTTCTACTATTTCTATTATAGATACATTAACTTTATTTGGTGAGTTAGAAGAATATGAACATCAATTAAAAAGATATGATGACGAGGAGGAAACTCTTAGAATAAAAATGTTAGCTCTTAATGTAGGAAAAGAAGATGAAACGATGACAACTCGGATGAAAAAATTGTTATGCTATCCAGAAAACTACAAGGGATGTTACAAATGAAAAACAAAGGGAGAAATTTCACACCATTCAACAAGTCCAAGGGAAAGTCAAATGAAGAAACATGCTTTGAATGTGGTCATCTAGGTCATTTTAAAAATGATTGTTTTCAATTAAAGAACAAAGGAAAGACAAATTTCAAAGACATCAAGAAGAAAGCACTAGTTACTTGGATTGATGATTCAGACATAGAAGTTGATGCAAATGACGAGATAGCTCAAGTTTGCTTCATAAGACTTGAAGGAGAAACAAATGAGGTAACCTTGACTGATTATAATGTGTTAAAACAGGAAAATATGAAATTAAAAGAAAAGAACATAAATTTAAAATAATTAATAAATACACTAATGAGTGAAGTTGACACTCTAATGGAAGAAAAAGAAAAAATAGAAACACCATCACAAGATGTAAGAATTTTAAATGCTAAAATTGATTATCTAGATAATTATAATAAAATACTTTATAATAAAATAAATCACGTAAATAGTGAGAATGAGAAATTAAGAAATGAAATAAGAATGAGAGATGTGTGCATTGATACTTTTAATGGTAATACATGCATAAAAGAGAATGATGATAAAACTAAAGAATTACAAAAAGAAACTGAATCATTAAAATTATCATTGGCTAGGTTTGTCCAAGTAGAAAAAAATTTAACAATCTTGTTAGGAAAACAAAGACCCGGCTATGAAAAACAAGGGATTGGTTATCAAGAAGCATCTAAACATAATAATATAAAATTATTAAAATCACAGTTTAAATTAAATTATTGTTCTCCTTTCACTACTTGTAAAAATTGTGGAAATAAAGGACATTCTAATTGCAACAAAAAAATTAAGAAGATATGGGTAAAGAAAAATTAATCAAATGTTACTAACACAAATGGACCCAAAAGGAAATGGGTACCAAAACAGTTAACTGTATTCTTATTTCAGGTATACTTCAAAGCAAAAGTTTCATCTCAAAAATGGGTTCTAGATAATGGATGCTCTCGACACATGACAGGTGACAAAAGTAAATTCCTGAAACTATCTCTCAAAAGAAGAAATGGAACTGTTACATTTGGAGATAACAGGACCTGTGAAATAATCGAAAAAGGTAAAATAAGTAATGGTAAGATTAGAATTGATAATGTCCATCTTGTCAAATGTTTTGAATTTAATCTTATTAGTATAAGTCAACTAATGGATAGTGGTCATCAAGTTAAATTTGAAAAGGATAAATGTTCTATTTTTCATGGTACTAACAATGCTATTCTAGTTGCACAAAGAGAATGAAATATATATACTATTGATTTTGAGCAATAGGAAAAAGAGGTTTGCCTATCAGCCATGGAAGATATAGCAAATTTGTGGCATAAGAGGTTAGGACATGTACATATGGATTTAATAAAGAAACTATCCACAAAAAATCTTGTGAAAGGACTACCCAAAATCAATTATAAAAAGAAAGGAATATGTGCATCGTGTCAACTTGGTAAACAAATAAAAACATCATTCAAGGTAAAGAATCAGGTATCAACTTCATCACCCTTGAAATTATTACATCTTCACCTATTTGGACCAGAAAGGCATGCTAGTTTAAATGGTAAATTCTATGCTTTTGTTATAATTGATGATTATTCTAGATTCAATTGGGTTACATTTCTCAAAACTAAAAATGAAGCATTTAGAGACTTTGAGAGACTACCAAAAAAATTGGAGACAAAATACAATCTTAAGTTGATAAGAATAAGAAGTGACCATGGAGGTAAATTTCAAAAAGAGTTTATTCCATTTTGTGAGCAAAGGGGAATTAGCCATGAATTCTCCGCACCAAGAACACCACAACAAAATAGAGTGGTTTAAAGAAAGAATAGAACATTACAAAAAATCGCTCGGACACTGTTGCAACAAAGTAAGATTCCACAAAAAATTTGGGCCGAAGCAGTAAATATTTCTTGCCACATTTTAAATAGAGTACTAATTCGTCCTATTTTTCTTAAAATTCCTTATGAATTGCTAAACAATAAAATTTCTAACATAAGTTACTTTAAAGTCTTTGGATCAAAATGTTTTATATTAGATACAAATGGTAACTTAGGAAAGTTTGGTGCTAAATCATATGAAAGAATTCTTATAAGATATTCTCATCATAGCAAAGCATATCGTATTTATAATACTCATAAATATGTGGTTGAAGAATCTGTGCATGTGAGTTTTGATGAACCTAACAATGATTTGTCTAAAGAAAGAGATGAGGATGCAAGTAATACAGAAGTCACAGTTAATTCAGCAAGTCAGAAAAACGAAAGCAGTTTGCTGGATACAAATTTAACTGCACAGATAGATCAATATAGCTCACCGGATACCTCAAATCAGCAGAAACAACCATATAGAGGAGCAAACCAGGACACTGTTTTGGAAATCCAAAAAGTTGAATTCATTGAATCAGATAGAGAACATCAAGATCCAAATTCTAATTCACAAGAGGAGCAAATGCACAACATATCGATGTCTAAAACAACAATGCATATTAAAAATCATCCTCTTGGAAACATAATTGGAGACATCAATCGAGGAGTTACCATAAGGAGAGGTGTGCGCAATTTATGTGCGTTCTCAGCTTTCTTATCACAAATAGAACCAAAAAATGCAACAAAAGCATTACTTGATGAGAATTGGCTCTTGGCAATGCAAGAACAGCTCCAACAATTTGAAAGATGTCAAGTATGGGAACTAGTTTCTACACTATAAGAAACATCAATAATAGGAACTAAATGGATATTCAAGAATAAGCTAGATGAACATGGAACTATCACTTGCAATAAAGCAAGGCTTATGGCTCAAGGATACAACCAACAAGAGGGGATAAACTATGAAAAAACATTCCCCCCCAATTGCAAGATTGGAATCCATTCGAATACTTTTAGCGTTTGCGTGTTACAAATAGTTCAAACTATACCAAATGGACGTAAAAAGCACATTTCTAAATGGGTACATAAATGAGGAAGTATACATAAAACAGCCTCCCGAATTTGAACATGAAAAGTATCTTCATTATGTGTATAAGCTAAAGAAGCCACTCTATGGGCTCAAGCAAGCACCTAGGGCGTGGTACAAAAGGCTAAGTAAGTTTCTTACCTCAAATGGGTTCACAAGAGGTAAAATTGACTCTACATTATTTATTAAGCATGAAAAGCAAGATATTATTATTGTACAGATATATGTAGACGATATCATTTTTGGAGCTACTAATAACATGCTTTGTGAGTGGTTTTCTAAGTGTATGCACAAGGAATTTGGTATGAGCTTAATAGGAGAGCTTAACTATTTTTTAGGACTCCAAATCAAGCAAACTAAAGATGGCATCTACATTTATCAAACCAAATACATAAAGGAGTTACTCAAAAGATTTGGTTTTGACCAGTCGAATCCAAAAGCAACACCAATGAGCATTACAATCAAACTTACTTTAGATGATAAAGGCATCGATGTAGAGGTAACAAAATATCGAGGTGTAATTGCCTCAAGACCCGATATAATGTATAGTGTTTGTCTATGTGCTAGATTTCAAGCAAAACCAAAAGAATCACATTTAAATGCTGTTAAAAAAATATTTAAATATTTGTGTGGCACTATCAACTTTGACTTATTTTATCCAATATATAAGGATTTTGATCTAATGGGTTATTCAGATACAGACTATATAAGGTGTCAAATTGATAGAAAAAAGCACTAGTAGTGCTTACATATTTTTGGGACAAAGTATGATATCTTGGCATAGTAAAAAGCAAACATTTATTACTTTGTCAACAACCGAGAGAGAATTAAGAAGTTGTTGTTCTCAAATACTTTGGATGCGTTAAACCTTAATAAATTTTGATGTGATATATAATACTGTGCCTATTTACTGTGAAAACACAAGCACAATAGACATATCTAGAAATCCAGTTTTGCATTCACGCACAAAACATATTAAAGTTAGGCATCACTTTCTTAGGGATAGTGTGTCTAAAAGATTAATTAAATTAAATTTTATTCCCACTGAGCATTAACTAGTTGACATTTTCACTAAACCACTCAGTGAAGAAAGGTTCTGCACTTTAAAAAGAGAACTTGGCATGTGCATAATTTCTTGAAAGCATACAGGTATATATGATATTACTGGTAAATTATTTTTTGTGCTAAATAATCAAAATTTATCTGCATAATATATGAAATATTTGGTGATATAAGTTGTGAATTTAATTTTAACTTGATCTATGGAAACCAGAATTTTAAATAATTAATAAAGTCATTGATTTATAGCAATCAAAACTTAAGGAAACAAAATTTTAAATATATCGATAAAATTTTGGAAACTATGTCTATCTATCTCTCTGTTATATGTATCTCAGTGGTTTCTCTCTCATACTTTACCAAAAATTGATTGTTTCCAACCTTCTCCAACAAACTCCATTGTCAAATTTGAAATTCTTCAATTCTTCGATTCCTCAAAGATGAAGACCAGGAATGTTAAACGCCCACTAGTTGTGACTAATTCAGACGATGACTCATCGATCACATCCATGCAGTCCAAACCAAATCCCACTCAAGTTACCAAACCCAAAAATCAGGGCCCGTTTGTCATAAAGAATTCCGAACCAGCTATAGCGTCTGTGTCATCTTCTAAGTCAAAAAGAGCCAAAGGAAAGGGTAAGGTGAACCAACAATCGATAGAGATCATCTCTGAAGAGGATCCGATGCCGGTAATGATTTCATCCTCATATTTTCAAAATTCTGCAACCATCTTTAGGGGTAACAACTTCAAGGCTCTGTTTAAAAACTCAATAATTTCAAAGTCTTTTGTTTATGAAAAATCTATGAATTTATTTCTATATCAAAATTTTGTACTACAAAATCTGTTTGAATCATGTGAAATTACTTCTATGATTCCCCCCCCCCCCCCCCCCCCCCACCAATCAATTGCCTATCCTCAGTTAGTCCAACAATTCTATGCGAACTTTGAGCTCAAACAGCATTCTTGCACTTCTCTAGTAAAAGGAACACTTTTTTAACTAACTGACAAAATATTGTGTGATATTCTATCAATATCATGTGTGAGTCCCTGCCCCTTCACCTTAAAGGGTGCTATCCATGAACCTTTTTCTGCTTTGACTCAATTATTACAAATTGTCAAAAATGACAACATGTTATTTGAACTTTTGTTGCCCACTACTGTGGAAGTCTCCCCACTTGCCTCAGTCATTCATAAGCTCCTTAGGTTTAATCTGTTGCCCCAAATTGGAGGTGGAGCTAATTTCACTTTTCAAGATCTAGTATTAACTGCTATTATTCTTGAGGGTCAATCCTTTAATTTTGCCCTAATGATGTTAATGCACATGGATAGTTGTGTAAGGCAGAGTAAAAAGTGCCTACCTTATGGTGGATTTCTCACCAAAATTTTCTAGTACTTTGATATTTCTCTTGAGGGTGAAGTTTCTATTTAGCTTGTTGAATCCATTGACTTTGACAACCTGAAAAGTTCAAATCTATTTTTGGTTGATGGGGTTTTTATTCGTATCCCTCATGACCATTCCACTATACCAAATCCATTTAATCCTCCTGCAAATATAGCCTCTAACAGTCTTGAAATCATGTCCATGCTCACTCAACTTCTCTCAAAACAGCAAGAGATTCAAAAGGATATAGGTGATATTAAGGACAGACTTGGTTGCTTGGAAAAGGGTAACATTACAATGACAACTCTTGCTGCCTCCTCACTATTCCGACAAGTTGAATATGAGTTCATCGATTTTCAAGCTGGTTTTTCCCTTCAAATAAAAGCTATGGTGGAAGTTATAAAAAAAAAAAAGATGAATCGAAATGATTGTCAACTTAGCCAAAAGCTGCATTTCGTGAGCCATAAGATCGGTGAACTAAGTGAATTTGTGGTTGTGTAGACCGACGATATTCGGGCTGAGTTTGGTCGTTGACAAAGAGGATCTACTATACCAGAATGGGTTTGAGCTAACTGGCTTGCTAAATATAGAGATGACTTCCTAGATTTGCCCTTCATTCCTCCACTCATATTCCTCTATCTGATTGCCAATATGTTGTTTGAAGAAGAACATGTACATCGTCGACAGCATCGTCCGTACTTTACCCAACGTGACCACCCTAGGGTTCACATCGAGGTGCTTCCCTAAAATTCCACCCCTATCTTAAAGTAGTTTTAGTTGATTACTTCAAACTAATTCTCTGATGTCACTGTTTGTTTTGAATCCTTAATTAATTGTTTGGCATGTACTTTAACTTGCTACTGGTTTTTATATATCTAGTTGTGATGCATCTTTCTCTATAGCTATTTTCATCTTTTTACATGATGACAAAAAGGGGAAGAAAAGCTTATGCAGGGTTTAAGGAGGAGCTACATTAATCGTTGTTGATCTATCTATCTTATTTTATGTTGATATACATAAATTTAGAAGGATTCTTCAATATAGTGTTGTCATCATCAAAAAGGGGGAAATTGTTAACTTGGTCACACTCCATCCTTATGTTTTAATGATGACGTTATATGAATACTGTGTATCGTTTTATATATTAACCATACAATAAGCTATATAGCATCCTGAATAGGGAAAAACAGTTTTATGCATCAATACAACAAGTTGTGGACTAGACTGGATCAATACATCAAGTTGCAAACTGGACCGGTGTATAATCTGTCATTTAGTAGGCCACATACCAAGCGGGGTCAAATCTACAAAATCAATAAAACTAAAAAAAAAAATCAAGCAAAATCTTAGCAATCAATGTAAAATCTTAGCTTGAGTATTTAATTCAATCAAGGCCTTTTAGAATTGCATTGCATACATGAATTAAGGTTAAATAAATCCCTCTCAGACCTACTAAAATTAAGGTAATACTGAATTAAATGATCATTTCCTTATATATATATATATATATATATATATATATATATATATATATATATATATAATATTCCATGATTACCATAATTACACAGGATCGGGTATAGTAATAAAACATTTCCTTGTGAGTTATTGAATAATCAGTGAATCAATTTAAGTAGATAACAAATCTGGTAATGAACAAACTTTCCATGTTCGATTAAACTAAAAGGTTAGATTGATTAATGGGCACCATATCTTTTGATAACACATATCAATCAAGGTCTATATTTGTGATTACCTTTATGCGCAAATCTGTATATCAGAAATCCTTCTAATTCGGTAATTCATAATTCTCTCAATGATTGTCGCGTTTGATGTAATCAATCATCATAAATTATGTTGTGACAATCAATGTTTAACGGTAACATAATGATCCGGTAATCGACTAGTGTTGTTCAGTCATAGGTATATATATGTGATCCCTCTTTTAACGAAAATACACAGACCAACGATATACTAAATCATATTCTAAAAAGCTATCTATATTCTCTTCGTCATTTCATAGCAAGTGATAATTAGTTTATGTGAAGACTTCAAAGCTGCTTACCGAATTACTCAGACTGATAATCCATAAATTGGTAATACCTTTTCATTATTGATCATTGCATATAGTGGGCATTGCATTATCTTATTACTCTTGCTTTGATCATAGGACTGTTTGTGTTTTCTATCTATCGTGTTTTGTCTAAAGCAGTGTGTTTACAATTAGTTCACATGGAGCTTAGGCGCTCATTGAGTTAAAGGACTCGAAGGGTGCACAAGAGTGCAAAAGGAAGCATAAAGTGCTGGGGAGGTGTAGTCCTCATAATGGCAGTGAACTTAAATTGTAATAGTGTAAATTGTGGAGTGAATTTATAAATAAAAGAAGTCTCCAATATCATTTGGTATTGGACGTGGATTAGGCCACTAGACTAGTGGGTAGGGGTCGAACCACGTAAAAATCTTAGTGTTTGTGTGATTGATTATCATATTACTTGGATAAACTTGTCTCATTGCGAACATATATAATCTAGGCTTAAAATAGGTTACAACATTTATTCAGTGTCAAAAATAGTAACCTGTATTCACTATTAAACCAACTGTTTTCATAACTCAGCAAACTACATTATCATTCAACCTACTATTTCATATATTCAGCATACTATTTTATAAAGTGTTTTTTTAAAAATAAAAATTGGACATAGTTTTTCCCATACTTATTCATCCCCCCCCCCCTCCCAGGCTATTGGTAAAGACTAAGAAATGCATATGGAATTTGACAGGATTGTTTATGTTTTGTAATTAAGCTTAAAGTTATTAAGTTAGTAAATCATTTAGCTAGTCGAAATGATTGTTGTAATTATGAGTACGGATTGTACATGTAAAGGTAAGTGTGTATTAAAGAGATAGTTGGTGTGTATTTAGATACTCATAATCAATGTAATAGACTGAATGCATACCATATATGATATTAAGATGTAGTAGGAATTTGTAAAGATTGTGATTCTAGAATAGAAGAGCATTGTAAAGTTTTATATAATTGTGTTTTAACAACTATACTATTGTTGTAAGTTATGGATGTTATAAAGAATGTTGTATATAAACGAACGAGGTCGCCTGTAGCTAGTACAGGGATTTTTGGGGCGTCACAGTTTTGAAGTTTCCTCCTTGTGTCTTTGGCTTAAAAACTTGTTTGCCTTTATAGTTGTTGAAGTTGTTATTTTTCTTTAGAAAGTATTTGCCATATTTTTTGGCTTTACTTTGGATTACTCTCCAAAGTTATCTAGATAATAGATCGACTTCATTTTTATCCAAGCTCAAGAGTTCTTCATTCAACTCCTCATTATCATTTTCTTAATCTACATGGAGAGCTTTGAAAGCAAATCCTTTCTTTTTGAAATCTATATCCGAACCAGCTTTTTCAATAAACATATCAACTTTGTGAGCACGAAGGTTTTCAATAAGGCTATCAAGAGGATATATGGTTAAATCTTACATTTCCTTGATGCTCGTAACCTTAATATTCCAAACATATGAAAGGGCTTTGAGAATTCTTCTGTTTTTCTCATTTGTTGTATATGTCTTCCCAAGTTGTTCTAGTTCATTAATGATTCTGGAAAAAACGAGTTTCCATATCAATGATCTTTTCACCTTCTTCCAACTTGAAACTTTCATAATCTTGGATTAGCGCATCTTTTCTAGTTTCTTTAATATGATTGGTTCTTTCATAGGTTACAATCAGTTTTTCTAAGATTTCTTTATCTTTTTTTTGCAATTGTTGACTTTTTTATATTTTTTTTCAATAAGAGCACTAGTTAGAACCATTTCAGCTCTAGATGCTAAGTTCATAGTTTCTTCATCTTCAGTAGTGAACTCATCAGCATCTTTTTCAACTATCTTTTCTTCTACAATTTTTGAAGGAATTTTCACACCTCTTTCTATTGTAAACCAAACTTTTATTCCTTGTGATTTAGCATAGATCTTGAATTTGTTTTTCCATGTGGAAAATTTTGTGTCGTCAAATAGTGGGGGTCTGGACATGCATAATCCTTCTCTGCAATCGGCAGCATTTATGTAGGCCATAAATGGATCTACTTTTTGTTATGCCTGTAATTACTCAACAAACGAGTTAAAGAGCGTCGCTCTGATACCAATTGAGAGTACAATAATAATCTAGAAGGGGATTGCATAGATTATTATCGATTAAAAATTATCTTAGGCATTTTTGAATTTTTGATTAATTAATTTGCAGTGTAATAAATTAATATGTAAGATAGTAAAAATTTAATCACACAATGCACATAGATTTAGCTTGTTCACAATGTATAACTTGGGTATGTTGCTACGTCCAGTCTCAAGCTTCTCTCCAAGACTTGAGTTCCTATTACTATCAGTAATATATACTCCTTCAATAGGCAGAGAAGCCTTTATAAAATTTTATAAATTAACTTTCAACTATACATATAATTACTTATCTTGGACAGTAGCTCCTCACTACTTCCTTAAACGTAGTTAACCTTATTTTTAAGTCTAGCTCTACTTTACAATTTGATCTTGAAACAAGAAGTCGGTTTCTCACATCACAAGTACATAAAGACCCAACTACCCATTGTCATATCTAAGACTCTGGTCTTTGTCAAAGAATCACTCTCTTTTTCTCACAAATTTAAAGATAATTAACTCACTTAACCTTTTGTTTTATAATTTGGTCTTGAAATAAAAAGTTTATCCCTTATCTCACAAGTACACTAAAGACCCAACTATCCGTTGACCTTTTTAAGACTCTAGTCTTGGTTAAATAATCACTCTATTTTTCTCATATATTTAAAGACAACTAACTTACTTAACCTTTCATTTTATAATTTGGTCTAGAAATAAGAAGTTTGTTTCTCATCTCACAAGTACACTAAAGACCCAACTACCAGTTGACCTCTCTAAGATACTGGTCTTGGTTAAAGGATCACTCTTTTTTTCTCATAAAAATATAAAATTAATAAATCAATATTTTTCAATAAATAATTATTTTTGAAAGATGCTTCTAAAATAAGCATATATGAATTTAAGTTCGGTTATAAAAATTTAAATAACTTTTATAGTAAGTGATATACTTCCGTGTAAGAAGATATAACAATTATATTTGTGACACAAAAGGTTAAGTAATTTTTATATAATGCAACAAGTATTTAAGAATAAATGAATTTAAATTCAAATATGTACAATGATAGATATCAAGGATAATAAATAAACCAGTTAAATAATAATTGATATAACAAATAAATTTATTTTACTCAAATCTATATATATTGATATATTTGATTTATGATGTGATCACTTAAAATAAGGCTATTTAGCAATACCCGATTTATAATTCACTCATTTAGGAGGAATATTATCACCCTGTCGGTAACTAAGTATGGACCTGACTTAAAGCTTCACAACTATGATTTATATAAAAATTAATTTATATAAATCACTGTATCAATAAAAGGCTTTTAAGAAATTCGATTAATAAGTCCCTCGTTTAGGAGGAATATTATCACCTAGACAAAATCTAAGCTCAGACCTTTTATTTGATATATGTGTGTGTGTGTGTGTGTGTGTGTAAAAATTTATATTCATATATTATAGATATAAACAAGTATGAGATAATCAAATATAACACAACAATATAACTCAAATACTTTAGCCAATTTTTCTATTAAAATGGAGATAATAACTTTTTATGTAGAAGAGAAATATCAAAGCTTGATAGAGAGAAAATGTAGACAAGGAGTAAGTTTTTCTTTCTTTGAAATTGGTAAAAAAAAGTAAGGTTTATGCCTTCCATTTATAAAAAATTGAAGCTCGTACTAAAAACATATTTAGCATCTGATTTGATGATCAACTATTAGGCGTGGCGACTAAGGATCTGATGGTTCGGGTTAATTTTTAAAACATCACTTGGACTGCCCAAAAAATTTTAGCACACTTTAAAAATTGGATGGACCAATGGGAGAAGAGAGAGAATTAAGTTTAGGAGGACCGTCCAATTAGGCGAAAAGAGAGAAATAACTTTTGATTTCTTATGCTCAATAGTAATAAACAAACACTCCAGCATATTAAATAAGCTCACATGTTTTTAATAACAAAGTAATAAAAAGTCCATGGATGTATTAAAAATGCATTTCTTGGATAAATCACCTCTAAGTTGGCCCAATCATTTTTCGGATAGAATAGATTAAATGATTTTTTATTTTTTCCAAGCTTTATTTTTGAAATAATACTTTTGGAAAATAGTATATAATGATTAAAAAATAATATGAGAACTCATTGCCTTAGGAAATATTACTTTATGAATAAATATTTATAACACTTGATATTAATTTATCAAGGTTAATAAAATATTAATTCAATAAGTTTTACAGAAAATATTTTTGGTCAAAGTAAATAAGATAAATTAATAATAACCTATGGAGAGGATTCTAGTATTAGTTAATTTATCTACTTAATTTGTTATCATAAAAATAAATATACTTTAAAATGTTGGAGACCCATCAAATTTTATTTGATATATATACAACAATCTAACCCAAAATTTATTGTAGGCATAATTGATTCTATTGACATTGAATATTGGTCATCCAATGGGTAACTAGCCTAAGACAGCTCCAAAGGTCCAAGTCGTAACAGAGCGGCTGATGCAGGACAATCATTATAATTATGGAATTTTTGTATGCAAGTACGTCGACTACTACGTTCGGGTGATACTGACATTAAAAAGGAAAGATAGTCAGCCCAGGATGTAGCCTTATTTAGATATATGATATGTCATAAATTGTACAAGTGTCGAACTAGAGACATTCCTACAAATTTATTGAACTCAATGTGATTGCCTTGTACATTATATTTGACACGTCAGTTGTATTTGAATACATTTTTAGTATTATAAGAATTTTTATTTTTTTTCTGAATCATGTGAATTACACTTTTATTAGTTGTCAATCATGTGAATGGTTATAAATTGTCTACTTTATTTATTTGTTTACAAGGACAAGATGCATTATGAAACTGGTTTCTATTAATGATGTATTTTTTTTTTCTGGTATTGCCATCAGAAGAACCAGCAACAAGGGAATTTATTTTTTGTATTACTGTTAGAAGGACCCAGCTGCAGGGTCGCACGCTACCTCGGCATGCGTTGTACAACTTTTTTTTTTTTTTTTTTTTTTTTTTTTTTTTTACCTTTAAAATAAGTTGAAGTGATAAAAATAAAAACTGGTGTTTCAATTTTTATTTTAAACTGCATCTAACATTATAAACATACATAAATTTCAAAAATTAAAAATTCACCCATATCCACAATTTATGGATAGCATAAAATCTTGCGATTTCTTGTTCAAAATGACGAGACATGGTAACACTTCCTTACTTTTTAGGTTTAGCGAATCCTAAGACTTTATAATAATTGCGCTTATCACGATCAGTTTTAAATCCGTAAATTGCACATTTTCGGTGGTAAAAAGTTCTCCTCTTTCGCTCCAGCCTCTACCTCTTCGTCATCATCATCATCATCATCCAATCCCATCTCCTGAGGTATATCTCTGATAGCCCGATTAGTTTCATCATCTCCTACATCTGTAATATTTTTATATGGGTCATATTGATCAATATGGAGTTTTCCTATAACATTAAGTTTTAGGATAGTCTTGTAACATCAAACTGAGCAAGCAACTTTAATAGGTAGCTCATGAAAATCAATCATCAAATGATTACACCGCATTGCCTAATTTTGTTCAAAATCAACAGTCATTAGAGGAAGGATTGCTTCTTGACCATTACTCCTGTTAGCATCACTTGTCCATTGAGAAATGATCATGTCATCAAGAAAATGTGAAATACTTTTGAATGTGAAATATCTCAGAATATGGCTACAAATTTGACCGAAATGTGAAAACATTTGGCAAGTACAATTGTTGACAGCCTCATGATATCTATTACTATCTTCAATCGTATCTGTCCTGTATACAGTATTGACCTTTGTGTCAATAACGCAAAATTCATTTACTTTGTAAATGTTTGTACTTCATGGAATGCAGAAGCTAAACTTAAAAATGTCTAAATATCTTTTTATTATACACCTTACAACATGCACTTCCAAAGATGATCCCTAAACCATACCTTGTTTTCAATGGGTTGTTATGTAGTCATCCTTTCTCTCCCTGATGAATTGTCTCTTGATAGCCTTTTGAGTTTTGACTATATATTCTTTCATGCCTGTTAAAGCATTTAGATATTCATCAAAAAAAAATTGTTTATGCATTCTCTTCTTCTAGTGGTTGTCAATGCAGCGACAAAATAGCTCTTTGTATATTCTTGTATTCATTTTTCCTTTACATCATACAAACTTCTGAGTCACTTATTGTTATACAATTCATAATCCATCATTAGGATATCCCAACGCTCCGCAAACTCGCCAATGGATAATGAATTATAGACACAATTACTAACATTTGATTTGAATGATAGGTGTTTAGAATAAATATGATACAACTTTTTTGGAAATTTATTACTAATATGTCAATAACACAATACATGATGAGTGGAAGGGAGTACCCTAACAATAACATTGGTCATAGCTTTATCTTAGTCAGTGATGATGGTTACAGGTGTCCTATAGTCCACAGCTACAAGCTATGTCTTTAATACTTAAACAAAAAAATTCTATGTCTCATCCTTTAATAATGCAAATCCAAACAAAATAGAGTTATGATGATGGTTAACCTCGGTAAATGAAACAAATGACATGTCATATTGATTTATCCTATACATTGTGTCAAATGTCACAATATCTCTGAAACGTTAATACATTAACCTTGATCGGGAATCTAATTATAAAATATATGCAATACGATTGTTATCACCTAGTTTGACACGATTTTTTTTACTCGCACTTCTGAATTCAAATTTTTTCAAATAATTGACTACAACTTGTGCATCATTTTCATCTTTCGAATCACGCCTTAAATCCCTAACTATATTCCTAATATCTTTATTACTAAAACCTAGGTTTTGTATCCCATTATCCATTATGCTCAAAATGTTCATCATCCTGCTTGGTCTAATACCAGTCTTATTTAAAGTGTTAATTAGTTGTCTCGTCATCGGAGTAATATTTATGTGTGTTTCAATCAAATCTACTTTGATAAATGTCACTACTGATTATGATTCAACTCCAGAGTAGAAATATGTCAGTGGTCTTCTTTCTTAGTATGCACAACAAATATTCTAACTTTGCATAATGTGCGTCCTAGATAGTCTATTTGCCTCATTATTTTATCATTAGGACATTCATCATCTGATATACATTTTAAAGCTATTGGTCTATCCACTTTTTTACATAAATATAACCTATATGACAAATTATCAATACAAACATGTTTATAACTTGTAATAATTCTAATCTCATATCTATTTTTTTGTACATAGCTCGATAAAACATTTCAGCTTCTTCCAACTTAGAAACAATTGACAACATATGAAACCATTTTAATTTTATTACTTTCAACTTCATTAACAAACTCAGATTCATTAATATAAACTAGCAAGCGATTTAGAAGAACTAAATAAAAATATATTTGCAGCAAGCATTGTAGCCATTGAAGAAGACTTACCAAAATTATGAACGAATAACCAATTAATGTACTTAATTTTGCAAGGGATGCCACCAAAAGTAGAAGTATACAACTACTACGAAAATGGAAGCGCAAATGAAATCAAAATGTAAGGATACATATCTGATATATTCTACCATTAAGAGAGGTGACACATGAAAAATCAATTTTACTTATTGAGCTACCTAATTAATGGGTATAAATGAGATTTACATAATGCTGCTACAAGGAGTAGCAGTTAAGGTGAAACATTATGTCGCTACAAGAAGTGGTGGTTGGGGGCTGATTGTTTGGGCGTTGCTTCGAGGCATGGCGCTAGCTGTTGAGGCATGCCGCGAGCTGTCGACGCCTGTCGTGAGATACTGAGACGTGCCAAAGCATGCCGCTAGAAGGATTAGCGATGACTGCCACAAGAAGGAGTGGCAACTTTTAGGGTTACTTGTGTAAATTTTTGTGCCGCTAGTAAGTATCTTTCTGCCACTAGAGTCTGAAAAAGTTTCTATTTTACACGGTTAGATCTTCATATGAAGAGTGTAAGATACATTTGCTGGAATGTGTTTATAGCAACCATTTGCTATATATGTATATATATATATATATATATATATTCTTTGTTTATTATCTCATATCTCATATATACACCTGCGTGAATATTTAATATTAACGTAATTTTTTTATTATACATAATAATAATTTTGTGCAAATTGCAAAATCTCAATCTCCTTAACCAAAGGTGGAGAATTGTGACACTTGAACGGTCATAATTAAGACCCCTACAAGAATTGTAAAGGCTTCTCATGTGTTTATAGAGTTTTACTATATATATATAGATAAATTTATGTCGATAATAAATAATGATTTATGTGCATATAATAAAAAAAACAAAACTATAGTGGCTAGAAAAGCTCAAGAGATTATACGGGAAATTGAAAACGCAAAAGTGAGATGTGGCTTATAAATAGGAAGATGAGGAGATAATTGGCGAATGATGTTTATGATCTTAGATTGGATTATAGATTCCAAGTAGAATTTTGCTTTCAAAAGAAAAGGAAAGATTTCATACTCACGTGACAACCCAAAGCCCCAAAAGGCTCACTAACAAACTAACGCATTTAGAAGCTTACTTGCTTTGAAATTTAGACTTAAAGGTGCACTGAACACCAACCCAATATCAATTTAAGAAAGAAATAATGGCAACTACATCACAAACTCCTTTAAGAGAAAGAGGGGCATATCATTCCTAAAAGAATAGCAGCCTCTTTTTTTATATACGATAGACAAATCAAGGGAATATAATTCTAGAGAAAATAATTTGTACTTGCTTTTTTTTTGCTTTCCTTGTGTTTAAGATGGGAGATGAGAAAACTAAGACCGTAAGCTCCATGCCCTCGAGAGAAAGCAGTTAAAGAAGGGAATGGTCAGCCAACTTGCCAATCAATTGAGGCCTTGAGGAGTATCCAGGCAGAGTGGCTCCATATACCTTCTTTAGCCTTCGACACTACAGAGGCGATGACCCCATTTTGATATTAATGGTGCAGTCTTTCCCAAAAGCTTATAGCCCGATTCAAAACCTGTGAGTTAAGCATACACCACTCAATAAACAACGTAAAGAAAGGTTTTTAAAGAGTTTGCTAGGCTATTTTATCTCATTTCAGGCATTCTCCTATCCAGTTTCCTCAAGATATGACTGAATTCCTTTTGTCAACCATGAGCTACTTAGGTTACAGTCTAAGGAGAAAAACTAAGAGCGATGTCTATCCACAATCTAAGCTTATCAAAAACATATCCATATTCACACACAGTTTAAGACCTTATAATAAGAGATTTCACTTTACCCGATTTAAAATCATAATAGGAGATGCACGATTTTAGATCTCCTACTGGCCTCGTGTTTTTCGGTGGTAGGAATCCATTTCATAAAGTCAAGGAAGAAGAAACATTGACGAGATCTATACCTCTAAGCGGCTAGCAAGGATGGCTATAATAGATATTTCACTCTAGATATACCATGCATAGGGTAAGGATGCAGTCGTATATCTTATATACGATACAACACAACGAACAGTCTTATTCATAAGTAGAAAGAATCCCTGTGCTAAATGAAGAGAGGTAAATCATTAAAGGATAAAAGAAGCTCTTCCTCAGACACTATCCTTAAGAGTGAAGTAGAAGTCTTGAAGCAATTAATCTTAGTTCTTGAAAGCAAGTTAATCAATCTTCCTTCTAGCTCTTTTCTACCTTTAATTGTGTTTAACCATCTGTTAAGAAGTATAACACAAAGAAAGACATTCAAATAACAAGTAATCCCTTGTCATGTGCTTCGATCTAGTTTACTTTTTCTTTTCTCTCTACCTTTCATAGTGTAGTAATGTACATTTCTTGAGATTATGTTCTCGTACCTTTCACTCCGAAATTTTGTTTTATATTAATTGCAATTTAATTTTGTCATATATTTGTCAAATTAATCATTTCTTGAGTTTATATGACCAAATAAAATGCAAGTTATTAAGATGAAAAAGTTTGTGTTGTAACTATGTGATTATGTCTATAAATAGAATCAATATGTTTCATCTATTTAACTGATATATAAATTAATGACTCATGTATTTGACACCTAAATTAATTATTCATGTGTTTATATTAATGTATAAAATAATATGATGTGCTTAAATATAATAACACAATTTAATTATCATGCATGTTAGTCCTATTAAACTAAGTACTTATTATATTTAAGCAACGTTCTGAGGAAAAGTTTTGGCGCTACCCAACCTGGCGAGTAAATGTTTGGCGCCCGCCTAGCCGTCTAGGGATGACAAAAAAATGTTATTAGTCTCGTCATTCACCATCATCGCTAAAATTTGTTTCCTCAACTTCTTTAAAGAAACCATGTTGTCGCCATCTTTCTTCTTTTAATATATTGGAGGAGATAATATTATATTTTATTCTTAATTAGTTAAGATTACTGTTAAGTCCTAAACTTCAATTTTTTTAAATTTATAAATAAAAAATTAATATTTTTGCAGAGTTTTTTTTAATATTTTTATATAAAAAGTGTCGTTATAAGTTTATAATAACAGTTTTGACCATCATTATAATTCTATAACAACAATTTACTTGTAAAAATATTTAAAAAAAATATGTAAAAATATCACTTTACATTAATTTTAATATAAATACAATATAATAGACTTAGTTTTATAACAAATATAAAATTAATATTAAAATACACTGTCTAAGAAAGCTATCTGGGCTTTGCTTACTATGCAGACTCTTAAAACTCCCTGTACCCCGCAGATTCACCTTAAACTTTTTTTAAACATTGTATTTAGAGGTAATTATGGTACAACCTCAGTCCTACTCTCGAGTTATAAATTTTCCCAAAAATCTTAATTCCACTACATATGACCCAAAAAATTATTAAACTAATAAGTCTAATACCATATATATATATATATATATATATATATATATATATATAAACTAACTACTAGACAAGCCCGTGCTTTGCACCATCATATCAACTAGTCCACATATATTAAAACTAAATTACATATCTTCAAAGTATATTATACTAAAAAACAGTTTCCTCCTATACAAGACCTCGACAATTAGACACGGTATTATATGTGATATGTTATTTGATAAAATCAAGATTTCAGAAGCATTTCTTCATCATATAGGAAATTAAAGTATACTTGATACATGCCCTAATACAATAGTTAAATGTTAATAGTTTTTGTTTAAACTTTTTTTTTGATGTATAATTTTTAAAACGTAGAGAAACAACGCATTTATGTTTTAATTTAAACAATTATATAATATGATTAAACGTTAAAAATATATTATTATACTGCTACTTTACATCATAAATTTTGTGTCATATTTGATCGATACTAATCGGAGTGATGTAAATTATGCAAAACTTTATATGAATACACTATCTAAACATACTTATATTGTCTCAGTGACTATTGTAACACAATTATACATACAGCATATCATCTATTTTGATTAAAGTTAGTAAATTTTGAAAACTAATAAATGCACTTTATGAATTTAATCCATAGTATAGCGCAATTGGTAAAATATCAACCACTTTTATTATTGACCCATTTTTTCCCATCTTTGTCTATTCGTGGTTTCCTTGGAGGAAAAAAACATTTGTTTACTTAATTTGTACTTGGGTATAATTGTAATAAAATACAACTAGAAGGTCAAATGTAGTAGATTCAACTTTCAAGGGGTCAGAAAATGTCTGCATACTCCTATAATCCTATAAAATGATGATGGTACATAACAAAACACAACACATGTATGCATATCATAAAGGTATATGTATGTATGTATGTATGTGATTGAAAGAGAGAGGATTTGACTTCATTTGAGAAAGAAAGGTAAGGAAGGAATGAAAAAAATTCAATCCGATCTAATGCAAGCTTTGACGTCCGCAAGGAACACCCATTTCTCTCTCCTCTTCTTTCTCTCTCTAGAATAAAGAAAACATACAGCGAAGAACAACAGGGCATTTCTCTGGTGAAGATTTCAGATTTTCATTGAAGGTTAATTAGACTCATCAAACCCTAAATACTCTCTCTCTACATCTATATATCAAGATATACATCTACATATAGATATATAGTGTTTCTGTATGTATATGTATCTTGTGCAAACGAAAAAGTTGTAGTGCAGGAGAGTGACAGTAGATTACTGTAATTCTGATCAGTTACTAGCTTGTTCAATCGCTGAGTACAAGGTTTAGAGACCCTCACTGTTGAAATTGGCTTTCGGTAAGTTTACAGTTTTTTTTTGTAGCTTCAAAAACCCTAAACTTTACTTGTGTGAGCTCTGGATCCACTGTTTTTGTTTCATTTCACGATTTAGGGCATCGTTTAGTGGTTTTAGGTTTGCTATTAATTCTATTTTTAGCTTCTTGTAATTAATTTAGTGTATTGTTTTTATTAAGTTTCCTTTTTGGTTTGATTTCTGTTTGAATTGGGGCTAAATCCGGTTCATTTGACTGCAGAAATTGTGTGAAAGCTGCTTGAAGGTTGTTAGTTTTGCAGTGTTGAGGCAATTGTGGTATGGTTAGAGCCAAAGCTTGTTCATTGTTTCTGTTTGATTACACCCAGAAACATCTCATGGTTGCTGAACTGGGTTCTTATGGGTTCATTTTATTTTAGATTTTGCTTGTAATTGAAAACAATTATTTGTAGTTGTTCTATTGGAAAGATGGTACTGCCAGGGCCTCCCACTCAACATGGTGGTGCCCAGTCTGTTCCGGCTTCACTGTTGCGGTCAAATTCTGGTCTTTTGGGTGGTCAAGGGGGTTCCATGCCTTCTCAGTCTGGTTTCCAATCTCTTGTATCCCCGCGCAATCAGTTCAGTAGCATGAATATGCTTGGTAATGTGGCAAATGTTTCATCCCTCCTCCATCAGTCTTTTGGTAATGGGGGTCCAAGTTCTGGTCTTACTGGTCCTGGGAATTCCCAGCAGGGACTTATTGATAATGGGGCCGAATCTGATCCACTTTCGGGGGTTGGAAATGGAATGGGTTTCAATCCCCCTTCCTCATCATTTGTTTCGTCAAATGTGGCAACTCCCAACTCTTCTGGTCAAGTTCAGGGACAGCAGTTTTCTAACACTTCTGGCAACCAGTTGTTGCCAGATCAACAACAGGGACAACAACTTGAACCTCAGAACTTCCAACATAATCAGCAGCCTTTGCAACAGTTTTCGGCCCCTAACAATAATCATCAGCAACAACAGCAGCACTATCAATCGATTCGAGGTGGGTTGGGTGGTGTTGGATCTGTCAAGTTGGAACCACAGATGTCAAATGATCAACATGGCCATCCATCGCAGCAGTTGCAATCGTTGCGAAATCTTGGTCCAGTTAAACTGGAACCTCAACAAATCCAGACAATGAGAGGCTTGGCTCCTGTAAAGATGGAACCCCAACATTCTGATCAGTCATTATATCTACATCAGCAACAACAGCAACAACAGCAGCAGCAGCAACAACAACAGCAGCAACAACAGTTCCTTCAAATGTCCAGGCAGTCCCCCCAGGCTGCTGCTGCTGCTGCTGCCCAGATTAATCTTTTGCAGCAGCAGAGACTCTTGCAGCTGCAGCACCAGCAACAACAGCAACTCTTGAAAGCTATTCCTCAACAAAGATCCCCATTGCAACCCCAATTCCAACAGCAGAATCTGCCTTTGAGGTCTCCCGCAAAGCCAGTATATGAACCGGGAATGTGTGCTAGGCGGCTAACACATTATATGTATCAACAACAACATAGACCAGAAGTGTGATTTCCATATAGACAAAAATCTTTTGTTTTTGATAATTTTTTGTTAGTTTTTTTTGAAATGTTGATTGCAACTATTTCTATTGTAGGACAACAATATTGAGTTCTGGAGGAAATTTGTTGCCGAGTACTTTGCTCCAAATGCCAAGAAAAAGTGGTGTGTTTCTATGTATGGAAGTGGCCGGCAAACTACTGGAGTTTTCCCTCAGGTTTGTTTCTAGAGGAACTCAATAAAATTAAACGAAGTATAGAGATGTCCCATTATAGTTAACGAGTGACATGTTTTCGAATCTTGCATGATGACTTGTTCCAAAAATACGTTTTAATATTTGCTTTATGCATAAATATTAGCAGGAATTAGTTTGAAGGTTCATAGCATTTTGACAGATAGCATGCCTTACCTGATGAAACTTTCGTCAACAATTCTTCTATTGCCTATTTGACACAGATAGAAATGAGTATATCATGTTTTTGAATCTTGCATGACTACTCATTCCAAGGATATACATCTTAAACTTTTCTCTATGAATATTGTGAGCAGTTTTAGTTCTAAGGTCCATAGCATTATTGATATTAGCATACCTTCTGAAAGAACCTTCTGTCAACAATTCTTATACATTGCCTATTTGACATGTCATAGAAATGATATCATCCTTATTTGCAATTATGCAGGATGTATGGCACTGTGAAATATGTAACCGCAAGCCAGGTCGTGGTTTTGGTAAGTTTTGGTTGTGGGTTTCAAAATACTATTTTATACTAAATCTTAAAGTTGCCCTATAATTGATTTCATATATAGCTTTTTAGCCTGGTTGTAACTTGTTTCAATTGCTTCATATCATTAATGCTATATACAAGTTACTCATTCTATATATATACATAAAATATATAATGTATTTGTAGCATATTCTACTTCTCCGTTATCTAAAATTAAGCATACTTGCAGAGGCAACTGCCGAGGTTCTGCCTAGGCTTTTTAAAATAAAATATGAAAGTGGTACTCTAGAAGAACTTCTTTATGTTGATATGCCTCGTGAATACCAGAATTCATCTGGTCAAATTGTCCTGGACTATGCAAAAGCCATCCAAGAGAGCATTTTTGAGCAACTTCGTGTTGTCCGTGATGGACAGCTGCGAATAGTTTTCTCTCCAGACCTGAAGGTTATACATTGCCCAAGTGGATTTGTTTTCTACTAAATACTTTTAGTATTATCATTTATACATTGTCCCTGTTCTTCATCTCTCTGTTGGCAGATATGCTCTTGGGAATTTTGTGCGCGACGTCATGAAGAGCTTATCCCTCGAAGATTGTTGATACCTCAGGTATGGATTACTATCTTGTTCTCATCATGAGAAGCCATTATTGTTTTCTATTTCTGAGCTTCACATGTACTGCCTATAACTTTTATTGGACAGACTAAACTTTCCTATGCCGTGTGTTTATATTTAAATGCTAGAATCCTCCTTTTCCCAATTTTGCGGTTGAGTTGTAGTAATTGACAGATGGTATAACATTGTTGGAGTTATTTTTGGCTAGCCCCTTTATATATTATTTATAGAGAGCTGACTCATAGTATACTAATTTTATCTATTATATCATTGTAAAATTTTCCAAATACAAATTTCTGCACTTGAATAATTTCAGGAGATGTACTTTCTTTTAAAGGAAGTATGATCCATTTGAAGTTTTTATCTTGCAGGTGGTTGAATTGTGATTTTCGAGTAATGCTAAGGGGTGTCAAATAGGATACCAAATTGATGTATCCTGTTATATTGGTTGGTCAATATTCATTGATCAGTCACCACGATGTGGCCGACTAATTTAATAATGACACTTGAAATTTGGTATCCTATTTTGTACCCTTACCATTATTCATAATCTTCAGTTCATGGAATGACCATTTATGTACCAATTCCAGCTATTTTTGCCCTGACCTATTTCATTTCATATTTTTAGTACCCGTCATGTATAGGAAGTCAGCCACCTGAAGATTTTGGCCATGTTTTACTTGTATGGAGAAGATTTTGTACTTCTTGAATTCTTCCAATAAAACCCTCTCTCTCTCTCTCTCTCTTCCGCCTCTCCCTGTATTTTGTCTTTTTCTTGCCAAATTTATATGAATGTTACCTCTTGGCCTTTTTTATCTCATGGCTTTCATCTAGTTGTCTTTGTTGGTGTTACCTGTTTCGCAAGTATATATGCTGGTAGTTTCACAATAGGAATAGGTTGTCTGTAGGGTTTAGGTTTTTGTCATGGGATGTATGAGTTAGCACATGTTGTGTTTGCTCTCTGTACAAAATTTTGCTCATGAATGAGTGAAGTTGCAAATTTTGATGGAAAATTGTGTAATATAGTACAAGATTAAAGCACAATACTCCCTCCGGCCTGAGATAGAAGTCCACATTACCTTTTTGGGTGGTCCCAAGTTAAGTGTGTACTTATATTTCATAACCAATCTTTTGCGTAATTTTTCCTGTATTAACCCTACAATTTAATGTCTATTATATCTACTCCAAAGTCCAAATTTATTAGCATGCCAGCCATGTCCACAAGAAAGTTGATAGAGAAAGAAAGGAGAAAGAGGGAGAAAGGGAGAGACTTTCCAATTTACGTGAAAGAGGAAGGGATAGCAAGTATACTAGACCATAAATTGTATTTGAATTGGTTACTACAATTAAATTTAGAAATTTCAAGATAATTAATGAAGTACACTATTAGGAGTGGAGTGTATTTGTATAAGTTATATAAACAATTAATATAGACAATTTTGTCATTTTGTTCCCTTTCTTAATACGCGCAAAAAGTCAATTATGGCTTTTATCTTGGATGGAGGGAGTATTAGCTTTGTGATACAAATCTGGCTATTGTTGATTGTATTATGCAGGTTAGTCAGCTTGGTGCTGCCGCACAAAAGTATCAGGCTGCTACTCAAAACGCATCACCTAATTTATCTGTTCCTGAGTTGCAAAATAACTGTAATATGTAAGTTCCCTTTTCCATTTTTCCCTGATATTCAGTTTCTGTCTCTTACCTAAGATTGAAATTGACTGTTTGTTAGTTCCTTCATATGTTTTTTTTTCTTGGTTTAAAAATTTGAATAAAAACAGGCATAACTTTAACCCTTCTCTCTCTCTCACACACTAGTATACAGCCATGTTAAAAGAATGTTTTTGCAAGTGATCGATTTTATGGTATATGTTCATTGAGCACTATTCCTCATTTAGCAATAGAATTTACTGTTTCCAAACATAGACAACAACTTACTTCAGTTCCCGTCTATAAAGTCGTGACTTCTTCAAATCTCGAAGTGGTAATTGGAGAAGATGGTCACATTTTTCCATCTCCTAGTTAGTTGGAGTCTGTAATCTCAACTGGTCTGATGGTGTCAGGTGGTAGGGGAAATTCAGAATTAATGTTTTCACTGCATATAGAACTATACATTCTGCACGTGATGGCACTTACTTTTTTATGTTTCTTTTGTATGTATACACAGTATTTAAAACATTCTGGTATATTGTCATATTATATTTGTCTATTGGGTTCTAAACATATCCCACTTTAGTGATGTGTAATGTTTCTGAAATCGATAAATTTCTGTTAAAGGTTTGTTGCATCGGCTCGTCAATTGGCAAAAGCATTGGAAGTTCCTTTAGTAAATGATTTAGGATATACAAAGAGATATGTGCGGTGCCTTCAGGTAATGTGCTGTATTCTACATTTTTGAAATTATTCCCTTCTTTCACAAGTTAAGTATTTTGCAACTAAATTTAAGGTTGCACAGTGATAAAAGATTGCTATAAATATTTGGGGGAACAGAAAATAGCTTTTAAAAATTTAAATCGCTTTGCTGCAATGTTGGTAATCAGTTGCATATTTAAAAACGCCCAAGTTGAAATATGTATCCTATATTCTCTTACATTTTAAGTCTCATGATTTTAGTAGCAAGTATTAGTGATATAATTGTTAGAGAAGTGAACGCATCAAGCTATAGTGGGGGTTGTTCTCTTTCTAAAAATTAGCTAAGAGAAGGCCAAGGGGATTCTCTCTCATCTCAAGCCCTGGCTGCAATGTGAAGCCTCTTTTGGAAGAAGCCAAAGATTTCTGTATATAATAATTTAGATTTATGCAGCTAGGGTTTTTTAGTGAGTAGTTTAGTATCCAACAGAATACTATTGAGTGTACTAATTTGCAATAAATATATTAATTTGATTGCCTAATCTTTCTATCTTATTCTATAAGGGAGAGGATTTAGGAACAGTTACTTTTGGTGATTTTGTGTCATGCCATGTTACAAAAAAAAAAAAATGGTTATCAATTTCTTTCACTCTTTTCTTATCCCTTGTCTCCATCTCTGTCTCTGTGTGTCTCTCTCTGTCTCTCTTCCCCTCTTTTGTCTCCATCTTCTGTAATGGCTCTTACTCCACAATGTGCAGTTATATCATAAATTTAAATAACCCAAATATCTACCTACATCTCTCCAAATCATTTAGTAAAAAAAAATCTTTTGATTTTATTTTAAATGCACAATGTGTACCACGGTGACTTGTATTTCTATAAATGATTATTCAGTTACCAAAAAAAACTAATACTCGATCACTTACTAAATAGTCTTCTCTGTATTTCTTGTATTTTCTTTTTGACCATGCAACTCCTTACTTTCCAGAACAGACTAAACTTCTTATTTTCCTCCCTCTCTTTACTCTCCCTATTTGAGTCCATCTCTTCCTCTCTCTTACCATAACTTCTTTCCACTTATTTCTATTATATTTTTCTACGATAACAATGAAACAAACTGCTGCGGTCGATTGAAGACTTTACACTTAGAAATATATGATGGAAACAGTGTTGTGAACAACTTGTCCGAGTATTTCAGATATTTATTTATGAAAAAATAAATAAATGAAGTGCAAAACGTTACGCAGCAAAAGTTAGTCTTTTTGGAGGCCTTTTTTGCTGTGGCTTATGACAAGTGATCACCTATATGAGCTATCCGCCAATGTGTCACAAAGCGGAATGTGGTTCGTACCCTAACTAGCAAATTGTGGTAACTCAAGTGATGTGGAGCAAAAGAAGATTAAGAAATTAATTACTTATTATTTTATATTGTTATTTAGAGATAAATATATTGTAACTAGTAATTATATTTGATAGATTATTCTAGAAGTTTAATTATAGAAGTAGAATATTATTAGGAGTTGTTTCTTTTTTTAAATTAGGGTTTTTTACTTAATTAATTTCCATGTATTAGGTTTACTAAATAAGTATTGTAATCCTTCATTAATTTTTAGATTATTGAATGTGAATTGATTTGAGAATTTTGTGTTTTGAGGTTTGTGAGCCTTCTTAATCCCTTAATTCCTCCACCCCTCCTATGTCCTACATCATCAAGTATGTAGTCCATGTACATGTTGTGTTGATGATTATGTGGTTCATCTGCATAGTCAAAGTTAAATCTACAGGTGGAACTCTCTCAGGAAAAAGTAGCAATTAGTAAGAACATATATTTCATTCCATCCACTATTGTTTTGATGTACCCAAAAAAGTGAATGCATTTTAAAAATTAATGTCAGTAATCAGAATAGTATGACCATAAGCACTATTTAAATGACATCCATTGGGGCTATTCATTAAAATGCTCTTGAGCGGTACATTTTCTGTATCTCTCAGTGTCAGAATCATAATACTCATTTTTTGTACCCTTAGTTAGCGTTTGGTTCACGTCCCATCAATTTAATAGCCACGTAATTCAATAGTTACATTGATGTGACATTTTTTTTGTTTGGTTCACTTATTACATGTATTAGCTTATTAGGTATGTAATACTATTACATCAATTTGAGGGTTTTTCATTACCTCCTCCAATGAATGTATTAGTGTATTATTTACGTGATGCAGTAGCCCACTAAAGACAACAAGTCACAATCAAGTCATAATTACTCTTTTTCAACCTTTCACCCAAAATAACCTCTCGACAATGAAAACACTGCTTCATAATTTAGTGGCTTTACAAAGGAAAGTATTAAATGGTCTTAAGCTAATCTTTGAATTGCATGTTCATTTTTTAATGAACCAAATAAAACTATAATGTAATTACAAGTTTTACACGGATCCCAAATATTAACCAAACAAGATAAATGTAATGAGCAAATACTATTACATTATGTAGTTTATTGCATTACATCAAAAACATATTATGCGATCCAAACACTACCTTAATATTACAACTTCGGTGAATGATAGTAGAACTAAAACCAGTTTGTGAAAAGAAAGATGAATATTTTTTAGGGTGAGTTGCATTGTTTAGATTTTGTTGTTACTGAGTTGGCTACTGAAAACTACTTTGTTTCTGGTTACATTGCAGATATCCGAAGTGGTTAATAGCATGAAAGATTTGATTGATTACAGCCGAGAAATTGGGACTGGACCTATGGGTGAGCCTAATATCATTGCCAATATTTTCCCACTGAATTATGTGTTTTTAAAATTTGAAGGCACTGAATCCATTGATTAAAAAAAATATAGATCGAAAGAAAAAAGCTGAAATTTTTTATAGCTTAGTTTGACCTATGATATGATATATGTATGATGGGTAGCTTTGAATTTTGAGATGAAATGAGGCTCATGAACTGCATATATCACTTAAAAGTTATGGACCTTGCATAAAATCTGAGAATCGTCGTACATTCTTGTTAGTTATAGGTCCGAGTATGGTTATTACAAAGGGTCTAACTTATAAGTGATAATGGGTTATATAAAGTGACCCTACAACTGCGACAGATGACAAGGTGCTCTTTGCACCCTGGATCAATCTTATGATATGCAAAAGTTGACATTTCTTTGTTTTTTGACAAGTAAAAGTGACTGTTTAGTTATGGGAAGCAAGGGTATTTCAGATTGGTGATGTACAACACTGGGTGTGCCAGGGGTGCGGCAATTGCCATATCCCCCGTTTTTCTTTTGGGGGTGCATTTGGGGATTCAGCGGTGACAATTTTCTTAGATACGGAAAAAAAGGGGAGGGGAGAATTAGGGCTCGTATCGGCTATTTTGGACAGAGGGGGAAGAGCACATCAGTGGCTATGCCTTTATTTTAAAAAAGTAAAAAATTCCCTGTTTTCTCACCTGTCTGTAAGTTCCTTTGCTTGTGAGGTTTGGAAAATTAAATACCCCTTATTTCTGGTTATCTTTTTTCATTTGTATATTTTTAATAGCAAATTCTTTCTAGTTATTTATATCGAGTATCAATAGTTATTGTATGGAAACGAAAGTAGAATGGGGTTGGGTTCTTTACAAATAGGTAGAAAAGAGTGGGGAGTTAATTAAGTTGGCCGACTTCCATTTGGGCTCAACAAATGTAAGTGAAACCATATTGGTAAATAAAAATATGTTAAATAGTGTTCGATCCAAGTCAAAACATATTTTACTTATTTTTCAATATATTTATATAATTAATAATCAAATATGTGTCGTATCCCCGCTGCACCCAAATTCCCATTTTTTAAGATTTGACGAATCCCTGTATCCCTGCACCATATCCTTGCTTCCAAAGTTTCCTAAGTTGTAGAGAACTGTTGATATTTCATCCTTTGACCTCGCTGCAAATCATATTTTACTTTATTTGTGCTTAATGCTAGTCTTGATTTGTACTAAATGCTACATTTGTCAATCATTGTTACTTTTTCCTCAGAGAGCTTGGCCAAGTTCCCTCGGAGGACAAATACCTCGTCAGGATTTCATGCGCATACCCAACAACCAGAGGAACAGCAGCAGCAGCAGCAGCAGCAAACAGTGGCTCAGAACTCGAACAATGAGAACTCTGTCCAGGCAACTGCAGTGCAACTTGCTTCTAGCAACGGTATGCAGAGCGTGAATAACTCTCTGAACTCGGCACCTGCCACTTCCTCCACTAGTACCATAGCTGGGCTTCTACATCAGAACTCTATGAACTCTAGACAGCAAAACCCAATGAGTAATGCAAATAGTCCCTATGGAGGAGGTGGGGTCCAGATTCCATCTCCTGGTTCCTCAAGTACAATACCGCAGGTTCAACCCAACCCTTCTCCTTTCCAATCACCGACCCCATGCTCATCTAACAATCCTCCGCAACCTTCTCATAGTGGTTTGACAGCTTCAGCACACATGAATTCTGCAAATTCTCCAAACATTTCAATGCAACAGCCTGCTCTTCCTGGTGATCCCGACCCAAATGACTCACAGAGTTCTGTCCAGAAAATCATACAGGGACTGATGATGTCTTCCCAACTTGGTGCGAATGGTATGGTAGGCGTTGGTTCATTGGGGAATGACATTAAAAGTGTTAATGGATTATTGCAATCAAGCAATAACAGCGGTCTCAATGGTGGCAACAGCATTGTGGCAAATGGAACACCTAATAATAATTCAGGTATTGGGGTTACCGGATTTGGAGGCATGGGTAGTGGACTTGGCCAGTCTGCCATGGGTAATGGCATCCGAGCTGCTATGGGTAGTAATAACTCCGTGTCCATGAATGGAAGGGTCGGTATGACAATGGCACGAGATCAGAATATTAATCATCAACAACAGGATTTGGGTCTGCTTAGTGGTCTCGGAGCAGTTAATGGTTTCAATAATCTTCAATTTGATTGGAAAGCATCTCCATAAAGTGTTTTAGCTTGTAATTAAAAGCTGTTAAAAATGTGGCTGCTTGTGCTGCACTAAAAGTTGAAATTTTCATCTGGCCTTGTGAAGTTGGCAGCGCGTGTGAAGATAGATGAATGGTTTTATCCTGTTAGGGCATCCCCCACGCTTTGTATTAGTTCTAGAGAAAAGGAAAACATATAGCAGTGTTTTTATAATTGAAATGTTAAATCGTCCGAGTTGCTCTTTTTTCCTGCCTACTTTGTTATCTTGTGGTTTCCACGACTTTAGTTTAACATATAGCTGCATATCCCCGCTAACGCCTTTGGAATTGGAAATACAGAAAGTGAACTTTTGATAGACGAGCTTCTCACTTCCTGTATATCCTCTCTCCACATCGTTTGTAAACCGGAGTATTGTTCTCCGACAAGTGAGTGTATATTCTATGGAATGCTTGAAACCATTCTGATTAGTAACAGTTGCGAATTGATTTTTGGTGATTTGTGGGATTCATTTCTTCACGTGAAAAGTTGCTATACTGGAATCTACTTGAATTCCGATGTCTACGTGCATGGAAATGAAAGGGGGATATAACTATTTCATTGACTGATTAGGGCCGACCGAGATTGAGCTCGACTAAAAGTTATGGAAATGAAAGGGGTATCACCATTTTCATTAACTGAGCCAGGCGAGATCGGACGAGATTGAATGGAGTTTAATTTTAGAGAGTCTGAATATGTTCGAATTTGATCGAGTGACTAAAAAAAATTAAACGAGATTGAATGGAGTTTAATTTTAGGGAGCTCGAATTTAATTTCGAGATTGAGTTTAGTATTAGAGAGTTCGAGTACGTTGTTGGAATTTGGTTTGTTTATAAAAGAGTCACAGTTCGAGTTCGAATTCAAGTTCAAGGCCTAGTCAGTAGTAGTTTGAGTTTTAGTCCAAGTCAAGAGTAGTTTGAGTTTTAGTCAAGTTAAATCAAATATAAATAATATATTTATATAATGTATGAAAAAATACTTAATTTTTTAACTGCTAAATGAGTCGAGCATAGACTAGTCGAACTAGAGTTTAACATGGTATAGTTCGAATTCTGCTTATCTAATTAAATAAACACAATCACAGTTCAGCTCATTTAATTAAATCAATACATTCTCTTGTTCAAACTTGATTCAATAAATGAATTCAAATCGAGTCAAATCGAATTTAAACGAGTCAATCTGAATTTTTTATTCACAACTCGTTTAGTTTACAACTCAAATTCTGATATAGTGCTTTATCCCCATATAACTAAAACAACAAATTATCCCTGATAATAGAGATATGTTACAACTCTAATTCAGATATAGTGCTTTATCCCCATATAACTAAAACACCACATTATCCCTGATAATAGAGATATTCAATCATATCTATAAAGCTGGATGAAACATGATGGCTTATTGTCTGTTCTTGTACTGAATAATTCTTCAGAATATAACCATTCTTAATAATATTAAGCTGCATTTACAAATTAGGAAAATTGAGTAGTGAATTAAGATGAATACATTTTTCTCAAAGGTTCAAATACTTTTCTATTGTAGCAGAGAGGGTAGACTTGGGGACTGCCCCAATGACACTTTCTTTCTTTTCTCCATCCTTGAAAAATAACACAGTAGGGATGCTCCTTATTCCATATTGCGACGCTATAGTTGGACAGTCATCGGTGTTGAGCTTGTAACAGACCACTTTTCCGGCATACTCTTTGGCCAGCTCATCGATAATGGGTGCAATCATCCGGCATGGTCCGCACCACGGTGCCCAAAAGTCGACTAAAACAGGTATTTCACTTCCAACGACCAGAGTTTGCCACGTAGTATCTGTCACTGCTTGAACTGCATTACACCAAAACTCTTTATTAGATACAAACTTCAAAATTGATACAAAATCGATTTTATAATAATAGAAATATGAATTTTTTTGAAAATATTTCAATTAATTTTGAAAGTCAAATTTGATCTAATATTTTGAAGCAAAAGAATTAGATTCCAACAATCAATTTAGAGGGATTGTTTCACACAAAACTCTGGGCACAAAAAATCAGAAAAACTTCTTCATTAACCAAAGATGTCTATAGTAGGTATAACGTTACCTGAAATGTGCTACGTTTTGGTTACGCTACATAGTTAAAATGCGATACGATAGGGTATCTTTATTTAAGTTCTTATAGTTATGAATTTTTAGAATATAAATGTAATAAACCTAAATTTTATAAAAGATTTTTAGTTGAATCAACAAGTTAATTGTTTCATTAATATTTTAGTATAAATGGAATATTTGAGTATCTATTACTAAGTTATAATGTTGATATTTGTGTAATTTCAATTAAACAATAAAGAAATTTATTGGTAAATGCTAAATTTACGCTAAATTTAGAGTATTGTTATATAAGAATACTCTATTTGGATACGCAAGTTTTAATACTCGATTCGCTAGGTATACGGGAGTATTTTGTAACTGGTAGATATATGTCATGGGTTTAAAATGCTACAAAAGCATTATGGGATCAAGATTTACCTACTAGTGTATACCTAGAGGCTAGTGACTGCATACGCCTCCACGGAAATAAAATAAACAAATAAATAAGAAAAATAGTAGTAACAATATATTCATAAAACCTAAACAAGTTAACACTTCACTAGCTTGATTCATATTATTCAACCCATTTGTTTGTGTGTGTGTGTGTGTGTGTGTGTGTGTGTGTATATATATATATATATATATATATATAGAGAGAGAGAGAGAGAGAGAGAGAGAGAGAGAGAGACCTTGATCAACAGAAGCTTTGCAAACAATGCTTAGGCTGCGCCTGGGGTTGATTGAACGAGCGGAGGCGGAAGAAAATGATAGAGCAAAAGCAGCACCAGGCCTCATCAAGCTGGTTTTACATGATTTTGGCAACTTCACCTTTTCCTGCTTGGGGGAAGAAAATGAATGAGAGTAGTGCACAACACTAGCCCTTGCAGCACTTGATACCATTGTGCTCACTTGAAAACAATTCTCCATGGCCATTGAATGATTATTCTCAAGATGGAGTTTGATGGAATTTTTGAATGTGGATTAGAAAAGAGAACGTGGCCTTAAATTAGCTTTTCCTATTTTCTTCCCTTCACATTTTCTAATTTTTAGTACCCTGTTTTTTCTTTTTGTGAAATTGTGAATGAGAAAAGTGGATATTGTGACAAGATTGTAGGGTGCTTAAGATGCTGAATTCATGTGGATGATATTATATATGACTGATCCATCACCACAAAAGCTTTGTCCTCTTGAAGACCCCCATGTGGCCTAACACTCGGTTTTAGACTATACTATTCTTAGATTGGTTTCTCTCTGCGTATCTAATCTGTACATGTATATTATGTTTAAATCTAAACACACCCACATAAAAATACTCTGAAATTATTTATACATTTTACAAAAAATATATTTGATATTATTAGATATTAGAGTTTCATTAGATTTTTTAGTTTACTTGTGGAAAGGAGCGTTCCTCCACTTGCTCTAGGCCCTGAGACAAGAATTGAAACTCAACATAATGGAAATTTCACTGGTCAATTTTCTGTAATTTTTCAAACTTACTTGGTGGTTTCATATGCACCAAAACATAAAAAATAAAAAAATAATAATAAAAAAGTACTTAATTAGAGTTCACAAAAAGAGGCTTGCATAGCCTCAGTGAAATACCTGTCAGCACATCAAGCTGAAACTGAAAATGCAAAGAATGTTAGTGCTTAAGGCTCCCGGCACCACTGGTTCATCAATCTCTATTAATCACAAACGGGCGTCCAAATGAAGAACAAAGTTCTAATTCTAAACCTTGGTTGATAATAACTGATATAATTCAAGCAATGGTCACGACTCAATTAACAAGAGTTTTAATTCGACATATACATTCACTAGTTCATATGATTGCATTTGCTTATACATTTGTTATAGTCTCCCATTACAAAACTTAGAAAACTAAACAAATTCCCACAACTTTCTTTCTTATTTCCCTTCAGAACAAAATTAGAAGCCTCCTAGCTGAGTGGTGCTAGCGATTCTTCAGCTTTCATTACTGCCACAATGGAGCCAATAACCTGAAAACACACACACACGTGAGCAGGTTATATAGATAAATAATTTTTTTGATAAATAAATATAAGTCATTACAAGTCACTATATGGTTTCCACCATGAACATGTATAAACTAGTCAAAATCTAAAGTTTGCAACTGTTAAATAGAGGGTAATTGCCATTTTGTATTACCAACTTGCATCCTACCAATTAACTATTACACATCATGTTCTCCCATTATATGGATCACGCACATGACGAAACAAATTGAAACCAGCAGGATAATACAGTGCTACAGCCTACAAGTTATCAGTAGAAAAGCATACAGCTGAATAAAATCAAAGAGAGTGTCCTTGCTTGTTCTTTTAAATGATTTACCCAGCTTTCTTGCAAGCCAGCTCTTATACATTTCTGAATATGCTTAAACTCCATGTTATACTTAAATTTACAGCTAATTTCATCATCCGTCTTAACTTTTAGGATAGTGAAAACTCTTTGCGCATTATGCAAGAAACACCCCCTCCAAAAATTTAAAATAACAGAACTTAAAAAAAAGCGCAAACCTCAAAATGAATAGTCCTTTAAATCTTCCTTTGAGTCACTAATCTCCACGTCAGCCATGCATTCTTCTGCTGTAAGTGGAGGAAGTTGCTTAGTCTTTCGCCTTAAATTGTGTTTGTGCCATTCACTCTTAAAGTGCTCCCTATACTGTTTTGCATCCCCAACAAATGCATTGCAAGTATTGCATTTGTTCTGCTTTACATCCCCCACTGCATCCTCCTTTTTGTCAGAGATGGTTCTGATGGTCTGCTTCAGCATTTTCTCATTTAGTAGGAGGACAGAGTCTGCAGAATCCTTGGGTGAGATTGATGAAGGTTCCGCATTATCATCATAATGATCCACATTGGTGTCCCCTTCTGCATGTACAGAAACTGCAAGAATTTCCAATCTTCCCTGTAGATTCCTTACCATGGAATCACAGTCGCGGAAAAAACCTGGGTCCATTTCACAGATCTGCAGAGCAATCAAATTAAACATAAACTCTAGCATATCAAATCCAAATAAAATCAGGACTCCATACTTGTAGCCTCTAGGAGGGTAGTCCTAGACTCCTACACGGTACTTGAAACTAGCTAAAAATACACGTTTGTTAGATTATATTGCCTTTATGCAAATATAAAACTGATGATATTGATGAACTAAGCTAAATTGAACTTGGCAAATGCTCTGATAATTTGGTAACCCTTATCCAGTAACTTTGTTGCAACTTTTAAGATTCCACGAAACGAGATTGTGTATTATATAGGTTAGACACCTATGACATTGAAATTAGAGAGCTAAATTTTTTTCATCAACCTAATGGCCAAAACTCTAATTTTGGGTGGAGAACCACAAGAATTTTTGTTAAGGACCTTAGGGTAGATAGGCCTGTTAGTTCCTAAGCTAATTTTCATCAATGATTCGTAAGCATGTTAACATTTAACCCAACAGCATCAATTAAGATATACTTATCCAATCATAGTTTAAATGACTCCTTTCTTTTAGTTATTTCTGGTTACCTTTTATTTATTTTTTTAGCACGGAGACATGCCCAAACCCCAAAAACAAATTTATATATTATAATTTTAGGGATTGCTATTTCCACAAGTCTTTTTTTGCTCCCACAATCTCCCCTCTCACATGAGTGAGGTGGGCGCCAACTTCATTCAAGCTCCCGCTTGTGGAACTAATTCAAAAACCTTGTAAATATAGTCTCCCCCTGTAATTTTAACATAGTTGAAAACATAATATACAAATATATTTAGAAGTAGAATTATATTTAAACTACAATGCATATGTGTTCCCCTTTTTGTGTGGGTATTTTCAGCATGTCTTAAAATCCGTGCAGAAAACAACCAAATGAAGGGGGTTAGTTAAACTGGGATGAGGAAAAAATCTCTTAATGAAGGACAAGAATTAGCCACGGCGTAGTGGAATAATTTTGTCTCGAATAAACAAACTTAAAAATTCTTCCTGTCCAAAGGAAAATGATGAGGTATCAAGCTACTGGGAACATCTACCCACCCCAACAATCTAGTGGGCATTATTATCCAAAAAAAAAAGTAAGCATGGTGCTCTCTACCTGTACCTTTCGTTATCTGATAAACACATAAGAGGATAAGACGAAATGGGGAAATCTAGTTTACTATGACATCTGTATTGTAACAAGCAATATCATTTCCAATTGGTAGTTTTAATGAAGGAAATTGTGCATGAATCGAGCTTGACATTAAAGACGAGGTCTTCAGGGAATAAAATGAGGACTTACAACAGATAGCTGATTTCCAGATTCTTCTTTTGAAATAATGCTGGCATGCCACTCAATTAGCTTCACAGAAACCGAAGAAAAGTTCTGTCCAGGCACAGTCAATCGCACTCTCATAGGAGATCGTTTTATGGGAAAGTGTTTCTGCAGCTCACGAATGACTTCGAGTGCCTGTAGAAGGAATATAGAATTAGCTTAACGTATGCAACCTAGAAATGGGCAATTTCCTTAAAAACTGGTGGTAAAACAAGCAATATGAAAATTAGATGTACACGACAGATTACAAAAAAATATGCATGTAGAGTTTAAACTATTCAAGAAGATACCGGACCAAGACGTGCAAAAACAAGGTAGATATAAGTAGTTTCAAATCTTGCCAGAGAGCAATACTTCTTAATTAACTAGAAGTATTAGGATGCACAACCTACAACTTCAACAAACAATAAAAAATTAAATGAAAGAAAAGATTTGTTTCCTCTTAATGCATGTCAATGCTTAATCACTTATACGGAATTGCAGAGGATAGCTGTTCATCAATATGCAGTAAAACAAATCAAAACACCTGCTTCTTGGAGCTGTTATGTGGATCAACTGCAAAATGAATTTCGTGCATTAAACGCTCAATCATACTAATAGTATAAGGACGATGAGTTTCAGGGTTGATAGTCTTTTGCATGACAATGGTTGCAATATCCCTGAACTGATTTGATAATTGTGATTCCCTCTCCTTCCCAGCAACTTGTAGCTCTCCTTTTTCCAAAATCTGTTACAGTAGAATATAGTACTTAAGATAGAAAAAATAAAGGGGTAAACTATCTAACGGCTTATACATGATAACTGAGATCCCAAGACATTCAGAAAGTAATAAAAAAATCAATTATACCAACCTCCAAACAAATTTTTGTCTGATCATCCATTCCAAAAGCTGCTTTTAACTCCTTCGATTTAGCAAGAACTCCTTTTGAAACATTTGAATATACAGTCTGTGATTGCAAGACTTCGTCCAAATCTTTCTCTCTAATGTATAATTTCATATAAAAATCAACATTTTGTTTTGTGCACCAAATAATGTTATGTCATTAAGGAATTACTGTAGATGCAAAGCAAATGTAGACGAATATTAAATAGGAAAGAGTAGTTCATATCCTAGAATTATGGGGAGAGTTGTCAACTAGAAAAAATAGGACCAGCAATTCTCAAACAGGGAAAAAAGCACAAGACCAAGTCAACAGGACCAATCCATATATATAAGCACATAAACTTTAAATGACAGAGATGGCTAAATAGGCCAATATACATAATTATCTGTGAACATATAGTTGCATGAGAGAAACTTAAAGAAAAGCTCAATTAATAGGTGCAATTATAATCTTTATATATATATATATATATATATATATATATAGATAGAGAGAGAGAGAGAGAGAGAGAGAGAGCATAAGCATTTTCCCAAACTATTAAAAACAATTCAAGTGTTAAAACAATTGTCAATGTCAAAAAAATTCATAAACCATGAATAAGAAAAAATGAAAACAAGTAGTACAAGACTACATATATTGAATGAACTAAATATTTCAAAGTAATACATTGAGGAAAATTAAAATGGACAGGTTATCCCCTGATTGTCAACATGGTATATAAACTGAAGTGAATACTTCTAAATCGCATTATCAAGCAACAGATTCCTCATATAGAACTCTAAACCAGTCATGATTGCCCACAACAAATAGACAAAAGTTTTCCTTTCCCTACAATTACCCTTTGTTTCCACATCCCATTAAATAGTACACATGAAGTTTAGTTTCAACTAATTCACAGGAAATGAAGCCAAAATGATCAAAAAAATAAAATATTGCAGTCTGAGAAATTAGTAGGTAGTTAATGAATTTACTAATAAGTCCATCTTTGAGCAAGGAACTAATTCCCATGTTTAAAAAGATATCAATCAAATTAAATTGTGCAGCATCACTGATGTCTAATCCACATATAAATTAATTTGATGAATTTCCTAAGTTTTGTTGAGTATTACAAATCAATCAGCAAAATATAAACAAATTATATACGTACATATATGATATAGAGTTCCAAATTTGAAGCTACAGTAAATTCAAAGCACAATAAGAACGTCAAAATGCATCCAGGGGAGTATATTTCTTCCTACAATACAGTAAAATGCATTATTATCCTTATGAATCCATCGTCCCTACAGTAAATTAGGGTTTTTGACAAATACTTACACGCCGGAGCGCCAGGAGAGGACTTTGTTCTTGTAGCAAGCAATCTCGAAACGCATACCGTGCTTTTTGAGGCGAACTACGGCCACGTTCGTCAGTCTTTTTTGCCCGATCGGTTGCACAATTGTCTTAGACATTTTTTCTCAATCTCTAACTATGGTGAGGGAAATTCGTTGAACACTTTGCGTACGTTCTCAAATGATTCGACAAAATACTCCGCACTGAATTTTTAGAAACCCTAATCCTTGAAAGGGAATTCTAGACGGGACTTGAGGTTGAATTTTTAGGCTCGTAGGTAGGGTTGTGTAAAGGATTATATATGGATCGGGATACGTTGATATTTTTATTTGAAAAATTAATATTTTATTTGTCTTCATATCTTATATTAGACATGCACAGTAGGTCGGACTGGTCCCGTCTGATTTGGGCTTGGTAAACTTTGGCCGTTGATCAAGTCAGGCAAGACATTGACTTTTGGGCATATAGGGCGGGCCATGCTGGGCTTCTCAATCACAGTCTAGCCTTTTGAGGCCTGTAGGCCAGGCCGGGCCAGGCTTGTAGACTAAGTCGGGCCAGATTTTGGGTCAGGTCAGTCCTTAGGCAGAGGCAGGCCAGTCCAGTCCTTGGGTCGGGCTGGGCCAGGCCAGGCCTAAAAATGTAATCAACTATTTTTTAATGTGAAATATAAATATTAAATAAACTAACTACTATATTAATTAAATGTATTGACAAAAAATTAAAAATGAGTAATTAATTAATAATAAATAATGAGTCGGTTATAAATATTTTGCTTCAAAATATTTTAAAAATGTCTTCAAAATTCAAATATTCAAAAAATGTATCTTCTTATCTTCAAAAAATATCTTTTCGTTATATCTTCAAAAAACATATCTCCAATCTTAAAAGATATATATATATATCTTCAATATTCATGAATGTGCAATTTTGTCAGTTTCTACTCCAACTTCGAGATCTTCTGAGCTATCTTGATCGTCTATTACATGTTGTACTCTTCTTTGTGCGGCAAGATAATCTCTATAACAAATGCATATCTCCAACGATTCTGGGCTAAGTCTACTTCTCTTTTCATCCAATACCATGCCAGATAAAGAAAAATAAGATTCCGAAACTACAGTACTAGCTTGGATAGTTAGTAAATCACGGGCTATCGCGGCCAAAGTAGAAAATTGTCTACTATTTTTTTTTCCAAAATGCAAGTATATCAAAATTTTATAATTCTTCATCGGTTATAAACTTCTAAAATCGGTACTACAATATAAACCAAGTTCATTTAAACTGTTTGTTTGTGTTGAAGTTTTTTATTTTCTTGATAATGATTTTAATAATGATGCATACATAGAAGATGATGAATGTGCAGGGGGTGGTGCACGTGTAGATGTAGAATATATAAATTCATATTGTTTGTAAAATTCAATAAATGTAGTATTAAATTTTAGTTTAATGTTATCAATATTTTGAGTACCTAAATTTTCTATTATATCTTCTAAAACACTTTCCACACCTCCTAATTTTATTATGGGATTTACTGCCGCTGCATAAATAATAACACTAGGCATGTCTTCAAAATATTTTTAAAATTTTTCTTCCATATTCAAAATAAAGGCAACCCAAAAAGGATCATATTTATATTGCTTAAACATATTTGTCATTTCTAAACATGTAAACATAACATGATGAATTGTGGGATAATAAACACCACTTAATAATTTTGTGTGTTTTTTAAAAACTTTAAGAATATTTAAAAGTTGCCATAATAAATTCCAGTCTTCATTTTTTATTTCATGATTAGTTTGTGTGTTATAAAACTCCATAAGTATATTTTTACGTTTATAAACATCTCTAAATAAATCATATATACTATTCCATCTAGTGTTATTATCAAATTTTACTCTTTTAAAATTTTCACCTCTTACATGACAAAAAGTTCTAAAATCTTGCATTCTTCTATTTGAACCATATATAAAAACAATCATACCACGAAATTTAGATAATGTCACTTGCAAGTAAATGAATCCGGATTGTACAATCAAATTTATTATATGGCAAACACATCTAACATGAAAAAATGCACCATTTACTACATGTTTTAAATCATTTGTTAACATGTTAATATAACTAGTATTATTTGTTACATTATCTAAACTAATACTCATTATTTTATCTTTAATTTTGAGAGATTTTAAATATTGATGAATTTATTTATCTAACTTTTAAAAAAAATTAATCTTGAAAATTTGAGTAGTATATTTTTAGATAATTTATAATTATATTGAATCAATTTTAAAATTAATTTTAGAATACCCAAATTAATTAATTCTATTTTGAAACTGAAAAAGTTTTACAACATTAACCGAATTTGTCAACCAATTGTGATTAGTACAATGAACAAAAAAGTCAAACAAAGTTTTTCAAAGTTTATTATCTCCCCACAATGAACCATTTTTTCCCTTCATCCGTCCTTTTGCTGCTTATATATATCAAGTTATAGTTTATAGTTAAAAGGAATTAGCTAGGCTGGGCCGGTCCTCTGCGTAGGCTGGGCCGGACTTTTGCATAGGTCGAGTCAGGCCGGTCTTTTTTGTAGGCCAGGTCAGGCAGGGTTTTTACGTCAAAATAGCAGTCTATTCAAAGACTGTAGGCCGAACTGGCTCGGTCCGGGATTTGACCAGGCCGGCCTGTGGGCCGTAGGCTTTTTGTGCATTTCTATCTTATATTCAAAATATTTTAAAAATATTATTCGTATTCAGTATTCAAAATAATATATGTTTTTATTTATTTTATTCGAATAATAGATTATTCGAATATTCGGATATCTAAATTCGTTTATCAGTTACTTAATAAATAATTTATTCAAGTTATTTACAAAAATTAAAAGAAAAAAATTGAACAACTACTTATCATCATTTAAAGTTTGTCAAGCTCATCATTTTCCATGATTAATCATAAAAATCAATGAAGATTTAAACATCTTAAAGAAAGTATCAAATTAATTATATTTTCAATGAAAGATAATGTTAATTTATCATCAACTCTTATTCTCGCGCATAAGTTTTGAAAATAAAATATTTGTAACAAACTAATAACTATATTTTTGTTCTTGTAGTATATAATTTGTTCGTTAAATGATACATTTTAAATATTTTACACTTTATAATAATAAAAATACATTAATCAAAATTAAATAAATTTATTTCAGTATTTAATATTATATTTAAAAGTGCTATTTTTTATTTTTTAAAAGTGAAATGACATATCTTAAAAATAATTTTCGTATCATAGTAAAAAATAATTATTATATATATAAAGAAAGTTATTTAAAAAAATTAGGTTTACCTAATATATGTATAAATATATATAAGCACACACGCACAGACACACACACAAGTTATTCGGATATGAATCCGAATATCGAATACCGGATATTCGCTATTCGTCCGATATATTTATGGTCAAATGTTAAACGAGTACAAACACACCTATATTTGTATTCATATTCATTTATTTACGGATATCTTAAAATCAAATACGAATATATCCGTTTTGTTTTGAATATGAATAATATTCGCTTTTTTAAGAATACACATGCAGACAAATACGAATTTTCTAGTTAACATTTACAGCCTTACTTTTAGGCTTGTAGCGTTATGTCCAGGTAAAATATGGATTTAGGACTTATTTGGGTTTAAGTTTTAGTGGATACTTTTACAGTCTCCATATTAAATTTGATGATGATGTGATTAATGTATATTTATACCAATGGCTTTTGTAAAGTCCTTAATGAATTCTTGATGTACAAGGACTTAGATTAAAAAAGATCATAAATTTGTTAGGATGATCTTCTGAGAAAAATTGTTGTCTAGACAAGGATTAAGTTGACTAATTGCATAGTAAGGAGGTATGTTCGCATAGTTCAAATCATATAATCAAGCAATTAAAGTGAAAGACCATATTAGAGATTAGATCATAGAGCAGATTCAGATCATATTATAAAGTTGATCGAAGAAGAGCAGATCGTATAGCAAAGTCAATTGCAGAACATACGACTAAGTCGTATAGTAAAGAAAAACTCTTAGAAGATTAATAAAAAACGTAGAGCAAAACGTATACCTCTAATCGTATTACAAACTTTATGCTCATCATCTAAGTATACGATCGCTCACTTCGTAGAGTATGTCAGAACTGTCAAACGATTGACATCGAGAAGTATGAAGATTGAAAAGCTCGATGCATTCTCCAACAGTTGAGATTAAAAGCTAAAGATTAGAGTATGATGTGTTTACCAGCTAGTTTAACCTTGAGAATGTCAGCCACATGGTTTTCATATTTGGAACTCTAGTAAGATGACACAGTATAAAGCTATTTTTCCAAATTCAAAGATGTCTACATTAAAGATCTTCAAGGATCAATGTATTAAATAAGCAACGGCTACTTTTGTTACGGAAAAATCTCAAGAGGTCTATATAAGGACAAACAAAAATCAAAGAACATGAGATGGTTGATCAAAAAGAAAATATTTTGCTGAAAATTCAAAAAGATCACTCTACAAAAGCTAAAATACACGTTCAAGCTGCTAAGCACATGTGAAGTCCAATCTATTGAGATTTTGGCAGCAACTCAAAACAAATCATTCATTGGTTGTGTAATATTTTCTTTGTGACAGTTGTCCAAGTCTGAGGGGCTTGAAGAGATCTGAGTGATTTGGACTGAGTGTCCTTGTTCAGAGACTGAGTGACTCAAAAAAACCTGATTGGTTCAGTTATAATAGATCGTGGTGATCTATATCCTTAGTGGATTTCCTACTCGTAGAGTAGAAGAGTTGAGTAGGAGTTGTTCAGTCTCCGAACCACCTAAAAAATTTATGTTTCCTTTAAATTTTTGCATTTACTTTTTGTCTATTATTTATTGTGATTGTGTGTGATTTATTTCTTTAGTTCTAAAATTTCAGAACTGTGATTTATTTTTTTCTCACCTTTAAAAGGGAACTTTTCAAATCATATTCCGCTGTGTTTAAACAATATTAATTTATAAAATATCTGGTTAATAATTTAAATAACTAAAAAAGTTTCAAGGATCTATTCACCCCCCTTTCTAGATCTCTTGTGTGTCTTTGAGATATAACAAGTGGTATTAAAGCAGGTTCTGACGAACATAAAGCTTACACTTTGAGTTAATCTATGGTACTTAATCAAACCAATTCTAAGCTTTGAGGTGGAAAAAAACCACCACTTTTAAATAGAGACAAATTTGCTAACTAAAAAGTTTGTATGCAGACCTATATGGATGCAATCGATGATGACCTATTCAGCACTGTCATCAATGGTCCTTATGTTCAAACAAAGTTATCTCTAACTACAGATGATCCCAACAAACTAGCAATCAAGCTTCGAACATAGTGGATTGAGAATGATAAAAAGATAGTACAACTAGATAAAAGGGCCAAGAACATTCTGTTCATGGCTATAGAAGACGAGCTATTTGAAAATGTGGTAAACTATGCTACGACCAAGGAAGTTTGGGAAGCTTTATTAGTGATGCATGAAGGTACGTAAGAAGTAAGGGAAAACAATCACTCTTAACTTAACAATATGAGATGTTCACTCATGTTCCTGGAGAAAACATCACAACTATCTATAAAAGGTTCAATATACTTCTTAACAATTTAAAATCTTATGGTAAGGTCTATCCTAACAAAAACCTTAACATAAAATTCATAAGGGCTCTACCAAGTAAATGGAATTCCAAGACTACAACAATCTAAGAGTCAAAGAACTTGTATGAGATGACTATACAAAAGCTCTACGATAATCTACTTACCTACGATCTTGAACTTAATCAAAGGGAAGAAACAATTTCAGAAGGGGAGGGGGGGGGGGGGGGGAAGACAAATGTGCTGCTCTCAAGGTATTTGAAGTTGCAATAGAAGAAGTCTCAAATGATGAAAATGAAGAAGGAAGTGATGATAATGACTTAGCTCTTCTGGCAAAGAGAATAAGGAAATTCATGAGAAAGAACTACATTAGAAGACCAAGAAAAGTCTACATAAACAAAGGAAACAATAGCAAAGATTAAGAGAAAGATCTTTGTTACAACTGTAAGAAGTCAGGTTATTACATGGCAGAATGCATAAAGCCTCTACGAGAATAACTAAATAAAAACAGAAGAAAATCCTACTCAAAGAAGGAATTCAAGAGCAATAAGAAACAAAAAAAAAGGGTAAATGACTTGTAGTAGTAGAATCATGGAGTGATTCTGAAGATGACACTAGTGTAAAATCCAGTGATGATGAAGAACCATAAGTGGCCAACCTATATTTGTTAGGAATTGAGGAGAAATCCAACAAAATTATTGATCGTAGAGAAATCGACATTAGTGAGGTATTTGATTTTAATTCTCCTAATGTTAGTATTGATGATCTAAGAGTTGTATTGCTGGCATTACATTAGATTTACATCAATATATGAAGTGGTTCAAGGTTCTTTCAAAGGATTATTATCATCTTCAAGAGGAGAAAGAGAAAATGCAAGTGGAACATGAAGTAGCTCTACGAAGCACTGCCTCCCTATCCAAACTTGAAGCAAAAAAGCTCACTTGAGGCAGATAACTGACATTAATATACAAAGAGAGTCTTCTATAGCTTCTAAGATTAAGGAATTATAAATAATAATATCAATGTGGAACAAATCTACCTTATCTATGAATTGCATAATCACAAGTTAGAGGGTTGTTTTTGATAGATCTGATTTGGGGTTTGAAGATTCACCCTCACTCTCAAATATGGATAATAAATTAGAAAATAATAACAACAATGTTTCTTCTTATAATAGAAATATCATATTTGTGAAATCCACAGAGATAGTTAAGTCTACCAATGACAGTTGTTTAATCTCTGCAGACCAAATTGTTATTCCTAAGAATAACAGATCACATAATGGTCTGGGTTTTGTCAAATCAAAGAGTAGTTCAAGATCTACGAATGTACCTCGAAGGATTGTAGAATTAAATAAAACTTACTCTACCAACCAACCTAGTCCTAGTTGTAGAAATATTTCTCACTCTATGAAATCTCAAAGTCGTAAAACAGTATGGAAGCAGATTGAGAATAAACCAAGAAGAAGAATGTATGACTCACATATGTTTCAAGTGGGAAGATATACACATACACTTACATACATGCATCATGTCAACAGTCATAACTGTCATAAGTTCAGACATAGCTGCATTATGTTACAATGATAATAATTGTTATGCCTATTATCGACCCAAAATCAAGCAGATTTGAGTCCCCAAGAAAACTGACAAAGTTGGACCTAAACTAGTTTGGGTACCAAAATAAATGATGATATTTTATTTAGGTACCAAGCTCTATTGAATCTATATGGCACCTTGATAGTGGTTGCTCAAGACATATGACTGACAACAAAACTCTTTTGTCTAACTTCAAATCCAAATATAGGCCATCAATTGTTTTTGGTGATAACAACTATGGGAAAACCAAAGGTTATGGATCAATTGGAAATTGAGCTATCTTATTTAGCAAAGTAGCCTATGCTAAAGGATTAAAGCTTAATCTATTGAGCTTAAGTCAACTTTTTGATGAGGGTTATCAAGTCATATTTCTCAACAATCAATGTCAAGTTTGAGATCTGGAAACTAACTCTTTAAAGCTAACTGGATCAAGAGAAGACAATGTATACGTGATCAATCTCTCTGAGCTTAATTCCTCAGTAGCACCATGTTTCTTTGCCTAAGCCTTAAAAGATATTAGTTGGTTGTGGTATAGGACATTGTCCTATCTAAACTTCAAGAGTATGTCTAAATTGGTTTTTAAAGATATGGTCAAATGACTACCCAAGTTATACTTCATCAAAGAAAGACCTTGCAAAGCCTGTCATCTTGGGAAGTAGACTAAAAGCTCATTCAGAAGCAAGAAAATAAACTCAAATAAAAGACCTTTACAACTACTGCACATGGATTTATTTGGTCCAATTTAAATAGCTAGCCTTGGAGGAAAAATGTACACATTAGTGGTAGTTGATGACTACACCAGATTCACATGGATATTCTTCTTGGCCTTTAAGGATGAAACCAGCATACAACTAATCAATCTCTTCAAGTTAGTTAAGAATGAGAAAGACAAGAAAATCAAATCAATAAGAAGTGATCATGGAAGATAATGTCATTATTCTGAGATGAATTTGTTCTGTGAAGAAAATAGAATCAATCATAATTTCTCAGCTCCAAGAACTCCACAGCAGAATGGAGTAGTTAAAAGAAGGAACATGACATTAATAGAAGCAGGAAGAACACTTCTTGTAGCTGCACAACTTCCTGAATACTTTTGGGCTGAAGCAGTCAACACTGCTTGCTACACTCATAATAGATCTCTAATTCAATCTGTGTACAAGAAGATGCCCTACGAGCTGTGAAAGGAAAGGAAGCCTAATATTAACTACCTTTATGTATTTTGTTTTACATGTTATATTCTCAACAATAGCAAAAGGCATATAACGGTTGAAGTTTCCATTTATGTCACCTTTGATGAAACTAACCAAGGAGAATCAAATAAAGCTACTTAACTTAATGAAATCGTAAAGCTTGACCCTTGGTAGCTGAGCAGGAGAGTCACACGATCGTAGAGGATAAAATTGTAGTGCCAGACCCAATGATCATGGTACCAGATTAGGAGATCGCAGAATCTCTGACTCCTTATATGGAAACTCTACAAATTAATGAAGTTACTGATCTAGAACTAAATCTTGAAGAATTTAGATAAGAAGGCACGATAACTGATATTCCATCAGGAAGTAAATGGGCAAGAGATCACACTCACGATCTAATCATTGGAGATCCAATTGATAGAGTAAAAACAAGATCTGCTTCTCAAAACGAATATCTCTACTTGAGTTTTCTTTCTCAAATGGAACCCAAAAAGATTGAAGAAGCATTAGAGGGTTCAAGCTGGAGTGAAGCTATGTAAGAAGAACTAAATCAGTTTGAAAAAAGTATGGTTTGGAGATTGATTCTAAGATCTGAAAATCATCCATTCATTAGCACCAAATGGGTATTTAGAAATGAGATGGATAAAGTTGGTGTGATCACAAGGAACAAGGCTAGACTGGTAGCCAAAGGGTTTTCATAAGAGGAAAGAATCGACTAAGATGAGACTTTTTCACCTGTTGCAAGATTAGAAGCTATCATGATGTTTTTAGCCTATACAGTCCACGTGAAATTCAGAGTCTTTAAAATGGTGTCAAGAGTGCATTCTTAAATGGAGAACTTCATAAAGAAGTTTATGTTGAACAACCTCTAGGTTTTATCATTCCAACTTTTCCTGATTATATTTATAAGCTAGATAAAACACTGTATGGTTTAAAATAAACACCTAGAGTATGGTATGAGACACTCACAATTTTTTTTATATTAAAAATGGATTCACTAGAGGTAGGATGAACATAACTCTATTTCTTAGGAAACACAAAGATATAACCTTATTAGTTCAAATCTATGTGGATGACATTATTTTTGGTTCTACTAATGAAAAGTTGTGCGAGAGATTTACTAAGTTGATGCAGAGTACGTGACGACCCCAAATACAGGTCCCTTGAACCTCGGATCCGGTTCGCTACAGTACAACCTTCTTCACTATCGTTCATGACTTACAACAATATTATAATTGCTAAATAATCATTTATTTAAAATTTTACAACATCTCTTTCTATTCCAGAATCCCAATCTTTACAAATTCTTAGTATGTCTCAATATTATACATGATATGACATTCTATTACAATCAATTTGAATATTTAAACACTCACAATAAACATTATCCATTTCGTTAATTACATAATCAGTTTACCTGTCTCATTCGGACTCATAATTACTATAATCGTATAGACTTTCGGTGAAAGTAATACGCATTTCTGATCCTTAATTCTTTAATGAAATCTTCAGATATCTCGCACTTATCTGAAATTGCTAATTTTATAGCAAGAGTGAGCATGACGGCTCAGCAAGTCTAATAGTTACATATAACACATTGCATGCTTCACATATTAAACATACTTTGCATTTTATACGTACATCATGTTTTTCATTTTATGAATACTTCATACTTCTCATGTATCTCATATAATAAACAACTAACATATATCAAGTCATGCTTCATATTATGTACATACTTCACATATAATCATACTTCATGCTTTTCACATATCACAAAATATCATCAATATATCTTCATATCAATAATTTAATATAACATTGTTGCATAACGATACACATAAGAGCAAGTTCTGAAAAACTTGTCTGGTTCGCTTCTACCATTTACGCTTATTTGCATCTTTCGTTCAACCTACAATTTATATATAAAATTGACATCATCATTAGTTAAAATGATTATTACTTAGTCTTTATATAAGACTCTAAATTTAAATTATTAACTCTTAAGATGTCCGACAAATGAACCCCTAAGTTTCGGACAAAAAGCCTAGCCCAAAATATAATTCGGACATGTCGGGTACGCTTAACCAACTTACGCCTTCACTACACGTCAACGTACGACCCACTTTCAATAAGTTGTCTAAATTACTAACAAATAGACTATATACATTGGTTTAATTCAATTAAATTTTCTTCTTTTACATAACTTAATGATTTGGACATTTAATAATGTACCAAATACCTCAAAATATTATCTACATTTGATAATATACAACTATATTTAAATATTATTAACTATTTAATAATATTTTAATCACTTATTAATATTATTAGCCATTTAATAATATTTTAATCTCTTACTAATATTATTAACTATTTAATAATATTTTAATCACTTATTAATATTATTAATCATTTAATAATATTTTAATCTCTTACTAATATTATTAATAATTTAATAATATTTTAATCACTTACTAATATTATTAACCATTTAATAATATTTTAATCTCTTATTAATATTATTAGCCATTTAATAATATTTTAATCTCTTACTAATATTATTAACTATTTAATAATATTTTAATCACTTATTAATATTATTAATCATTTAATAATATTTAATCTCTTACTAATATTATTAATAATTTAATAATATTTTAACCACTGACTAATATTATTAACCATTTAATAATATTTTAATCTCTTATTAATATTATTAACCTTTTAATAATATTTTAATCACTTATTAATATTATTAAATATTTAATAATATTTTAATTATTTATTAATATTATTAACCATTTAATAATATTTTAATCACTTCTTAACATTATTAACCACTTAATAATATTTTAATCACTTATTAATATTATCAACCATTTAATAATATTTTAATAATTTACTAATGTCATTAATTATTTAATAGCATTTTCATCATTTACTAATGTTATTAATCATTTAATAACATTTTAGTTACTTACTAATATTATTAATCATTTAACAATATTTTAATAATCTTCAAACCATATAAATAGTTATCTTTTTAATTGTGTCAACTTTAATTTTTATTTTAAATATTTAGCTACGATTTAATCACTAATAGACTCCATATATATTGGTTTAGTATTTAAACACATTCATTTTACACTTATTTTAACTTAAATTTTCACTAAAAACTCGACCCAGACAGACCCAACCCGGACCAACCTGACCCAACCAAGACAGTAAAAACATGTTTCTGGCAGTGTGTTTGACTGCTGCGGAGGTGGTACAAAATTTTAGAAACCCTAATTTGAGGACTGTCCGACCCTCATTTACTAAAACTGTCATAACTACTTCATTTCAAAATATTTTGGGGTGATTCTTGAGTCCATGCTTATCATAATTTCCCCCTCTACAACTTATCTTTATATCACAAATCCAAATTCCAAACAGAAGTAGGCTTAAAATTTTTTACAAGGACAGAACAAAAATTAGCTTCATAAATCCTTGATTCGATTGGTTCAAATATGATGTTACAAGCATTAGTTGCTAGACCATCATGTTTTATGACTCTACATACATCATATACATATCTTACATCATATATAACCTCTTTAGTTCAAATATTTAACAACAAAAAATAAAAATATCAAGATTAAGAAAACTTTTAACCTTCTAAGTTCCTTCTATGTATATCTTCTTCTTGCTAGGTCTCTTCCTCCTTCTTTAGTGAACCATTAGAACACTAGCTCACATTTACTAACACTCAAAGTATTTTTGCTTTCTAGAACTCTTACAAAGTTCTCAAGGAAGCTTTCTCTTTATAAATGCTCTCAACTCTCCTATACTTAATAAAACACAAATGACTAACAAACTTTTCTAAGTCTTCCACCCTCCTCTATTTATAGCACTCTAGGATTACATCATTAACGCTCTTAATCAACTAACATAGGTGAAATTAAGCTATAATCTTGCTTACTATTACCATGAATGACAACTTGATAGACTTAGTGATTGACCACCAAGAATGACAACCAATTAAGTAAAACAAAAGCAACATTTCTCCAATACTTAACTAATGTGTGGTTAAAGCTCTTACTCTTGTAACCTATGTTAACTTAACTATCAACCATGGTCTAAATTCATCAATTAAACATACACACATTTTCCACCAAATAACTTAAGTAAGGTTAATTCTCTACAACCAAGTATACATAAATATTTAATATATTTATATATTTACTAACACTTAACTCTAGCATTGGTTAATATTTTATTTTTATTACCACTTAGGGTTAACAGCTAACCCAACAATGGTTAGTTATCTACAAACATGAATTTAAAGAATTGACTATCTTAATTGACTAGGGTTGGTGAACCACCCCTTGGTTAAGTGTAAAGAACAATTCTCCACCATTTAACTAATGTGTGGTTAAGTACAAGCTTTCATATTATCCATGGTAAATTCATTTAACTAACATTGGTTAACTCTCTACCAACCCATATACTTACAACATGTATATCTCCACATATTCACCAATAACATTTTATTTAAATTACATCCTAGCATGAATTAAGGGAATTGACTAAGTGAATGACCAATTTAAATGGAATATAAGCAAAATACAAGCTACACTTAATCCCCAAGTGGGGCCCCATATTTGGTCAACACTCTACCATTTTTTCTTTATTTTTATCACACACACACACACACACACACACACACACACACACACACACACACACACATATATATATATATATATATATATATATATATATGTTACCTACCAATTCTATCTTGGTAAATTATATACATATATAATTGTATCTATAATATTCTTCCACCAATTAACCCATGTAGGGTTAATTCTCTTATAACAATTTTTCCTAGGGTGAATTCACTAACTCCCCTTAGTTAAATTTCATCCATCATATATACATATAATTATGTATCTACACATTTTGCTAGCAACTAACCCATGCATAGTTAAAGTTTTAATATATTTACCACATAGGGTTACTCAATTAACCCATCCATAGTTAATTTTTAGCATCATATTCATTCACCTAGCAATTAACCAATGTTTGGTCAATGCCCTCTCTTGCCTACCAACTAGGGTTATTCAATTAACCTTACATTAGTTAATTCTCTACACTCACCAATACTTGAAAAATATTCTCCTAACACATTGACCAACATTTGACTTTTAAGTGTTTGGGCTACATAGTTTGCTTTTCATTGGACACTTTATTTAAATTGTTTGGCTACATAGTTTAATTTGACTTATATTAGTTACCTCTTGAACTATTATTTAATATAACACTTGGGCTTATTATTTAATTACTCACCTTCATGCAAGTATTCCCATATTGGGCTAACAAATATAATCATTTTGGGCTAGTCCACTAGTAGTAATTAAATTACTTTTACTCTTCATGAGGTTAAATCCTTAAATTTATTTGGACCTCTTTATTATTACCAACAAGACTTACAATAATTAAAATATTGGCCTTGTTTTAAATTCATTAATGGACTTTGTACTATAACTTAATAGTTAAGTTAATTACTTAATTAATTAACTTCTTATTATTGTCATCCTAGACAATCATTCTAGCTTTTCTATAACATTAATTCATAATAAATATAATTAACCTAATTAATTATATTTCACAACGTTCCTTCTTGCTCCGTATTAAAACTAATTAATTTATTAGTTTTGTTGAGTATTAATTTACCTATCTTCTTATTTTGGCTAAAAAATACACTTTAGGTATAACTGTATTAATATAACCACATTCACTTTTTAATTGAATTTATTTTCTTAATAAATTCTCCACATGTATCTTTATAATATTCTCACATTTAATCCCTAACAAATAAATTAGGTTAAAAAAATATTTACTCATTTTCTACAAATCTTACTTCTCCAACTTTAAGTTTTCAACCTTAACCTTTAATTAAATCATTTAACATCTTATCTCCAAATCTTATAAATATTCGGGTATTACATTCACCCATTCTTAAAAGAATTTCTTCCTCGAAAGTTTATCATACTTATTTCTACTAATTTTCTTCTCTGAGAATATCTCTTTACTCATCAAGTTTTATGACTACCCTTTTCTAGGAAGTTCATACTTCTAAACTTACAATTCCAGAATATTGGAATATCTTACAGAGAAATAAATTGAAAATCAAAATATTCATTAAAACTTTCATACTATGCTGAGGGGGTCATAAAGACCATGAACTGTGTACTAGGTTAGCAAGTATTTCTACTGTAACCTTTAATAGTCACAAGACTATAAACACATTTTCACCACAAAGATACTACGCTAGGAATCACTCTATCGTACTTTACGTCATGCATAACGTTTAATTTTTGCGAGTGAAGTCGGAGCTATATGCCGACAAAAATATATCTGCTTCTGCTATTGTTCACCTCAGACTTACTACAAAATTCCACACAAGAATAATTTGGCTTGAAAATAAAACTTGAACCATTTCTTACCAAAGGTGTCCAGTCAAAATAAATGATATAGACTCACGTCATTAAACTATTCTTATATTACGAACTGAAAATCATTTTAGATTAATTAAAATAACTGAAATTCATTTTTAGGACTTCATGATACCGCATCATCTTGATAGTGCATTGAGGATTCCGTCACTACTGCATGAGTTCATGATACCGCATATCTTGACAGTACGTTGAGGATTCCGTCCTTTTCATCACCACACCATGGCCTTAATGACATGTGATAATTTCATAAATACATTTTGATATTTTCAAATCGAGTTGTCGAGCCGAAACAACTAGCATAGACTCTTCTTTAAACGTTTCAAAATACTGAAAATTATTTTAAGTTGTATCATATCATCACAGGTAACGATGGACTTTTCCACCTGTGACGACCCCAAATCCGGGTTCCTTGAATCTCGGATTCGGTTCAACACGAGTACTACCTTTTCCTTATTGTTCATGAATTACAACAATATAATAATTGGTAAATAACCATTTATTTACAATTTTACAACATATCTTTCTATTTCAGAATCGCAATCTTTATACATTCCTAGTATGTCTCAATATCATACATGATACGACATTCTATTACAATCAAACTGAGTATTTAACACTCATATAATATACCAACTAAGTATTATACTACACAATCATTTACCTGTCCAATTCGGACTGATATCTACAACAAATATTTAGATCTTCAGTGAAAGTAATATGCTTTCCTGTTCCTTGATCTTTATCGAGAACTTCAAATAATTTGCACTATCTAAAAATGTTGGTTTAGGCAAGAGTGAGCACGACGGCTCAGCAAGTCTAACAGATAGCACGTAACACATAGTTCATGTTTATACATGCTTCATGCATTACATTATATGAATGCATCATGCTTCTCATGCTTTGCATTTATTCATGCAACATACTGATCATGCATTGGAATGAATACATGACATACAGTTCAACTTATTCAATTAATTCAGGCTTTCTATCATATAGAATCAACACATCTCATATGGTTTCACATAAACATATTAAATTCAAATTCTCACATGCTTCAAGTGCACACACAACAGTTATACACATAGCAACAATATCTGAAAAACTTGTTTGGTTCGCTTCTACCAGTTATGCTTATTTACGTCTTTCGTTCAACCTACAATTTATATATGAAATTGACATAGTCATTAGATGCAATGACTATTACTTAGCCTTTATATAAGACTCTAACTTTAAATTATTAACTCTTAAGATGTCCGACAAACGAACCCTTAAGTTCCGAACAAAACCCTAGCCCAACCCCAGTTGGACATGTCGGGTATGCTCATTTAACTTACACCTTCACTACACGTTCTTCGTACGACTTACTTTTAATAAGTTGTCAAAAATTTAGTCACGAATTAACTATTTACATCTGTTTAATTTAATTAAACATTATTCTTTTTCATAACTTAATGATTCGGACATTTAATAATGTACCAAAAACTTCAAAATATTATCTACCTTTGATAATATACCACTACATTCAAATATTATTAACTATTTAATAATATTTTAATCACTTATTAATATTATTAACTATTTAATAATATTTTAATCTCATATTAATATTATTTTAATCATTTATTAATATTATTAATTATTTAATAATATTTTAATCACATATTAATATTATTAACCATCTAATAATATTTTAATCACTTATTAATATTATTAATCATTTAATAATATTTTAATCATTTACAAATATTATTCACCATTTGATAATATTTTAATCTCTTATTAATATTATTAACCATTTAATAATATTTTAATCACTTCTTAATATTATTAATCATTTAATAATATTTTAATCACTTACTAATATTATTCACCATTTAATAATATTTTATTCACTCCTTAATATTATTAATCATTTAATAATATTTTAATCACTTATTACTATTATAAATTATTTAATAATATTTTAATCATTTACAAATATTATTCACCATTTAATAATATTTTAATCATTTATAAATATTATTCACCATTTAATAATATTTTAATCACTTCATAATATTATTAACCATTTAATAATATTTTAATCATTTTTTAATATTATTAATCATTTAATAATATTTTAATCACTTACTAATATTATTCAACATTTAATAATATTTTATTCACTTTTTAATATTATTAACCATTTAATAATATTTTAATCATTTATTAATATTATTAATCATTTAATAATATTTTAACCACTTATTAATATTATTAACCATTTAATAATATTTTAATCTTTTATTAATATTATTAACCATATAATGATATTTTAATCATTTACAAATGTTATTCATCATTCAATAACTTTTTAATCATATACTAATATTATTGATCATTTAATAATATTTTAATAATCTTCAAATAATACCAATAGTTAACTTTCTAATTGTGTTAACATTAGTCTTTATGTTACATATTTAGCTATCAATTAATTACTAATAAACTTCATATATTGGTTTAGTATTCAAACATATTCATTTTACACTTATTTCAACTTAAATTTTCATTAAACACTCGACCCGGACCGACCCGACCTGACCCAGACCGAACCGACCTGACCCAGAAACTTGGACATTCTGTTTTGAATGCCCCGGCGCTCAACCTAGGCTATTTTGGGCGCCGGGGCGTCCAAAACAGAAGACAAAAGCCCTAAATGGGCTATCCGACCCTCCAACGCTCCGATAGCTATAACTTCTTCATTTTAAAACATTTTGGGGTAATTATTGAGTCCATTCTCATCAAAATTTTCCCCTCTACAACTTCTCTTTAGATCAAAAATCCAAATTCCAAACGGAAGTGTACTAAAAACGGCTCACAAGGACAAAGTGAAAACTAAAATCACAAATTCTTGGTTTTAATGGTTTGAACTTGAATAAAATAAATTCTACACATCCAAATGACACCAACTTAGTGTTGATGTCTTCATAACTTCTTGTTTTATAATATTTCATGGTTCAATCATATTTTTGAAAATGTTTGACACGAAATTTAAAGATCGAACCACTTAGGGTTTTACCGGTAAATCGTTATATGAACTTTCCTTCTAATTCTTTGCGTACCACCCATACGAATACATGTATTAACTATATCAAACCATGAATATACCTATATATCATAGTTTTAGACTTTTAGATCATCAAAATAACTTTTGATCGGTTAAAAATATATTTTAACCGTTCAAATCATATCTAAACTATAAAAATAAACTAAGGAAGGTTTAGAGCACTTTTTAACCTTTTATACATAGATGCTCTTCTTCTTCTCCTTCCAAAGTATGCTATGAAGCTATGTGACATCCACCAAGCTCCTCCTCTAGCAATCTCCTTCAACTCACAAGTGTTTACTTGATTTTCTCTAGAATGCTCTCTATTTTCTCTCTTATGCTCTAGCAAAATAACTAACAACCTAACTCATTGGTGATGCATTCTATTTATAGAACCACCTTAATCTCCATCAACTTCCACTAATCAACTAGCATTGGTGAAATTAAGGGTTAATCAAGCTTATTATAGCTTGAATGACCAATTGATAGACATTTTGAATGACCATTTGATTAAATAGGGTTGGTGGGGAGTTGTTGAACCAACTTTGTACCCAAAATCAACCAACAAGCAACCTTCACATCTATGTGGGCCCCAAAATTCGGGATTTGCAATTTATTACACCAATTTGGCTTTATTTTTATGTCCTATATCATTATATAAGTATCCATATATATATACACCAATATATATACATTGACTACAACTTTGAATATCATTTGGGCTCCACATTGGACTCTAGGATTTAATATATTGGGCTCATCCAATTAATTGGTTTGGGCTCAATTAAATTATTACATTGGGCTAACATTAAATACCCTATGTTACATTTAATTAAAACAAACATCGGGCTTGTTTAATTATTACATGGATTAATGTTAAATTAATTATATGAACTACTAGGTAAATTTATTTGACCTAGATTAATACCTCAATTTGACTTATATTATAGTCCAATTAAATTTGATTTAATTTATTCTACCACATTGGGTTACATAATTAACTCATCCATAGTTAATTTTCATCACTACCTTTCTTCCTCTAGCAATTAACCAATGTTGGGTTAATTCTCTATCTTGCTTACCAACTAGGGTTATTCAATTAACCCTACATTAGTTAATTCTCTACACTCAACAATATCTCCCAACACTTTGACCAACATTGAACTTTTAAGCGTTTGGGCTACATAGCTTACCTTGCATTGGGCTTTCTTATTTAATTATTTGGGCTACCCAACACAATTCACATATCATTTATAACTTGGGCTTGGTAATTAATTTAATTGGACTATCACAATACTTGCCAACATAATTTAATTGGACTTATATTAAGTACCTCTTGGACTATAATCAACATAACATTTGGGCTTATTATTTAATTACCCACATTCAAGCAAATATTCTCATATTGAGCTTGTTTCAAATCCATTAATGGACTCTATACAACAATTTAATTATTAAGTTAATTACTTAATTAATTAACTTCTTAATATTGTCATTCTAGGCAATATTCTAACTTCTCTACTTATTAATTACAACTTTAATTCATGACTCCTATAATTAACTCAATTAATTATATTACATGACTTTCCTTCTTACTTCATATTTAAACTAATTAATTTATTAGCTTAATTGAGTATTAACTTACTCATCCTCTTATTTGGCTAACCATCACACTGTAGGTATATACGTATTAATATACTTACCTTCACTTCTCAATTGAATTTATTTCCTTAATAAATTCTCTACATGAATCAATACAATATTCTCACATTTAATTTCTAACAAATAAATTATGTTAAAAAAAAAATGTTCACCCATTTTCTATATATCTTACTTCTCAAATTCTAGGTTTTAAACCTTAACCTTTAATAAAATCAATTAATATATTATTTAAAATCTTGAAAATATCTGGGATATTACATCACCTCTCCTGTTACTACGACTTAATAATAAAACAAAAAAATTCATTTGTCTTTTCAAAAGCACAAAAGTTCAAATTTGGCATGATTTTAAGAGTTTCAAAGTCTAGCATAGCTAGAAGATTTGGAATATCCTAAAACCTCAAAACACCTCAAATTTTTCATTCGCATTCTTTTCCAGCTTAATAACTACAACTAGTATAAGTCTAATCTTGCTAATTAACTTTACTCATATTCACTGTTCATCAAACTTATCACATATTAGGAGTTCAGAAACTTGCTACGATCATATGAGTTGAGGAACATATCCTAGTTAGACCAAACTGTTCCATTCGTTGAGGGGTTCCATCATATGATTATGAGTCACGAACTTATCATAAGTATGAGTTTTAAGAACACACACCTATATTAACATACTCTACATATTCGTTATACACATGAGAAAAGAATCATCTTCTTAACATACATATAACGAATAGCGGATCACCATGTTTAAATCGATTATCACTATAGGAACCTAAGTGGTTGTCAAACCAAACACAATCTTCTGCCCATACAAGAAATTGGTCAACTCGGCCATTAATCAATATAGGAAGTTAAGCAGTTGTTAAACCAAGAACAAGTCCCTTGCCCATAAAAAGGAATGTTCAACTCCACCACTATATTAATATAGGAAGCAAAGTGGCTCTAAAACCAAGCATAAATTCCTCGTCCATACAAGAAATCGTACAACTCAGCCACTAATATGAGTCTTCAATTAAAACCCATAAACTTCTAACTTTTCTTAACTTAATACGAAATTTCTTAATTCATATTTTAACATATATGAGTCATTACGAGCTCATCTCTCTTGATCATATCATGACCTTATTCACATTTTCTTTCTGCTTCTCAAAATCTTCTTATAAGATATCTTATATTATTTCTTCAAATTAGGTACAACATGACCTTTTTTTATTTCTCTTACATCTCCTAAAATCCACCTTTTTGGATAATCCTCAATATTTCATGTCATATGAATTTTTGAAATTCATCTTTATTACTTAAACTCTACTTGAGTTTATTCCTTTACCATTTTACTTATCTTCTGCTACGGTTATAGCCTAAGGTACTCTTACCTAAGGTTTTTAACCTATCAGCTCTGATACCAACTTGTGACGACCCTAAATTCGGGTCCTTTGAACCTTGGATCCGATTCGCTACAGTACAACCTTCTTCACTATCGTTCATGACTTACAATAATATTATAATTGCTAAATAATCATTTATTCAAAATTTTACAATATCTCTTTTTATTCCAGAATCATAATCTTTATAAATTTCTAGTATGTCTCAATATCATACATGATACGACATTCTATTACAATCAATTTGAGTATTTAAACACTCATAATAAATATTAACCATTCCTTTAATCACACAATCAGTTTACCTATCCCATTCGAACTCATAATTACTATAATCATATAGACTTTCGATGAAAGTAAAACGCATTCCTGATTCGTGATTCTTTAATGAAATCTTCGGATAACTCGCACTTATTTGAAAGTGTTGATTTTATAGCAATAGTGAGCACGACGGCTCAGCAAGTCTAATAGTTGCACATAACACATTGCATGCTTCACATATTAAATATACTTTACATTTTATACGATAAAAGTAGAATTGATAAATATGTTAAAGTTCTAGATTTTGCATGTTTTGAAACTTTCTTTGAGTTATCATTTAAAAAATTTTTGAGGCTGATGTTGAAATTTATATTGATCTGTTGCTCAAGTAAGTTGTTTAGTTATTAGTTTTAATTTTATAGTTTTTATTTTTGTTTTGCCCGAGGACGAGCAAAAGCTAAGTGTGGGGGTATTTGATAGGACTAAATTATACGGTATTTTTATGCCCTAATACTTAGTTTTTATATTTATTGTGTGCTTAAATGTTTAATTATTTAGCTTATTTTGGTTTTAATAGGTTTTATAGTATTTTAGTTAATTTAGGTAATTTTATATTTCTTTTTATTTATGTGTTTTTTATTTATTTTAGGTGTTTTATTTATTATTATGTGTTTTTAGGATTTTTAGTATTTTTATATTATTTTTATATTTTATTTTGTAGGAAAATAAGCTTCGGGGACAAATCTGTAAATTCTGCAAAAGTCTAATGGCATTGTGGTAATTTCAGCAAAATCGGAGGCCAAAAGTGTAAATAACCAGCGTTGATGGCATTTTCGTAATTAAAAAGAACACGCGTCCGCGCATTGCGCGGTAGGATTCAGCGTACGGGAGCAATATGACGCCGTTTGGCGATTTAAGGAAAGCGTCCGCGCAATGCGTGGAGTGCGCGGAAACTGTTGATGCAGGGCGCATGGAACGACATCGTTTGGAGCGGTGCCCGCACAATGCGCGGGATGGCGGTGATGTCAGCAAAACGCGGAACCGCGTTGATCGGTCAACTGTGGCGTTAAGGCTGCGTTTGGCTTGCACATTAATGCTGAAAATTAGATTATTTCGGGATTTTGCTACTTTTTGATTCCAAATTGGATTTTAATTCCAACTAGGGTTAGGATAATAATTATTTTTTTATTTTTTTATTTTTTATTGTAATTCCTATTAGGGTTTGAACAAGTTAGAGGCCTATAAATAGAGGGTCAATCTCTCATTATTGAATAGAAGTTTTTGGGAGATCTTTCTCCTAATTTCTTGGATAGAGCTTTTCAACTAGTAGGTATTATTTTTATTATGTTTGACTAATTTTATTTTTCAGTTCCAAAGGGATGTTGAACCTTATTTTTAATTAATGTTTTAATTGAGTTTTATTATATATTCCTTCATGCATGAGATTTATTTTGATGATCTGTTTTAATTTATTAGATGATATTTATTTGATTAATTTGATTTGGCCAGTTGAATTAATTAATTTTTTGTCATATGCTAGATTAAGATTTGATATTAAGCAAACGATATTTTATCTGATCATAAGTAGCAATTAATAATATTTGATTATCAAGATGACAAGTTAAATGGTTCGCGATGTTGAGATTGTTGCTTGGAATAATCTAATTCTCTAATTTTTAATGCAACTGTTATATTAAATCTAGACTGATAGTTCTAGGTTGTATGATAGTTAGGGTCTTTTGTGAGCGATTGTTGCATTAGATTTATAATTTAAGGAGAATTTCGGGTAGCTTGGCGATTGTCGGTTATCTGGGATTATTAATTTCAATTGAAGAAAAAGATAATAATAACTTGATTAATTTGTTGATTAAAAGAAGGGGATACTAAACTAAGGAACTGAAATTTGTTTTAATTGATTTTTCTCATCTTTATTATTTATTAGTTTTATTTGTTTGAATTTTAATTAGTTAATTAATAATTTCAAATCCCCCATTTAATTAGATATTTTTGAAAACATTAGATTTATTAAAACAATTCACTCTCTGTGGGTTCGACTCTTACTTTAACTACTACATTAATATTTTTCAAAAGTAAGGTTTTATTTTTGGGTGCCTGCGACAGCATCCCAACGTACATCATACTTTTCATGCTTTTTATTTTATGAATACTTCATACTTCTCATGTATCTCATATAATAAACAACTGTCATCTATCAAGTCATGATTCATATTCTGTACATACGATTAACCAACTTACGTCTTCACTACACGTCATCGTACAACCCACTTTTAATAAGTTGTTTAAATTAGTCACAAATGGACTATTTATATTGGTTTAATTCAGTTAAACTTTCTTCTTTTACATAACTTAATGATTTGAACATTTAATAATGTATCAAATATCTCAAAATATTATCTACCTTTGATAATATATAACTAAATTTAAATATTATTAACCGTTTAATAATATTTTAATCACTTATTAATATTACTAATCATTTAATAATATTTTAATCTCTTCCTAATATTATTAATCATTTAATAATATTTTAATCACTTATTAATATTATTAACCATGTAATAATATTTTAATCTCTTATTAATATTATTAACCTTTTAATAATATTTTAATCACTTATTAATATTATTAACCATTTAGTAATATTTTAATCTCTTATTAATATTATTAACAATTTAATAATATTTTAATCACTTATTAATATTATTAACCATTTAATAATATTTTAATCACTTGTTAATATTATTAACTGTTTAATAATATTTTAATCACTTATTAATATTATTAACCAGTTAATAATATTTTAATCATTTACTAATGTCATTAATTATTTAATAATATTTTCATCATTTACTAATGTTATTAATCATTTAATAACCTTTTAGTTACCTGCTAATATTATTAATCATTTAACAATATTTTAATAATCTTCAAACCATACAAATAGTTAACTTTTTAATTGTGTTAATTTTAATTTTAAATATTTAGCTACCATTTAATCACTAATAGACTCTATATATATTGGTTTAGTATTTAAATACATTCATTTTACACTTATTTCAACTTAAATTTTCACTAAAAACTCGACCCGGACTGACCCGACCAAGACCGACCCAACCCGGACAGCAAAAACATGTTTCTGGCAGTGTGTTTGACCGCTGCGGCGGTTGTACAAAATTTCTGAAATCCTAATTTGAGGGTTGTTCTACCCTCTTTTACTAAAACTGCCATAACTTCTTCATTTCAAAAGATTTTAGGGGTGATTTTTGAGTCCATTCTCATCAGAATTTCTCCCTCTACAACTTATCTTAATATGATAAATCCAAATTCCAGATGGAAGTAGAATTAAAATCTCTTACAATGACAGAATGAAAACTAGCTTCATAAATTCTTGATTCGATTAGTTTAAACATGATGTTACAAGTATTAGTTGCTAGACCATCATGTTTTATGACTCTATATACATCATATACATATCTTACATCATATATAACATCTCTAGTTCAAACATTTAACAACATAAAATAAAAATATCAAGGTTAAGAAAACTTTTAACCTTCTAAGTTCCTTCTGTGGATATCTTCTTCTTGCTAGGTCTCTTCCTCCTTCTTGAGTGAACCATTAGAACACTAACTCACATTTACTTACACTTAAAGTATTTTTGCTCTCTAGAACTCTTACAAATTTATCAAAGAAGCTCTCTCTCTATAAATGCTCTCAACTCTCCTATACTTGGTAAAACACAAATGACTAACAAACTTTTCTAAGTCTTCCACCCTCCTCTATTTATAGCATTCTAGGTTACATCATTAACTCTCTTAATCAACTAACATAGATGAAATTAAGCTCTAATCTTGCACACTATTACCATGAATGACCACTTGATAGCCTTGGTGATTGACTAAGTGATTGACCACCAAGAATGACAACCATCAATATAACTTTCAAGCAACCAATTGAGTAAAACAAAAACAACCTTTCTCCAACACTTAACTGATGTGTGGTTAAGGCTCTTACTCTTGTAACCTATGTTAACTTAACTATCAACCATGGTCTAAGCTTATCAATTAAACATACACACATCTTCCACCAAATAACCCAAGTAAGGTTAATTCTCTACAATCAAGTATACATACATATTCAATATATTTATATATTTACTAACACTTAACTCTAGCTTTGGTTAATGTTTTATTTTTATTATCTCTTAGGGTTTACAACTAACCAAACAATGGCTATTTTTCTACAAACATGAATTTAAGGAATTGACTATCTTAATTGACTAGGGTTGGTGAACCACCCCTTGGTTGAGTGTAAACAACAATTCTCCACCATTTAACTAATGTATGGTTAAGTACAAGCTTTCATATTATCAATGGTTAATTCATTTAACCAACATTGGTTAACTCTCTACCAACCCATATACTTACAACATGTATATCTCCACATATTCACCAATAACGTTTTGTTTAAATTACATCCTAGCATGAATTAAGGGAATTGACTAAGTGAATAACCAATTTAAATGAAATACAAGCAACATACAAGCTACACTTAATCCCCAAGTGGGGCCCCATATTTGGTCAACACTCCACCATATATATATATATATATATATATATATATATATATATATATATATGTATGTATGTATGTATGTATGTATGTATGTTTATATATGTATGTACACACACACACACACACACACAATACTTACAATTTCTCCTAACAATTAACTAATGTATGGTTAATTCTCTACAACATGCAATCCATGATTACGTACCAATTCTATATTGGTAAATTATATACATACATAATTGTATCTATAATATTCTTCCACCAATTAACCCATGTAAGGTTAATTCTCTTATAACAATTTTTCCTGGGGTGAATTCACTAACTCCCATTAGTTAAGTCTCATCCATCATATATACATATAATTAGGTATCTACACATTTTGCTAGCAATTAACCAATGCATAGTTAAAGCTTTAATTTATTTACCACATAAGGTTACTCAATTAACTCATTCATAGTTAATTCTCATCATCATATTTATTCACCTAACAATTAACCAATGTTTGGTTAATGCCATCTCTTGCCTACCAACTAGGGTTATTCAATTAACCTTACATTAGTTAATTCTCTACACTCACCAATACTTGAAAAATATTCTCCCAACACATTGACCAACATTTAACTTTTAAGTGTTTGAGTTACATAGTTTGCTTTTCATTGGACTCTTTATTTAAATTGTTTGGCTACCCAACACAACTCACACATCTCTAATAACTTGGGCTAGGTAATTAAATCAATTGGACTTTCACACCATTACATATAATACATGCCAACATAGTTTAATTGGACTTATATTAGTTACATCTTGGACTATTATTTAACATAACACTTGGGCTTATTAACCCACATTCATGCAAGTATTCCCATATTGGGCTAACACATATAATCATTTTGGGCTAGTCCACTAGTAGTAATTAAATTACTTGCACTCTTCATGAGGCTAAATACTTAAATTTATTTGGACCTCTTTATTATTACCAACAAGACTTATAATAATTAAAATATTGGGCTTGTTTTAAATTCATTAATAGACTTTATACTATAATTTGATAGTTAAGTTAATTACTTACTTAATTAACTTCTTATTATTGTCATCAAAGACAATCATTCTAGCTTTTCTATAACACTAACTCATAATAAATATAATTAACCTAATTAATTATATTTCACAACGTTCTTTCTTGCTCCGTATTAAAAATAATTAATTTATTAGTTTTGTTGAGTATTAATTTACCCATCTTCTTATTTGGCTAAAAAACACACTTTAGGTATAGCTGTATTAATATAACCACATTCACTTCTTAATTGGATTTATTTTCTTAATAAATTCTCCACATGTATCTTTATAATATTCTCACATTTAATCCCTAACAAATAAATTAGGTTAAAAAAATATTTACTCATTTTCTACACATCTCACTTCTCCAACTCTAGATTTTTTAACCTTAACCTTTAATTAAATCATGTAAGATCTTATCTTCAAATCTTGTAAATATTTGAGTATTACAGAGTAAATTTGAGATGAGTATAATGGGAGAGTTAAACTACTTTCTTGGACTCCAAGTAAAATAGACTGATGAAGGAATCTTTATAAGTTAATCCAAGTATATCAAATATCTACTTAAGAAATATGGTTTAGAGTCAGCTACTTTCATGAAAACTCCTGTGGCCTCTGCAACCAAACTAGACAATGATGAAAAAGATAAAAGTATTGATGTACCTCAATACATAGGTATGATTGGATCTTTCTTGTACTTAACAGCTTGTAAATTAGATATTTTGTTCTCAACTGGTATTTGTGTTAGATTTTAAGTTAATCATAAGGAATCTCATCTTATTGTTGTTAAAAGAATTTTTATATATCTCAAGGGTACTCCATATTTAAGACTATGGTATCCTAAATAGTCTCCCTTTGATTTAATTAGATATTATAATATAGACTTTGCAGGATGTTAAATAGACAAGAAAAATACTAGTGGGACATGCCAATTGATAGGAAATAAGATTGTCTCTTGGTTTAGCAAAAAGCAGAATTCAGTGTTCATTTCAACTGCAGAAGCTGAGTACATTGCTGCTGGCAGCTGTTGTGCTCAAATGTTATGGATGGAAAATCAACTAGCTGATTATGGGTTTGATTTCAAATCTATTACTATATTCTGTCACAATACAAGTGCTATTTCAATTACTCATAATCTTGTCATGTATTCAAGAACTAAACATATAGACATCAGATATCATTTCATAAGGGATCATGTGCAAAATGAAAACATATCTTTACATTTTATACCAACTGAAAATCAGCTTGCAGATGTGTTTACAAAACCCTTGGATGAATCCAGAATTAATAAATTAATTAGTGAGTTAGGTATGTTGAATTTGAATCCTTAAGTACTATGCTTTGGAAATCACTAATAGTGCAGGTAAGATTTGCAAAGCAAAATGATCGAAGAGAAAGAATCATTTCGTATAGTACAAATATGATCGTATTATATGAAGACCTTGATATTGCAACACATAGTTAAAAGATGAGTAGTATATGATCAAAGTAACTTAAGGCAATTAATCATAAAATGCGTGATATTCACAAACAAGAAAAGCGTGTGAAGAGGGAAAATTTACTATGTCACAGCTCTTAAATCACAAACCTGATGTCACGCTTAACCATTCACATCACGCGACGTGCCCCACTTCTGCAAATAAAGGGAAGTATTTAAAAAGTCATTTAAAAATTTTCATCTAACTAATTCTAAAATTTGTGCTCTCTAAAACCTTAGAACTCCAAATTTCTTCCAAATCCAGAGAACTTAAACACCTTATTATTTACCACAGTTGAAATCGTAGAGAAGATGGTAACTTATCAAGTTATTACTGGAAATCAGTTATGCTTCGACAAATTTGGAGAGACAGGAAATAAGTTCAGAGATGTTCTTAATCTTGTACAAAAGGCGTGATTCATGGATATTATGAATGCCAACACCAAAATCTACACTAACCTGATAGAAGAATTTTATCTAAATGCCAGTTTTTTAATGATGTTCTCACTATTAAGGTAAAAGGGCACACTCTAAAGATGACAGTAGAAGAGATGAACAAACACATTGGGTCATGAACAAGGGCTTTCATAACATTTGAAGACATCGATATGGAAGAAGGAATGGAACAGATGAAATATCAGAAGAACCCACAACTCAAAGGGATGAAAAAGAAAGAGTTTCCCCAAGAGTATAAATTTTTGGCTGACATCGTAGGGAAGTGCATCTTGTGTAAAGACTCTGCTCATGATTATGTCAGTGAACTTCAATTGAAGATCATGATTGCAATAGTCAAGGATCTATTTTGATGAGCTAGGTAGCCAGATGGGTAGAAGATGCTGCAAAGAGGAAAGCCAACAACAAACCAGCCCCTAAGATGTTCTATGGGAGAATTCTTAGCTATATTCTAAAGAAGAGAATGAATAAGCTAATTGGTGATGAAGAAAGAGAAAAATTGAACGTAAATAAGATCACGTCGAAACTGTTTAAAAATTGGAGGAAGAATCCAATTGAGTTGCATCGCTCCAAACTCTCTGAAGGGAGTGAACGTACAATTAGTGAAGTGCAGAAGTCAAGCAAGGTTAAAGGGAAAAGGAAAGTAACTCTGATCCAAGAGGAAGTGTCTTAAGATTCTGCGATTCCTCAAGACTTTGAGCAACAAGTCTCAATGGAAGAACAACCACTAAAAAGAAGGAAGAAAAAGATGGAAAAAAGAAAGGAGGAAGTAACACTAAGGAAAATACAAAATAAGTCATCTAATTCTGAAAATGGTGTTCCTATCTCTCAGCTTATAAAAAAGAAGAAAGGCTTTAGAGAAAAACAACAAAGGAAAGCCTCATTAAAATATTCTAAGTTTAAAGAACAAGTTAGAAAATCAATCATAGAGAAGGATGTCTCTTCAATCGTAGAACAAGAGGTGATAGCTAAAGAAGAAATAAAGATAGTCACCATGCCTGAGCAAACTTAAGATGAGTTGATGGCTGAGAAAGTTTTAGAACCTGAGCCTTTATTGAAAGATGAAATGGTTAGAAAGGTCACAAACCCCGAGCCTAAGAGAATGTAAAAAAAAAAAAGCTAAGGAAAATGGTGGATAAGAAGAGGAAGGCAGAGTTAAGAAGCAAGAGATGGTAGGACCTTACTCAAAAGTTTGCAGAAGCATCCGATGATTCTCTTCAACTTACGAAGGTCATCACTCAGGTCACTAAAGACATCAATAAAGGTTGTGATCCAACAATTGTGAAGCCTGAGGATCCTAACACTGAAGGGGAACAACAACCTATCTATTAAGAACCTCCTCTTGTACCTTTAACCTCAAAACCTCTGAGGACTTATATTGTTCTTGAGGGAGAAGAAAATCCCGATGCTCATCTGCCTGAAAGATTTATTGGCTCTGGTGCTGGGAGGATTCGAATAGTCTATATGAGTATAAATGAGCTATTCAGGAGCTTCTTTAACTTGGAGATGGATGAAATCACAACCCTATATGATCCTGAGAGTGATCACATGCTTTACTTCCTTCCATTCATGCCATTATTGAAAGCTATTACCTTGAAAGGCCAAAGTTTTGTTTGCTAGTGCTACTCAAGATTTCTAAACCTGAAGCTGATATATTAGATTTTTCCGAGGGTAACTGCCTATGCAACATAGATTCTTTTCAATGAGTCATTCGAGTCTTTCCATCATTTATATAATAAGGTAATCAAAATTCCAGATTCCTTGGTGATTATTTTTCATTATTCTCTGGCTATGACGAGATCATAAAATTATCCTTTACTACCTCCGAGCAATCGTCTAATATGTCCAACTTTTCCATCGAATCACTGATCCCCGAGTTACAGAACTTTATGATTAACAACCAAGTCACCTCACCAAAAAGTTCTTTCTAAATCGTGGAGTCTCAAAACCCCATGGTAGTTGAGCAACAGACACTCTCCTCAGTCGTAGAGTTCCAACACTTTATGACTACTAAAGAACAAACACCCCCCTAACTCCTATGTACATATGATCTCAAATTCACCATCTCCTATACATATTTCCACTTTTATTTCAACCACTGTTCATTTTTCCATCTCTACACTGCATGAACAACCTATCATGTCAGTGGCCCTTCCTGATGATATTCCTTCCTCATCAAATAATGTATTTTTTGATTTGACTCTTGCACTCAAATATTCCATAACCAAATTCCCCTGAACCTAAGACTATACTGAATCAAATCCTTGACAGGGTCTTTATGATTCCCTTCAAAAATCAGATTGCTGGATTGATGGCTCTTATATCTGTTGATTTTAATGAAGACCTTGAAGATAATTCCTGAGAGCTAAAAGATAGCCTGGATGACATAGCCAAAGTTACAACTAAGGTTCCTGTTAGTTCCCAGAGGCACACAGGTAATCTAGAAGGGGGGGGGGGGGGTTGAATAGATCTCTTAGAAACTTTTTACTTAACTTCAAAAGTTAATTACCAATTAATTCATTTAATCAAGATTTGTTTGTACAACGGAATATTAGTTTGAAAACTCCCCTTAAAGATCTGTAAAACTCCTCCGTTGAGTTAAGACCGTATTGAAGATAACCACTTATCAAGTAAACCAATTTTAGCAGTTATATCTATATGTATATATATATATATATATGACAGAATGTAAATGACTGAATGTAGATGGCACCGGAGAGTTTTAAGTGGTTCGGAGATTAAATAACTCCTACTCCACTCTTCTACTACAACGAGTAGGAAATCCACTAAGAATGGTTCATACAGAACCCTTCAAGCAAATCAGGTCTGGAAACTCTGGTTCACTAAGAACCCTTCAAACCCAGCAGGTTTGGCTAGTTTAGTCACTAAGACAAGGACATAACTGCCCTCTTCAAGTTCAGCAGACTTGGCTCCTTTAGTCACTAAGACAAGGACATAACTGCCCTCTTCAAGTTCAACAGACTTGGCTCCTTGCTTGTTGATAGATGTTGGAATTGCTACTGAGTTGTACTTTAAGTTCCATTGTCTTTAAATACTCAGTAGCAGGAAGTGATCATTCTTGAAATAATATTGAGTTGGGCAACGATGCTTGACTTCTTTATATGCTCAATATCTTCTTGTGATCACCCATTGTGCTGCTAGGCTTTTGTACTTCAGCTCCTTTGGTACTTGATAACTTCTCGAGGCGAACTCCTGAGTTGACTGTGAAGCTCCTTCCTTTCGGTACTCAGTTGTTCCTTCTTATCATAGACCGTTTGTAGCTTCTCGAGATAGGCTTCTGAGATGACTGTAATGCTCCTTCCTTTTGGTACTCAGTTGCTTCCATGTCTGTATCAAGTTGGTGTTTAAGCTTCTCTTTACCACGTGCCTAGCAGCTCTTAACACTTCTCTTGTAATAGAGTTCTTTCTCTCTATGTCTCTCTCAATTCAGTATTAGTGTTCTAATGGATCGTGGAGTTCTTCAGCATATTCATTTTCTATTTCACTCTACGACCTGTTGTTGTCCACCATCCTTTCTTGTATTTTCAACAACTCTCTTTTCTGTGAATTATTAAAGTCTTTATATCTTTGTGCATATTTTACCGTTGAAAGAAATCCCGTTGCTTTCATTTGGCTTTGTGCAGATCCTCAATATCTTCGTTGTTGACTTTCTTGCTGCTTGTGTTAGTTCTTTTTCCCTTTTCTGACATATTCTGATATATCAAACTGTAGCTCAGCTTTTCTCTGAATTTATAGCCATTGCACTCCTAGAGTTGTTCAGCAAAGATTATTATATTATTTGCTAATTAATCTTTTGATCCATCAATAAATACTTTCCTTGACTTTTAGAACCAGCTGTTCTGATGCATTCAGAGATGTCACATTAGTCTGACTTTATTCACCATTTTCCTGAGCAGTGGGTCCTGACTTATAGTCGTTTAGGCACAAAGTCTTCTGTGACTCTGACATGTATCTGTACTCTCAACAACACTTAATCTTTCTTGAATTTGGGCGAGGAGTATTCTCTTTTCTCTCGCACTATATTGTCGTTCTGTTCGTTTACTGGTTCTGAACTGCTCAGTGAATTCGTCGAGTGATAGGCTGTTCATTCTAAATTTTGCAATCTTGCTATTCTGTTCAGATCGCAGAGTTTGTCTGCAGTGCTTTGCTTTATGATTTTGTTCTACGAGCTTGTCCATCTGTGCAAGTCGTGAAGTTGCTGACTGCAGTGCTTTTCAGTGGAATCGTTGAGTTGTTGTCTTTGTTGGCACATCCTTTATTTCTACTCAACGATTATTCCGTGTGTAGAACAAGTTTCTGCATTGTCTTGACATCCTGTTTCACTCTATGATTTCTTCTAACTGTGCAAATCGTATAGTTCTCGTATGTGCTTGTTCTTCAAGTTTACTCTACGATCTTGCTAGATTGTGTATATCGTAGAGTACATTTCTTCTCTGGTTCTGCGTTAACTGTTGGCTTGCTTAGCTGTCTGTTCGACGATCATAGAGTTCTGCTCTACGATTTGTACTTGATCATTTTTTTTTAATTTAGCTTGTATACTCTGTAGACCTCTTGCTCATCTGTCTCTCTTTGATGATCGTAGAGTTATCCTGGTAAGGAGTCGTATGTTTCACTCTACGAATCATACTAAAACATTGAGTCTTCTTTGCTTGGAATCGTGGAGTCCATTCTACGATCATATAGACTGATCAGATCTAACATAAGATCAACCTAACAGATTTGATCTTTTCTAACTAAGTCCTTTCGTACGTTATTGCATCATTATATATATTGAAAGGACTTTACAGACTCTGTCATACACAAATAGAACAATGATTCATTCTTATGCTACTCTGCTTATATCATGCATCTTTTATGTAGAGTGACTCCTACAGAAAGATCAACCTAACATTTCTGATCTTTAGAATCTAAGTCCTTTGTACACATATATCTTTTAAAAGGACTTTATAACATTTGAACCAGATAACTTTCATTCTCTTTTATAAGCATCAGATAGTTTTCAACAAGATCATATTTGTGTTATACAAGTGTGTAAATCACAGTATTTGAAATAGGTAATATATCATACACACATGATCATGTAGGCACATAATTTGATTAACATATAATCACTTTGTCAATTAACCACATAGGCACTTTTAGAATATCAACGCACATAATCAAGTAAGCACATAAGCACATTAACACATAAGCACTTTGTCAGATGCACATTTGACAATCAACCATGTAAGCACATTTATCACAATCATTTTTGCACAACAGTCATCATCATCAAATCAAACAACCTTCAACAATCTCCCCCTATTTGATGATGAAAAAACTAATAGACTTATTGATATGACATTCATATAATGCATCTATTTGACAGGTTAATTATGTCTTACGATACAGTGAAATACTGTATGGCTAGTGCAAAAGAATGATTTCATTAAATGAGCATTTTAACAAAAAAGTTATACATACTTATAGCTCTTCATTTTTCACTTTTCCCTCACTCAATTTAACTCAGTTTGCTGGCTGTTTGCTGTCTCCCCCTTAGTTGGTTGATTATCCTTCTTCATAGATGTTGCTCTCCCTTAGTTCCTTGATATTGCTCCCCCTTAGTTCCTTATATTCTCTCCCCCCTTTTTGACATCATCAATTTAGATATTGTAAGGAGTTGACTATGCCAATGCTGGTTTAGAAAGATATCTTGAAGTCTAATACAGAGTTTTGAGACTCTATGAGACTAAGAATAAGTACATTTTCATGGTCCATAGAATGTTGGGACTCTATGACTGGAAAATTGGTATTTTGAAAAATGTTTGCAAAGTTTTGGGACTCTACGAACATGGAGGTGGTGCAGGGTGACTAAGAGTTTAGTAAGTCACAAAAGAGGACTTTCTGATTTCTGCATTTTGATTCCCCACAGACTGGCTGGATGATTGAGAGCTGGTCAGATTCCAGATGGATATTTCCTGGCAACTTTGGTGGTGAGGATAGAAGGGCTCACTGCTTATCAGTGTGGTTGCAATGGTTATTGCCTTTAAGAAATGTTGAGCGACTAACGAAAGATTTGGAAATGTTGAGTAGCTCCAGCTGATAGACCTTTGATCATTCATGACTATATCCCTTAGAAGTGGTAGCATGGGAATGAAACTGAATAGATGATCATGATCCCATGAAAGAGAACATTTTTCCATCTGGCTTGCATGCTTCCTTCTTTCTCTACATCTCCTTTTTATCTGCTTCAGTCAATATGCCTCATATTGCTGCTTTTCCAGTTTCCTCAGTAGACTTACTTTCTTCAGCTTCTTTTCAACTTTCATCCTTATTTGTCTCTCCTTATGACTTGTACTTGAACTCCTGCCTATTTTCTTCATAAAGCCACTTAATCTTCTTCTTCTATTTGACCTTTTTGACCTATCTTTTGATTCTTCTAATTCATAAGTTCTGATCTCTTCTTGAAGGTATTTATTTTCTTTTATCACAGTTTCTTGATAGTCTCCTTTCTCATCTAATTTAGCCTTTCCAACTTCAGAATTTTCCAAGAATTGTTTCCCTGGTACAACAACATCTTCAGCAACATCATCTTCGTTGAACTCAGGTGCTGAGCCTTTTACAACTAGTTCAGCTTCCTGATCAGAACCCAATATGACTTCTTTTTCAGACAGGTTGTTTTTATGACATTCTGATTTCTTCTATGAAGAGTCTATAGAAGTTTCTTCTTTTGAACTATCAAATGTTCTTTCTCCAGAATCTGAATTTGCTTCATCATCATCAATTTCTATAACCTGAGGTGGTCCTGTAATGATTGAACTTCTCCATTGTTCTCTAATTCTCCAACTTCTCCTTGGAACAGTGTGAGTAATTTTCTTTTCTGTCTTCTTCTTCTTCTCAATTTCAGACCCTTTGGGATTTATCTTCTCCTTCTTAGATTTCCCTGTACTGACATCTTTCTCTTCTGCAGTCTTTTCTGCTTCATTGAATTTTCTTTTCTTCTTTGATTCATGACTATCATAGATCCCAAGAGTTTTGTTTCTTGACTGCTCATTAGCCTCCTGTAATTTTTCCTCATATATTTCTTCCATTTCTCTTTTTCCTTTTCCTTTAGATTTCTCTTCCATCTTTTTGCTGATGCTTCTCGATCCTCGTGCCTTCTTACCCTTATTGGCATGAGGGTTCTTTTTCCAATCTTCAAACAATCTTGGAGTAATTCTTTTGTTGCAGTTTAGGATTTCTCCTTCATCTTCCCCAATTGCATTGGCCAGCAATTTCTTCAAAATGATGCTTATGAATCTCCCATAGAGCATTTTGGGAGTGGGCTTTCCTGCTTCAGCTCTTGTCTTGGCATCATCTATCCATCTCTTTATCCATCCTAAGAGAACTGCTCCGAAGTTGATTTTCTTTCTTTGAGCAATAACAGTCATAAGTCTTAATTGGTCTTCACTGATAGTATCATATGCAGTGTCTTTGCACATAATGCTCTTCCCAACAATGTCAGCTAGAAACTCGTACTGCCGAGGAAAATCTTTTTTCTTGATTCCTTTTAGAGGAGACTTCTTCTCATAACCCATCAGCTCCAGTCCAAGCTCAATATTAGTCTTGTTAAGAGAAGTAATTCCTCCGATTGGAATACCTAGACTGAGATTGATTTCAGAAACCCCTATTTGCAATGAGATTTCCTTAACCTTTGTGATGAGGGTATTTCCTCGATAATCAGCGTTTGAATAGAATTCTTTCACAAGTGTAGAGAAAATCCTGGTGCTAGTTTCCAAACACGTGGTGAATCCAGCATTCTTGACCAGATGAAGAATATCTTAGAATTTCTGCTCTGCGTCTCCAAATTTTTCAAAACAAATAAGATTTCCAGGAATAACTTGAAGAGATGTCATGAGATTAAACTGATTTGAGAATAGCACAGGGAGAGATTTCGATTTTTGAAGAATTTTTGATTTCTAGGGTTTTGATGAGTTTTGGGAGAATGGGTATTGACAACTGATGGGAAATGACCACCGTCAGTTTTAAAAATTGACTTATGCTAGTTCCCTCTTATTTTTGCAGAGGACACGTGCCAGATACTCATTTGTAGAACGTGGGCTTAACTTTTACATTTTACATAACTGAAGCACATCAAGTATTCTAACCCACTTGAGTTTAGAGGGCGTGAAGTTCACCTTCCCTGTTAGAGTAAACTTTGAACATTTCGTAGAGTTGGCTGCTAGTCACTCAATCATCATCCTTTCAATAGATGACCTTGATTACTAATGTCATGAATTGCAGGCTGGTAAATAGCTATGAAGGAGTTTATGGGAAGGAAATTTGTATAAAGTGCAAACGTAGACTCAATATGCTCTACGATCAGGAAGTGACTCTACGATTTGGTATGATAAGGCTAGCTTGGTTATCAGTCGTAGAATTTTGAGATTTTGACAGGAGAGATAAGTGCATTTGGTTCATCAATCACATTGTTTTGAGACTTTGTGACTGGAATGAGAAAGGTAGTCCATTGAAGAATAAGATTTACCTTCAGCTTGCCTTCTGAAGATACATAGTTGACAGTAAAGATCATTCATCAATAATTTTCCACAAATTTTATCTTCTGATGAGTTTTGTACTATTGAGCTTGCTTTCTTACTCTACGACTTGGCTTTACTACTTTATGATCTTGCCTGAAGTGCAATCGTAGAGTTAAGATTTGAGCTACTTTACGATCTCTGTTAAGACTAGAAGCTTTAGATGAACTCAGAGATCTTTGTTCAGCTTGTTTGTCAGCTCAAGGATAGTTTTCTGGATGGACTTTGTAAGGATTGTTGTTATGACTCTGACTGCTCATGTAAAGGTTGCTCTTTGACTCTGCTTGGTTCGTAGACTGGATTTTGAGAGTCGTAGAGTGACTGACTGCGTTGATTCTACGATCTCGAGAGTTAGCTTTTTGATGAGAAGACAACTCTACGATCTTCCGAAAAGACACTTCAATCTGCCAAGCCTTATTCTGCGATCGCCTGACAGACTCTACGATCCTTCTTTGAGAGATGAACTTTCTTCTGACTTGAAAGATCTTTTACCTTACCATGATATTAGTGACAACAGATCCGACCTGATTCGCTAAATCAATAGGTGATGTCAAAGATTAATAGATGCCTTCCTTTATAACCAGCTTCTTTCTCTTCTAGAGAATTCCAAGAATCAAGTCTTCTTCTTGCATCAATATTCAGACTTCATTCAATCTTTCATAGATTGACTTCCTTGAGGTATCCAGCAAAATTTGTTGAGTAAGGAACTCTACGATATTCATTGTTGAGTCTCAGTACAATTTTCTCTTGAGACTATATCATTGTTTCCTTCCTGTTGTTCTCCTTTGGTCATCTCTATCCAGAATGATTTGTGAGGATGTACACTATCAAAAGACTTCCTGTTTAGCATTTTATAGATCTGACTTTTTCAAGCAGATATTTCTTCAACCATTTCAAGCTTAGAGCTTCTTCTGATGCATAGATGTTGGAGAGCCTACTGCCAAGGGCTATGAGCGTGAAATTTTCTTGAGATGAACTTTTCCTTTTCTAACAGATTGAAAGGTGATTTCTCATACTTAGAGTAAGTCATTCATGATTACTCCTTATTGCCTTGATCTTCTCACCCTTCTCATTCATAGATGGTTTTGAAGAAATTTGACATTGAGAGCATTTGTCTTTTAAAACTGAGCACGTACACAGGGTGTGCCTTGTATGAACTTCTTCATTAAATTAGCTGCTTTGTACATGAATGAGTTTCTTCAACTCTTCTTGAACTTTAATGATCTGCAGAATGAATTCTTAGATCCGGTGATCATAGATATACATATATATATGTCCATTCATCTGTGATGAGTTGATTTTCAGATCTCGGGCCTGATATCTGTGATTTAGGAAAATGACTTTGATATTCATTACCAAGGACATTGCAGTGAGGTATACAACTGTAATTTTCAATATGATCTACCTCCCAATTTCAGAGAAGTAGATTCAGAAGATCATTGAAGACTTTTGAATTTGATTCCTTTAAAATCAATCAAGCTAAAGATCATAAACTTGAAGAGAGAAAAAAACTGCTTGTGGATTTCATCATTGATTACCATATGCTGTAGCTTGATAGAACTCCTAATTCTGTTCTTAAATAAATGAAGCACTTCCTTTGCTACTCATCTTCAGATAATATCCTTTGAATTTAAGTCCTTAAGCTTATCGTAAAGCTTAATGCTGAGCCCATCGAGTGAATACTTGAATTTGAGACTGATTCCAGTTGCTGACACTTGGTATATAGAAAATCATTTTACACCACTTTAAAACATAGATTTCTGTTGGACTTGATTCTGCTATAAACTTTCGAACCGGTGAGAAGTAGTTTTGTTAGTGCTTGGCACAGTGATGCTTCCTTTGAGAAGAATAGGATTCGGTGTCCTTTGGCATCAAGATTTGAACTTCCCAGTTTATTGGAGGGCAGAAATACAAGTTATTGTATTCTTCGAGTGAATCAATTAATAATTCTTATCAACAGAACATCCTTTTGATTTCTTCATCTTGCTGCATCAGTTTAATTTTGAAAGTTCACTCGATAGCTTCTTTGCTGAGATCATCTGAATTTGTCTTAGAAAAGATTAATGCCAATGAGTGTACAGCATCAGACAGAGTATCAAACAACATTCATATTTGTACCTGCATGAAAAGACACATTAATTTGTAAGCTCGTTCATAAATAATGGTTCACTTCAATTCTAAACTCAAAAACAGAGTTTTACTAGTGCCATAGAATCTACTCAGAGCATGAGTTTTTTTATGTTGGTGAGAACTTGCTCTGATACCAATTGTTAGTTCCCAGAGGCACACAAGTGATCTAGAAAGGGGGTTGAATAGATCTCTTAGAAACTTTTTACTTAACTTCAAAAGTTAATTACCAATTAATTCATTTAATCAAGATTTGTTTGTACAGCAGAATATTAGTTTGAAAACTCCCCTTAAAGATTTGTAAAACTCCTCCGTTGAGTTAAGACTGTATTGAAGATAGCCACTTGTCAAGTAAACCAATTTTAGCAGTTATATCTATATGTATATATATATGACAGAATGTAAATGACTGAATGTAGATGATACCAGAGAGTTTTAAGTGGTTCGTAGATTGAATAACTCCTACTCCACTCTTCTACTACAACGAGTAGGAAATCCCCTAAGAATGGTTCATACAGAACCCTTCAAGCACACCAGGCCTGGAAACTCTGGTTCACTAAGAACCCTTCAAACCCAGCAGGTTTGGCTAGTTTAGTCACTAAGACAATGACATAACTGTCCTCTTCAAGTTCAGCAGACTTGGCTCCTTTAGTCACTAAGACAAGGACATAATTGCCCTCTTCAAGTTCAACAGACTTGGCTCCATGCTTGTTGATAGATGTTGGAATTGCTACTGAGTTGTACTTTAAGTTCCATGGTCTTTAAATACTCAGTAGCAGGAAGTGATCATTCTTGAAATAATATTGAGTTCGGCAATGATGCTTGGCTTCTTTATATGCTAAATATCTTCTTGTGATCACCTATTGTGCTGCTAGGCTTTTGTACTTCAGCTCCTTTGGTACTTGATAACTTCTCGAGGTGAACTCCTGAGTTGACTGTGAAGCTCCTTCCTTTCGGTACTCAGTTGTTCCTTCTTATCATAGACCGTTTGTAGCTTCTCGAGATGGGTTTCTGAGATGACTGTAATGCTCCTTCCTTTTGGTACTCAGTTGCTTCCATGTCTGTATCAAGTTGGTGTTTAAGCTTCTCTTTACCACGTGCCTAGCAGCTTGGAACACTTCTCTTGTAATAGAGTTCTTTCTCTCTACGTCTCTCTCAATTCAGTATTAGTGTTCTGATGGATCGTGGAGTTCTTCAGCATATTCATTTTCTATTTCACTCTACGACCTGTTGTTGTCCACCATCCTTTCTTGTATTTTCAACAACTCTCTTTTCTGTGAATTATTAAAGTCTTTATATCTTTGTGCATATTTTACCGTTGAAAGAAATCCCGTTCAGATCGCAGAGTTTGTCTGCAGTGCTTTGCTTTATGATTTCGTTCTACGAGCTTGTCCATCTGTGCAAGTCGTGAAGTTGCTGACTGCAGTGCTTTTCAGTGGAATTGTTGAGTTGTTGTCTTTGTTGGCACATCCTTTATTTCTACTCAACGATTATTCCATGTGTAGAACAAGTTTCTGCATTGTCTTGACATCCTGTTTCACTCTATGATTTCTTCTAACTGTGCAAATCATATAGTTCTCGTATGTGCTTGTTCTTCAAGTTTACTCTACGATCTTTTTCTAGATTGTGTATATCGTAGAGTACATTTCTTCTCTGGTTCTGCGTTAACTGCTGGCTTGCTTAGTTGTCTGTTCGACGATCGTAGAGTTCTGCTCTACGATTTGTACTTGATCAGTTTTTTTAATTTAGCTTGTATACTCTGTAGACCTCTTGCTCATCTGTCTCTCTTTGATGATCGTAGAGTTATCCTGGTAAGGAGTCATATGTTTCACTGTACGAATCATACTGAAACGTTGAGTCTTATTTGCTTGGAATCGTAGAGTCCATTCTACGATCATATAGACTGGTCAGATCTAACGTAAGATCAACCTAACAGATTTGATCTTTTCTAACTAAGTCATTTCGTACATTATTACATCATTATATAAATTGAAAGGACTTTACAGACTCTGTCATACACAAATACAACAATGATTCATTCTTATGCTACTCTGCTTATATCATGCATCTTTTATGCAGAGTGACTCCTACAGAAAGATCAACCTAACATTTTTGATCTTTAGAATCTAAGTCCTTTGTACACATATATCTTTTAAAAGGACTTTACAACATTTGAACCAGATAACTTTCATTCTCTTTTATAAGCATCAGATAGTTTTCAACAAGATCATATTTGTGTTATACAAGTGTGTAAATCACAGTATTTGAAATAGGTAATATATCATACACACATGATCATGTAGGCACATAATTTGATTAACATATAATCACTTTGTCAATTAACCACATAGGCACTTTTAGAATATCAACACACATAATCAAGTAAGCACATAAGCACATTAACACATAAGCACTTTGTCAGATGCACATTTGACAATCAACCATGTAAGCACATTTATCACAATCATTTTTGCACAACAGTCATCATCATCAAATCAAACAACCTTTAACAGTTCCCAATGAAATGGGAAAGGAGTTTGCCAATAAAATGCATAAGATGTTCAATGATATGGTGGATAGTATTTATGACAGAGATAAACTATTCTTCAAGCAAATCTTAGAGTAAAAAGAAGTTATTCTGAAGATCAAGAAGACACTCGACAATGCTATAAAACTCAATTTTGATGATCTTGTTGCTCTTCGCTCATTTATTAGTGAATTCAAAATAGATATTACAAAATAGATGCAAAAAACTGATCCAACTCTTGAGCAGACAAATAGTGCTATGGCACATGTGCATTAGCAGAGAGATAAAGCTGAAGCCAAATTACAAGAAAATAAAAATGATATAGCCTCCTCCAAATTGTAATTGCGGGAACTTGTGGAATAAGTCTAGCAATTTTCCAAGGATGTCTCCACCTTGACTGATGACAAAAAAGAGGAGAAACGAGTTAATCAAATACAGGGGCAAAGAAGACAATCATCAATTTAGGAGGAGCAGAGAGAGTGATCAATTCAAGGGGAGAAGAGAGAAAGAGGGCAATCATCACCTCCTTAAGCTACACCTTTAGAAGGACAATCTTTAAGAGGGAGGCAATCATCTTCAAGAACAAAGTCATAGCAAATGGTGACTAACTCTAGTCTGAGACAACTAAATGATGATCTAATGTTTGTAAACAGGATGTCTCAGGGTATCCATATAGTAGGGGAACAACAATTCAACATGCCTAATCTTGGACCCAGAGATACTATTGAAGAGATTGAAGAAATTAGAAGAAGAGAGGCTGAAGGAAAGGAGACTTATAGAAGAAGAATAGAAGAATAAAGGAAAGATCCTCTAAGAAGTAAAAAAGGAAGAAGATAATTTAACAATGATGTATCTTTGGTTTTGAAACATTACTGAAACTGAAAAGCTCGTAAAAACTCTTATATTTATCAATGAATTCATAATTTTGATATTCCAATACAGTTGTTCACTGTATTCTAAGTCATGTTTTCATTTTTGAAGTAACTATATGATTAATTGATGATTCCTATAAAACTATTGGTTTTGTCATCATTAAATAGGGGGAGATTGTTGAAGTCTGCATATTAAATTTGATGATGATGTGATTAATGTATATTAGTACAAGTAGCTTTTGTAAAGTCCTTAATGAATTCTTGATGTACAAGGACTTAGATTAGAAAAGATCATAAATTTGTTAGGATGATTTTCTGAGAAAAATTATTGTATAGACTTAAGGATTAAGTTAACTGATCGCATAGTAAGGAGGTTTGTTCGCAGAGGTGAAATCATATAATCAGCCAATCAAAGTGAGACCTTATCAGATCAGATCGTAGAGAAGATTTAGATCATATTGTAAAATTGATCACAAAAGATCTTACTATATAGTAAAGTCAATTGCAAAACATACGACTAAGTCGTATAGTAAAGAAAAGCTCTCAGAAGACTAATAAAAAGCGTAGAGCATAACGTAGAGCTCTGATCGTATTATAAACGTCATGCTCACAATATAAGTATACATCAACTCACTTCATAGAGTATGTTAGAACTGTCATACGACTGACAATGAGAAGTTTGATGATTGAAAAGCCCAATGCATTCTCCACTAATAGAGATTAAAATATGAAGATTAAAGTAAGCTGTGTCTACCAACTAGTTTGACCTTGAGAATGTCAGCCACATAGTTTTCATATTTGGCACTCTGGTAAGACGACATAGTATAAAGCTATTTTGCCAAATTCAAAGATGTTTACATCAAAGATCTTTAAGGATCAATGCATTAAATGAACAACGGCTAATTTTGTAATGGGAAAATCTCAAGAGGTCTATATAAGGACAAGTAGAAAACGAAGAACATGAGACGCTTGATCAAAAAGAAAAGATTCTACTGAAAATTTTAAAAAACAACTCTACAAAAGCTGAGATACACATTCAAGCTGCCAAACACATGTGAAGTCCAATCTATTGAGATTTGGCAGCAACTCAAAACAAATCATTCATTGGTTATGTAAGATTGTCTTTGTGACAGTTGTCCAAGTTTGAAGGGCTTGAAGAGATCTAAGTGATTTTGACTGAGTGTCCTTGTTCCGAGAATGAGTGACTTGAAGGAACCTGAGTGGTTCAGTTGTAGCAGATCATGGTGATCTATATCCTTTGTGGAATTTCTACTCGTGGAGTAGAAGAGTTGAGTAGGAGTTGTTAAGTCTCCGAACCACTTAAAAAATTTATGTCTCCTTTAAATTTCTGCATTTACTTTCTGTTTATTATTTATTGTGATTGTGAGTGATTTATTTCTTTAGTTTCAAACTTTCAGAACTGTGATTTATTTTTTTTCTCATCTTTAAAGGGGGACTTTTCAAATCATATTTCGCTGTGCTTAAATAATATTGAGTTATTAACTATCTAGTTAATAATTTAAATAATTGAAAAAGTTTTTAGGAATCTATTCAACCCCCCTTATAGATCTCTTATGTGTCTCTGGGATATAACAGATACTTTGTATACATAAATTTTTTCTTCTAAATCCAAATGTCCTATATCATTTTTAATGTATTACAGTTGAATTTTAAACACTGCATTTGTGAGTTAAATAACATACATTTTAAATAAGTTAATTTTAGATGAATAATTTTTTTAAATATTTTTGAATTTTCAAATACTCCAAACGCGTGATACAATCCTGATCGTGTCTACATCAGATGAGACGGAGCTTATTAGATACTTGGCTTAAGAGAAGAATTCAATTCTAATCGTTATTAAGATATGGGCTAAAGGGTTCAAGAAAAAACCTTATTGGATGGATTTCAAGCATTTGTGATGAGGGCCTGCTTAGTTTGGATGAAAATCAAGGGATTAAAGCTTAGGGAGATCCAGTTCAAGTTTCAATTAGATTGGTTATGCAAACACGAGCTAAAAGATTCAAGGAAGGACCTATTGAATTATTTCAAGAAGTTTGGGCTAAAAATATTGCAAGCAATATAAGTCATGATGATGATCCAAAGTTAGTTCAAGTGTTGTAAACAAGCCCGAGTCAAAATAAGCAGAAGTCCTACTAGGGCTCAAAGTCCTACTTTTTCTAACATGGGCTACTAAAGGTGTTATGGTGATTAATGATGTTTACACTCCGAATCGAGAAAAGATTAAAGCTTTGTTTTCTTCAGAAAAGGATAAAGAAATTCGAAGATGATTGTAAGACCCCAACTTTTATTGAATCAAATTTAATTTTCTTCATATATTATTCTGAAACAGCAAAGTGTTATATTGATAAAAATTAAAAGTTAAAGATGTTATGTGTAAATTTTATTATGTCGAATAATATTCAAATTGTTGAAAAATATTCGTTTTGTCGGGGAATATTCGTTTTATCGAGGAATAGTCGACCCGTATGAAGACTCTGAAATAACTAATCATTGGTGAACCCCACAAAAAAATATTGTTGGATATAAAAAATAACTGTATTAACCTTTTTAAATAAAAATGGTCAACGATATTGTAACTTTTAGCTGTTAAAATACTCGGTGATAAAAGAATAGTAGCATACGGTATTTCATGGTATTTTACTATAACACATGGTATTCTGAAGTAGTATACAGTATTACATAGTAGCACACGATATTGCACAGTATTCATATTATTGAATTGATAAAGTCGTTATTGCACTGTATTAATCAATAATTGTTGTTACACAGTATTTTGTATTATTGAATCAATAATTGTCATCGCACGGCATTATGCATTATTGAATCAATAATTGTTATAATAACTCATGTACTGTATTAAATTAATAATTATCAGTAACGTGTTCTTACATTATTTTTGAATTATTGTTATCACTGATGTGACATTAATTTAATTATTGCATGTTATTGATATTTTGGATATTATAATAATAAAGGTGGAAAAAGTCTAATAAGGTGGGAAGAAAAATAAATTAGGTAGGGGAAAGATATCTGACTTATTATAATATATTATTTTATTGTAATATATTATAATATAATATATAAAATTGTTTGTTTTATTATATAAAATTATTTGTTTTATTATGAATATTATAATAAAGTTTGTTTTATATGAAATTAAATTTTTAAAAGAAACGACTCCTGCAATTATTCAGAATTGGCGTGCAGCCAGCCAGTCACCTACCGCACACACTGTACATTTCTTTTTCCTATAAATAGGTTACTCAGCTGAATAAGAAAATCACACAAAAAATATAAAGTTTTTCTGCTAGTATATTTAGTACTTCTTTTGAGAATAGTAAGGGTACTCTAAGTGTTTGTAAAGCCAAAATGAGTGCAATTGTGATGCCCCTAAATTCAGATACCTGTACCTCAAATCTAGTGCTTCACGATCCAACTCGTACATCTAATTAATAACATCTCAATGCGGAAAATAGAAATATTTATATTGATATAACATAAATATTTGTGTCCTAAGTCTCACGACCGTTACTAATACATGACATCACACAAAATAATAAGTTCTAACATAAATCTTAATACAATACCAAATAAAATTAACTAATGCATTTTGATAAGGCTACTCAACAACTTTACCTTTACCTTTGTCCTTTCTTGAACCAGTGTCTTACTCAATCTTAACTGTAATATATAGGGAAAGAAAGAATGAGCAACGAGTTTGCTCAACAAGTATAAAGACAAAGTAGGCGTCCATGTGTAGGGATTTATATTTCAAGGTATGTAACAAAAATTAATAGCTCATGAATTAATTAAATAAATTGTGAACAATGTAAGCGTCAAGAGGTTCCATATCTGATCATTTCTAAATTCGAAAAGTCACTATGGACCAAAGGATTTTAAATTAGAATCAAGATTCAATGGTTCCAAGTTAATGAATAATCAAACCGAGTGGTCACTATGGACCATGAACACATGCGAGGATTAGCAGCATTTTATTGACAATTCATAATATAAACGAAGTACAATATGTGATCAGCCTAAAGTATCTTATGTTATGCATAATACTTAGACATGTTGTTCGCGCGCGTGTCAGTACCTTGTTGTAAAATAGTTGTTCTTCTCAATATATCATAAGAGTCCGCACCAAGGCACTTGGTTTGGATAACTTTCTCAAAGGATTTGTGATTGATTAACAATCGGTCTTATCTTTGGTCTAGCCGATATAAATGTCATAAACATATTTTCCAACACACTTAGGAATAATTGATAAGTTCAATGTTCACAAACATGGTTCAAATAAATATTCAAGAGTATAACCATGATTTAAATCAAGTTTTATAATTAATAATTTAATCTTTATGAATATAGATAAAACATAAATTACTCAATTAATTAATTCTACTTGTACGAGAAATAAAAGTACAAGTTAAAGTACTTGCCTAGATCGTCAACTCTATCTAAGTTTAATTCTTTATCCTTTGAACAACCTATGTTCAATATATTCATCTAACGGTCAATCTCTATAACCTTCACATAATGATCTATACAACTAGGACTCATGAATCATTTTTATTATTCAATTTTCACACATATAATCTCAAATAAAATTATTTCTTTAAATATTGTTGTCTTTCATTATCTTTATTTAATTCATTTCTTAAACATCACAAATAAAATAATATTTAGTATTATTCTATTTATTGCATTATTCTTCTTCATCATTTAATTATTTACAAATAAAGTGATCTCACTTTATTTGCTTACAACTTACTATTATTCAATTATTATTTTCTTTAATCACACATTATTAATTCACAAATAAAATAATTTAAGTTATTATTTTATTTGTTTAATTCCCAATTAGAGTACCCTTTACTTTTATTTTAATTTAATTATACTTCATTAGTACACAATTAACATAATTCTTAGTATTATTTTAATTGCTCACCCTTTATTAATTGACAAATAAAATAATTGTTAATATTATTTTAATTATTTATTCTTTATTGATTCACAATTAAAATAATCTATAATATTATTTTAATTGTTTAAGTCTCATTAATTCACAATTAAAATAATCTATAGTATTATTTTAATTGCTTATTTATTATTAATTTACAATTAAAATAATTCTTTAATATTATTCCAATTGTTTAAAGAAATATTTAATGTTAATTAAATAATCTTTATTATTAACTAACAAATAAAATAATTATAAATTATTATTTTATTTGTTTAATATTATTTTAATCAACTTACAAATAAAATTATTTTCAATTATTTTATTTGTTTATTATTATTATTATTATTATTATTATTATTATAATTAAAAATATATATATATATATATATATTTTCCTTGGGTCAGTCCGAGTCAACCCAACTGTTTTGACCCTGTTTGACCAGCCCGGTCAACTGCACTTTTTTGACTGACGCTGTAACGCCCCAAATAACACTAGGGGCGGCACTGTAGTGCTACTCAGCAGAATCCAATTTTCAATTTTTTTTTCTATCCATTTTGATTATATCCTTCATAACTTGCTAATTTTACTTCCAAATGAGCTCAAACCAGGTTTGTTATTTCACAAACTCATAACTCTACAATATTCTAATTTTTAAATTATTTTAAAAAATATTTATTTAACTAAAATTATTGATTTTTCAAGCTAGAGTTTACATTGGAAATGTTTTACAAGGAAATTCACTATAAATCCATTTTAGCTCCGTTTTTGTTTTCGTTTCGCTTGAAATATTTTCATATCTCATAGATCTACAACATGCAATTTTTAGATCATGCAAATGGGTTACACATTTTATTTCATTTTAAACCAAATTATATGTTTTTAATTAGTACACTGAAGATTTTTATGTTCTCATGCATTCCTTTGGTTCATTTGAACATAAAACACTTACAAACACCTATCAAGCACATATTATCCTTTACAACTCCTTCCTTATGCCGCCAAAATCCACCATGATTCCCACACAACATTCCTCCCACAACCAAGCATAAATATATAACCATGAACTAGTATATACAAACTTTAACTTATAAACTTAAGTTTAAGTAATTATACACCCTTAAAGCTCTTCTTCTCCTAGAGATGAACCTTAAATAAGTTTTCACTTCTTTCTTCTTTACTGGACCACACTTGAACCAACAAAATACAAGAGATTTCTTTGGATTTCTAATTATCTCTCTCAAACTCTTAGTTTCTCACTATGCTATCAACTTCACCAATATAAGCAAACTTAAAAAATGAAATAAGATGGCCCTATTTATAGAGAAATTCTCATACATACACACTACATATACATGTATGAATATATGTATTAATCCATTAAGTTTTATCCGTGTAGGAAGTTATTGGCCATTGGTTCCACATAATTTGGGGAAAACATCACCTAATCCTCACTTTAAGGACTAGTAGTCATGCCTTACGTTATAATTTCTCTTCACATGCCTCAACACTAAAAAAAACCATCATTTTACTTTGTTAGGGGGGGGGGGTACGATTAGGTAGTATTATATATATATATATATATATATATATATATATATATATATATATATATATATATATATCACCAAAATTATATAATGCACATTGGGCTTGTCTAAAATAATGTTCATTGGGTTACTAATTTAATTCAATTTGGGTCATGCACACTAATCTCCAAATGGGCTCACTAATAATTCTAATAATCTTACATACATGGAATTTAATTTTTATAGCATATTAGACCATACCAAATAACATTTCTAATATTCATATTAGACCCAAATATTAATCCTCATTAGTCCATTTAATTATTGAATCAATTCACAATTAATTTAATAAATTAATTAAGTCCATCTTAACAATTATGCCACATAAGGCGTATTACATAGGCTCAAATTAATTATAATTTAAGCTCACCATTATCATCACTTAATTTCTTAGTTATCACACATTTAATTCAATTTAAATTGGATTATTAATACACATAACATAACACATAAATATGTGTGCACACAGATAAATTTTAAAATATTATTATTTCTTAATAATAATAATAGTACATTTTTCTTGGTTATTACAACAAGAATTTCTCAAGTTGATCCACTATATTTAAAATAGTATCTTTTCACGTGATAAAGTAAGGGATGTCATTTTTTTTCATACTCTTAAATTTACTATGGTAAGTATTGTTCAGTAAAATTTCTAAAATGATTAATAGTTTACGCTTCATTTAATGTCATTTCACGTGAACTTTCCTATTTACATGTTCCTTTCTATTGAACTTTAACCGTTATTTTTAAACTATGGATCTTGAATATCATTCTTGAATTTGACTCCACATCGTGCTGATAATTAGGATATTATATGAATATATACAAAGTAAAATTATAAACTTTCGATATCTATTATTTATCTTATTATTCTCTTTCTTTTGCTCAACATTTATATCACTATTATTTGTACTAATCATCAAGAATCAAGTTGTTGTGAATATATGTGGCCTGGTGCACAGATGATAGGATATAGACGATATAATGGTGATGTGTCTTTTAGGGCACGCGATGAATGTTCTCTTTGGCTTGAGGCAAAGAAGAACTGTTGTTTGGCATGATCATGGCCAGTGGTATTTTAAACGATAAAGGTTTTTGATGATTTTTTTGAAAAATAGAAGCTAGTAAACATCATGATTCTCCTAATGGTTGTTATTCTGCTATAGTTGTTGATCTAAACTTTGTTCAAGAACTTAACTACAGTTGTTAATATGAAACTTGTTGTTTATTTATTTCTATTAAGAACTCACTACTGTTGAAGACTATTGATAATTTATTCATCATTATCTTAGTCATGATATTCTTTACTGAGCTATTTGAGCTCACCCTTTCTTTAACATTGATCTTCAATAGGAGATGAGAATGTAGCTGGGTCTAGCCGATGAATGGAGTGAAGGTCCGAGTGATAGCTGTAATAGTCTTCACACATTGTAAAATAGTGTGGCAATAATAATGAAGACTTAGTTGTGTATTATTTGAGTAATGTATTGTTATAAATTGTACTGCATTGTAATAGTTGTTGTGTATTTTGATGACTCAAGTTTGGGCTGTGTAGGCCCGAATTTGGGGGCGTCACAGTTGGTATCAAAGCTTAGGGATATGGTCTTTAATAGAGATCAAAAAGTGACGAATAATCCTCATACAATCTCAGGAAATAATACCCCTTATAACATGATGAATGATGGTTTCTTTAGAAATTTCATGCAATTCATGAAGAATCACGAAAGAGGAAATTCAGTCAACAATAACAGTGAAAATGACGGCAATGCACAGATGGATGCTCACTGTCAAACAATTTAAGGAATTAAGACCACCTGAGTTTCTGGGAAAGCCTGATCCACTCAAGGTAGAGGCATCGATCAAACAGATAACAAACATATTTGATGTCCTATGTTGCCCTGACGATCAAAAAGTTCTATTTGCCACCTTCAGATTATGAGGAGAGGCGGGCTATTAGTGGGAAGCGGTAAAATATACCCATCACTTGACACTTAAGATGTCCTGGGCAAAGTTTCAGGAACTGTTTAACAAGAAGTAATTTCCAGAAAGTATCCGCCATATGAAGGAGGTGGAGTTTATTAAGCTGGATTAGAGGAACATGACTGTTTCACAGTATGAGGTCAAGTTTGTCGAGTTATCTTGATTTGTGTCCCATTTGGTGAACGACGAAGCACGAATGAGTCGTATGTTCTTGCGAGGTTTGAGACTCAAAATTTGCTAATACCTCATCTCTCATAAATTTTATTTATATTCAGATATTGTGGATAAGGTTTAAAGGGTGGAGCAAGAAAATAAAATATTATAGCCAAGATTCAATGACTAGCAGAGAGAGAGAGAGAAATAACGACAACTATAGAGGAGGCAATCACCATTTCATAAATGGCAACCACTTCGGTGGTAATTCTAACTTAAATAACAGTAGAGGGGAATCAAGTGGGAACAACTTCACGAGAAAAAAATCCCACAATGATTACAGAAGGGCACCGGCATTAGCACCAGCACTGGCACCAATTTCAAGGGGAGGAGATCGACCACCAGTAAGATGCTATAAGTGTGGTTAAGAGGGTCACGTCAACCCAAACTATATTCAGCAATCCAATTATGCTACAGTTGTGGGAAGGAAGGATATATTGTGCAATTTTTTCCTGTTACAAAATTAAGTCCGGCTGTAATGATGGCTCCAAAAGCTAGCACGAATAAGGAAAAATATGTAGTTCAGGAGGGAGCTTTTGTTATGACATCTCAAAGGGCACAGAACCTGAACGAGGTGATAACCGGTAAGTTACTCCTAAATTCTTATGAAGTCTATGATGTGTTAGATATTGGCTCTATCCACTCTTTTTCTCACCTACATGTGCTCACCGTTTAAACTTGACTTCTAAAAACTTAGACTTTAACTTATCAATTGAAATCCCATTGGGAGAAATAGCCATTATATCTACTCTATATAAATCTTGCTTAGTTCAAATGAACAATCTCACATTACCCGTTGACCTTATTTCTTTGAAAATGCATGAATTTGATGTGATTTTAGGAATTGATTGGTTGACTAACAATCATGCTTAAATTGATTGTTTTTAAAAGATCATTAGTTTTCACATTGCCAATCAACATGTCATGCAAATTCAAACAACCAAACTACTGAAATCTATAACTATTATTTTTAGCCATAAAATCATTCGTTTATTGAAAAACAGATGTATGCATTTTTAGCTCATGTCACTGATTTGAACAAAAACACGTCAAACCTAAATGATATTCCAATTATTAATGAGTTTTTTGACGTTTTTTTCGAGGAACTTCCTGGCTTATCCCCAAACCATGAAATTAAATTTTATATTGATCTTGAACCCGATACTAAGCCTATTTTTAAAGCCCCATACCGAATGTCTCCTAGTGAACTTCAAAAATTAAAAGTCCAACTACAGGAATTGTTGGATATTGGTTTCATACGTCCGAGTGCATCACCTTGGGGTGCTCCTGTTCTTTTTGTTAAGAAAAAGGATGAGAGTGTGAGACTGTGCATTGGCTACCAAGAGTTAAATCATGTTACCATAAAAATAGGTACCCTTTACCTTGGATTGATGACATATTTGATCAATTGCAAGGTGCTCAATATTTCTCGAAAATAGATCTTCGTTCTGGATATCATCAGTTAAAGGTTAAAGCTGAGGACATTCCAAAGACTGCTTTCAGAACTCGTTATGGATATTATGAGTTCTTAGTCATGTCATTTGGACTAACCAATGGTCTTCCAACTTTCGTGGACATGATGAATCGAATATTTAAGGAATATTTTGATCATTTAGTGGTTGTCTTTATTGATGTCATCCTCATATACTCCAAGCGACGTGAGGATCATAAACAACACCTGAGATTGATACTCCAAAAGCTTCACAAGAACAAGTTGTATGCCAAGTTAAAGAAGTGTAAGTTATAGCTTGAGGAAGTCACGTTCCTTGGACATGTGATTTTTAGTTAAGGAATATTGCTTAACCTTGGGAAGATTGAAGCAATACTAAATTAGGAGCAACCCAAGACAGTAATTGAAGTGAAAGTAGTATGCCCTCAAGCCAATCACATTTGATGTGATAAGCATATACTTTGTAATTTTGTTCATTTATTAATAAAAGATCAAGGCATTTCTTTATTCATGATTAATTACTTGAATTAATCAAATGGATAAACCCATAGTTTTCGAGCAATGCTTTTAGAACCATGATGAGGATCATGCTAATGAGATCTAAATTCAAGATAGCTCAAAACTAAAATTGTTCCTAATCGTTGGATCACTAAAAAGGGGATTAGTAGATCCGGATAGATTGGTACATACTATGCTTGCTCTTATGAAGAGGATGATTGATCTCATAATCATTTGTGTAGAGACACTAAAGCAAGTATGTAGGTGCTTATTAGAGAATAAGTTCACTGAACGTGACTCGCTCAAGGAACACCTAATGGAGTTTTACTCGTCTGTCAATAGGAGTTTCTTATGTGATAGTCGTACAAGTGATCCTTAGACTTGAGATCATCTTAGTATCTTGTGTGTACTAAGTTATACTTTGACATATTCCTTAAGACATATTGGTATATCAAAGGATGTGCTTGGGTATAATAAGGTACACATGGAGATAGATGAATGGTCAACAAAGGATCTACCACTTCCAGTAAAGGGAGAGAATGTCCTATGCGATTCAATAAGTGACAACTCAGAAATCCCTGGCCAGGGTTGAATGAAATTAGAAAGGAGTTTCTAATTTACATTAACTAGAGTTGTGTATTTGTGAATTGAAATGCATATGATCAAATAAATGAGACTTGACAGAAATTCCGTGTCTTATATTTGATTGGGACATTGTATGGTAGAAGGATTGAATTGTACGGTAACTATTTGCTGAAAGGTTCTTTTACGATTAAATGTTGAAATCTATATTATCTGGAAAGTCGACTAATCGCTAAGGGGGCTTACCCTTATTGTGGAATAATTATTTATTCTGAATTAAAGAGTTAATTCGTAATAAATGAATTAGAATTGTTCTAATTTATTTATTACACAACCGGTTTAATATGGAGAACCTAAAGGGTCACACCGCAAAAGAGTAATATTTATTTTAGAAGTGGATGGCATAATCGTAATAATAAATTAAGTATATTTAATTTATACTATGGTGATAGAATAAATTAAATAGCTTAATATTTATAATTTAGTATTTTAGAAATACTAATTATAAATTAATAAGAGGAGTCTTATTATTATTATTATTACTATTTTTATTATTATTATTACTGCTAGTATTATTATTTAGTACCTAAATGGTTTAGGAATTAATTAATAAGTAGTAATATTATTATTAAATAATTAAGTTCCTAAATAGTTTAGGAATTATAATTATAATAATTAATTAAGTTACTAAATGGTTTAGTAATTAATTAATAAGAAGTACTCTCATTATTAAATAATTAAGTTCCTAAATGGTTTAGGAATTGTAATTAATTAAATTAGTTCCTAATTAAATTGGGAATTAAATTAAAACCCTAATCCTAAATAGTTTAGGAGGGTTGACTAGATCTATAAATAAGAGGAGTCTTATCATAGATCAAGGTTACACACTCTTTCATTAGAGAGAGAGAGTACTCCATAATTCTCTAGATCTAAGAGTTAGAGAGAGAGAGAGAGAATTAGGGCTAGCCACCCATGTTTTGGAGAAACCAAGATCCACTTCTTTAATTCATAGATCTCTTGGTGGATCACCTCTAGAGGCTCAACACTTGGGGAGCTAACATTGATCCGTGGAATCTAATCGGTGAATTATGAAGATGAACGTGAAGGATTAAAGGGAGATGAACTTGTACCCGTGGAAGCTTGGTTCTACAAAGGTATAAATTCTTTTATCCTTCCTCAATTAATAATAGTCGCATAAGAAAGATCCGGGTTATTGGTTTGTACAAAAATTTTAAAATCTGATTTTTATTGCTTCCGCTGCGCTTATATAATTTGATTATATGTATGCCATATTTTTGCAAACCAACATGAAGTCCAAAGATTTTCGAGCTTATTAGGTTATTATCGGAGATTCGTAGAAGGATTTTCTCGAATCGCCAATCCATTAACTCAGTTGACTCGAAAGAGCATAAAATTAGTATGGAGCGAGGAATGTAAGAAGTGATTTCAAGAACTCAAGAGGAGACTTGTTTTAGCTCCTTTTCTGACCATATCATCAGGATTGGAAGAATTTGTCATCTATAGTGATACTTCGACAAAAGGTCTAGGTTGCGTTCTTATGCAACATGGAAAGGTTATAGCTTATGTATCTTGACAACTTAAAGATTATGAGAGAACTTACCCTACTCATGATCTATAATTGACAACGGTCATTAAAAGATCTGGAGACACTACTTGTACGGGGAGAAAGTGGATATTTATACGAATCATAAAAGCCTCAAGTATTTTTTCACTTAAAAGGAACTCAACACGCGACAACGACGTTGGCTTGAGCTATTGAAGGATTATGATCACACCATCTAGTATCATCAGGGAAAGGCAAATGTGGTAGCTGACGCATTGAGTAGAAGATCATATGCGAGTACGAATTCAATTCTGACAACATAAAGGCAAATTTTGTACAATTATAAAAGATGGAGATAGAGCTAAATACATTAAGGACCCAAATGAGGATGACACATTTACGAGTAAAATCAGCTATAAACGATAAAATTAAAGTTGCTTAAACTACTGATCCAGAACTTGTGAGAATGTACTATTCCAGAAGCGAAAATCGACGAGAAAGGGATATTTCAAGTAAACTCTAAACTTTGTATTCCTAACGACCCTGAATTGAATCATAGAATCATGATGAAGGCACACAACACACCGTTTGCTATCCATGTGAAAGTACCAAAATGTATTGTGATCTTCGACATACATTTTGGTGGAATAATATGAAGAGGGAGATCGCCGAGTTTATCTCAAAGTGTTTGACTTGTCAATGTGTCAAGGCAGACCATCAAGTACATAAGGGTCCATTACAACCACTTGGGGTTCCTGAATAAAAGTGGGAACACATCAATATTAATTTCATGACGGGTCTTCCCAGAGTTTCTCAAGGCTTGGATGCAATTTGGGCCATTGTAGATCGATTGACTAAGTCTACACATTTATTGCTTATACGAGAAAACTATTCACTTGATCGTCTTGTCGGTATGTACATAAGTTAAATTGTGAAATTGTATGGCATGCCAGCATGGCTCTATTCGAGCCTTTGTATATATAAAAATGTTGTTCTCCAGTATGCTAGAATGAGGTAGGAGGAGAAAAATTATTGGGACCCGAATTGGTGTGCATGACAACAGAAAATATCCAAATGATCCGATAACAAATACAGATTACACAAGAATGACAAAAAAGTTATGTTGATCTTTATCGAAGGGACGAAAGTTTCAATGTTAGATATCATGTATTCTTACTTGTTTTCCCATGGAAAGGAGTTACAATATTTGAAAAGAGAGGAAAGCTCAACCCTCGATTTATTGACCCATTTGAAATTCTCAATCGAGTAGGAACTGTACTTATAGACTAGTTTTACCGCCAAACATGTCTCTCATCCATAACGTTTTTTATATATCTATGTTATGTAAATATATGAAGGACCCAAACCACATCACTGAGTTAGAACCAGACATTATAGCAGATGATTTAACGTATGAGGACGTGCCTACCCAGAGTTTAGATAAGAAGGAACAGATCCTACGCTCAAAAGTTATACATCAAGTCAAGTTTTATAGAGGAACTGTAATAACCATGAATTCTAAGTTCATTGTAATGATGATTATTAAATAATTATCAATGAATTAAAATTTTTGTATGAATTAATTATGAAATTACATAATTGAATGAATATACGTATATATGTGTATTTATGAAACTAATAATGTAGCAAGGTAGTAGCATTAATTAAAGTAAGTCTAATTAGATTATATTTTAAGTCCAAATGAATTACTAAACTAGGTTCAGTAAAACATAGCAATCCATAAACATAGTTAATTTATTGGTCCATAGTATAATTAAACTAGCCCAATGCTTGTTTTAATTTCAAGTAGTATGTGTTAGTTAATGTTAGCCCAATGGAATGAATTAATTGAGCTCAAACAAATTAAATGAATGAGCCCAATAGAATTATGTAAATTGACCCAAAGTGAAGCCTAAATCAAAGTCAAAATTGGTCAATATATATATATATGGATGATAAAAATAAATCAAAAATCATATATATAGAGATAGAGGGAGCCGTCCATTTAAAGGGGGGACCTACTTGTGGTGAAGTGTTGCTCAATGTTGCTTACAATACACACTTTGCTTTAGTTGCTTAACAACCCTAGTCAATCAATTAGTCAATCCACGTGTCTATCAAGCCAATAGTAAACCTAGATTTGCTTAATTTGACCAATGTTAGTTATTTAGTAAAGGTTAATGAGGATTAGCAGAGTACTATAAATAGAATGTTTCACCAATGTGATATGTTGTTAGTCATTTTGCTAGAAACACCAAGAGACAAAATGAGAGAGCTTTTTAGAGAAAACTCTTGTGAACTTGAGAGAAATCACCAAGGAGATTGCTGGAGATTATTCAAGGTGGAGTCTTTAGCCAAGTTCATCTCAAGAAGAATAAAAGCATCCAAGTCTAGAAGGTTGAAAAGTGTTCTATACCTTCATCATTTTATTTCTATGGTCAATATATATATTAAATAGTCAAAATATATTTTTAACGGTTCGAAAATCTATTTTGATGCTCTATAATGTTAAAAACATGATAAAAAGGTAGATCTATGATTTTGTATGTTTAATATGTGCACTTATAAGTTTCGTATGTAAATATGTAGAAGAAATGTAAATATAGAGCTTTACCGGTAAACCCTAACTAGTCACGTTCTATATATGGTGGTAGTTTGAAACGTAAAAGTTAGTTATTTAATTTTTATGGCTAAAAAGTTATATTTATGAGTTACAAAGATAACCCAACTTAAACCACTCAAAAATATGAAAAATGAGGAAGTTATGAAGTTTATCACAAAATATGTCGTTTTGAAACCCTAGATTGATCGATCTTGAATTTTATTTCAAAAACATTTTCGAAAATGAGATCAAACTATGAAATATTGAAGAATAAGAAATTAAAAAGCTAACAAAACTAATTTGGTGTCTTTTGGACGTGTATGTTTCATTTTAAAAAAGATTGAACCAAAGAAATTAAAGTTGAAAAAAATTAGGGTTTGAAAAATAGAACTACCTCTGTAGCGGTAGGTCTCACCGCCATAGCGGTGGTCCAGAATGTTTGAAAAATAATATTTTATTAACCGAGTCGGGTTGAGCTATATAAAACGGGTCGGGTCAGATATTTTGAAAATGAAATGGGTCAGAAAATATAATTTTATATAATATTAATATTTGACAATTTTTAAATAATTAAAATATTATTAAATAATTAATAATATTAAAAAATTAATAAAATATTATTAAATGAATAATAATATTAGAAAATGAATAAAATATTATTAAATGATTAATAATATTAAGAAAATAATAAAATATTATTAAACAAATAATAATATTAGAAAATAAACAAACTATTACTAAATGAATAATAATATTAGAAAATAAATAAAATATTATTAAATGATTAATAATATTAAGAAATCAATAAAATATTATTAAGTGAATAGTAATATTAGAAAATAAATAAAATATTATTAAATAATTAATAATACTAAGAAATAAATAAAATATTATTAAATGATAAATAATATTATAAGTAAATAAAATATTATTAAATGATTAATAATATTATGAGGTTAATAAAATATTAGTAAATCGTTAATAATATTATACAGAAGTTTGAACTATATTAAATGATTAATATAGGTTTTATGTGATTAAAATATTATCAAATGATGATAATATTTCATAAGTGTTTAATATACCCTTAATTATTTAGTTATGTGATTAAGTGTTTGATAGTGAATTTTATTCCTATTTATTAGGTATTTTTAGGCTTAATTATTTGTGAGTTTTTAAGTATTTTTAGTATTTTAGGTGTTTTATTTATTATGTGTTTTCATTATTTTTATATTATTTTTATTTATTTTTAATTAATTTATATTTTATTTTGAGGGAAAATAAAAAGTTTAGTGGCAAAATTGTAAATTCAGCAGCTTGGATAGCAAAGTGGTAATTAACTAGTGACCGGTGGCAATTTCGTAATATCAGCAGCAAAGCAAGCCAACGCGTCATGCGCGCAAAGGATAAAGGTCAGCAGCTTAGAGGCGACGACGTCGTTTGTTTGGCAACGGAGGAATGCAAGGTCCACGCCACCCGTTGGGCGGCCCAGACATAAAATTAAAGCGCGCAATGCGTGGTCAGCTGTATTAAGAAAGAAGCGTGCAATTCGTAGTGGATCAGGCGGCTATGCAAATCTTTCTTCTTTTTTCTTTTTACTGTGTGGGTTCCACCACATAGCAGCGCGTCAGCAGATTTTGTTCCTTCCAATTGCAGCCAGCAAATAAATTAAGTAATCCAAATGTAAATTGGAAAAGGAAAAATAAATAGAGATTTTTATATTTTATTATTTGTATTTTAAATTCTATTAGGGTTTGAAAAGAATAATTCCTATTAGGGTTAAGTGAGTTATATAGCCTATAAATAGAGGGTTTAAGATACAATTGAGATACACAACTTTTTACTAAAAAAATTCTCTCTATTATTCCTTGGTGTTTTTCATAGCTATGTGTAGCTAAATTATTTTTCTTGGTTTAAGTGATTGAAGCCATCAAATTTTATACACTGTGAGATCTAATTTATTTTAATTATTTAATTTATATTTTAAGTATTGGATATTTTTTTGTATTTATTTATATGATTGATTTGCTTATTTGCTAGGAGGCCTACTAGTTTATTATTCGCATTAATCTACTGCTAAATTAAATATCAAATCCATAATTGTTTGGTCACTTTAATTTATGAAGAAACTAAGATTAATAATTATTTTACAGATTAAAAGATTGTTATATCTTAGGAAGAATATTCATCTAAATTAAATGCAGACGCTTGACTTGTGTTGTTTAGTTCAACAATCTCTCTATTTATTTAAGCTATTACTCGGTTAAATCTTTTGCGCTTGTTTGAGGTTATTTAGTAGTAAGGATTATTTAGATCGCTTGTTTCTACTTAACTAAAATTAAGGAGAGATAGAAAAATTATTCGAATAGGAGTAATTATTCCACGTTGAATATTTAAAATATGAATTGAGTTATTCTTGCATCAATGATCAGTTGTAAATTCTTGATGGTGGATGTTGACTTAAACCAAGGCCTTTTCTTCTCATTTATTTCATTAAATAACTTGCATAATTATTTTAGTTAATTTTATTTAACCCCCCCAATTTTGGTTTACAAAAACATAAAATTAAATTAATCATTCTCTGTGGGATCAATTCTTACTTGCACTACTACATTAATATTTTTCAAAAGTAAGATTTTATTTTTGGGTGCCTACGACAGCACACCAAATTTTGGCACCGTTACCGGGGATCAAAAATAATTTATTTATTTTTTTTAGATTTTTTATTTTTCTAGTTTTCATATTTTACTTGAGTTGTGCAGCTTAAGGATGGAAGTTGTGGCTAGAAATCGAACTTTGAAAGAGTTACAGCCCCAGATTTGAACCAACAACCTTTAAGCATAACTTTTTCTAATTTAGATGTTAACACTTCATTTGAATTAAAATTTGGTCTAATACATTTATTGCCCAATTTTCATGGCCTTGTAGGTGAAGATCTTCATAAACACTTAAAGGAATTTCATATGGTGTGCATAAGTCTAAACCTACAGGATTGACTAAAGAGCAAATTAATTTAAGAGTTTTTCCATTTTTTTTGAAAGACTTGGCTAAGGATTGGCTCTACTATCTACCCTCCAGAAGTAACATCACATGAAAAGAGATTATTCTTGGAGAAGTATTTTTCAGCTTCAAGAGCAGCCAACATCAGAAAAGACATTGTGGTGTAAGGCAGAACCATGGAGAATCCTTATACGAGTATTGGGAATGGTTCAAGAAATTGTGTGCAAGCTGTCCCCACCATCAAATCAGTGAACACCTCGTTATCCAGTATTTTTATGAAGGATTCATGTCTACCAATAGAAACATGATCGATACCGCTAGTGGAGGAGCTTTGGTAGATAAGACTCCCAAAGCTGCAAGGAACTTGATTGCAAATATGGTGGCTAATTCCCAATAATTTGGCGCTAGGCTTAATTTCTCATCCAAGAATGTCAATGAGGTAGAAATTTCTTCACTTAAACAACAAATGGCTAGTCTAACTTCTCTTGTTCGTCAAGTGGTTGTAGGTAATACACAACAAGTGAAAGTTTATGGAATTTGTACGGCAATAGGATATCCAACAGATATGTGCCCCACTCTTCAAGAAGAGTCCTTTGAACAAGTGAATATAGCAGGTGGTTTTCCTGGCCAACCACAAAAGAGATATGATCCCTATTCAAACACACACAACTCAAGATGGAAGGATCATCCCAATTTTAGTTATGGGAATCTACAAATGAATCAGCATAAATCAGAACTTTGCAAGCTACCAACAATACAAGCAGCCATATCCCAACAAACAACAGGGCCAATCATCTAATTCTAATATGCCTTTACAGGATATGATTCAACAACTTACCACTAACACTTTGCAATTTCAACAAAAAAAATTACAATTTCGACATGAAACGAAGGCAAATATGCAGAATTTAAAAACGCAGATGGGACAAATGGCAACTGCAATCAGTCAACTAGAGGCGCAAGATTCTGGAAAATTATCCTCTCAAACGGTGGTGAATCCAAATGAGAATGTCAGTGCAATCACTTTGAGAAGCGGTAAAGAGATAGAAACTCCGAAAAGGACAGAGTCTATACCAATAGAACAAAGCAAACCAGAACTGAATAATACGAAAGCAGACTACAGTAAGGAGGGCAACAATATTCTAGGTGATAATAGTACCCCTAAGCGTAAATTTTCACCTCTCTCTGACTATAAACCGGTACCCCCTTTTCCTCTTGCTTTAATAAAAAAAATATGAGAAAGATTCGGATTTATATGAAACTTTTCATAAATGCGAGGTAAATATTCCATTGTTAGATGTTATTAAACAAGTATCTCGTTTTGCTAAATTTCTGAAAGAATTGTGTACACATAGGAGGGAGAAAGCACTTAAAGATATGGAAATGTACAAGTAGAAAAAAATGTGTCTGCAATAATTCAAAGAAAACTCCCTACTAAGTGTCAAGATCCAAGAATGTTTACTATCCCTTGCAAGATAGGTGACATTAGATTTGAAAAGGCCATGTTAGGCTTAGGAGCATCCATTAATGTCATGTCATATTCTATATATGCTTCTTTGAAATTTGAACCTTTGAATAGAACTGGTATAAAACTGGTACTGTGATTCAATTGGCTGATAGATCTAACACTTATCCTAAAGGTATAGTAGAGGATGTTTTTGTGCAAGTAATAATTTGATTTTTTCTGCTGATTTTTATGTGCTTGATATGGAAAATGGTGATCAAAATGCTCCTATTTTGTTAGGAAGACCATTTTTAAAGACATCCAAGACTAAGATTGATGTTCATAGTGGTATACTGACAATGGAGTTTGATGGTGAAATTGCTAAGTTTAATATTTTTGATGCCATGAAATATTTTAATAATGATAATCTGGGAAGCTGTCGCAAGCAACCAAAAATAAAATCTTACTTTGAAAAATATTAATGTAATAGTGAAAGTAAGAGTCGAACCCACAGAGAGTGAATTGTTTTAATAAATCTAATGTTTTCAAAAATATCTAATTAAATGGGGGGTTTGGAATTAATTATTAACTAATTAAAATTCAAATAAACAAATAAAACTGAATAATAAATAAATATGAGAAAAATCAATTAAAATAAACTTCAGTTCCTTAGTTCAGTATCCCCTTCTTTTAATCAACAAATTGATCAAGTTATTATTATTTTTTCCTTCAATTGAGATTAATAATCCTAGATAACCGACAATCGCCAAGCTACCCGAAATCCTCCTTAAATTATAAATCTAATGCAGCAATCGCTCACAAAAGACCCTAACTATCATACAACCTAGAACTATCAGTCTAGATTTAATATAACAGTTGCATTAAAAATTAGAGAATTAGATTATTCCAAACAACAATCTCAACATCGCGGACCATTTAACTTGCCATCTTGATAATCATAATAATATTCAAAAGTTTGTCCACAATCAAATATTATTAACTGCTACTTATGATCAGATAAAATATCGTTTGCTTAATATCAAATCTTAATCTAGCATATGATAAATTATTGATTAACTTAACAGGCTATTATCAAATTAATCAAGCAAATATCATAGAACAATTAAAACAGATTATCAAGAATAAATCTCATGCATGAAGGAATAAATAATAAAACTAAATTAAAACATTAATTAAAAATAAGGTTCAACATCCCTTTGGAACTGAAAATAAAAACTTAGCTAAACATAATAAAAATAATACCCACTAGTTGAAAAACTCTCTCCAAGAAATTAGGAGAAAGAACTCCCAAAAGCTTACAATCTAATAATGAAAGATTGACCCTCTATTTATAGGCCTCTAACTTGTCCAAACCCTAATAGGATTTACAATTAAAAATAAAAGAAAAAGAAAAATAATTATTATCCTAACCCTAGTTGGAATTAAAATTCAATTTGGAATCAAAAAGTAGCAAAAATCTCGAAAAAACTGATTTCCCAACAATAATGCGCAACCAAACGCGCCCCATCACGCCAGATTTGACCGGTCAACGCGGAAACGCTCCACTGACGTCACTGCCATCCTCCGCGCATTGCGCGGAGGCTTTTTTCCCCGGAAGACAAACGACGTCGTTTTCTTCCCCTGTTGCTGGCCTTGCAAACGCGCCATCCTCCTGTTTTCTTCCCCTGTTGCTGACGTCACCGCCATCCTCCGCGCATTGCGCGGAGGCTAATTACCATTATACCCCTCCGCGTCTTTTCTCCTTATTTACACTTTTGCCATCCGTGCTGTTTAATTACCAAAATGCCATCAGACTTTTACAAGATTTACAGATTTGCCCCCAAGCTTTATTTTTCCTACAAAATAAAATATAAAAATAAATAAAAATAATATAAAAATACTAAAAATCCTAAAAACACATAATAATAAATAAAACACCTAAAATAAATAAAAACACATAAATAAAAAGAAATATAAAAATACTATAAAATTACCTAAATTAACATAAATTAACTAAAATCCTATAAAACCTATTAAAACCAAAATAAGCTAAATAATTAAATATTTAATCACACAATAAATATAAAAACTAAGTATTAGGGCATAAAAATATCGTATAATTTAGTCATATCATAATCCTGTTTACTCTGTTGATGTGATTAATTCTTTAGCACATAAAGTTTCTGATTGAAAGGATGAATTGGAAACGACACTTAGTCATAATTTTGGAAAAGAGAATGATGAGTTAGTCTTGAGTACTGATTTGAAGAAAACGGTTGTGGCTTTAAATGATTCTCCAAAGACAGGTAACGATCCATATTTTTACTTACTAGTTCCAAACAAGAAGTCTTTACCTTATGCTTTGCAGAATTCCATTTCATATCTGAAGCCTCTCCATAATCATCTCAAATGTTTGTTCATTGAAGAGGGAGTAAAACCTTCATATCAACTGCAAGGAAGATTGAACATGTCCATGATAAATGAAGCAAAGATGGATGAGATTGTCAAAATTCACGAGGGATGAGTGACGTAGTGTTTAAACATGTTGTCAAGTCAATGACAATAAACAAATGTGCTGCTTGGGAGGTAACCCAAGGGGAGTATAATTTTATTTTATTTTTTTATTTTTTTGCATTTATAGCTTAGTTATTTTTGTTTTTTCTTTACATTTTACTTTACATTGGGGACAATGTAAATTTTAAGTGTGGGGGGAAGGGATTTAGGATTTTTGTTATTTTTAGGTCATATTTTGAAAAATTTAGGAAATTTTATAATTTTTAAAAATTTTGAATTTTGTGGGTATATTCACTGTAAACCCTCACGAGACAAAATTCGTCCAATTGGGATAACCTTGAGGTTTAAAGGCTTGTTACACATGTTAAGTGTAACTGTGTTTTCCTACGAAAATGGGGTAGTTTATTTGATTTTGATTTTGATTTATTTATTTTTGAGTCACTTGAACAATGAGTTAATTGGACTTTTAATTTTTTGCCAATGATAAAATTTTTATTTTTATTTTAATAAATCTTGAAAAAATGATAAATTTTTGCTTAGTCTGAATTTTTAACCTATTGTTAGTATTTACTGTATTGAAGACTTTTTAAAATTTTTGTGCACATATTCATATATGTTGAACTAGTTTTAACTTGGAGAAAGTTTATGTGATTAATTGCTTGTAGAAAATGTAAATTTTTCTCTATACCTTATTTCGATCATGTTTTAAAATCTGATATAGAAAAATATATTATTGGAAGATTGAGAGGAAAAAAATAGTAAGTAAAAAAAATAATTTGACTAATTTAATTTTGTGGCATTTGTTACTCGAGTTAATAGATTTTTAGGGGTATCTATACACTTAGTGCCCTAAAGTCAATTGGTTTGGGAGTCATTAGTCAAAAGCTCGCTACATGGGTAACTCTGAAAAGCCTAAGAAAATTAGATATTGGACAGTCAAATATGCCAAAAAAAAAAAAAAAAGTGAGATGGGGTATAAAATACACTCACTGAGGAAAAAATGGGTGAAATATGAAAAAATATATATATGTGGAGAAAAAAATATTATTGAGGAAAGAAAAAGAAAAAAACTTTTGATCCTTTAATTTTTGTTTTATCTATATTAGCTTTGAGATATGTTAAAATTGAATGTATAGAGTATTGAGTATCTCTCATTTGACATTTTATTATATAAATTTATTTGAGTTCTAATTGATTTGATGTATTTAGATTCACACATGCACAAAAGGTCTTGGATATAGTAAGATTAATAAATATGTTAAAATTCTAGATTTTGCATGGCTTTGAAATTTTCTTTGAGTTATCATTTAAAAAATCTTTGAGGCTAATGTTGACATTCATATTGATTTCTTGTTCAAGTAAGTTGTTTGGTTATTAATTTTATTTTTATAATTTTATTCTTATTTTTCTTGATGACAAACAAAGATTTAAGTGTGAGGGTATTTGATAAGTGAATTTTATTCCTATTTATTAGGTATTTTTAGGCTTAATTATTTGTGAGTTTTTAAGTATTTTTAGTATTTTAGGTGTTTTATTTTTTATTATGTGTTTTTATTATTTTTAATTAATTTATATTTTGTTTTGTGGGAAAATAAAAAGTCTAGTAGCAAAATTATAAATTCAGCAGCTTAGATGGCAAAATGGTAATTAACTAGTGACCAGTGGCAATTTCGTAATATCATCAACAAAGCAAGCCAACGCGCCATGCACAGAGGATAAAGGTCAGCAGCTTAGAGACGACGACGTCGTTTATTTGGCAACAGAGGAATGCAAGGTCCGCGCCATGTGCGGGGTGGCCTAGACATAAAATCAAAGCGCAAAATACGCGGTCGGTTGTATAAAGAAAGAAGTGCGCAATGCGCGGTGGATCAGGTTGTTGTGTAGATCTTTCTTCTTTTTTCTTTTGACTGTGTAGGTTCCGCCACATGGCAGTGCGTCAGCAGATTTTGTTCCTTTTAATTGCAGCCAGCAAATAAATTAAGTAATCCAAATGCAAATTGGAAAAGAAAAAATAAATTGGAATTTTTATATTTTATTATTTGTATTATAAATCCTATTAGGGTTTGAAAAGTATAATTCCTATTAGGGTTAAGAGGGTTATATCGCCTATAAATAGAGGATTTGAGATACAATTGAGATACATAACTTTTTATTAGAAAAATTATCTCTATTATTCTTTGGTGTTTTTCATAGTTATGTGTAGCTAAATTATTTTTCTTGATTTAAGTAATTAAAGTCATCAAGATTTATACACTGTGAAATCTAATTTATTTTAATTATTCAATTTATATTTTAAGTATTGGATATTTTTTTGTATTTATTTATATGATTGATTTATTTAATTGCTATGAGACCTACTAGTTTATTATTCGCATTAATCTACTGCTAAATTAAATATCAAGTCTGTAATTGTTTGGTCACTTTAATTTATGAAGAAACTAAGATTAATAATTATTTTATAGATTAAAAGATTGTTATATCTTAGAAAGAATATTCATCTAAATTAAATGCAGACGTTTGGTTTGTGTTGTTTAGTTCAACGATCTCTCTATTTATTTAAGTTGCTACTAGGTTAAATTTTTAGTGCTTATCTGAGGTTATTTAGTAGTAAGGATTATTTAGATCGATTATTTCTACTTAACTAAAATTAAGGAGAGATAAAAAAATTATTTGAATTGGAGTAATTATTCCACGTTGAGTATTTAAAATATGAATTGAGTTATTCTTGCATCAATGATCAGTTGTAAATTCTTGATGGTGGATCAACACTTTTTCTTCTCATTTATTTCATTAAATTACTTGAATAATTATTTTAGTTAATTTTATTTAAAATTATTTATTTAATTCAAAACTCCCCCAATTTTGGTTTACGAAAATATAAAATTAAATTAATCATTTTCTGTGGGATCTACTCTTACTTGCACTACTACATTAATATTTTTCAAAAGTAAGATTTTATTTTTGGGTGCCTGCGACAGCACACCAGTGTTAGTAAAGTAAGATGTACAAAGGTTATTATATGAACCTAGATATGATACTAATTGAAAGATCAACTTGATTAATTGTTATATCTGCTCAAAGGATGTAAAATTGTATTGGTTAGCTGTAATCAACAATCGAGGCAAGTTTCCTATACCTAACTTGTATTTATTTTACAAGAGCTTTAAGTGGTTTAATTATTTAAAATTAATCCACATCCATATTATTTATGTATTCGCATTCAGTGCATTTGAAGCTTTATAGTTCTTTGATTCATGATCTGTTTAAGAATGTCTAAGCTAATTATTTTGGCTAGACACTATATGTATAAATTCATTAACTTGAATACTTTTAAAAGCTTATCCAAACCATTGGGTGGTGCAGATTCTTATAGTAAGACTGAGAATGAACAACGCTAAATAAGGGGATTATATTCGAAAAATCGACCTTTGCGCAAGATGTTTGAATGTTATACGTGTACATGGGGTACAAGAGGTTGATCCCCTCAAATACAAAAACACTAAAAGGGTCAGACACATATCTGATTTACATTAAGTATTAGTTCATGGTCCTTTGAGGCCACTCAGCAGTAAAGACTCAATCATTTCTTTTAATTGAAATTTGATTCTTGTTCTGTCACAATTATTATATATTGTTGAAATCTCTAAAGTTATTTCCATTCATTCATGATATATCTTTTATTAATTGTTCTTAAACTTGTTGAGTAAGCTAGTTGCTCATCCGTGCTATATCATGAACCATTTTTCAGCTAAGCCTGAATGCTCCAAGAAGAACAAGGGCAAGAAAAAGCCAAAGCTTAGAATATGCATGCTAAATAACTTATTTATTTTATATGTAATTGAATGTTGTAAATCTTTTGAGAACCCTTAAGATATGTATTGTTATGTTAAGGTTAGAAGACCTTGGGTTTGTATTACATTTTGTAATGAGCAGTTATGTATTTTTTCGCTAAGATTAATGAAGACTATGTATTTAGTTGCTGTTATGTATTGGATTCTGAGCACTAAACTCGAGGTTATGAAATCCGGATTTGGGGGCATCACAGATTGATATCAAAGTTGTAGGTTATAGAACATTAGGTTGCGAAACTTTAAGATATAACCTTAGAAGAGTCAACTCATTTAGAGTTATAGGAGATGAATTGTGGAAATTCATCGAGTCAAGAGGTAACACAATTAAATATACTTTTATTTCATCAATGAATATATTTTATTGCAATACTGATGTCATTTTGTTTGTGTGATTGTAGGATGCCTTAGATCGAACAGTCTAGCCACACAACTGAAGAGGATTTCATTGATATATCCATATGGATACAACACAACTGCTGGTGGCTGCATCGAGAGATGATCCGAAATCTAATTCAGAGAAGGAGGAGATAGAGGAGCCAGTCAGAGCTCGAGTGATGAGGCCTTACAGCGAAGATGAGGTTCAGTCTAGAGAGTCTGAGGAGGAGAAGTCAGTCGAGTATGCTAATGACATGTGCACTACTGCCAATGACATCATCGAGGAGCTGACTACGAGGAATAATGAGCTGGAGGAAAGAGTCCAGCATTTAGAGGAGGAGAATCTGACCCACCAGCACTTGGAGGATCAGTACAAGACAGTAGCGTATCAATTCTTTGGTGAGAACACGAAGCTGAAGGAGCGAATAACATATCTGGAGGAGCAGGTGCATAAGTATGAGGACTCCGTTGAGCACATCGGGTTGTTAGCCCATCAGATGGTTGATCAGGATACAGAGCTGCAGGCTAAATTAGCCGAGGTGAAGACTAGATTAGCAAAGTCGGAGCTGAAGGTTCAGCAAGTATAGGCAGAGAAAGAGGCCATCCAGTCCTACTAGCAAGAGGCAATAGAGGAGAAGATCAAGATAGAGATGCTGCACATGGGGAGATGTTTGAGCTAGAGGACGAGGTCCGAGAGAAGAGGGTGAAGATTGATAGGATCAGTTATGTCTATCGTTCTTCATTCGACAACTTTCAAAGTAGGGTGTACTATTACCCAGCTAAGGAGGGTCAGTCCAGGCACACTATCAGTAGGAGCTTAGTGATGGCCATAGGGAATGAGAAGCATGATGATGCAGTTCGTTGGGGAATGCACTGTCATTAGTAGTAGTTACTTTATGTCATTGTATGTATATAGATGTAGTAGAACCTAATTTTTGTTTTGACAGAGGGTTAGTACGTTGTAAATCCCAACTCTAGGAAGTTTATGGGATATGTTTATGAATAGATCCCATCTTTTGTATCTTTTTAGGGATAAAGGCATTTATAGCAGTATGCTTGTAATTGAAGGTGTTATGCATTATTGTTTTAGCATATGAATATAAATACAGTTATGTTTATGTTTATATGTGTTGATGTGATCACTTGTACCTTAGTTTCAATTGCTTAAGCAATAAAATTAAAATAAAAGTAAAAGACAAGAACAATAACTTAAATTTCCTTTTAAACAGAAAATGCCGTCACGAAGAAGAAATCAACCACCACCATCACCACCACCTGCGGAGTTAATAAATGTAGAAGGGGGGGACCACCGAACCCAGTTCAAGTGTTTGTGAAAATGCTAATAGGGGCATTCCAAGGCCGAAACGCTAATGCCACGAGAGCACCAAACCCTGTCGTTCCACTAGCTAACTTCAAAGACTTCAAACTAATAAGACCACCTGAGTTCTGAGGAACGACAGATCCAATAGAAGCACAGACTTGGATAAAGGAAATGGAAAAGGTCTTTAAGGTGGAACGGGTAGCAGGAGAGCAAATGATAACATTTACCACTTTTATGATGAAGGGGGAGGCGAACTACTAGTAGAAGGCTAACAAAAACAGAGCAGGAGAGGGAAATATCACTTGGACAAGATTTAAGGAACTGTTCTTTGAGAACTACTTTCTAGAGAGCACACAAGCCAGGATGGAAGTATAATTCTTGGAGCTAAAATAGGGGAACATATTTGTAGCAGATTATACAGTCAAATTCAATGAATTGGCAAGATTTGCTCCACACCAAGTGGACACAGAAATGCGAAAGGCATGGAGGTTCGAACAAGGACCGAAACTTTGGATTTTTAGCTGAGTAGCAGTTCTATAAATCAACTCGTTTCCAGCACTATTGGAGAAAACCATCATAGCTGAAGGTGGAAGTAAAGCTCTAACAAAATTCAACTAGGAGCGAAATAAAAGAAGGGTGATGGAGGAAATAAAGAAGGAAGCAGCGGGGGTAGTAACTCTAATAAGTGCAAATGAAACAACAATAGTTCAAGGACACCCCAGGGAAGTGACCAGAATAAGGGAAACAAATGCAACAAATGCGGGAAGAATCAATCAGGGAAATGCATGAAGGGCAAGAACGTCTACTATAATTGTGGGCAAGAAGGGCATATCACTCTTAATTGCCCTAAACCAAAGAAGGGAGGTTGTTTCTCATATGGAGCTGCGGACCATCAGATCAAGGATTGTCCGAAGAGGAAGAATGATGGAGGAAGTGAAAATAAGGGAAGCAACAGAAGGCATACCATTGGAGGACCGGTGCAATAAAGCAAGCCGACAGCACGGACTTTCAACGTGACGGTGTAAGATGCCGTGGAATCTAAAGACGTGGTGTTAGGTATTATTTTGATCAATAATATAAATGCCTATGTATTGTTTAATTCGGGTGCTACCTGTTCATTTGTGTCTGATGATTTCGCTAAACGGTTAGAATTACCTATAAAAAAACTAGAAAACCCGATGAACATAGAAGTTACTAATAAAGAAGTGATTCCTGTAGAGTACATACATAGAAACAGTTGTGTAGAAATCAGAGGTTAGAAGTTGGGTGTGAACTTAATTCTGATACGTTTGGGAGAGTTTGATGTTATACTTGGAATGGATTGGTTATTTAACCATGGAGTGGTAATTGATTGTCAGAAGAAGTGTATACACCTTAAGATACCAAATAAGTCTAAGGTCGAATTTATGGTAGCAAGTCATCAAGACAATCTTGTTGTATGACGATGATGCAGGCCAAGAAACTGTTGAAGAAATGATGTATAGGATATCTGGCACATGTAGGGGATACACAAATGGTGAATCTTGAGATTGAACGAATACCAATAGTTAAGAAGTTCATGGATGTTTTCCCAGATGAACTGCCAAGTCATCTGCCAGATAGAGAGATAAAATTCGTGATCAATTTAGTACCGGGGACAACACCGATATCAAAAGCACCATATAGGATGACTCTGATAGAAATGAGGGAGTTGATGGTGCAATTACAAGAGTTGTTGGATAGGAAGTATATTTAGCTGAGTGTTTCTCTATGGGGAGCACCTATGCTGTTTGTAAAGAAGAATGATGGATCTATGAGACTTTGTATGGACTATAGAGAGTTGAACAAAGTAACGATTAAGAATAAGTACCAGTTGTCAAGAATTGACAATCTATTTGATCAACTAAAAAGGGTGAAGTACTTTTCAAAGATTGACTTAAGGATTGGTTACCATTAGTTAAAAGTAAGAAAGGAGGATGTACCCAAGACAGCATTCAGAACTCGTTACGATCATTATGAGTTTCTGGTGATGTCATTTGGACTAACGAATGTGTCAGCCGCATTTATGGACATGATGAACATAATATTCAAGTAGTATTTGGATAAATTTGTAGTTGTGTTCATTGACGATATTTTGATTTATTCCAAAACGGAGGAGGAGCACGTCGAACATTTGAGATTAATGTTGGAGGTATTAAGGAAGGATCAGTTATATGCAAAATTTTCAAATTGTGAATTCTGGTTGGAGAGAATTCAATTTTTAGGTCATGTTATTGACAAGGAGGGAGTTTCAGTAGATCCTGTAAAAGTGGAAGTGATGATTAATTGGGAACAACCAATGACACCGACGGAGATTAGGAGTTTCTTAGAGTTAGCGGGTTATTATTGGAGATTTATCAAGGATTTTTCGAAGATAGTAACGCCATTAACAAATTTAATGAGGAAGATAGTAAAGTGTGTGTGGATGGAGAAGTGCAAAAAGAGTTTTCAGGAGTTAAAGAAGTGACTTAGTGAAGTACCCATGTTGACTTTACCAGACGATATGGGAGGTTTTACGGTCTATAATGATGCATCGCACAAGGAACTAGGCTGTGTGCTTATGCAAAACAGCAAGGTCATTGCATATGCATCAAAACAATTAAAGGATTATGAGAAGGGATACCCTACCCATGACTTGGAGTTGGTAGTGGTAGTATTTGACCTTAAAATTTGGAGGTACTATTTATATGGGGAAAAACGTGAGATATTCATAGACCATAAAAGTTTGAAGTATATCTTCACATAAAAGGAGTTGAACATGGGGCAGAGGAGATTTTTGTAATTGATCAATGATTATGATTGTGAAAATTTTATATCATCCCGGCAAAGCCAATGTAGGAGCAGATGCTCTAAGCAGAAAAAGCAGGGAGAAGTTATTTATTGACATACCAAGAAAAACTGTTTAAAAAAATGGCTCGAATGGAGTTGGAGGTGAAAAATTCGAAGAAGTCGAAAGAGAAATCGATAGGGATGGAAACGAGTCTAACCTTATTAGATAACGTGAAAGAGGCTCAATACAAAGATGAAAATGTGATAGAATAAGGAGGAGAATGACCAATGGAGAAAAGGTCAAATTCAAAATTGATAGCAAAGGATTGTTAATATTTAAAAATCATGTTTGGGTACCATTAATGCCTAAATTATGATGGGAGATTTTGTAAGCAGTACGAGATACTCAATACATTCGGGTAGTACCAATATGTATCAAGATCTACATCAACATTTTTAGTGCCCGGATATGAAAAGAGACGTTGCAGAATGTGTCAGTCGATGCCTAACTTGTCAGAGGGTAAAGGCAGAACATCAGAGACCAAGTGAGTTATTATAGCCGTTAGAGATTCCTGAATGAAAATTGGAGCATATCACGATGGATTTTGTGGTAGGGCTTCCAGCAACACAGAAGGGATACAATGCGATATGAGTGATTGTAGATCAACTAACAAAGTCATCACACTTTTTGCCGATCAAGATTAAGTTCAATTTGGATTAGTTGTCCAAGTTATACATTAAAGAGACAATATCAAGACATGGAGTGCCGGTATCAATTTTGTTAGATAGAGATCCACGCTTCACATTAAATTTTTGGAGAAGTCTTCAAGAAAGAATGGAGACGCAGTTAAGAATGAGTATAACGTATCATCCGTAGACTTATGGGAAAGCGAGAGAACAATTCAAATATTGGAAGACATGCTCAGAGCCTGTGTGATAGATTTCAAGGGCAGTTGGGATGACCATCTACCTTTAGTAGAATTTGCATACAATAATAGTTATTATGTGAGCATAGGCATACCGCCTTATGAAGCTTTGTATGGGAGGAAATTTAGAATACCTCTATGTTAGGATGAAGTAGGAAAAGGTCGACTATTGGGACCAAAATTGGTTCAACAGACTATAAAAATTATCAAAGTAATAAGAGCTCGGCTAGTAGCAGCTCAGGACCAATAGAAGAAGTATGCAGATCTACATCAACAGAAGTGAGATTTTGAAGTATGAAGTTTTGTGTTTATGAAAGTATGTCCATGGAAAGGAAAAATCAGATTTGAAAAGAAAGGAAAACTGAGTTTATGGTTCATAGGACCGTTCGAAGTAATGAAGAGAGTGGGTGAAGTGGCGTACGAGGTAGCTCTACTTCATGAACTAGAGTATATTCATAATGTGTGTCATGTCTCAGTGTTGCGGCCATACAAGCCTGATTACAAGCACGTCATCTCCTATGAGCCGATTCAAGTTGAGAAAGATTTATCCTAAAAGGAAATTCCTGTCCAAATATTAGATAGGACAGAACAGACGTTACGAAATAAGGTTATATATTCTATTAAAGTGCTTTGGAGGAATCACAATGCTGAGGAAGCTACGTGGAAACTTGAAGAAAATATGAGAAATAATTATCCAAATCTTTTTGAGTAACTTTAAATTTGTAATTCCGGGGACGGAATTTTTATAAGGGGGGAGTATGTAATAACCACAAATTCTAAGTTCATTGTAATGATGATTATTAAATAATTATCAATGAATAAAAATTTTTGTATCAATAAATTATGCAATTACATAATTGAATGAATATACGTATGTATGTGTATTTATGAAACTAATAATGTAGCAAGGTAGTAGTATTAATTAAAGCAAGTCTAACTGGATTATATTTTAAGTCCAAATAAATTATTAAACTATGTTCAATAAAATTAACCTAGTAGTTCATGAACATAGTTAATTTATTGGTCCATGTTATAATTAAACTAGTCCAATGTTTGTTTTAATTTCAAGTAGTGTGTGTTAGTTAATGTTAACCCAATGGAATGAATTAATTGAGCCCAAACAAATTCATCAATCCAATAGTAAACCTAGATTTGCTTAATTTGACCAATGTTAGTTATTTAGTAAAAGTTAATGAGGATTAAGAGAGTACGATAAATAGAATGATTCACCAACGTGATATGTTGTTAGTCATTTTGCGAGAAACACCAAGAGAGAAAAAGAGAGGTTTATAACCTCTGGCTCTGATACCAACTGTAACGACCCCGAAATTCGACCTATTTTATTACCTTAAATTTCATATTTATTCTTCATTGCATCCAAATTTCGGTTCGTTAATAAATCTTTCATCACCTAAATTGATCCATTATTTAATTTCAATATAATCAATTACCAAATTTTCGGTATAAATTTTTTTCTTTTCTTTTAATCATTGCTTTAAATTAATTGGATATTTAAAATCCTTACATTTTGATCCTAGTCCCATGGATCGCAACCTTTACTTTTTCTTTCTCTCACTTGTATCATAAAGCTCGGTATTCAAATTTTAATATCATTACAAACATCTACGCTTCATTGTTCATATTTTTAAACCTATCTTACTCTTTACCATACATCAATCTTAAATCATTATCATATACCATTTAACTTTATTTGATCAGTCTGGATCCTATTTATACATGCATACATCACATCAATACCAACTTTTGTACATACATATGTAACGTGAATACCAATTTTGCAAATGTATCCATATTGAATCTTAATATCAACATATAATAACGTTCACAACCTTTTAGAAAAATCCATCTCTATATAGTCTGATGTTCTTGAAATTCATTTCTTTCCTGTAAAAATGTTTATTAAACAAGTAATGAGCACAACGGCTCAGCAAGTTTAACAGTTATGCTTCACGTAGCACATACCTTATCATGCTTGGTGTGTGTCATACATCATGTGCTTGTGCTTCTACTATAGCAATATATCTCATATATATTCATATCATTGCACAAAATACACATTGTGGTCATATTAATCACGTATCACATAGCACATAATTTTTATGCAATTAAAACAAGAATTACATGTCTTAACAGTTCAACATTTAACATAAAAGGGACTGAAGAACTTGCTTGGCGTCCAGTTATTTAATTGCTAGCTCAAAACCCTTTCTCGATCAACCTATGATCATAATATAATCAAATAATAATTATTTAACTCCTTATGATATTAATTTAATTAATTAATATCATCTCTAGGCCAATTATTAATTTATATGACCAATTATATTAACCTCGTTCCTTAATAAATTAACTTATCTTAATAACCAATGCCTTCACTACTAACAACCCGGCTCATCGGATAAAATTTTAACATATTCGGTTGTCCGGAACTTTATTTATTCATTTTCTAACCTTTAAACTCATTAGATTAATATTTAAAATATTTAAATATTAATCCCCAATATTTAATATTTTTACAAAAATATTAAATTTAATGCCCAAACATCATTCCTATATTTTTAGTATTTTTCTATAATTTTCTAGAATTTTAAAACAATTTTTAAGCATTTATTTCATTAAAAATCACTTTCTGGGGGCATTTTCGTAATTTTCGCGGTCAAAGGGACAAAATTGGCATTTTCTGAAAAGCTCAGGGGCGTTTCCGTAAATTTCGCAACGTTAGGGACATAACCGGAATTTTTCGAAAAGTCCAAGGGTATTTCCGTAACTTCCGCGCCCTTAGGGACACGTTCGGCATTTCCCGAAAAGGCCGAGGGCATAATCGCCTTTTCGCACAAAACCACAGCTGCGCAATGCGCGCGTCATACTTTCATCGTCTTAAAACGACGTTGTTTTACAGCGGCTTTCGGCAAAATTGGCCTCGCGCATGGCGCGGCCCGGCCTTCCGACTCCAAAACGACGCCGTTTTGTCGCCGGTTACCGAAAGTTATGCCCGCGCAATGCGCGGGCTACTGTTCCTGTTTCTTCTTCAGATTTCGCGCACAGTACACCACCTTTTCAAAAATAATTAAATTTCCACCATTTTTGACCATCTTTTTCTCAACATAAACATTCCATAAATCATAAAATTCATAGATATAGATTCAAAAATTATTTGGAATAATTATTTTAATTATTTACTAATTTTCCAATAAATTATTTTACCACCAAAATATTAAAATATAATTCAATAAAATAAATTTTTTACCTTCAAAGCTTACAATTCCTTCCATTGAAGCTTTCTCCTTACTTGGATGGCATATTTTCCTCTCTCATGGTGGTGCTTGGTGGTAGAAGGTGGCGGTCGGATGATAATATGAAGAAACAGAGAAGGTTTGGCTTTCTTTTTCTTTTCCTTATTTCTTACTTTTGCTTTCCTTTTATAACCACCTCACAAGTTGCTTAAAAAATTTCCACCGACTTAGCAATCCTACGCTAGCCAACTTTTTCTCCTTCTCGAATTTTCCATAAAAATCAAACATGCAAATTAATAATTAAATACATTACGTAATTATATTGTGTAATAAATATTTTATATAATAAATATAAAATATTTATTTAAGTTCACTAAAAATTATAATATGATTTATAAATAATTTTAATACCTCTTTTGGGTACTTTTCTTGATAAATTTTGTACACGCATAATGACATGCATGTAATCATTTGAGGTAATTTATACCTCCGAAATTCATTAAATAATTCATATAGCATATAAAAATTATTTTTCGTAATTTTTCACTTCATTACTTGAACAACATGTTACATTAACATGTTCACATTTCTGAAATATTATCTTTCATAAAAGTCATAATAATTCCATTATACATAAATATAATTTTTAATAACTTAAAACATTCTTTTTTCTTATTTATTATTCAATTTCTTTAATATTCACATTAATTTCTTTATATATAAATTATATAATTTAATATTATATAATTTATATAATTACATTCTCCTTTTAAATAATTTCTTAATTTCCTCTAACTTTATTCCATATAATTACCTTATATAAATTACATAATTATTCTTATATAATTTATATAATTATTATTTTTCTCATATTTCACTTTAATTTCCTTATATAAATTATATAATTATTATTATATAATTTATATAATTACATCTCTTCTTTATAAATTCTAAACTTTCTCCACCATTCTTAATAAAATCTAAAATCCATAATTATATTATTACAACTCCCTCATTAATTTTCCATTTAAAATTGGATTAATTTAATTATTAATCCCTTAATTTTCATAATTAATGAAATTTATATTTATCACTTAAACATATACACACATATATAAAAATGTATATATATAAATATAGACATATTTAATTCATTAACACATAACCTCATTTAAAATCATAATTCCTGTACTTCTACAATAATTTAATTGTACAATTTATTGCACCTTTACATGGAATCTCTCTTATTTTTCATAAATTGTTTCCAAATAATTTATTTACCTTTTTATTTATTTTAAATCCACACAATTCATTACCATCCTGATACATATTTAATTTAACTATTCAATTCCTTCACACACTTTAAATTACTTATATCATAAATAATTTAAACAATTTTGATAATTTTATCAATTAAAGTCTCATTTAATATTATTAAAGAAATCATGGAAATTCGGATCCTCACATTCTTCCCCCCTTAACAGGATTCCGTCCTCGGAATCATAATTGTCGTAATAATCTTACGTATTGTATTATAGCATCTTGCTATACTTTTATCTTGTTGAATAACAATTTAATCTTATAATAATTATATTTTATCTCTTTAATTTCCATCATTCACATGAATATCCCCATAATGATCATAACTGTTAGAATATTTAAATTCTTAATTTAATTTATAATTTCTTTATAATATTTCTTGATGCACTTATCAAGATAATTTCTCATTCTCTAAAATTTCCTTACTTTAATCATATTTATCCTTACTCAATCCACTTATTTCATATTCTTTATTCCACCTTATTGATACTTTACAGATTCATCCTTCTTTTCTTAATTCATATAAATCTTCTTCACATTCTATAATTCATTCCTTAATACCTCCATCATTCAACACTAAGTTCTAAACGTTAACCTTTACTTAATTCATCATAATCTTTATTTGAAATTATTCTAAAATCCTGGGGTGCCACATTCACCCCTCCTTCATAAAATTTCATCCTCGAAATTTCTATGTACTAATAGCTCACTCATTGCAACATACACAATTCTTTTGCATTCTTTCCACATATCTTTCTTTCCTTCCTTTCTCGCAGTCATTGAACATTATAATTTTCTAATCCATCACACTTCATACTTTCTTTACTTCACAATTATTGCTTCCTTATTACTCACATTGAAAATACTATCCCATCCTATAATCCAATCTTCGTAAGAGTAGAGGAATTCAAAATTTTTATTTTGGAAAACGTTCATGCTATGCTGAATGAACATTTATCCCGGTTTACAGTACTTCGCTCCCCGAGTACTTCATACTGCAAACCCTGACAGTGGATCAATCTGTCATTAAAGTGTTGGATGTTTCACCATATATTGGCAAGCCAGATGATCAATCTGCAATGCCTGTGTCTTGCTATGCCAGGTGACCATTCGATCGACCTGCAATAGTCTTAATCTTTTTGTTCATCTCAGCCTTAGAATTCATTCAAGAGTAATTTAATTTTGTATAACTTTCAAGGAATATGAAGTCAATACATTTCAAAAATTGTCTAGCTGAATCAAATAACTTAGACTTGTAATTGTTCAACGCTTGTCTAGCTAGATCAATTAGCACAGACTCTCTCTAACACTTTATAATCCGCAGAAATTTTTAAACATTCATCATGTCAAAACTTTTCAAAACGTCTAGCCGAGTCAAATGGCAAAGACTTATAGCTTTGACATACCTTCACAAATCAAAATCATTTATGACTTCATGTTACCGCATCATCTTGACGGTACGTTGAGAATTTCGTCATTAATAATTCCTACACCATAAACCATACTTTATGGTGTTAAATCATCTTATAACGAAATAGTACCACACCGTCTCAACAACACGTTGAGCATTCCGTCATTCATCACATCTGCACCGGGCTAAAAGGTGCGTGGATGATTCTTTTGAAATACACTTTGATGTAAAAACATTTTTGTCTAGCCGAAACAAGTAGCATAGACACTTTTTAATTCGCTTAAAAATTTCATTTATATATATTTTTTTTTCAAAGCACACACGTGCCAAATTAACTTGAGGCCAAAATTTTCGAAATCTAGCAAAGCTAGAAGAATGGGGATATCCTAAATTCCTTAACATTCACCTTCAATTTCTTCACTTAAAATTTTAATTTATTGCTAGGACTATTTTCATTTATCACATTAAATTTCTATCTACTCCAGCTTTTCTATACCCCCGTATAGTTCATCAAACTTGCCACACATTATGAGTCCAGGAACTTACCACAAGAATATGAGTTTAGAAGCTTGTCCTAGCAATACGTAGTCTGAGAACAAATCAAAGACTATCCATATGCTGAGGGGCTCAAAACATACCATACGAATTATGAGTCATGGACTTACCATATGCATGAGTTTTAAGAACTCGTGCCTAAACTTTATATTATCTATCTATCAGAAACTCTTAACGTGACTATAACATTTCAATGATTATCACATAGTAACTTAGTAAACACAAATCCCCCGCCCATATAAAGGATTGTGCAACTCAGTCACCACATGAGTCCTCAAATGAAATTTCGTACCCAAGTTTTCTACCCCCTTATCATAACATTTCATTTCTGTCATTCATGTCTCATCATTCTCTGAGTTCTTCTTGTACTATTTCATAGTACCATATCTCTTTATAGCATCCAGCTATACTTTGTTGACCATTAACAGATCTTTCTATTATTTCACATTCTCACTTGATCCCATCATGACCTTGCTTTACAATCCATTCCTTACTCGTTTCCTTTATCTCATGATCGTATCGTAGTACGATCCTCTCGTAGTTCCTGATCATATTATTATGATCTCTTCCTATACGTTTTGGATTACCTTGTCATATTTATTGTTTAAATCAAGTGTCCCCTGATTATCTTTGAGATTCATCTTTGAATCATTTCAGATATTCTCTTTCAATTATGTTCTTAATTGAACTTATAAATTTTTTTCTCAATTCATTACTTTCATTCAGATCTTTCTTAACATCTTTATTTTTTCCTTATAATCTTATCTCTTTCATATTTCCTTTACTTTAATCAATATCTGAGATCTGCATTTCTTAACTTACATCTTTCTATTTCAATCCCCCCATGTTCATCAAACTTATCACGTATTTGGACTCAGGAACTTACCATAATCATATGGTTGAGGAGCTTGTCCTAGTCAGGCCATAGTCGCCCACTCGCTAAAGGGGCTCCACCATATAATCATGAGTCACGAGTTTACCATATGCTTGAGTTTTCAGAACACTTAACTAACCGTACTCTTTCTTACTTTAGGTTATAGCCTAAGGTATCATTTACCTAAGGTTTATAACCTCTGGCTCTGATACCAACTGTAACGACCCCGAAATTCGACCTATTTTATTACCTTAAATTTCATATTTATTCTTCATTGCATCCAAATTTCGGTTCGTTAATAAATCTTTCATCACCTAAATTGATCCATTATTTAATTTCAATATAATCAATTACCAAATATTCGGTATAAATTTTTTTCTTTTCTTTTAATCATTGCTTTAAATTAATTGGATATTTAAAATCCTTACATTTTGATCCTAGTCCCATGGATCGCAACCTTTACTTTTTCTTTCTCTCACTTGTATCATAAAGCTCGGTATTCAAATTTTAATATCATTACAAACATCTACGCTTCATTGTTCATATTTTTAAACCTATCTTACTCTTTACCATACATCAATCTTAAATCATTATCATATACCATTTAACTTTATTTGATCAGTCTGGATCCTATTTATACATGCATACATCACATCAATACCAACTTTTGTACATACATATGTCACGTGAATACCAATTTTGCAAATGTATCCATATTGAATCTTAATATCAACATATAATAACGTTCACAACCTTTTAGAAAAATCCATCTCTATATAGTCTGATGTTCTTGAAATTCATTTCTTTCCTGCAAAAATATTTATTAAACAAGTAATGAGCACAACGGCTCAGCAAGTTCAACAGTTATGCTTCACGTAGCACATACCTTATCATGCTTGGTGTGTGTCATACATCATGTGCTTGTGCTTCTACTATAGCAATATATCTCATATATATTCATATCATTGCACAAAATACACATTGTGGTCATATTAATCACGTATCACATAGCACATAATTTTTATGCAATTAAAACAAGAATTACATGTCTTAACAGTTCAACATTTAACATAAAAGGGACTGAAGAACTTGCTTGGCGTCCAGTTATTTAATTGCTAGCTCAAAACCATTTCTCGATCAACCTATGATCATAATATAATCAAATAATAATTATTTAACTCCTTATGATATTAATTTAATTAATTAATATCATCTCTAGGCCAATTATTAATTTATATGACCAATTATATTAACCTCGTTCCTTAATAAATTAACTTATCTTAATAACCAATGCCTTCACTACTAACAACTCGGCTCATCGGATAAAATTTTAACATATTCGGTTGTCCGGAACTTTATTTATTCATTTTCTAACCTTTAAACTTATTAGATTAATATTTAAAATATTTAAATATTAATCCCCAATATTTAATATTTTTACAAAAATATTAAATTTAATGCCCAAACATCATTCCTATATTTTTAGTATTTTTCTATAATTTTCTAGAATTTTAAAACAATTTTTAAGCATTTATTTCATTAAAAATCACTTTCTGGGGGCATTTTCGTAATTTTCGCGGTCAAAGGGACAAAATTGGCATTTTTTGAAAAGCTCAGGGGCGTTTTCGTAAATTTTGCAACGTTAGGGACATAACCGGAATTTTTCGGAAAGTCCAAGGGTATTTCCGTAACTTCCGCGCCCTTAGGGACACGTTCGACATTTCCCGAAAAGGCCGAGGGCATAATCGCCTTTTCGCACAAAACCACAGTCGCGCAATGCGCGCGTCATACTTTCATCGTCTTAAAACAACGCTGTTTTACAGCGGCTTTCGGCAAAATTGGCCTCGCGCATGGCGCGGCCCGGCCTTCCGACTCCATAACGACGCCGTTTTGTCGCCGGTTACCGAAAGTTATGCCCGCGCAATGCGCGGGCTACTGTTCCTGTTTCTTCTTCAGATTTCGCGCACAGTACACCACCTTTTCAAAAATAATTAAATTTCCACCATTTTGACCATCTTTTTCTCAACATAAACATTCCATAAATCATAAAATTCATAGATATAGATTCAAAAATTATTTGGAATAATTATTTTAATTATTTACTAATTTTCCAATAAATTATTTTACTACCAAAATATTGAAATATAATTCAATAAAATAAATTTTTTACCTTCAAAGCTTACAATTCCTTCCATTGAAGCTTTCTCCTTACTTGGATGTCATATTTTCCTCTCTCATGGTGGTGCTTGGTGGTAGAAGGTGGCGGTCGGATGATAATATGAAGAAAGAGAGAAGGTTTGGCTTTCTTTTTCTTTTCCTTATTTCTTACTTTTGCTTTCCTTTTATAACCACCTCATAAGTTGCTTAAAAAATTTCCACCGACTTAGCAATCCTACGCCAGCCAACTTTTTCTCCTTCTCGAATTTTCCATAAAAATCAAACATGCAAATTAATAATTAAATACATTACGTAATTATATTGTGTAATAAATATTTTATATAATAAATATAAAATATTTATTTAAGTTCACTAAAAATTATAATATGATTTATAAATAATTTTAATACCTCTTTTGGGTACTTTTCTTGATAAATTTTGTACACGCATAATGACATGCATGTAATCATTTGAGGTAATTTATACCTCCGAAATTCATTAAATAATTCATATAGCATATAAAAATTATTTTTCGTAATTTTTCACTTCATTACTTGAACAACATGTTACATTAACATGTTCACATTTCTGAAATATTATCTTTCATAAAAGTCATAATAATTCCATTATACATAAATATAATTTTTAATAACTTAAAACATTCATTTTTCTTATTTATTATTCAATTTCTTTAATATTCACATTAATTTCTTTATATATAAATTATATGATTTAATATTATATAATTTATATAATTACATTCTCCTTTTAAATAATTTCTTAATTTCCTCTAACTTTATTCCATATAATTACCTTATATAAATTACATAATTATTCTTATATAATTTATATAATTATTATTTTTCTCATATTTCACTTTAATTTCCTTATATAAATTATATAATTATTATTATATAATTTATATAATTACATCTCTTCTTTATAAATTCTAAACTTTCTCCACCATTTCTAATAAAATCTAAAATCCATAATTATATTATTACAACTCCCTCATTAATTTTCCATTTAAAATTGGATTAATTTAATTATTAATCCCTTAATTTCCATAATTAATGAAATTTATATTTATCACTTAAACATATACACACATATATAAAAATGTATATATATAAATATATACATATTTAATTCATTAACACATAACCTCATTTAAAATCATAATTCCTGTACTTCTACAATAATTTAATTGTACAATTTATTGCACCTTTACATGGAATCTCTCTTATTTTTCATAAATTGTTTCCAAATAATTTATTTACCTTTTTATTTATTTTAAATCCACACAATTCATTACCATCCTGATACATATTTAATTTAACTATTCAATTCCTTCACACACTTTAAATTACTTATATCATAAATAATTTAAACAATTTTGATAATTTTATCAATTAAATTCTCATTTAATATTATTAAAGAAATCTTGGAAATTCAGATCCTCACAAACACTCTACGAGTCACCGCCGCAGCGGTGGTCCTCACTGCCGCAGTGGTGGTCTAAAATGTTTAAAAATTAATATGTTATTAACCGGGCCGGATCGAGCCATATAATAAGCGTCGGGTCAGATCTTTTGAAAATGAAATGGGTCAGAAAATATAATTTTATATAAAATTAATATTTGACAAGTTTTAAATAATTAAAATATAATAAAATAATTAATAATATTAAGAAATCAATAAAATATTATTAAATAAATAATAATATTAAAAAATAAATAAAATATTATTAAATAATTAATCAAATTAAGAAATAAATAAAATATTATTAAATGAATAATAATATTAAAAAATAAATAAAATATTATTAATTAATTAATTAATAATATTAGCAAATTAATAAAATATTATTAAATGAATAATAATATTAGAAAATAAATAAAATATTATTAAATGATTAATAATATTAAGAAATCAATAAAACATTATTAAATGAATAATAATATTAAAAAATAAATAAAATATTATTAAATAATTAATAATATTAAGAAATCAATAAAAAATTATTAAATGAATCATAGTATTAAAAAATAAATAAAATATTATTAAATCATTAATAATATTAAGAAATGAATAAAATATTATTAAATAATTAATAATATTATGTAGGAGTTTGAACTATATTAAATGATTAATATATGTTTTATGTGATTAAAATATTATCAAATGATAATAATATTTCCTAATTATTTAATATACCCTTAATTATTTAATTATGTGTTTAAGTGTTAGTAAATTAAGATGTACAAATGTTATTATATGAACCTAGATATGATACTAATTGAAAGATTAACTTGATCAATTGTTAGGTCTATTCAAATGATATAAAATTGTATTGATTAGCTGTAATCAACAATCGAGACAAGCTTTCTATACATAACTTGTATTTATTTTGCAAGAGTTTTAAGTGATTTAATTATTTAAAATTAGTCCACATCCATATTGTTTATGTATTCGCATTTTGTGCATTTGAAGCTTTATAGTTCTTTGATTCATGAACTGTTTAAGAATGTCTAGGCTAATTGTTTCGGCTAAACACTACATGTATAAATTCATTAACTTGAATTCTTTTAAAAGCTTATCCAAACCATTGGTTGGTACAGATTCTTATAGTAAGACTGAGAACAAACAACCCTAAATAAGGGAATTATATTCGGGAAACTGACCCTTGCGCAAGATGTTTGAATGTTATACATATACATGGGATAAAAGAGGTTGATCCCCTCGAATACCAAAACACTAAAAAGGTTAGACACATATCTGATTTACCTTAAGTATTAGTTCATGGTCCTTTGAGGCCACTCAATAGTAAAGACTCAATCATTTCTTTTAATTGAAATTTGATTCTTGTTCTTTCATAATTATTATATATTGTTTAAATCTCTGAAGTTATTCCATTCATTCATGATATATCTTTAATTAATTGTTCTTCAACTTGCTGAGTAAGCTAGTTGCTCATCCTTGCTATATCATGAACCATTTTTCAGCAAAGCCCGAATGCTCTAAGAAGGACAAGGGCAAAGAAAAAGCCGAAGCTTAAAATATGCATGCTAAATAGCTTATTTATTTTATATGTAATTGAATGTTGTAAATCTTTTGAGAACCCTTAAGATATGTGTTGTCATGTTAAGGTTAGAAGAACTTGGGTTTGTATTACATTTTGTAATGAGCAGTTATGTATTTTTTCGCTAAGATTAATGAAGACTATGTATTTAGTTGTTGTTATGTATTAGATTGTGAGCACTAAACACAAGGTTATGGAACCCAGATTTAGAAGCGACGCAAGAATCCAAATACTGAGAAAATGACTTGGGAGCTAGAATTTTAAATGAAATCTAAAGAAAAAAATAAAGGTGAAAAAAGTCTAGTAAGGTGGGGGAAAGATATCGGATTTATTATAATATATTATTTTAATATAATATATAAATTTGTTTGTTTTATTATATAAAGTTATTTATTTTATAATGAATATTATAATAAAGCTTGTTTTATATGAAATTAAATTTTAAAAAGAAACAGCTGTTGCAATTCTTTAGAATTGGCGTGCAGCCAGTCAGCCACCTACCGCACACACTGTACGTTTTTTTTCCCTATAAATAGGTTATTCAGCTGAATAAGAAAATCACACCAAAAAAATAAAGTTTTTCTGCTAGACTCTTAGCGTTTGTAAAGCCAAAAGGAGTACAAGAATTTCTCAAGTTAATCCACTACATTTAAAACGCTCTCTTTTCATGTGATAAGGTAAGTGATATCAGTTTCTTTCATACTCTTAAACTTAATATGGTAAGTATTGTTCGGTAAAATTCCTGAAATGATTAATAGTTTGCGTTTCATTTAATATCATTTTATGTGAACCTTCCTATTTACCCGATCCTTTCTATTGAACTTTAACCGTTATTTTTAAACAATGGATCTTAAATATCATTCTTGAATTTGACTTCATATCATGTTGACTGTTTGGACATTATTTAAATATGCACAAAGTAAAATTATAAACTTTTGATATCTATTGTTTATCCTATTATTCTCTTTCTTCTGTTCAACATTTACATCACTGTTATTTGTCCTAATCATTAAGAATTAAGTTGTTATGAATATATGTGGCTTAGTGCACATATGATAGGATAAAGGCGATATAATAGTGATGTGTGTTTTAGGGCACGTGGTGAATGTTCTCTTTGGCCTGAGACAAAGAAGAACTGTTATTTGGTATAATCATGACCAGTGGTGTTTCAGATGATAAAGGTTGATGATGATTTTTCTAAAAAAGAGAAGCTAGTAGACATCATGATCTACATGATTCTCCTAATGGTTGTTATTCTGTTACAGTTGTCGATCTAAACTTTGTTCAAGAACTTAAGTGCATTTGTTAATTTGAAACTTGTTGTTTATTTATTTCTATCAAGAACTCATTACTATTGAAGACTGATAATTTATTCATCATTATCTTAGTCATGATATTATTTACTGAGCTATTTGAGCTTACCATTTCCTTTCCATTGATCTTCAATAGGAGATGAAAGAGTAGATGGGTCTAGCTGAGGAATGGAGTGAAGTTCCGAGTGATAGTTGTAATAGTCTTCACACGTTGTAAAATAGTGTGACAATACTAATGAAGACTTAATTGTGTATTATTTGAGTACTGCATTATAATAGTTATTGTGTATTTTGATGACTCAAGTGTGGGCTGTATGGGCCCGAATTTAGGGGCGTCACAATGGTTCTTTAAAAATCATACAAAAGCTGAAAGGAAAAGAATTTACAAGATCTATTTTGATTTCTAAAAGAAGACTCAAAAGGAGATGGATTTCTTTGTATTCTTTCGAAGATGGAGTAAAGTAAAGGGTAGAGTTATACCAGATCACTTTATGAAGCCCCATAGAGATAAAGAAACTTTAAAGGTTTCATCTAATGACTTAAAAGTCGATACTAACACCTTAAAGGCGGAGACGGTGTAGTCAAATCTAGTTACGGATAACTTAAATGTTATGGAAAATGTCTTAAAGCATACACACTAGTGGATGAGAAAGATGAGGTTACAATTATTTCCAGTATTCATCCTCCAAAAGCTCCAGTGTTTATTACGAAAATGGCGAAGGTTACTCTAGTAAAACTTATTCCAGATACCTTAAAGGTTAAAAGGGAACAAGATGAATTAGCTAAGGTTAAATCAGTTGAGGTCGGTTATTTTTTCAATTTTTGTGTGCTAATAAGACTAATAGGCTAGTATTTTAATATATATGCTTTGAAAATTTTGAGGATTCCAATTGGCTAAAGGAAAGAAGGGAAGAAGCAAACCAGGGAGCTGGACAAGGCAATTGGTTAATACTTTTATAGCAAGTGAAGGTGCTAGAAGGACAAAAGTGGTTAGTAGATGGTGTGGTGACTTAGAGCTACCCAGTTAAGCGATTAGAGACCAAGCAGCTCTAAGCCACTTTTAGTATAGTGACTAAGATATATAATAAGATAAAATTTGATTTTTTGGTTATGTTCATGATTTTTGGTATATAAGTAGAATTTAATTGTAACTAAGATACTTTTTAAAATCTGTCTACTTTCATTTTATTTATTTTAAAGCAATCCATATAACTACTAATAAAACTCAAATTTAATAGAGCTCTTTTTCTTACGTATGATATTTGAGTTGATTCCTATAATTGTCTTCCAACCCTAACAAAACATCATGATGGTGTAATATAATAAGATTTAATAATAATTTACAAAATAATAAAATCAAACAAAATTATATATAATTATTAAGTTAAGTTGTGAAACTATTAACTATTAAAAATTATTAATTGTTAGTATTGTAGAACCAAAATTCTTTTTATGGTCCTACAGAATTAATTTGAGGTTAATTTATTATTCTACAATCATTTTATTTCAAATAGGAGACATTTAGTTAATTAAAGTTAAAAAAAATTGTGAAGTATATATTAGTGACTAAAATTTAGTTATTTTTAAAATTAAAACTTATAATACTATCTTATTATTCTATAACTATTTTATTCCTAAATAACTATATATTAAAAATATAGAAAAATATTATGAGAAAATAATAATTAATATTAAAAAGCGTAATATATATTACAAACTATATTAATGGTTGAACTTTAGTTACTAATTTTATTTTAGATAGAAGATCTTTAGTTAATTATAACTTAATGCTAAAAAAATCCTCGCTTATATGTTTATTATTAAAATTTAGTTATCTTTTAAAACAAAAAACCATGATGGTAACTTATTGTAAGATCAAGAAATGTAAAGTGCAATTAAATGACAAATCGAACAAGATTAACTAACAGATGATGTTTTCAGTAATCATTGATCATTATAAAAGTTGAGCACAATACAATGGTTTCCTACACTATTACATTTCCCATATTATATTCCCTGTTGTGGTCGGGTTCGTTGATTAATTAGGGTTGAGGAGAGAATTCCACGAAAAACTATAAGATCGATGAAGACCTGGACGAGGGGAGAGATCGTAGGTAAACTCTTTAAGACAATATAGGCAAACTCTTATGTTAGGGTCGTAGTGTATGTGTTTGTGAATTTGCGTGTAATTAAGGACTTAGCTCCTCGAGGGCTAAATCCTTAGAAAGGTTGCTTGGGCTTATGGAGACTAAATATAGAATTTAGCCAACCAAGCCAACAAGGTATGTCTCTTAATACAAGTAGTTTGGTGCTTGTGATTCTAGAGAGAAAAAGTGGGTTTTAGAGAGATAAACTCTCAAGTTCTTCAAATTTCTCAAGTTTTCAACCACAAATGAGAATGAGGGGCTATTTATAGGTTTCATGGGGGTGCCCCACGTACTGTGCACATGATCTAACTATCACTTATAAATTTTGATTAGAATATCACTTTCAAGTGTAAACCCTACATCTCCATCGCTAGTCCAAAACTCTCGCCGAACCCCACTTTTAGATGATCTCTCTAACCCTTTATTGGTGGCTAGAGAGATAATCTGTTTACCTAAACTAGCTATCTCTGACAGTATTTATTCATATTGGCTCAATTAGGATTAGTTAGAGAGGACCAATATTCTAAGTGTGACATCATTGATGAGTGACAACATCATTCTAATTCAAAGGGTTGGATCATACAATGTGTTATTTATTTTTCAAAGGTACAAAAAGTGATATAGAAGGGGGTTGAATAGATCTTTATAAATCATTGTATACTTTTTAAAGCACGTTTACCAAATATTTATGTTGTTTAAATTAGTGAAGCGGAATTAGTTATTTGGTAAAATCCCTTTCTGATCTTAAGTTACAAATACATAGTTCTGAATTTAGTTTGCTAATGAAAAGATGTCTCAAGCAATTATAACATTTAAGGCATATACATGAAAGGTAATGAAAGCAGTAAAGAGACAACGAGACACATGTATTTTTAAGAGGTTCAGAGCCTAGACTACTCCTAGTCCTCTCTTCCATTTCACTGAGCAGGGATATTCCACTATAGGATAAATGGTTCCTTTGAACCTTACAACAGGTCACTTAGACCCACTTAGAGTCCGATTCCTCTAAATCAGGCGAGCTACCAAAACTCGACTTTCTCCTCAGAATACTTAGTCATCTTCCCACTCTTGGGCTGATTCCTCTGAACTAGGCAGGCCAACGAAACTAGATTTTCTTACTATTGTTGATGTAACAGCCCCAAATCCGGGCTCCCTTAACCCCTGATTTGGTCCGTTAAAAGTAACCTCAATTCTGAGTTTAAACTAATTATATTAAACTTATAAATAAGCAGTACAATTATTACTATACACCTGATATAAACCTTAAATGGATACAACATCCAACTTCATACTCTTCCAGAATCGCAATCTTTAAACATTTTTATTTCATTTTCTGATCATATTAATAATGACCTAACATACCAACCTGTCACCCCTATACATAAAGAACAACATCTGAAAATGATTTAAAATAATCCATACATGTTTTTCCAACATTTAAGTTTGTTAATCTATAGCACAATTAGTTTCGATCTCGTTGACTCGTTAGCCAATCTTCGTCTTCGTCTCTACCAGAGTAATCAGCTTCCTCAAACTTTTCTGTAATGTTTTGTTTTAAGCAAGAGTGAGCACGACGGCTCAGCAAGTCTAACAGTTTCTCATAACACATAAACATATTTCATCATGCTTCATTCATCTCATGCTTTGCATTTACTCTATGATTCATGCTATTCATGCATGTCATTTACAATTTCATAAAGTTCAATATAAACAATCAACTTAATCAGCTACTGCATATCAACAATTTATTTCAACTTGTATCCCAAAGGCACATAAACACATTATTGCACATAATAACATATGCACACATAATAATTTTACAATATTCTAAATCATGCACATAATGCAACACGTTCTGAAAAGCTTGCCGGGACTTGCATAACCAGCTTACGCTAACATTTCGCGTTCTTTGCACCACCTACACGGTATATGAGATCAACGGTGCATAATATCAGTTAAGGTTTGACTCAATACTAAATCTGTAAAGATATTTATTTCTTCCTATCGTCCCATTTTTAAATCAATAGGGTTAATTTTATATTTTAGTCTCTCGTTGACTTGACTCAGTGTTTCACCGCAAACCTTTTTGTACATAATCATGCAATTTCGACATATATTAATGTCACTGCATTAAAACCTAGACCCTATATTTATTTAGGTCGATCCACCAATTAATCACTAATGGACCATACTCTTGGTTTAACTTAATCACATCATTTATCTCAACAACTTATCATAATATTACCCACCTTGGATAATATTTTAAATTTTACTATCAATTAGTAATAACTTATAATGTTATTTAATTGTTAAATAAACTTTAAATAATTATTACTATTATTAATTTATTTTTAATAATAGTTTACCTTAATCACTATTATTAATCTTTTAATAATAATTTAATTGCTTGCTAATATTATTACCCTTTAATAATATTTTAATTGACTTCTCATTATTATTAATTATTTTAATAATAATTTAATTGTTCATCAATATTATTAATCACTTAATAATATTTAAAATCCTCGCGTATCATTAGTAATTATTTAATAATGATTCAACCCTTAACTATTATTATTCAATAGTTAATTATTTGTTAAACAATATTATTAATTCTTTAATAATATTTTAAATCTTTATTTATCATTATTATTTATTTAATAATGGTTTAACTCTTATCTATTATTATTTAATAGTTAATTAAATGCTAAACAATATTATTAATCTTTTAATAATATTTTAAATTAATTTCATATCATTATTAATTATTGAATAATTATTTAATTCTTAACTATTATCATTTAATAGTTAATCAATAATATTATCAATATATTTTAATTACTTAATAATCTTCTTTCGATTAAGTAATAATTTATTCCGCTTAATTACCATTTAATTATTATTTAATATGAGTTAAATAATAATTAATTAATTAATTATCCATACTCATTATTTAATATTAATTAAATAATAAACACTTATATTATAAACTCCAACATCATTTGATTACTATTTAATATATTAAATAGTAAGCAATTAACCCTCTTTAATTATTATTCAATGTTAATTAAATAATAATTAATTTATTAATTATCTTTATTTATTATTTACTCTTAACTAAATAATAAATAATTAGTTTAAACACTTTCTCATAAATTAATTACTATTTAATATCAATTAAATAATAATTACATAGTTACTTCCTTTATTTACTATTTAATTATCAATTAAATAATAAATAATTATTTTTCTTCATTAAATAATATGATATAATTTAAATATCACATTTATTATTTAATAATAATTTTCTTCAATTATTAGTCAACTAACATCCAACTAGTGTACATTATCACCTCAAAAAGTATTAAAAATACTTTCTCTTTTATTTAACCTTACTTACTATTTAATACAACTTGAATAATAAGTAAGTAGGGTGATTAACATTTTTCCAGCATTTAAAAATACTTTTAACAATTTTTCATGTAATTAGTTAGCTTTAATCATTTAATAATTATAGAAATTATCAAATGACATAAAATTTCAGATTTTAAATTTTTATAATACTCTTTAAAAAATTACAAGCATTTTCTCTTTTGTAACCAACCCAAGAACCGGCCTAAAAATGCCCGAACCGGCCCCACCTAGAAATCATGAAAAACCGAAAAAAATCGAACCGGCCGATTTTTTTACCAAAAATAGGCAGATTACTTTGGCCATTTCCGGATTTGGGGTCTCTTACTAAAACTTAAATATTTTGAGTTCTACAACTCTGATGGAGCTCTACTTTATATCGTTACGTTCGTATCTTCTCGAACTACAATTTTGTGTTATCAAACATCAAATTTGGATTTGTTTTGGTTACTTAAATTGGCTCCAAACCGGACTATTGTGCACAGCCCTAAAAACAGTGGGGTGTTTCGGTAGAAAAATCATATCTTGCTCATTTTAAATCGGATCGTAGTCATTTCACTTGGAGAATCTTCATATTTTATGTATCTATCACCCAAAATTGACGGATTATGAATCCGACTTACGGGTCATGAACAGTAATTCCGGGAGCGGGCTGTTCCGTTTTAGTTTTTCGGTAAACATGCTTTAAAGGGTTTTGTCCAATCTTTTTGTCATAAACGCATACAAATACATGATCTAAACCCATGAAGTTCTAATATAGCATGTCTAGAACATTTCTAACCAACAAGAGTCTCAAAATCATTTTCTTAGTATAAAAATCACGTTTTTGACATAAAGAGCTAGAGTTAGGATTTTTAGGAGGTGTTTTACCTTAGGCTCCTAGATGCTCTTTCTCTTAGCTTCCCAAAATAGAAAAAGAGATTGGATGGCATATACTTCTCCTCTCCAAACTGCCGAGAGCTTTTAGTGGTGGTCTTGGAGATTATTTTGGTAGGAAGCTTGAAAGAAATTGAAGTAAATGGAAGCTTTCCTCTCTAATTCTTACTCTCTCTATATATAAACTTGCATTCCATCAAATGACCAACATAATACAAGTTGGGAGATGCCATATATATAGAGGATTGCTAATTGAGTTTATCTCCTTAATTAAGCTAGCTTTGACCACATTAGCCTAATTAAACACAAACAAAGACCCACAAAACTAGGAGAGATCATGTTTTCTAGGATTTATTTATATTATTCATTGAGCCAAGAAAGCTTACTAGAGCCCTTTTAGGGCTGCTGCCACCAGCCCTATATATCTATATAAAATCTATTTGATTTTCCTTTATTTTCTAACTTGGTGCATAATTATATATATATACTTGTATATATATAATGGGTCATCAATTAAATCTTCTTTGGACCCAATACACTTTACATTGGACTAAGAAAATAAATAAATTGGACTCCCAATTGGGCTCCCTTTAATTAATTTATTGGGCTAATTTATTTAATTAACCACACTAAAATCACAAATCCTTAATTAAACAATTAATTAGACTTGTTAAATATTGAATTGAGTTAGTCCACTAATTATTTATTTTATTTGGACTATTAATTAGGATTTTAAATATTCTTCCCATTTCCCATTAATTAGTAATCATACTAATTAATTCACTAAATTTATTTCTTCCTGCTATATTCGAAGTAAATTGAATACTTAATTAATTAATTAACTTATCGATTTCTCGATATTAATAACTCTAGGATTCATCCACTAATTAATTAATTTTATTAGTGGAGCTATCTCTAGTTCAATTGCCACTGCGAGTTGCGCATTTGGTCGAATTTAATAATCGCGCGTCGGTTTAGTTAATTATCGAATCGATTCACTAAACGATTTTAATTTAATCATCTAATACAATTAGACTTGCCCTAATTAAGTCTCATTGAATCCTAATTAGGGTTTCTCAACATACCGCTCGCTCGGTATTAATTTCCTAAGTGTGTTCGTCAGTTTAATAATCCCGTTGATCGAACAACCTTAAAATAAAATCTCGGATATTCAATATTCAGAATACCCCTTCCTAGGGTTTACAATAATCACCCTTAATTAATTCACTAATTTAGAAATTTAAATTCTACATTTTATTTATAACATTATTATATTTTCGGGTTCATTTCAACTAGGTTGGCTTAAAATCGAATTACCACAACAATACCTAGCTTATCTTATCCATCAAATAATTCATCGAATTTTAAAGGTATCATACTACCTTGTTTTACCCTGGCGAATTATCTTTATTATAATTCCCTTATCTATCGAATCACTAATCGCATCGTGAGTTAAAGACTGATTTACTCGTCCCTCTAAGGCATCTTTGCTCCAAGAGAAAATTTCCAGGATTCTGCAACACTCAAACCTCCCAGGTTCTTACTAACACATAGATAACAAAAATTATCCATTTATTTACACCCTTATCACAGAACTAGGTTTTAGTCTGCAACCTTCATTTTATCATCAAGACCTTATTAAAAAAAAATCTTTGATCTTCTCTCTTTATAAGTAGGCATATTTCTCTCTATTTTTCTCTAACTCTTGTATGGCAGAAATCGTTCATTGATCGATCCTTCAAAGTGTAGAGTGGCTTTGAGTTAATGATGTAATCTTTTCTTGATCGATCCTCTCTTCGGTCCTTTGTTGATCAACCGACCTTCTTATTTTTTAAAGCTGAAATTTATTTATAGATTTTCTTTTGAAAAATACCCTTTTGGAAGTTACCGATGCTCAGTAGGTTTTTTCCTCAAAAGTCTTATGTATTCTGATAGTGTTAGTTAAACTGTTATAGCTGCACAAGTTGTCAACTGTGTCAGTCTTTTGTGTACTTTGATAGACTTGGGTTTCCAAAATAAAGATGTTAAAAATGCGACTGATTGGACATTTTTCTTTCTGTCAACACATTTCAAAAGATCTTTAGGGTGAAGGTATGTTGAAGATGTTTCTTGTCAAAATAACTACTTTGTTAATGTTAAGAGTTCTTTTCTACGACTCCAAATGTCTATGAACGTAGAGTCATTCCTCATATAAGTCTTTTTGTAGATCTTATAGCTTTGTCTTCTTGCTTTATTGTTTAGTCCTTTAGGATCTTAGAGTATTCTTTAATCATTTTAGCTTTGCGACTCTCCATCTTTGTTTATAGTCTTTCTATGATCTTCGAGTATTCCTGAGTCACTCTGCAATCAGTCATATCTTGCATTTTACTCTATGACTTTGCCATATGTGCTTAGTTCACTTTGCACCTTAAAGAACTAAGACTTTATCTCATTAAACTTGGACCTTTTGTCTATTTTAATTTCTTACTCCACTGTTTGGACCAACTTCCTCGTAAAGACACTTTATTTCTTATTTATAGGTTTGTGTGCACCACTTTTGTTTATCTCTGTTCGGTGAACTTCTTTTGCTGTAGTGGAAGCCATGTGTCATTTAAACTAGCCATATCTTGATAATGCTTTATATTCTTATGCTAGTTTAACCTGGTAATCCTAGTTAGAGAATATCTAATAAGTACTTCCCAATCATATGTCGTAGGTCAATGAATCGTTTTCCCTATTTCATTTTCCCATGATAAAAGTAGCTCTATGATTCTGTCATTCAGTACTATTGTCATTTTGCGTTATGAACTCTGTTATGTAGCACTGATACAATTCAATAATCATGATGCGACTTTACGTTCTAAAGTAGCTCAATGAACTAAAGTAGCTTTGCAATCTGATGATAATCTTCAATTAAGTTCCATTTTGAGATCCTGAGCTTCTTGGCATTACTTACGATTTTGAGCCATTTTATCTTCACTCTACGACTTGAGCCTTTTTTTTACTTTACTTTGTGGCTTGATCTGCTCTGCTCTACCTGACGATCAGTTTTATTTTGCTCAACGATAATTTAGTCCTTTCAAGAGTGAAGACTCCCAGTGGACACTACTTCAGAGTTATTCTTAGAATATTTTTTTTTAGCCTCAGATTAAATTAAAGAGAAAGCAAGTTCCTGAGATGTTCCCAACTCAGTCGGTACTTTTTCTTACTTTAATTTGAGGTTGATAATGGTTAACTAAGACTTTCTGAATAGTGTTGTGTGTATGCAAATTATCACATATAGCACATAAAGCAGTTAAGATTTATACAAACATTTATTAAGAGATATGCTAAGTCATACATCACTTATATCAATCTCTTGATTACAAGTGGTGATGTCCCTTTAGCCTTTTCTTCCTTCTGCATGTTGACTTTGAGCTGCACATCAGTTCCTTCCTTGCTTGAGCTCTGGTCTTTATTTCACTCCTCCCTCATCTCTCCTTTTTCACTCTGGGTTATGCATTTATTTCCTTTTATGCATACCCTTTCTCTCACTCTTAGGTAGCATCAAATATTGACTAGTCTGATGAGCTCCTCCAATTTTAACAACAAGTAAAAATCTGGCTTTAGTGATTGCCAAAGTTCATCAAGTATCTTCCCTGATGGTATAGGTTACTACAATCAGCAAATATTGAGATCTAATTATATAGATCTTTGAATTTGAATGCTCAAATTGTTGTTGTAGATGGTGATTAGATAAAATAGTTCTTGCCTTCTTCATATTTACTCATTGAATTCATGGCAAAAAAAATACTATCTTTATCTTTAGGAGACTTTTAAGTGACTCATCTGTAGCTTTATCTATTAAGCACTAGCTCATTAATAAGCTATTTTCTTTAAACAGTTGCTTCAAAATTACTTTAGGCAAACCCTTAAAAGAGTAAGGCCTTAGAAGTCCATATGCTAGATAAAGTTCGCATGAATTCGATGTAGACATTTTTCTTGGAGCCTTTCTGGTTAAAGGCTTTTAAGAATTTTAGAAAAATGTCATTTTCAGTTTAGTTTCTTCATGTATTCAGATGAGACTCGCCCGCTTTTCTTAGTGACTTAGCATTTAAGCACGTTCTAAACAGTTGCTCTCTAGATCTATAGATAAAACACTATTTGCATATCTAAAATGACAATCTACTTCTCTATGTTCAACCACTCTAAAACATATTTTGGCAACCCTTCTTCAATAGATAAGGCCATTTATGAATAGTTGCATATAGTCTTGCTCAAACTTGCTTCTTAGTATCATTCAATGTAGATGCTTGTACTTAAGCTTTCCAAATAGCAGTAAAAACATTAAAGCTCATAGGTAGATTTATTTACCTATTATAGAACTGATTTTTATACCATGAGATCTATTCATTGGGGTAAAGCAAGTTTTATGAGAACCTGCTCTGATACCAATTATTGTTTCCTAGAGGTACGTTAATATGATCTAGAAGAGGGGTTAATTAGATCATTATATAATTAATGTATAACTTTTTACGTTAAGAACATCTTTACCAAATAATTAAGTAATTATATGCGCAGTGAAATTATAGTATTTGGTAAATTTCCTTTTGATCATTAGAAATGATATACACGGTTTTATACATAAATTTGCTAATAGAAAGATATATTCATAATAATCTCAACAAACATGGCACAAATATAAAATAAAAATAATGGGGTAAAGAGACATTGAGAACACAGTATTTTTAAGAGGTTCGAAACTGGAACTACTCTTACTTCTCTCTTCCACTTTGTTGAGTTGTGATATTCTACTAAGGATAAATTGGGCACTAAGTTCTTATAATTTGGACACTAAGTCCTCCCACAAAGGGTCTAATTCACTAATAATCAGATGGGTCACTCAGTCCCGTCTTATCTCTGCATAGGATACTAAGTCATCTTCCCTCAAAAGGGGCTAATTCACTAAGAATCAGAAGGTCCTCACTTGATTTCCTCCATAGGACACTCAGTCCTCTTCCTTCAACAAGGGCAGATTCCTCTAAATTTGGTGGGTCACTAAGTCCCGACTTTGTTGTTTGCTTGGAGTTATTGGTCGTGTTGTCAAGCTAACGTTAATCTCATTTAAAAGAGTTTGGCAGTGAATGAATGAATTTCAGATCCATCACATTTATCTACTCGATTCCTGCTCTAGAATCATTCTTAATCGATCTCTAAAGCGTAAAGTAGCTTTAGGTTGAGGATATTCAAGTAATTGATCGATCCCTCCATCGGTCTTTTATAGATTGGTCTTTTTCTCCTTATTTTTCTTCAATGTATAGACCAATCTTCTTCATTTATCTATGACCAAGTTAACTCAACGTTTTCTCTCAATAGGTGGGTTTTCTCTTCGGTATTAAGCCTCTGCTTTTCACCACCAATTTTCTTTTTCGACCTGATGTTTGTTGGTTTGCAAAAATATGGTATACATATAATCAAAGTATATAAGCGCAACGGAAGTAAACAAAATCATATTTTAAAATTTTTTTACAAACTAATTACTAAGATCTTTCTTATGTGACTATTATTAATTGAGGAATGATAAAAGATTTATACCTTTGTAGAACCAAGTTTCCACATGTACAAGTTCAACTCCCTTTAATCCTTCGTGTTCTTCTTCAAATTCACCGATTAGATTCCACGGATAAATGTCAGCTCCCCAAGTGTGAAGTCTCTAGAGGTGATCTACCAAGAGATTTATGAATTAAAAAAGTGGATTTTGGTTTCTTTAAACCATAGGTGGCTAGCCCTAATTATCTCTCTCTCTCTCTATCCCTCTCTCTCTCTCTCTCTCTAACTCCTTAGATGTAGAGAATTATAAAGTACTCTCTCAATTCTTGGGAAAGAGTGTGTAACCTTATTTTATGATAAAACTCCTTATTTATAGATATAGCCAACCCTCCTAAACTATTTAGGATTATGTTTTAATTTAATTCTCAATCTAATTAGGAAATAAATTAATTAATTACAATTCCTAAATCATTTAGGAACTTAATTATTTAATATTGAGAGTACTTATTAATTAATTCCTAAATCATTTAGTAACTAAATTAATTATTATAATAATTACAATTCGTAAATCATTTAGGAACTTAATTATTTATAATAATACTATTATTTATTAATTAATTCTTAAATCATCTAGGAACTAAATAGTAATAATAATAATAATAATAATAATAATAATAAGATTCCTCTCATTAATTTATAATTAGTATTTATAAAATACTAAACTATAAATATTAAGCTATTTAATTTATTCTATCACTATAGTATAAATTAAATATACTTAATTTATTGTTACGATTATATCATCCACTTCTAAAATAAATATTATTCTTTTGCAGTGTGACCCTTTAGGTTCTCCATATTAAACCGGTTGTATAATAAATAAATTAGAACAATTCTAATTTATTTATTACGAATTAACTCTTTAATTCAGAATAAATATTTATTCCACAATAAATGTAAGACCCCTTCGTGATTAATCGATATTCTAGATAATATAGATTTTAACATTTGATCGTAAAAGAACCTTTCAGTGAATAGTTACTGTACAATTCAATCATTCTACCATACAATGTTCCAATCAAATATAAGACATAGAATTTATGTCAAGTCTTATTTATTTGATCATATGCATTTCAATTCACAAATGTTCCTTCAAAAAAAAAATCACAAATGCACAACTCTAGTTAATGTAAATTAGAAACTCATTTCTAATTTTATTCAACCCTGGCTAAGAATTTTTGAGTTGTCACTTATTGAATCACATAGGACATTCTCTCCCTTTACTAGAAGTGGTAGATCCTTTGTTGATCATTCACCTATCTCCATGTGTACCTTATCCCAAGCATATCCTTTGATATACCAACAAATCTTGAGAAATATGTCAAAGTATAACTTAGTACACGCAAGATACTATGATGATCTCGAGTCCAAGAATCACGTGTACGACTATCATATAAGAAACTCCTATTGACAGACAAGTAAAACTCCATTAGGTGTTCCTTGAGCGAGTCACGTTAAGTGAACTTATTCTCTAATAAGCACATACATACTTATTTTAGTGTCTCTACATAAATAATTATAAGATCAATCATCCTCTTCATAAGAGCAATCATAGTATGTACCAATCTATCCAAATCTACTAATCCCTTTTTTAGTGAACCAATGATTATGAACAATTTTAGTTTTGAGGTATCTTGAATTTAGATTTCATTAGCATGATCCTCATCATAGTTCTAAAAGCATTGCTCGAAAACTATGGGTTTATCCATTTAATTAATTCAGCTAATTAATCATGAATAAAGAAATGTCTTAATACTTTTATTAATAAACGAATAAGATTACAAAGTATATGCATATCGCATCAAATGTGATTGGCATGAAGACATACTACTTTCAATCTCCCACTTGTACTAAAGTCAATCGCCCTTTGGTATCCCCATACCATTCTTCTCTAAGTGGCATACGAATTGCTTAGTAAATACTCTAGTTAATGAATTTGTAATGTTGTACTGAAAGTTTACCATATCTATGGTGTCGTCTTCTTTTCAATGATTCCACTAATCATTCTAAAGTGTTGTAACACATGTTTGAATTTCATATGAGACCTAAGTTCTTTGGCGAATTAAACTTTTTTAATGTTAAGAATCATTCCAAGTTCTATAATGAACTTGTTGAACTAAACAATCACCTTTACAGCTTCACTTATAGTTATTTACTATATTTTTGTCACTATATCTGCAACTCTTTGTTATTTAAAATATTTTCAACTCATTGCACCACCGTTCAAGGTAATCATATAACCTAAAACGGATATGTTGTTGTCTTGATTAGTCTGAAAAAATGTGAGTCTGTTAAGCCCTCTAGTTTTAAATCAAACCCATCGTTAGAAACTCTTTTCTAATATTCTTCTCCAAGAATGAATTGACATCTGCTTATCATACATAAGTAATATCAGATCTAGTACATATCAACGAATCAATGTATGTTCGTTGGGTCAAGCCGAGCATCCTTTACGATCTATCTCTATAAACCTTTATCCTAAATAAAATGTTAGGATGCTTCCCCCAAGTCCTTGAAGGTGAAGTTTTTAGACAACCACATCTTTAATAATTATTGCATCGGCATGTCATTCCTTGTCAGTAGTATATCAACATATAATACTAGAAATGTCACAGTGCTCCCACTAACCTTTGTACACACTTAGTTCATCCTCGTCTTTGATAAAATCAAACTCCTTTGATTGTCTCATCAAAACGGATATTCCATCTTTGAGAAATTTGCTTCAATCCATAATTGGATCGTTGTAGCTTTCATATTTGATTTACTCCATCTCTATGGAGACAAATCTTCTAGGTTGTATCATACATACATCTTTTTGTATAGTAAGCTTCAATTGCAAGTAAAATCCGAATGGATATATGCATTTTCACTAGTGAAAAGTTTCATTATAGTCAACTCTTTGGCATTGTTTGAAACATTTTGCCACAAACAGGTCTTATAGGTCTCCACCTAGCCATGTGCTTTAGTCTTTCTTTAAAGACCCATTTCGGATTTCATGGTCATCAGCCATTTCTCTTGAGTATTTAATACTCATGCCTCATCGTATGTAACTAGATCATCATCCACTATGATGTGCACCGCATCATCATCATCTATGATGAATCCATATCTTTCAGGTAGCTTCGGTACTAAATCAGATTTATGACTTAGTTGTGGTACAATAAGTTTATCTACTTATACAGATTCATTCACTTGATCTGTAGTATTTTGTGATTTTTAAACTTTTTCAAGACCTATTTTACTCCTACTAATTCTTTAAGGATAAACTATTTTCCAATAAGGCGGCGTATTTTAACAACACTTTTCAATTAGTCGGATTATAGAAGTGATACCCTAAACTTTCTTTAAGATATCCCATAAGTTTACACTTGTCAGTTCTTGTCCCAAGCTTATCACTGTCAAACCTTTTGACATAAGCTGAAAAATCCAAATCTTAACATACTTAAGACTTGGTTTTCTCCCTATCCATAACTCATATGAAGTCTTAATGATGAAATTTGAAGGTACCTTATTTAGTAAATATGCGGCCGTTTCTAGGGTATAACCCTAGAAGAATATTGGAAGATTAGTAAAACTCATCATGGATCATCATCATGTCTATTGTGAGAGAATACCATTTTGCTTTGAGATGATCTAGAAACTTACTGCTTAAGTATTCCCTTATCGATCTAATCGAAGAACTTTAATACTTTTAACTGTTTGTTTCCCTAATTTATTTCTGATTCTTTGAACATTTCAAACGATTTGGATTTGTATTTCATTAAATACATTTATTGAAATCTAAAATTATCAGTGAAAGTAATTAATGAATATCATCCTCAACATTTGTTGTCATAGGTCCCACACACAACTGTGTATACCGACTCTAACAACTCTGTAACTCTCTCTCCATGTCCATTAAATGGAGATTTAGTCATATTTTTCATGATACAAGATTCACAAGTTGTATATGATTTATAATCAAAAGGCCCTAAAAGCATGTCTTTATACAATCTTGTTTAGTCTTGTTTCATTAACATAACCAAGTTTACAATGTTGCATGAAGGTATGATTCATATCATCTTTTTACCTTTAGTTTGTTCAATTTGGAATAATTTTCCTGTAACTCAAGTATAAAAAGTCCATTAAGTAATCAACATAGTAACAACTTATTAACTTCATAGACTTGCCTGTGGGTAATGTTAAACTATAAGTTCATCTGGTTAATGCAACAACCTATTGCTCCATTCCCCACGCACATGATTACTTATCTTTAATTCAGCCTTCTACTTCTGCCTAGTTTCTGCAATGGCTTGCATATGAGAGACCATCAGCTGGTATCTAATACCTAAGTAGAACTTTGACTTATAAAAAGTTATATTTCATTGTGAACAAATCTATATCTATAGTTGAATCTTCACTAAACTTTTTTACTTAACTACTGCAACTCTCTTGCAGTTATTCTTCTAGTGTCATAGCTTATCGCAATGAAAGAAAACTCTTTTTGTCTTCTGGATCACTTTTATTTATATCCTTTGTTTAACCTTTCTTTTGCCTTTTACTCTTTCTGACTCCTCAGAAATATCTTTGGCCATCTTCCTCCTCTTAGAATATTCATCTACGAGTAAAACTTGGTTTTTCTAGAAAGAAAAGACTCTCAATAGCATTCAACATAGTAAGCAATAAGTTAAACTGACGTCTAGCTTATTAATGTCTGAAGTTCACAACAAATTATGAATAGGAGTCAATGAGTAACTGCAAGATCGAATCTTGACTCAACTCTTTATCCTTGACAAAACTCAGTTATCCCAATTGATCAATCCAATTGATCATTTTTAGGACATGTGTCTTTACTATAGTATCATTAGTTATTATAGATTGGAAGAGTTCCTTAGATATCTAATATCTAGTTGACCTACTTTGCTCACCATACAACTATTGAATGTGTAGCAATATAGTAGGTGCGTCCATTTTCTCATGTTGACGCTGTAACTCGATACTTATGGATGCGACCATAAAGCATTGAGTCATAGTTGCATCATTTTGCCACTTTTTAAAGTAGCAATCTCTTCCTCAGACGCTTAGTCTGCAATGTTAGTAGGGATATACAAATTAAGGACATTTTCTAGCTTTCAGCATTAAGAACTGTCGACGCCGGGATTTTCGTCGCTTCGTTTTTTATTATTAAAAGTCCCTTTCCAATTTTAGCCTTTAGATTCATATGTGATTTTTTGAAAAGGGTCGGCTTAGTGTCGACGGGGTTTTGGAAATGTCGAATTTTTATGAGCCAATTGACCAGAGTCGCCAGTTGGTATATTTGAAATGGTTGTACCAACTCATCCGGATTTTATTTTCGTAATCGCTGGCTCATATATGACTCTGATTCAATTGGTCCGCAAACCGAGATTCATAGAGTTCAGGGGCTTGCTTAAGCGAGGGGAAGGTGTTAGGCACCCCCCGACTTCCGTGAAACACGGTTACCGCCATCTCGATGTTTTCCTATCCTTTTAAATCTTAAAATGTGTGTGTGCGCGCGTGTGTGTATGTGTGCCTAAATGGAGGTTTGTGGTGTCCTTTTGCATAAAGTTGCTTTGATTTTATATGTCAAAATGTGTTTTGTCGGGAAAGTGTTTTAGACGTCTTTTGACCCAAATGACGAGGCTTCGCTTGTTATAAGAAAGATTAATTTTAATTTCAAAAACGATGAGGTTTTTATTAGATGTCATTTTAGAAAACAATAGTTTTATAAACTTTTGTCAAATAGGAATCGAGACTATACATTGCCTTCTAACAGTAAATATAAATAAAACGAGGGCAACTTCTAGAACTCTTTAACCTTATGCACAAAGTTTAATGAAAACGTTTATTTATTTTTTCCGAAAACGTCTTTCATGACATTTCAAAACCACAATAGCCTTTTCGTCAAACGAGGATCAAATTTCGCCAAAACTCTTTACTTTTTAAACCTCGTGTATCTAATATCCTAATTTGATTCTTTTTAGAAGATCTTTATCGTTTGCTTTATTTTTTGGAAAATCGTTTTGTGTCGTAAATCAAAACAAGCCCTCAAAAAACGTGTCGGGGCTATCCATGGGCATGTGAGCCATCTAGACAACCCCAAACACCCACAATCACACATCTTTATTATTACGGGGCCTTAACCCGATCCCGATTCGGTATCGCTTTAAGGCCCAAAATTACATATATACAATCATGCACCATTTTTAACGATTACATACACCCAACAATGTCCATCATCGGGATTTGACCACGAGGATCTCCTCCCTAGGCTCACAAACACCCAACCGTTGCACAAACAATTTCTAAACCAAATCTAACAAGATTGAACATTATTACATAACTCCAATATCACAAACTCAACATTTCGAACCACTCATGACCATAACGGATGATATATCACCGTACGGATGTCATCGGGGTGTTAGGAGGAGTTACGTTCCGATGGAACCCTCGCTAACAACACCTAATCCACGGATCATCATCATCATTATCACAACAACACACTACATCAAAATAAACCAATCACAAAACTATACTAGCAATACAAACAATAAAACACAAGAACACACCCTTTTCACCTTGCAAAATGCCAATTTAAGCCTCTTATTTCACAAATCGGACAACACCACAAGAACACTTAACTATCTAGCAAGAGAATACAAAGATTTCACTCAAATCTCACCAAGAACAAAGGTTTTTTTGCTCTCCACCCGCGCACTTTCTCTCTCTAAACTCTATCTTCTTCCTCTTTTTTTCTTCTTTTTTTTTGCTCTCGGGTGGAAATGGCCGCTTTATAGGCATTTCCAGGCAGCCGCAGGTGCATCTGCGGCTGGGCTGCAAGCCGCCTGCGCCGTTTCCTCGGCTGTCGTGTGCCGTCTCCTCGAGCCGCGCACTGTCCCGTTTGTCGGTGGCCGCAAGTGCATCCGCGGCTGTCCGGCTTGCTTTTCTCGATTTCCGTGTCACGCGGTCTTAAATTGCCAATTTCTGTTGTATTATTTTGGAAGGCTGTTTCTTAATACATAAATCGTTTTTTGTGCTTGGGGCCGTTAGTCGTCTTTCGTAAGCGTAAGCGTAGGGGCCGTTAGTCGTCTTTCGTGATCATCTCGGATTTTTCTGGACTAACTATTTGCCTTGCCTCAAGTGACCGGATGCTCGTTGTCCGTTGTGGCGGCGTTGACCGTAAATCGTTGGGGTGGCTTCGTGTTGGGGTCCACCTTCCTTTTCGCGTGTCGGGTCAAATGACGATTTTACCCTCCTGCCAGTGTTAGTAGGGAAGTGCAAAAATTGGGTGTCTACAGCTGCCCCTCTTTATCGTGTTTATGGAATGCAATATGAAATGAACTTGATAAAGAAGTAGGCACACAATGCATGAAAATGACAGTACCTATTTTAATGACGCGACATATACATCAATGATGCAACATATACATATTTAATGATGCAACATTAATATCATCGGTTACCGTCTCAAAAGGACTCGCATCGCCTTGTCGTTAGAGAAACTATTTCTCTTGCTTATCGCATATCGCACATCGTATATCAAGTATCAAATCGCATATTATAGCAACCGGGTCGTATATCGTAGCAAACGGGTCGGATTTTCATCGTCGGATCTTTTGCCAACGGGTCGTATCGCCATCGTCGGATCTTCTACCAACGGGTCATATCGTCATCGTCGGATCTTCTGCCAACGGGTCGTCTCGTCATCGTCGGATCTTTTGCCAATGGGTGGTATCGTCATCGTCGGATCTTTTGCCAACGGGTCGTCTCGTCATCGTCGGATCTTTTGCCAACGGGTCGTCTCGTCATCGTCGGATCTTTTGCCAACGGGTCGCTTTTTGAATTGGTCAGGTATCGTTTCTGACTGGTCGTTTTGAAAAAGGTCAGATATCGTGTCTGACTGGTCATTTTTGAAATGGTCAGGTATCGTGTCTGACTGGTCGTTTTTTGAAATGGTCAGGTATCGTATCTGACGGGTTGTTTTTTGAAATGGTCAGGTATCGTTTCTGACTGGTCGTTTTGAAATGGTCAGGTATCGTATCTGACGGGTTGTTTTTGAAATGGTCAGGTATCGTTTCTGACTGGTCGTTTTGAAATGGTCAGGTATCGTTTCTGACTGATCGTTTTTTGAAATGGTCAGGTATCGTTTCTGACTGGTCGTTTTTGAAATGGTCAGGGGGTTCCAGAATCTTGTATCTTAACGTGGGATGAGTTACATGTTGACTCGGGATAACAAAACGGGAGGCAAAAGGGCACCGGGATCAGCCGCAGATGCATCTGCGGCTGGGATCGGATCCTATTTCAGATCGCGACCCCCACGATTTGTTCACTTTTCCGCCTTCTCTTTCTCTCGTTTTCGGTTTTCCTCGTCCCCCACCCGGCTTTTTCATCTTTTGGACATCTTTTGGCAAAATCTGCTACAGTCTACGCACTTTGGGTAACGTTTTAACTCCTTTTTCTTTGATTTTCGCTTTCGTTTGGCTATGTATTTACTTGTTTAAATATTTTAGATTTAGCAATGCATGCCTATATGAGATATTCGTGTTGGACGTAGCATAGACAACAAATGGGTCTTGCAGTCATGCTTTATTTACTTTAAAAAACATGATGTATCATTTTCACTTGCATTCGGGATTCGTTGGTTGCCTGACTTGATTAAACATGCCTGATCGTGCATGGGATGCCCATTTTACAAACGAAACTCTGCCGGAATTTCGGGAAATCTAGCGCAACCCTAGGGATTCATTTATTCATTTCAAATTTCAAACATGTCATGCTGCCCTGTGATTTTTTAGCAATATGCAATAAGATTTTTCTTTTGAAAGATAACGAGCTAAGGATGTACCTCCTTTTCGTGATGTCGTTTCAGTCATGGATCCTGATGCTCCCAGTGGCTCCGCAGTGCCCCGGGTCGCGGGTGTCCGACGTCGCAGAGCGGCCACCCCAGCTCCAGCTCCCGTCCTGACCCGTCATTCCCGTAGATTAGCGGAGTCCGTCATTCGCCCCGTTCAGCCTGATGTTGACGAGGATGCTCCAGCTGAGGCAGAGGCGGGTCCTTCGGGCACAGCGGCTCCTCCCCCCACGCGTCGGACCTTACCAGGGGCCCGTGCCAAGATACCGGATCTGCTCGGTCCTGTTCTCAGTAATCACCCCTCGGCCTACCTGGCGGCTAACGAGGTATATCCGTCATTTAAGCTCATTCAACTCCGTATGGTTACCCTGCCTGACTTTTGATGGCTGTCACAGGTTCCTGAGTTTACCCAGCCTCGGGGAAATTGGTTCAGCATCTACACTCTCTACCATGCGCTGCATTCCGACTACAGGGGGATGGTAGATTCTTGGGGTTTCAGACATTTCTTCATTATCGCCCTTCGCCGGTGTCCGTGGGGCTATATGAGGGCTTTATCCGAGCGCTGGTTTCACCAGACACAGTCGCTTCACCTTCTGGACTGCGAGCTGCTGCTGACCCCTCTAGATTGGCGTTATATCACCGGGATGGAGTTCTCTGGACCCCGGGTCCCTTTGGAGTCGGACATCACCCCTGCAGCTGTTTGATCCTTGTTGGGTTTTACTCCTCAGGAGAAGGTCTTTAATGCCCGCAGTATCCGATCCGGTGCATTGGTCGTGGATGCCATTGGAGGGGTCCTTTCTGAGCCGTTTCCCGCGGACCGATCCGTTCGTGACTTCCTGCTTCGGCGCTTATTTTTTACCATTATGAGGGACTGTTTTCTGGGGAACAACTCCTCGACTATTCACTTCAGTATCGTTGGAGCTACCCGGGAGGTTGACCGGATCGGGGATTATGATTGGGGCTCCTTCACGTTCGCTTACTTCCTTCAGGGTCTTCGCCTTCGCTCAGAGGGGCAGACTGATGCTTGGCTGGGGTTTTATCCCTTTTTGCTGGTAGGTCCTATTCATTATGCCGGTTTTCATTTTGTTTCATTCATTTGTCTTCCCTGGTATTTATGTCCCTTCTTTCTTGTCTGTCAGTTATGGGCTTATGAGCGCCTGCCCTGCTTGCGGCCAGTTACTACCCTCGGTCCGGAGACTTATCCCAGGGGTCGTCGATGGCATCATAGCACTCTTGCGGAGACCCCCGTGTCAGATAGCTTTGCTCATTATCGGCTGCAGTTAGAGATGATTTCGTCCGCGGATGTGACCTGGGTTCCCTACACGGCGGATCATTTGGCGGCTGGCCTTGCCGGTGGCTATGCCGCAGATCTGGAGCATGCGCTGTCCACTCGTCGTATTCCATTTCTGACCTATGGTGGATGGGAGCTGTATCTAGGGGAGCGCGCCATCAGATGTGTGTCTGGGGAGGCTCGTATCCCTTTTGCCCCTCCCTCACAGAGAGCTTGGTTCGCGGATACCCACCTTCCAGAGGACCTGATAGCCGGGGAGGACGGATATATGCTTTCTGCCGGTCCTCATACGAGCGAGAGCTTTAGTGACTGGTGGAGACCCCGCACTATCGGGCCTCAGACCCGGGCCACCTTCTTCCTTGGTGACCTGGTTCACAGGTCGGTGATGATGGCAGATTGGATGGAGTGTGTCCGGGCCCCCACCCATTCGGACCAGATAGCTTCCCTCACTCGGCAGGTGGACCAGTTATCCCTTTTTGTTCGGAGCTTGGGCCGAGATCCAGAAGAGGCTTATGTCGCAGATCCGCATGGATTCGATTCTGGTGCGGGCTCCGGTCCATCGTATGCCCCAGTTCCGCCTTATTCATGTCCAGACCTGAACTTCGAAGATGAGGCTTCCATTCCCCCGGATTTGCCTGCAGATCAATTTGAGGATGATGCCTTCATTGATGGCATAGAGTTTACTGATTAGATTTTGATAGGCTATCACCTCTGTATTTGGACCTGTTTCGTTTTATTTATCATCATCATTTTTCATTCCATGTATTATGTACAGATTTATCTTTATATTATGCACAAACCTTTTACTTTTGATGCTCCATTTATTCCATTATAGCTTGTATGATGCATGATTTATTATATACGTGGATAAAGGAAAAATTGACCCCTGTATAGTCTTTTGATACTGCTTTTTACAGATGTCATCCCTGGACGTGGTTCGCGTGGACCCTTGCGCCCCCTCAGGGATCATTGGCAGGATCCGCTTATGGTTGGATAGTTTGCTACCCTCTGACCGTATTGATGGCATTCAGGTGCCGCCGGGCTTTATTGATGGCATTCTCAGTTGTTGGATTCCGGACAGACAGGTTTTCGGGTTTGGACTGGAGTATCTGACCCCCACTCTTGAGGAGTATGCTCGCTTTACCGGTTTGTCGGTGGATGGTCCCTGCGCACAGGATACTTCAGGCCATATGCACCGTCAGTTCCTGACTTTCACAGGCTTGCGGAGGACAACCCTGTTATCTGTGATCTCTTCGAGCCATCTTGTTCCTCTATCCTTCTTGGTTGACAGATTCGGCTAGGTGGATAGCTTTTCTCGATTCTCCAGGGATTTTTCAGTGTCTGATGAGCGCTGGGGCGCTTTGAGAGTGGATGTTTTGATGGCCTATGTCCTATCTGTTCTGTATCTGCCTGCCGGGGACGACCTCCTGGATATGCGGGTTATCGTAGCGGTTCATGCTCTCCAGGAGGATCATACCATTCTTCCCATGATATTGGCAGAGACTTACCTGTCGGCCTCATATTGTCATTCCTTCTCCGATCGCATTTTCAGGGGAAGCTCTACTTTGTTGTACGTATGGTTCATGAGCCATCTCAGACCCATCGGGCAGTTTCGTCGGCACGGGTTTTGTTTCAGCCACAGCTTGGCCATGCAATTCTCATTTCGTCCCCGGCGATGCACTGATACAGCTTCCTGGAGGGAGTTCTTATCAGCCATTGAGGAGCCTTTCCATATTCTGATTTATTCGGGTTATTGCTCCTTCCAGAGTTTCCTGACTCATGTGCCACATTTTGATTTCCTCCCTCTTCTCGGCTTGAGGGGGGTAACGACTTATCATCCCTTAGCTGTCATGGGGCAGTTTGACCAGATGCAGGATCTCCATCTCTTTGCAGGAGCAGCTGACTATCGATTTCTCATATCGCCTCAGACGGAGAGGGAGCTGCTGAGGGTATATGATCTTTGGTCACATCGGGTCTCGGCTGAGTTCGGGGATAGTCATTCTGGTCAGACACCTGCTTATCTCCTATGGTTGCGAGGAGATTCTGATATTGCCGACTTTGACCAGATTTGGGCCTTGGATGGTCCTCGGGGACCTTTCCCGGTTGAGACTGGTTCTGATGTGGTCATTCCTCCGGAGCTTTCAGGATTAGCGCCCAGATCTGATGTGGAGGAGATTTCTACTTCGGTACATGCCCATTCCCTTGACTTGGCGGATCGGATCCAGAGATTAACGATTGAGGGTACCCGGCTCCGGTCAGCTTTGAGTATTACTGAGACTGAGAGGGATACCGCCCACGCGGAGCGGGATGCTGCTGTACTAGCTCGTGATGCCGCCCTATCTGCCAGAGATAGTGTCATCGAGCAGGTCAGAGTTGTCATGGAGGGCCATTCCACGACTGTTACCAATGCTGCTGCTCTTTTGACTCGGATTGACAGTATGGGACAGCAGATTGCGGGTGAGCCGGAGGCTTATGATGCCTCGACTATTCTGTCTATCCTGCTCCAGCTGATCTCCGACCTGTAGATGATTTTATTCCCTGCACGGACTATGTCAGTTTCATCACTTTTATTTAAAAGACAGACTTGTAATCAAAATGTTTTGTATATATAGAGAAATATTTATGGTTTAGTCATTTCCCTTTTGATGCATCGTCGCCCTTCATCGGATCCTCATTTTATCCAGCCGATTATGATTTCGATATATTGCCTTATTTCTTTCTTTAAGTCTTGATTGGAACTCCACAGATATTGCCGCATGCCCTTCTGATTTCATCGGAGTGAGTCTTGGACTTTGGGCTAATTATGTGGCTAGGTTTGGGTAAGATTTGGAATGTGTTTGTCAAAATAGGGTTTCGGGGTTTTCTGGAAGTGGTTTCGGTATAGGGACAAGGTTTATTATTTTATATAGAACAGACCGCGCCATGATGGCTGCCTACGTACTCCCACAAAGTCAGGAGATCAGGTCCTACGTAGTTCGAGTTACAGAGGAGATAGGAAATAAATTATTATTTTTTTTTATTTTTTTTTTTAAGCATAGAACCGTTTCACAGAGTCAGAATTCAGGGGCTGCGGGAATACCTCGCCATCCATTTCTTGTAGGATGAGGGCCCCTCTAGATAGGACTTTCTTGATCACAAAGGGTCCTTCCCAATTTGGAGCGAATTTCCCTTTGGCTTCGTCTTGACAGGGCATGACCCTCTTTAGCACTAAATCATTTTCTCTGAACTTTCGGGATCGTATCTTTTTGGCGTACGATCGAGAGATGCGTTGCTGATACAACTGACCGTGTAATATAGCCGCCACCCTTCTTTCATCTATTAAGGTTAGTTGGTCATACCGACTCTGTATCCAATCCTCCTCGTCAATCCGAGCATCGAGCAAAATTCGGAGGGATGCCATCTCCATTTCAACTGGCAAAACGGCCTCCATCCCATATACCAAAGCGTAAGGAGTTGCCCCTGTAGACGTACGAACTGATGTCCGATATGCAAACAGTGTGAGGGGCAACAATTCTGGTCATCCCCGATGATTGGCAGACATTCTCGCCATAATTCTCTTTATATTCTTATTCGCCGCTTCCACGGCCCCATTCATTTTGGGCCGGTAAATGACAGAATTGAGATGCTTGATCTTGAATTGGGCGCACAACTCCTTCATTAGGGCATTGTTCAGATTCTTGGCATTGTCGGACACCAAGATCTCAGGCTATCCGTACCGGCAAATGACATTGTTCCTGATGAAACTGACTATAACTTCCTGCGTTACCTTGGGGAAAGACGCTGCTTCTACCCATTTAGTGAAATAGTCTATCATAACGAAAATGAACCGGTGGCCGTTGCTCGCTTTGGGCTCCACGGGTCCGATTACATCCATACCCCACATGGAGAAAGGCCAAGGGGAAATCATACAGTGCAGTTCATTTGGAGGTGCGTGCATCACGTTGCCGTGCGCTTGGCATTGGAAACATCGCTTGACATGATCGTCACAGTCAGCCTTAAGTGATAGCCAGTAGTGCCCCGTCCTCAGAATTTTCTTGGCCAACATCGGTCCACTCATATGCGGCCCACATACTCCACCGTGCACATCGCCCATAATTTTTTGTGCTTGAGTTTCGTCCACACATCGCAATAATCCTAAGCCTACATCCCTCTTATACAGGGAATCACCGCTTAAATAGAATGTCATCGCCATCTTCTGGATTCTCTGCCTTTCCGTTCGGTTCGCCTGGTCGGGGAGTGATCTATCCCTCAAGTATCTCTGGATGTCATGATACCAGGGCTGATTTGGCTGAACCACATCTTCTGATAACTCCAATATATACTCTTCGTAAGCGGGAGCATTTTGCACTGTTATTTCAATCTGTGGAGTGGCTTTGCTTTTGAGTACATGGATTAACGAAGCCAGGGTGGCCAATGCATCGGCAAAGTCATTCCGCCCCCTGGGAATGTGTCGGAAAGCTATGTCTTCAAATTCTTGCATTAATCGGATCACACACCGGTGGTAGGGGAGTAACCGAAGCTCCTTAGTGCCGTACACCCCCGTCGCCTGTCTGATTACCAACTCTGAATCTCCGAACACAGCTAATCTTTTCACTCCCATGTTGCGGGCGAATCTCAGTCCCAAGATACATCCTTCGTATTCAGCCGTATTGTTTGAGTTACTGAACCTTAATTTGGTGAGAACAGGGTATTGCTCACCCGTAACGGAGACCAGGACCGCTCCAGCTCCAGCCCCTTCAGCATTCATGGCACCGTCGAAATACATTTTCCAAAACTGCCCTTCGTCATCACACCTCGCCTGTTGGACCCACAGTATGTCTTCACCCGGTAGGAAAGTCTCTAAAGGCTCCATCCCCCCTGTCGGCATTTCTGATAATTGATCTGCAATTCCCTGCCCCTTCATGGCTTTCTGGGTAACATAAAGGATATCGAACTGCTGTAGGATTAACTGCCACCTTAACAATCGACAATTCAACATCGGTCTTTCAAATATATACTTCAGGGGATCGATTCGCGAGATTAAATAGGTGGTGTGTCCATGAAGGTAATGCTGTAACCTCATAGCAGCCCATGCCAATACGCAACATGTTCTCTCGATCGGTGTGTAATTCTGCTCACAGCTGTTGAATCTCTTGCTGAGGTAATAAATGGCATGCTCCTTGCCGAATTCATTCTTCTGCCCCAACATACAACCCATCGCCATATCGTTCACGGATATATACAGGAAAAGGGGAATCCCTTCCTTCGGAGGTACCAGCACTGGCGCTTCTGTCAATTGCTTCTTAATAGTCTGAAAGGCCTTTTGGCATTGACTGTTCCACTTTCGGGAGGCATCTTTCCTTAACAGTTTAAAGATTGGTTCGCAGGTGGTGGTCAGATGGGATATGAATCGACTTATGAAGTTTATCCTCCCCAAGAATCCACTTATCTCTTTCTCTGTACGGGGTGCTGACATATCCACAATGGCTTTGATCTTAGCCGGATCCAGTTCGATGCCTCGATTGCTCACCAAGAATCCAAGGAGCTTACCTGACTGAACCCCGAAGGCACACTTCGCCGGATTGAACTTCAAATTATACTTCCTGAGCCGCTCAAATAGCTTCTTGAGGTGAGTCACATGGTCAGATTCCGTCCTTGACTTCACTATAATGTCATCCACGTAAACCTCTATCTCCTTGTGCATCATGTCGTGGAATAGGGCCATCATGGCCCTCTGATAAGTGGTTCCTGCGTTTGTGAGGCCGAAAGCAAGTCGTCTATAACAAAACGTGCCCCAGGGGGTGATGAAGGCAGTCTTTTCTCGGTCCTCTTCCGCCGCCATTATCTGGTGATATCCCGCAAAACAATCGACGAATGAATACATTTCATATTAAGCCGTATTATCCACCAAGATGTGTATAAAAGGCACTGGGAAGTTATCCTTAAGACTCGCCTTGTTCAGATCCCTATAGTCGACGCATACTCTCACCTTTCCTCCGGGCTTCGCCACGGGAACTATATTGGAAAGCCACTCTGGGTAAGTGAACACCATGATGATCCCGGCCTTGAATTGCTCGACTATCTCTTCCTTCACCTTTAAGCTCCACTCTGGTTTCAATTTTCTCAGCTTCTGTTTAACTGGCCTGAAACCCTCCTTGATAGGCAATCGATGCACCACAATGTCCGTGGACAAACCGACCATATCTTCATGTGACCAAGCAAACACATCCTCGTATTGGCTCAAAAGTTCAACTACTTCTGCTTTCTGGTCAGGAGTCAGGTCTGACCCAATCTTCAGCTCTTTGGGATTTTCAGGGGTTCCTATGTTGATGGTAATGGTTTGTTCTAGGTTGGGTTTGGGTTTATCCTCGACCCACTCTTTGATCTCGTCGGGAGCGTCATCGTCACCTGCTTCGTCCTGCTCAATTCCCATCAAATCGAAATCCAGTTCTATATCAAAATCATAATCGTCTTTCAAATTTGGAAAATCGTTTGTTAGGCTAGAATGACTCAAATCGGTACACCTGACATGAAACAAAAATATTTGTCATATATATAAACATTAAGTACATGACTTTCTTTTCAATAATCATGACAAAAATATGCAATAGACGTGCAGATACATAAAACAAAAACACCGTCTTAAAAACCCCTTGATCCCCCTACTGGATCAGATTCCCGGACACTTCTGCATTTACCCTTTTCTGGATACTACGGGCTGCACGGTCCAATTCCTGGGGATCACTTCGGTTTTATAGCTAGTGATGGAGGGGGTTTCTGTATCTGGCACTTCCTCAATGATTGCGGCGACTTGGCTTCGACTGTCATTCACATTCTCCTCGGGCACTTCTAACCCGGCCCAGTTGATAAATGGTGTAATCTGCTTGCTTTCCGTCATTTTCTCCTTTCCTTTTCCACTGGGGCCCGCCTGTCCCGGGAGATGGCACTTTTTTTCGAACTGTTCCATAATTTCCTGTAAGAAATTCGACTGCTGGGCCACTCCCTCGACTGGAGGAAACTCCACCATACCCTCTACTTCAGATGTGGGCCTGACTGCCCTTGGGGAGTGTTCATCATTGGTTCTCGGGATCAAGGCTCCGGTTATCCGCACGGGAACTTCCTTGTATGAGTTCCTCGACCTTGCACCTCTGTGATATCCTAACCCTGCTTTGCCCGACTGTGCCGGTATCTGGATGGGCTCGGTGATTCCTTGGCTGTGCTTGCCCAGTCCTTGCCCCGGCTGAAAGTTCATCGCCATCATTTCCCGGGCAACAAAAGTGAGCTCGGGGGACATCTTAAGCTTTAACTCCGGAGCTCCCAACTGCTTGTACTGAGGGGTGCTAATTTCAAACGCTTGATAGCTTATCGGTTCAGCCGACTCGTCCATATGGATCACCGGCATGCCTTTTACAGAGGGAATGGGGCAGTCAGATTCTGCGGCGATTGTTACCAAGTGTCCCTCAACGATAAACTTTATCTGTTGATGCAGGGTGGAGGGAACTGCCCCAGCCATATGAATCCAGGGCCTCCCTAAGAGCATGTTGTAACTGGCCGTGATATCCAGCACCTGGAAAGAAATGTCAAAAGTATAAGGCCCGATCTCTACCGGCAGCTCTATCTCTCCCACTGTATCCTTTCTAGATCCGTCAAACGCCCTCACCACCACTTGGCTGGCCCGCAGGCGCTTAGGGTTGATTTCATCTTCTCAAGAGTACTATATGGGCAAATATTTAGGGCTGACCCACCATCAATCAAAACTTCGTTCATCACGTATCCGGAGGAGACGACCGCAATGTGCAATGGCCTCCGGTGCCCCCTCCCTTCTTCGGGTATGTCGTCGTCGGTAAATGATATTACATTACTGTCCAACAGGTGGCCCACCAAGTGGCCGAATCTTTCTGTACTGATTGATTTGGGGACATGAGCCTCCTCCAGGACTTTGCTCAATACCTGATGATGATCATTTGATGTCAATGCAAGATCCAAGATTGATGTCAGGGGCGGCTGTACCTCCAGTGTTTTAACCACACTCGCTTTGCCGTGATTCATTTTCTCCCAAAACTCTAATGCTTTTTCCTCCGAGATTTTCCCGTTTTCCTTTTTCGTGTTCTCAAGGACCCGCCTTGGTAGATACAATGGATTTCCCTTTGAGCTAACTGATGCACAACTGGCCTCCTCCTTGATTTTTCCCCCATAATTCCACGGGACAGCCTTCAGATTGGTAATTGGCAATTGTGACCTGGCTGTTACAACGAGGGGTCCTGGGGCCGACAACCGGATAGGCTCCCTTTTGGTACTTTGAAATGCCCCAACCAACTTGATAGGTTCATTTTGCGCAGCCTCCTGGGCATGGGTCATAGCAATTTCTCCTTCTATCCTTCTTATGTATATCGATTTCAAGGGACCTCCTGCCCCACCGATTTCCACTACATTCACGCCTCCCCCATTGTGCTCGGGAAGAGGGTTGGCCTTTACGTTTGGGGGTTCTGGTTGCTCCACCACGATCTCTCCGCTGTCAATAATGTTCTGGATTTTATGTTTCAGTGACCAGCATTCTTGGGTGTCGTGCCCCGGGGAAGCCGAATGGTAAGCGCATCTCTTGCTAGGGTCATATCTCTTGCCCTTCGGGTCTGATGGAGGCGCTAGCTCGGTAATCTTTTTCTGGCTTACCAACACGGCCAGTATTTGCTCTAACGAATCCCCCAATGGGGTGAACTCCCTCTCTGGCGGCTTTTCGAATTTTCGGCGCCCCTCATACCTCTGATTGTTGAAATTTGATGGACGCGGGGCCTCATTTCCTTGCATGCGGACCGGGGGGCTGGTCATTGTTTTCCCAGATAGTCCTTGCAGTACCAGGGACACATCCTCTTCCTTTCTCTTCTGGGGTCTTCAGGATGAACTGCCGTAGTTTCCACTCTGGATTTGCTCAGCAACAGCTTCAAGAGCTGTGAAATCTCGGATCTTTCCTGACTTCAATCCCATCTCATCCATCTCCCCATGCTTGATCATTTCCGCAAAAGGCTTCCCTATCCCAGCCATCACTCTTTCATAATAAGGAGCCTCCTGGATATCAATGAAAGTCATAACCATTTCTGCCTCACTCATGGGTGGGTTCACTTGGGCTGCCATCCTCCTCCACCGCTGAGCATAGTCTCTGAAAGATTCATGGGTCTGTTTTCTGATCTTAGTCATCTGGTATCGGTCCGGGGCCATCTGGGATTGAAAGCTGTACTGCGTCAGGAAGGTATGGGTCAGCTCCTCCCAATTGTGAATCTTAGCATTGTCCAATCTCGCATACCACGTTCTAGCCTCCCCTGTCAGGCTTTTCTGGAACAGCTGCATTCTCAATGACTCATCTTCGGCATATGCCCCTAATTCCCCGATGTATACCTTCAAATGTGTGTAAGGATCCCCTGACCCGTTATATTTTTCAAATTCGGGGATTTTGAACTTCTCAGGATACTTGGCTCCGGGAAAGATGCACAAATCAGAGTAGTTAACACTGCCGTATGACCCGATCCCCTTCATAGTTTTGATGGCCTCTTCCATCTGCTTTATCTTCTTACTAACACCGCTGGCAACCTCGTCCTCTGGGATGATAATGACTTGCTTTGGTAGCTCAACTTTTGGAGTTTCGGGGGTCAGTACGTTCCCTTGAGATGATGGCCCTGGCGGGTCCTCGAGCCGTGGCCCCGATTTTAGTTTGAAATGCTCTTTGAGCAACATAGTCAGCTCTGTCATTTGATTTCTCACAGCATTGAACTCTTCCCGAGATACGGGAGCCAGGTCAGGATTAGGTTCTCAGCCATCTCGACTGTTGATTCTCTGGCTTTCTTAGATCGGAGACGGGTTTGGGGAGCAATCCTATAAATAAAATACGCCAAGGTTTAGTCCCAGGAAATGACATTGGCAGATGCATGCTAAAGCAAATATTTTTTGTATTTTTGGGTTTTGTAATCTTTTCCTGCAAAACAGGGTCAGTATCCTTTTATTTTAGCCAAAGTAATAACATTGTGCAATTTATGATGCTCTCCAAGCTGTCCCTGTAAAACAGAGGTTAGTACTTTTATTTGGACAGAAGTGGTTGGTACAAAATGATTGACTACAGTATGATATTACGCGCGTAAAGTGTAAAAGGGTATGAAGAGACTTTCCACGCGACGGGTTTATCTGAGGCTGACCTTACCCTAAGTTACTCTCGCAGGCTTTTTGGCATGAAGGTTCCCAGATCTTCGCAACATACTCGAAGGGAATAACTCCGATCTTTCAATTGGATTGGATCTGAGTGGATGCTTTTCCTGAGCCTCGCCGGGGAGCACCCCTTTGAGTCCAGTAATCCACATCCGACGGGTTCGCCTCAGGAGGAGGAACTGCTCAACATACATTCATCATTCATTCATCGTTCCTCACCGTATGCATATGATGCTAATAAAGTAAAGCTTTTTGAAAAGAAATCGCAATCACACCATTCACATACACGTAAAAAAACAAATTAACGCAAGCAACGCAACCACATATTTTTTAGATTTTTTAAAAGATAGGAAAACATCGAGATTTTTAAATGCGGCTTAAGCCCTCTACTTTCCCCAGCAGAGTCGCCAGCTGTCGACGCCGGGATTTTCGTCGCTTCGTTTTTTATTATTAAAAGTCCCTTTCCAATTTTAGCCTTTAGATTCAGATGTGATTTTTTGAAAAGGGTCGGCTTAGTGTCGACGGGGTTTTGGAAATGTCGAATTTTTATGATTGGTATATTTGAAATGGATGTACCAACTCATCCGGATTTTGTTTTCGTAATCGCTGGCTCATATATGACTCCGATTCAATTGGTCCGCAAACCGAGATTCATAGAGTTCGGGGGCTTGCTTAAGCGAGGGGAATGTGTTAGGCACCCCCCGACTTCCGTGAAACACGGTTACCGCCATCTCGATGTTTTCCTATCCTTTTAAATCTTAAAATGTGTGTGTGCGCGCGTGTGTGTATGTGTGCCTAAATGGAGGTTTGTGGTGTCCTTTTGCATAAAGTTGCTTTGATTTTATATGTCAAAATGTGTTTTGTCGGGAAAGTGTTTTAGACGTCTTTTGACCCAAATGACGAGGCTTCGTTTGTTATAAGAAAGATTAATTTTAATTTCGAAAACGATGAGGTTTTTATTAGATGTCATTTTAGGAAACAATAGTTTTATAAACTTTTGTCAAATAGGAATCGAGACTATACATTGCCTTCTAACAGTAAATATAAATAAAACGAGGGCAACTTCTAGAACTCTTTAACCCTATGCACAAAGTTTAATGAAAACGTTTATTTATTTTTTCCGAAAACGTCTTTCATGACATTTCAAAACCACAATAGCCTTTTCGTCAAACGAGGATCAAATTTCGCCAAAACTCTTTACTTTTTAAACCTCGTGTATCTAATATCCTAATTTGATTCTTTTTAGAAGATCTTTATCGTTTGCTTTATTTTTTGGAAAATCGTTTTGTGTCGTAAATCAAAACAAGCCCTCAAAAAACGTGTCGGGGCTATCCATGGGCATGTGAGCCATCTAGACAACCCCAAACACCCACAATCACACATCTTTATTATTACGGGGCCTTAACCCGATCCCGATTCGGTATCGCTTTAAGGCCCAAAATTACATATATACAATCGTGCATCATTTTTAACGATTACATACACCCAACAATGTCCATCATCGGGATTTGACCACGAGGATCTCCTCCCTAGACTCACAAACACCCAACCGTTGCACAAACAATTTCTAAACCAAATCTAACAAGATTGAACATTATTACATAACTCCAATATCACAAACTCAACATTTCGAACCACTCATGACCATAACGGATGATATATCACCGTACGGATGTCATCGGGGTGTTAGGAGGAGTTACGTTCCGATGGAACCCTCGCTAACAACACCTAATCCACGGATCATCATCATCATTATCACAACAACACACTACATCAAAATAAACCAATCACAAAACTATACTAGCAATACAAACAATAAAACACAGGAACACACCATTTTCACCTTGCAAAATGCCGATTTAAGCCTCTTATTTCACAAATCGGACAACACCACAAGAACACTCAACTATCTAGCAAGAGAATACAAAGATTTCACTCAAATCTCACCAAGAACAAAGGTTTTTTTGCTCTCCACCCGCGCACTTTCTCTCTCTAAACTCTATCTTCTTCCTCTTTTTTTCTTCTTTTTTTTTGCTCTCGGGTGGAAATGGCCGCTCTATAGGCATTTTCAGGCAGCCGCAGGTGCATCTGCGGCTGGGCTGCAAGCCGCCTGCGTCGTTTCCTCGGCTGTCATGTGCCGTCTCCTCGAGCCGTGCACTGTCCCGTTTGTCAGTGGCCGCAGGTGCATCCGTGGCTGTCCGGCTTGCTTTTCTCGATTTCCGTGCCACGCGGTCTTAAATTGTCAATTTCTGCTTTATTATTTTGGAAGGCTGTTTCTTGATACATAAATCGTTCTTTGAGCTTGGCTTCCAGGGGGCGCTGCCCCCTACCACCCCCGCCAGCTCACCGGCGAGTTGGGCAGCCGCTCGCTCACCGGTGAGCGAGACCCCCGAACATCGTAAGCGTAGGGGCCGTTAGTCGTCTTTCGTGATCATCTCGGATTTTTCTGGACTAACTATTTGCCTTGCCTCAAGTGACCGGATGCTCGTTGTCCGTTGTGGCGGCGTTGACCGTAAATCGTTGGGGTGGCTTCGTGTTGGGGTCCACCTTCCTTTTCGCGTGTCGGGTCAAATGACGATTTTACCCTCCTGTCAGTGTTAGTAGGGAAGTGCAAAAATTGGGTGTCTACAAGAACTATTCTCAAATTTTTTTAATCAATGCAAACAATTCGATTCGATTAATTGTTAGCATCCAATATGCTATGCAGTGTTAGTGAATTAACATAGCATAATTCTTTAAGTGAATATTAACAACATTAACATGTATTCATTTTATTAATCACCAAGTTAATTAGGTCTTTATTTAAAATGGTGTCTCCCACTATTTTCATCAACTATATCACCCTCCTTATATAGTTCGGCAAATCTAGTTAAGGATTAGCTAATGAGAATAAAGATCCTATTTCAAATGTATATAGTCTTGTGTATGCACAACAAACTATATATAAATAAATAGGTAGACAACTCTTGTAAATTACATCAACATGTAATTAACTCTTTGTATTTTGCCTCTTAGATTATTATGATAATGTGTGTGCACATCTAAATCAAAATTATCTAAGTTAAGTCTAACCTAGCATTTCCATATTAATGAAGCGAAAAATACTATCCATGTGTATGTACATCAAAATAGCATTATTCAATTCCTTTATAAATATCTTATACAATAAAACAACATCTCAAATAATTAATATAAACCTTGTGTGTGCATAAACTTATATTATGTATTTGATACTCTATCGTTTTATTGTGCTAGAAGACGACGTTTGATATTTTATTAATATTTTTGAACTTTACAACTTAATATTATGAGTAGTAGAATAAATAAATTAGAACCATTCTAATTTTATGTAATTGAATTAAATTCCTTTAATTCATGAATTAAACCTTTTAGTTCATTTTATAAATAATATTTATTCTACATCATGAAGAGTTTGTTAATATTAATTGTCTCATCTCATCTTGTTTAGCGCGCATACACACACACACACACGCTATATATATATATATATATATATATATATATATATATATATATATATATATATATATATATATATATATACCATATTCATCATATTAATTAACATGTGAAGCATATTTGATAATAAATAATATATATAAATAAGCATGCACATATAGAGTATTATATTTTACTTAGATTGATTATTTACTTTTATTCTAGTTTGGTTTATTGGAGCCACTAAATAAACCAAATGGTTAAACCTAGGGTGCAAGAAGAAGTACATAAATGTAACTATTACATTTAACCCGAGCACCATTACAAACGGATCTTCATGCACTCCTTGCTCTTCGAGTCCAATTCTTCAAAATAATTCTAACTAATCATATTACATACTATTTATATTAAATAGAAACATTGATCAACTGTTAAGGTGAAGTACATAGGAGAGAGATAGAATTTACATCAGAAAAATTAGTAAAAGATGAGGTACACAGACTGCATTTATTAAAACTCATTTATTCATGCATTCATATAAAATAAATCCAATCATACATTGGTCAATAGTCCATAATTAATCCAATTTATTATCATATATATAAATAAATAATATTCATCTCATGAATTAAATAAATCATTATATATATATATATATATATATATATATATATATATATATATATATATATATATATATATATATATATATCGGTATCATTTAATGGGCAGTTAAAGTTGTATAAAATCTAGTTTCATATTTAAAATAAACCTTTTATTTTAATTATAAAATTATGAAAATAAAATTTTTATTTTATTATTTTAAAATTTCCAAATTAACTAATGTTTGCCTAAATTTAAATAGAAATTTACATAAAAGTATACGCGGCCCATAAAGAATATAATGATAAAGTCAAGTGTCGAACCAATAGGAAATTAAAAATAATTATTACCAAACACTAATTTAATATCAAATTAATTCTATTTAAACAATCGCAATTTAATTATAAAATAAACTAATTAAAATTATCAACTAAATTAAACTAGTGAAAATGATTAAATCAAATTAAAAATAGTTAATATTATAATTTTTGTCAATGCTTCATTTAAATCTCTTCACTTTCTTTTTAATTAACTAATTATATAGAATTGTTAACTGAGATTTCTTAACAATTTATTAACCTTTTTCAAGAATTAATAAAAAGATTTATTCCAATTAAGTTGTTATATTGCTATGCAAAATAACTTGAAATAAACTCATTAAGATCCAACTCTCAACAAAGTTACATGTGGCATATAGATATATCTATTTTATATACTATTATGTTACTCTTTCTAGAAAGAATAAACAAATTCACATGTTATCATATCCGAATCTAAACATATACTCCACTTCTGATTTTATATAGATTATCCCAATAATTAATCACAATTAATTAATACATTAATGCACAAAATAATTAATTAGGTCTAAATACTATAATTCATTCGTCAACTTCATATAGATTACCACATTAATTAATACAAATAATTAAATACTTGAACACACAAAATATAATAAACAATTCGATTATAATCAATTTAATTAAAAAAAATAAATTAATTTAAACTACATATTGGGTTTAATTGTAATCTCAAATAAAAATTATCTCATAACTAAATAATTAATTATCTATAAATAATCCAATATCTCAAAATTACAAAAATAAAAGAGAGAGAAAAGAAATCAAATTTGTGTTGATATTTGTCTGTCACTCGAATCTCAGTCTTCAATCCCCAAGTTCTGTCTTCAATTATTGAATCATCTGCGTTGAATATTTGCTCCTAATTCTACTCTTAAACTACTCTAATATAATATTCTACTCTAAAACTATGTTAATATATGTTAATATCTGTTAATATGTTGAAAACAAGAGTCTCATAATGTATTTATAGGAGTACAATAATAATCCTAAGCTAATGTGAAATTAAAATTCAATTCGGAATCAAAATAATGCAAAAACGCGAATAATCCTGTTTCCTAAATTAATGTGCCACCAAACGCAGTCTTCACCCGCTTGACCAAGTCAAACCTCGCATGACCATGTGTATGGCGTTATCGCTTATTCCTTATTCCTAAAATGTCGTCGTTCCGCGCACGTACTGATCCAAAGGCTTATGCGCATTACGCGGATGTTGTGTATGCTTGGACACGCCAAACGGCGTCGCTGTGCTCCATGTTTGCCTCTCGCTTAACCGCGCATGGTGCGACAACAAATTTTGGTTATTTACAATAATGCCACCATGCAGCTAAATTACCATTATGCCACTAAAAATTGCTTTATTATGATTTTGCCCCTCAACACTTGCAGGAATTACGACTTTGCCATTCCACTTTATTTTTTAGATAAAATAAAATATAAAATAGATAAAAATAAATAGAAATAATAATAATAAATAATAATAAATAAAACACCTAAATTACTAAAAATACTTAAAAACTCACAAATAATTAAGCCTAAAAATATTAAATAAATAGACATAAAATTTAATTATCAAATACTCACAAACTTAACTATTTGTTTGCCCTTAAGCAAAACCAAAAAAAATAAAAATAAAAACTAAGACTCTACTAAATAACAAAAATTACTTAAGTAATGAATTAACATGAATAAAATTATTAACCTCAAATATTTTTAAACGATAACTCAAAGAAAATTTTAAAATTATGCGAAGTCTAAAATTTCAAATATTTATTAATCTTACTTTATTCAAAACCCTTCGTGAGTGTGTGAATTCAAAATATATTAAACTAGTTAAAACTCAAATAAATTCATGCAATTAAATGTCTTATAAAAGATATTACACAATAAAAGAATTACAAAGAAATACTCTATAAATTTTCCTTTTCATATCTTTCAGCTAATAAGCAGGCAAAATAAAACTAGAATATCAAAAGATTTTAACGCATTAAACACACTAGGATCATTATTTGCATTAACCACATAATTTCTCAAATATTTAACTAAAATAGGTGGCCATCCTTTTTAGTTTTCCTTTTTTCATTATCTTTCTTTTCTTTCATAAGTGAGTGCATTTTATGCTCTATCTCACTTTTTTTCTTTTTATGCCCACGTGTGCGTTTTACGCTCTATCTCGTTTTCTTCACATGTTTATGAGTAAGTGCGTTTTAAGCTTCATCTCAACTCACCGAATGACTATTAATTCAACTCAAAAATGATTAATTTCAAACAATCCTAGAACAATTTACCTAAATCATCTCCTCCAAATTATTTTTCGCCTAATATTTCACTTCAAGTTATGATCAAATAAGTTATAGAATTCACAAATATCTATCATGAACAATTAACCATATAAACCTTCTCTAAGTTAAAACTAACTCAACACAAATGGATATAAATGCAAATAAAATAATAACTAACAAATAGCCAAAAAACTAACAAAAATTTATCCTTTTTCCAAAAATTATTAAATCAAAATCAAAAAATTTATCATTCACCAAAAAATTAATTCAAATTTTTTCATAGCCCAAATGACTCAACCTAAAAAATAAGTTATTCCATTTTCGTAGGAAACACGATTGCACTTAGCATGTGTAACAAGCCTTTAAACCCCAAGGTTACCCCCCAAGTGGACGAGTTGTGTCTCGTGAGAGTTTGTAGTAAATACACTTACAAAATTCTAAAATTTAAACTAAAATAAAACCTAAGAAAATTAAAAATTCTTTCAAAATTTACCTACACCCCCAAACTTAAAACAGACATTGTCCTCAATGTATAAAATGACATTGTTCTCAATGTATAAAATAAAATTAAATTAAAGAAAATGATTCCCCTAAATATGTAGCATTTTTCTCCTTATCTGCTAAACTTAAGTTGCATTGAATAAACCTAAAACAAAAAATATATATTAAAATAAATAATAAAAACTAAAATTTACTACTAAGAAAAATATACTTAAATAATAATAATAATAATAATAATAATAATAATAATAATAATAACAACTAAAACTAAAATTTGAGTTGCCTCCCAACAAGCGCTTGTTTTATAGTCTCAACCTGACTACTCCCTTTTCTCTAACCCAGATTGAATTTATGCTTGATAAATCGCCTTGGAAGTCATGTCTTGACCATTCGCTTAACTTTTCCTTGAGACCCCCAAACTTGCGTTTATCCTTCCTCCTCTAATAAAACTGACATTTTAATCCCATAACATCAACCCGAAAGCACTCTTCTTGAACACTTGGAAATTCCATTGCTTTAAATACCTTGAAGGTCACCTTTTCATCTTGAACTCTCATAGTTAGCTTGCCTTTTAGCAAATATATCAACGCCCCCCCCCCCCCCCCCCATAGCTAAAAATGGACACCCAAGAACAATTGGTATATTTTTATCCTCCTCAAAATCTAGCACAATGAAATCCACGGGGAAGATAAACTTGTCAACTTTCACAAGAACATATTTAACAACCCCTTTTGGATAAGTAAACAACCTGTCTGCCAACAGCAATGTAACATGGGTGGGCTTTGATTCCTTCAAACCAAGCTTCTTATACACTGATAGAGGCATTAAATTTATGCTCGCTCCCAAATCACACAAGCATCGATTAAAGAACTGGCGCTCCCAATGGTGCACGGAATAATGAAACTACCCGGATCTTTTAGTTTCGGTGGTAGCTTCTTTTGTAATATGGCACTGCACTCTTCCGTAAGAGCCACTGTTTCATAGTCACCTAGCTTCCTTTTCTTAGATAAAATCGCATTCATGAATTTCAAGTAGCTAGGCATTTGCTCTAATGCGCCTGTGAATGGGATGTTAATATGTAATTTCTTGAACACCTCTAAAAAAATTAAAAATTGCTCTTCAAGCTTGTTATTTTGAAGTCTTTGCGGGAATGACACATGTGGCACAAACTGATTCTGATTAGGATTCTCCACTGCCTTCTTTTCCTCTACCTCATGTGTCCTAATTTCCTTTTCAGCCTCACTATCATCTTACATATCCAGATGTGCCTTCTTCAAATTTCCTCCATCAACCTCATGTAACTCCTTACCATTTTGTAGGATCACAGCATTGCATTGCTCATTGTCTTCCCTTCTAGGATTTGTCATTGTATCACTTGGCAAAGTACCTTGGGATTGACTATTTATGGCACTTGCAAGCTACCCCATATGGTTGATGAGCTGTCCCATTTGATTCTCGAGATTATGAATTGCAACTTCATTACTTTTCTTTAACAACATATTTTCCTCTAAGACCTTGGAAAGAAATTCCTCCAAATTTGAATCACTTGCTTGTTGTGGTGGAAGTTGATTTAGAAGTCCGGGTTGATATGATTCTCTTGGAGCATATGATTGAACTTGATTATTTCTCCATGACTGATTGGAAGGATTGCTCACCTCCGGGTTATAATAATTTGAATTATTAGGCTGTTGTTGCTGATTGTAGTTTACCACATACTGGACCGATTCTACATTGATTGGGTATTAATTAACTGAATGGTTCCTAGCACATAGATTACAAGTTATTGCCACATGTTGAATATTAGGAACTTTAAGAGCATCAAGTCTCCTAGTAATTAATGACATTTGCGCAGCCATTGTAGAAATTGCATCATTATCAATTCTCCCAACCGCCCTTCGCTGATTCACCCTTGCAAAAGGCCATTGGTAAGCATTCCCTGCCATAGTTTCCAACAGGTCATAAGCCTCATCCAAATTCTTTGCCATTAAAGCACCACCTGTAGCCGCATCAATAATAGTCCTTGTTGTACTGAATAACCCATTGTAGAATATTTGAACTTGAAGCCACTTGGGTATTCCATGGTGTGGACATCTCGGCAACAAATCTTTGAAGCGCTCCCACGCCTCATACAACAATTCTGAATCATGCTGCATGAATGAAGTGATGTCATTCCTCATTTTTGTAGTCTTCGTTGGCGGAAAGAACTTCGCTAAGAACTTTTGAGTCAAGTCGTTACAAGTAATGATAAACCCCGGTGGAAGTAAATGCAACCAACTTTTCACCTTGTCCCTAAGTGTAAAAGGGAACAAGCGAAGTCTTACAGCGTCATCCAAAACTCCATCATACTTGAAAGTATCACATATCTCCAAAAAGCTCATGAGATGATCATTCAGATCGTCATTGGGTAAACCCACAAATTGTACTGAATTTTGGATCATCTATATCATGCCCGGCTTGATCTCAAAACTTGTGGCATTACTTGCAGGCCTAAGGATGCTAGATTAGATTTCAGTAACATATGGCATCGCATACTCTCACAACATTTTTCGATCATCGTCCTTCATTTAACCTGAAAATGAAGTAAAAATTAAAAAAAATGTTTAAATTAAAACTAATTTAATTAAAATTAATATTAGAAAATAATTATTAAATTAATTCTCCAGCAACAGCGCCAAAAACTTGTTTGTCTAAATTTAAATAGAAAATTACACGCACGCAACCCACAAGTAATATAATGATAAAGTTGAGTGTCGAACCCACAGAGAATTAAAAATAATTATTACCAAACATTAATTTAATATCAAATTAATTCTATTTAAACAATCTTAATTTAATTATAAAATAAACTAATAAAAATTATCAACTAAATTAAACTAATGAAAATGATTAAATCAAATTAAAAATAGTTAAGATTATAATTTCTCCCAATACTTCATTTAAATCTCTTCACTTTCTTTTTAATTAACTAATTATATAGAATTGTTAACTTGGATTTCTTAACAATGTATTAACATTTTTCAATAATTAATAAAAAGATTTATTCTAATTAAGTTGTTATATTGTTTTGCAAAATAACTCTCAACAAAGTTACATGTGGCATATGGATATATCTATTCTATACACTATTATGCTACTCTTCCTAGAAAGAATAAACAAATTCATATGTTATCATATCAGAATCTAAACATATATTCCACTTTTGGTTTCATATAGATTATCCCAATAATTAATCACAATTAATTAATACATTAACGTACAAAATAATTAATTAGCTCTAAACACTATAATCCATTCGTCAACTTCGTATAGATTACCACATTAATTAATGCAAATAATTAAATACTTGAACACATAAAATATGATAAATAATTCAATTATAATTAATTTAATTAAAAAGAAAATAAATTAATTTAAACTACACATTGGGTTCAATTGTAATCTCAAATAAAAAATAGCTCATAACTAAAAAATTAATTATCCACAAATAATTCAACATCTCAAAATTACAAAAATAAAAGAGAAATAAAAGAAATCAAATCTGTGTTGACATCCGTCTGTTACTCGGATCACAGTCTTCAATCTACAAGCTCTGCCTTCAATTATTGAATCATTCGCGTTGAATATTTGCTCCTAATTCTACTCCTAAACTACTCTAATATAATATTCTGCTCTAAAACTATGTTAATGTCTGTTAATATGCTAAAAACAAGAGTCTTGTAGTGTTTTTATAGGAGTACAATAATAATCCTAAGCTAATGTAGAATTAAAATCCAATTCGAATCAAATTAATGCAAAAGACGCGAATAATCTTGTTTCCTGAATTAACGTGCCACCAAACGCAACATTCGCCCACTTGACCAAGTCAAACCTCACACGACTGCGCGCATGGCACTGCCGCTTCTTCCTTATTCCTAAAACGTCGTCGTTCCGTACACGTACTAATCTAAAGGCTTTCGCGCATTGCGCGGATGCTGTGTATGCCTAGACACGCCAAACGGTGTCGCTATGCTCCGCGTCTGCCTCTCCCTCAACCACGCATTGCGCGACAACAAGTTCAGGTTATTTACAATAATCCCACCGTGCAGCTTAATTACCATTCTGCCACTAAAAGTTATTTTATTGCGATTTTGCCCCTCAGCACTTATAAGAATTACGACTTTGGCATTCCACTTTATTTTTTCTATAAAATAAAATATAAAATAGATATAAATAAATAAAAATAATAATGCAAAATAATAAATAAAACACCTAAATTACTAAAAATACTTACAAACTCACAAATAATTAGGCTTAAAAATATTAAATAAATAGACATAAAATCCAAATATCAACTAAACTATTTGGTTAATTAGTGTGTGTGTGTGTGTGTGTGTGTGTGTGTGTGTGTGTGTGTATACAAAGTCGCTAAATCAAATCATGATTCCAACACAGACGAATTTAAAAAATAATAAAATCATAACTTTTAAAAACAGAATCTTTCCGTGAATCAATTCGGCAATTGAAACAAATACATGAAACTATAGTAATTTGCTCGAATTAAATAAAACCATTGTGGGTCATATAAAAAAATAATTTATACAACAAATTATGCCCAATAAATTATTCTAAACATATACCCATACATATATGAAATCAAAATAATTAATAATTCGCATAAATTTGGCTCTGATACTTTTATTAATAAACAAATAAGATTACAAAGTATATGTATATCACATCAAATGTGATTGACTTGAGGGCATACTACTTTCAATGTCTACATTGGTCGACTCTTCTCTTATAAGGTTCTTTCTCCTTCTACACTCTCTCTCTCTGTTCTCTCTTTCTCTTCATTATTCAGTTGATGATCTTTATATGTATAGAGAGAGGTCAACCATTTTTTCATTAGAAAGTTGATCGTTGAGAGTTTTGTATGTTGGAGCTTTTGTTCGTTGAAAGATAGTCGTTGCTTCTTTTAATGCTTTGATATCCAAGATCTCTGGTATTGGTTTTTGAAAAATGTCAACTTGATTCCTGCTAGTTCTTTTCCACTATGTCAGACTTCTTTCTCATGTGACATGTCAACTAGTTTTCTGCTTTGTTGAGTCACATCAGTCTGTAGTAACAACGATCACGTGGATAATGTCATCTTAGTCAAATAGCTATTGGACATTTCTATAGTGATGTTTAGTTCAAACTTTGAATATATAGCAATATCCATAAGATCTTCCATTCTTATAATTGTCCAAGTATTTGATTGATCTATCTTTTATCTTCTTATCGTAGACTTTAATTTATCCTATGATCAGCTCTTCATTCTGCTCTATGATCTGCGTTGCGATCTTCAACTTTACCATTTTTAAACTTTATGATCCTTTTACTCTACAATCCATTCTATGAACTTGGAGCTTTATGGTTTACTTTTTGATCTGTAGTCTTTACAATCGCGTTTGTTCTTCAATTCTGTAAGTTTTACGATTCTTGTATTCTTCTCTTCAATATCTGCAGTTGTGCTTCAGTCTTCACCTTTTAGTTTCAGAGTCTGTTAGACAGTCTTGATTCACTTCTTAAGAACCATATCCATTTCTCCTTGATCAGCTCCCCCTTACTTGAGCATTTATTGTCGGTTGGAATTGTGCAATTTGCTTCTTCTTCTTTGTCTTGTTTAAGCAGCCTCCCCTCATTGGAGCACTTGCTTTGCCGGATTATGATCTCCACTTAGTCTCTGTAGTGGATATCACGCCTTCTTCTTTTGGTAAACTAGCTTTAGCTGATTCATACTTTACTCTTTGTCTTATTCAGCTAGCTTACCTCATACTACTTCTTTACTGAAGAGCTCTTTGGTAAGATTACTTCAGTCCTGTGTTGTAGTGAATCCATCTCTCAGTGCCTTGGGCATTAAGTTCTCTGATAGGTATGGTACTGAGTTAGCTCATTATTGTTATAACTTTGTGTTTCGAAGTTACTCAACAATATTAGTAACTTAACGATCTGAGGATATTTTATTCTGCTTCATTCTATGATCTTGAGCACTTTGACTTGTTCAAAATCTGAGCCTCCGTTTCTAATTCTTCTACTAGAGTCATTCGTCTTTGTTGTGCTGTGATGATTTTGCTTAATAGAATTCTACGAACTTTTTCTTTACGTTGATCTTATGAAATAACTTGCTCTTTCTGATTCTTTCTCCTTGTAAAGTATGTTTGATTTATCCAATGTTTTGCCTAAGCATTCTCATCTGTATTTATTATGCTTAGTACAATGTCTCTTAACTCTTTCATTTGATTTGTTCAGCTTTATGCTTACTGGTTTTAACTTCATGGTGAACATCTTCTTCATTGATCTTCGTCCAACGATTTTCTTCTGCTACTATGCTCTGTGATCTTCTTCTTTCTTGTCGATCCTCCTTCTGCACTTCTCGTGATGACTCTATTTTTTACTTAACGATCTGAGAGTTTGTTAGTAGTAGAGTGAAGCTTTAAATTCCTCCCTTAATCATTTTGGCTTACTCACTTAATTCTCTGATTCTTTGGGCAAATACTCTTCAAAATGGTTTTTACGATCCTCGAGTAGAATTTGTGAACTTCTTTTGTCCTTACAATCGTAATGTGGATTCTACTATCTACTTTACGAACATGTCTGGCCTTACAATCTTTGACCATGCTCTACAATCTTTATTTTGTCTTTACAAGCTCCTTGTTCAGTCTTTGCGCTTGTTTACTTTAAGGTCATTCTTCAGTCGTAAAGTGCTTCCTCCAGCTTTAATTACTTCGATCATTCTGTTCTTCTTCTTCACAGAGTTCTGTATTGTAGAGTGCATCGTAGAGTTTGTTTACTTTACAATTTCTACAGTTTTATTCCATTGCCCAGTGATTTGTGAGTTCTCATGTTCTGCTTCATTTTCTAAGTTGTCCATGTCTTCAACCTAATTTATTACATTTTTATGATAATACTCTATAGTTAGATTTAACCTAGCAAATTTGATCCCTAATGTCATTTTACTATAATATTCTTTTGAGGATAATACAGAGTTTATCTTTTGAATCAACCTTACAAATTTGATCCTGAACCTAATCTATCTTTTCAATTTCAAATCAACCTAAAATTCTTAATCTCTAAGTCCTTTTATAATAATTGTTCTTTCTAAGGACTGTACAAAGATTATAAAAAGTGTTTATAAATTCACATTTGTTTGAACTTTCTTTTTCTTTCTTTACTAGTTTATATTACAGACAGTAATGTAATCACATATCGCACAATATTATATAAGTTAAATTAAACACATAAATTTATTAATTACATAACAGAATAATCAAATTAAGCATTTCATTATTGTTTTTGTCATCGTTAAATTCGGATGGTCAAAGGCATAAATTTGCTAATAATCTCCCCCTATTTAATGATGACAAAACAATTAAACACAACAAGAACAAAATGTCAAAAAATGTAGAACAAATAACTTTTATTCGTTCATTCTCTTTTTGTACATATTAGATCGTAAACATATTACAAGTTTCTCCCCCAAACTGTTCTCCCCCTAAGTTATATACAAATCTCTGTTGCACTTCTCCTTCTCTTCCCTGTTCAATACTGACATTTGGGAAAGTATTTGGTTTTACCCATTTCTCTTTTCTCCCCCTTTTTATCAGCATCAAATGGGGTGACGAGTCTTCATTAGACCATCTAGAGGACAAGCAGGCTAGAAGGCCACCAAGGAGGATCTTATAAAGGGAAGGGTTATACTGTAGAGTTTGCGTGTGGCCTTTTGTGTAACCCCCATATTTTTCCTTGAGCTTTTCCTCTTGGCAATTCTGTAGAGTGCCTTGAAAGACAAACTACTAGAAGAAGATCATTCTTTCCATTTAATATTTTATGGGAAAAAAGAGTTCAAGGTATGCTTGTCAGTTATGATGTAAAGATTTTTGACTTTTACAATAGTAAAATCATAAATGGTATATGATTTATTATACCAAAATCTTTTCTCCAAGTTATGTCCTGGTTCGCCTGTAGCAACGAACACTTTGAAGCATGTAACCTTTATCATTTGATATTTTGATTCGTTATAACGTTTAGTATCCTAATAAATTAGAAATTTAGCATTTGTAACTTGAAGGTGAAGGCTAGTTACAAAAGGTAGGCTTGAAGAGTTTTGGAGATTAATTAGAGATGAAAGCATGTTTACTGTTCTAATTTGATAAGAATTATGTGTGATTTTTCTTTTAGATGTGAGAAGGTATTTAAAGAAAATGTGAATGATCATTACTTTTATCTCTGCAGATGAAATAGAGATTTGTAAAATAGATTTGTTATGCTTCCAATGATTGACTTAGACGCGTGTGAAGCCTCTAGTTAGTCAGACTGGTAGTTTGGCTGCAGCAGTTATGTATAGTAGTAAATTTTGAAGATTTGGCTCATAGTAACTGTAGCTCCTGACTTTTTCATCTTTTTTGACGTCAGCCATTTATTATCTAAACTGGTCGATTTTACTATTCCTTTCGGATATTCAAATTTTGAACCAAGAATGATTCAATGATTATTACCTTATCGTAGGATAAGGATTTAACTTGTGTTTACTTAACGATCAATAATTACTCTACGATCTTTTATTTGATTACTCAAGATCCTTATATTCTAAGTAAGGTATGTGATTAGACAGACATATTTAATCACTTTTGGATTCAATCAAACTAAACATTGGGTAACTTATGATTCATTGAGCAGAGTAATAACGAATGTTGAGATTTTCTATACCATAACATCATTAAACACCTTGTAGACACCCAAATTTTGCACTTCTCTACTAACCCTGGCAGGAGGGCAGAGTCGTCACTTGACCCGACATGCGAAAAGGAAGGTGGACCCCAACACGAAGCCACCCCAACAACTTACGGTCAAAGCCGCCACAGCAAACAACGAGCATCAGGCAAGGCAAAAAGCTAATCCAGAAGAACCTGATCGGATCACCAAATACGACAAATGGCCACTACGCTTACGATGTTCGGGGGTCTCGCTCACCGGGGCCAAGCACAATTAGCAAATTCTATATCAAGTCGCAGCCCTCCGAACTAGCCTCCCAGAACAATATGACACGATTCCCAGGGATTTTCGGATTGCAAAATACGAGCCTTCCAGCGAAAAAACGAAAGACCGACATCAGACGCGGAAATCGAGGAAGCACCGAGGACAGCCGCAGTTGCACCTGCGGCTGGCCGCAGTTGCACCTGCGGCCAAGATCTGAAGAGCTATATCGCCACTTCCGGTTCATTTCTTCAGCAGACGACGAGCGGAAGAAAGAAAGAGAGAGAGAGAGAGGCTACGGGAGCGAGAGAAAAGAGAGAAAAAGAGAGAAAAAATGTGAGATTTCTTCCTCTTTTATACAATCGTTGTATCCTATATTGATTTTCAAGTGTCAAAGTGTCTATTGCATCGATTGGAATGTGAAAAAATCCGAGTTTCATAGCTTCATTGTGTTTTATTCAGTAAATCTTTTAGATATAGTTTTATTTCATTGTTATTGCATTTGTTGGGTGGATCTACTGTAGATCCGAAAATATTTGGTGCATTGCTATTTAAATAGTTTGATTTTGTTTATTTTGAGTTTAGATCCAATGTAGTCAATATATGTTGTAGATCTGTGGATTAGGGACGGTTAGGGAGGATTTATTGCGGATGGAATCTCCTCCTAACCTCCCGATGATATCCTTTTAGTTTATTTTATAGCTTTTACGTATGTAGCGATGGCGATGCATTTGTATTGTAAATATGTAATTTTTGGGCCTTAAAGCGATGTCGGATCGAAAATCGGGTTTAAGGCCCCGTGATAGTGAAATGTGCGATTGTGGGCGTTTGGGGTTATTTAGATGGCTCACATGCCCGTGAATAGCCTCAACGCTATTTTAAATGCTTGATTTTCCTTTTAACGCGAGAAAATGATTTTGGAATAAATGATAAAGCTTTTCATAAAATCAAGCAAAGTAGGATATTAGATCACTCGTAGGCTAAATAAAATTGTAAGTGTCGGATGAGCTCTATTCATATTTGACGAAGGGTTTGAAAAATATGTTTTACAAATATCATCGGTTTTATTATCGAAACAAAAAAGCAATAAAAATGAACTTTTCGATTAAGTCAAATCCTTCGTGCATAGGGTTAACGAGATTCTAAAGCACTTTCAAAGTAAAGCATTTCAACGACATTCATTTAGGCACACACACACACACACACACACACACACATATTTTTAGGATTTAAAAGGATAGGAAAACATCAAGATAGCAGTAACCGTGTTTCACGGAAGTCGGGGGGTGCCTAACACCTTCCCCTCGCTTAAGCAAGCCCCCGAACTCTACGAATCTCGGTTTGCGGACCAATTGAATCGGAGTCACGTATGAGCCAGCGATTGCGAAAACAAAATTCGGATGAGTTGGTACATCCATTTCAAATATACCAACTGGCGACTCTGGTCAATTGGCTCATCATAAAGAAATCGATCTTTCAAAACCCCGTCGACACTAAGCCGACCCTTTTCAAAAGTCACATCTTAATCTAAAGGCTAAAATGGGAAAAGGGGCTTTTAATTATTAAAAAACGAAACGACGAAAATCCCGGCGTCGACACACCTTATCTCAACATAAGTAGATGCTTGAGAATGCTGGAAAGTATGATGAGTTAATAACCATTAAATCTTGATCAAAGTCAACTGGCTAAGTTTTCATCCTTTAAATCTTAGTAGCATTCAGCTATAACATATTTAACTTTTGTGTCGATTTAATCTTGTCGATTTGCTGGCTGTGAATCAGATTTGTCTCTTGGCCATAGTAGTACTACTCATTTATATCAACCATTTAATTTGTATTCTTTAAGATTAACATTTGAATGTCGAATAATGATTCCATGTGTCATCTTATGATTTTCTTGGGATTGATTTCTACATTTAGAGTATTTTATATAGAATCTCTACCTTTAGAATTATTATCAATCAGATATGTTAGAAGAGCCAGTACTATTCATGTAATAATCATGATCAATACATTTACCATTTTTCATTTCTTGTCTGGCTTTTAATACAGTATACTTTGTGATAGTTGTTGTTTTCGAAGCCAATCTTTCTTCATAGATCATTAATGTACTTGGTTTGGTTGATGAATATTATTCATCAAAATCAATCAGGATATTCAGTCCACTTATTGTACTCATTTCATTTTTCTTTGCATTTTCTCGTTATACTTCTTCACATAGCTTTTTTATAGTAAAATCAGAAGTTATTCTTTTTATACAACTTGCAATTCCAGTTAAGTATACAATCCCATGATAAATCATTATTCCTTTTGCTCATGAAATTGGTCTAATAAGATTACCAAATTTAATATAGAGCGTTTCCCATTGAGTCAACTAATCTTTGTATGAACAATAATTTGTCTGGTCTAATGCATAACTTAGAATTTTGAGTTGGCAAAGCCTGAGAGTGATTTAACATGATCCTTCTAACTATAACAAATAGAAAAATATTTCTTGACATTCATATGACCGTTAATGAATTTCATTAGGACAGTGAGAGCAAGAAACACCTGAATAACCTTTAATGATTTTCTGGAGCAGGAAATCATGGTTGATTTTGTTATGCAACCAATTTAGTCTAGATTTTTGTCATTGTTCTTCTGTCAATCAGATCGTGATTGAAGCTTTTCTTGTTGCTAGAAACTAGATCGGCTCTCAAATCTTATAATTAATTTAATTTTAAGCATTTGTCCTGCTAGCATCCCTAAGAGTCTCGTTGATTTATCTCCTATTTTCTTTGAATATGGAAATGTTCATTACCAGTACTGAATCAAGTACTAACTCTTAGTTGTAAGATCATTGTGTGTTGAATAGATAATCCTTTGTCCTTGTACTTTCTGTAAGAATGTCTTGTTGTGATTTCTTCTTTGTTATCCTTAGAAAGGAGTTCTATTGAAGGCCTACTGACTCGTAGAGCATTTAGATTTGTGAAGTTTACTCTACGATTTTTAACTTGGTTCTACAATCACAAAGTTCATATCCTCTGTTTTTTGCTTACTTGTAGTTTCATCACTTAACTTTATAATCAATAGGATATCAATCGTAGAGTTGGTCAACTCCTCGTTGAGATTAGAGAATCATGGATTGTGATATCATATTATTCTATTATCATTATGCGTAGTAGCTTTCTTTGTTCTAATATTGTCAACTTAAGTGATTTTATGACACCAATTGTTTGACAATCTTGAACTTAGTATTAACTGATCATGCCTCGAAATAGCTTTAGTTAAAATAGTCAGTTAATTCTCACTTTTTATTGAGGATTTAATTATGTACAGTCATGGATGTGTAAGCATTCAAAATTTGATTTTCCTTTCTTTCTAAAGACTGTAGAATGCCATCGTTGAAGGTAGAGTGATTGAGAATCCTCTTCTGAGTAGAGCAAGTAATGTTGACAAATTTAGCTTTGATGACATTCTGATATCCCGGTGGTCAGAAGTGTAATTATTGCTTTAAGAATTGTTCTGTTCTCTTTTGCACCCATATGTTAAAGGAGTTCTTAGTGTAAAGAGATTAATTCTAAGCTCGTTTCAATACTCAGAACTTAACATTCTCAGAAGAGTCAAACTCCTTCTCATAATCACTTTTATTATCTTTGATTGGTCAGGAAAATAAGTTTGAAATGTCTTGACACATGGGTGACTGATGAGCAAAATAATGAGCATTGATCCTTCAACAAGAGTTACTTATGTGATGATATCATTTACTTTCCAAGCACATTATCTCTATGAAAAATAGTTGGACTCTCTTTTCTCTAGAAGAACTCGACACCAAGGTGAAATGTAGTGACTAGAAGAAAATTTAAAATTTTCTAAGAAAAGTTTAAAAATTAATCTTACAGCATTTAGAATGATGAATGCTTGTGTGTGTGTGTGTGACTAGGAATTTATATCCTTGAAGGAGACTCTTTGATTTCCTATTCTTGCCATTGTCATACTAAGCTCAAGTTTTAGAGTTCACAGAGTATAGTTCAATCTTACAATGTTCATCAAGTTGATTAATAGAGTTTGTTTTTTACTAACTCTACGATCATTCGAGATTTTGATCATAGGATCCACTTTACTCTGTATTTTTAAACCGGGGATTAGTATGATCAGCAAAGATGATCAACATCATTTTAGTCCTTTCAAAAGTGAAAACCCCCCAGTGCACATTGCTTCAAAGTTGGTCTTAGAATATTATTTTTCAGCTTTAGATTGAAGTAGAGAGAAAGCAAGTTCCTGAGATGTTCCCAACTCAGTTAGTACTTTTTCATATTTTAATTTGAGGTTGATAATGGTTGACTAAGACTTTTTTAATAGTGTTATGTGTATGCAAGTTGTTACATATAACACATAGAGCAATTAAGATTTATGTACACATTTATTGAGAAAGATGTTAAGTCATACCTCATTTATATCAATCTCTTGATTACCAGTAGTGATGTCCCTTTAGCCTTTTCTTCCTTCTGCCTATTGACTTTGAGTTGCAATTCAATTATTTCCATGCTTGAGATCCTGGTCTTCATTTCACTCCTCCCTCAACTCTATTTTTTTTCACTCTAGGTTATGCATTCTTTTCCTTTTATGCATACCATTTCTCTTACTCTTAGGTAGCATCAGACATTGACTAGTCTGATGACCTCCTCCAATTCAACAATAAGTAAACGCCTGACTTTAGTGATTGCCAGAGTTCATCAGGTATCTTCCCTAATGGTGGAGGTTACTACAATCAACAAATATTGAGATCTAATTATTCATATCTTTGAATTTGAATACTCAGATTATTGTTATAGATGGAGATTAGATAAAGTAGTTATTGCCTTCTTCATATTTACCCATTGAATCTGTGGCAAGAAAAATAATAGCTTTATCTTAAGGAGAGTTTTAAGTGACTCATCTACAGCTTTATCTATTAAGTACTAGCTCATTAATAAGTTATTTCTTTTAAACAGTTGCTGCAGAATTACTTTGGGAAAACCCTTAGAAGAGTAAGGTCTTAGAAGTCCATATGCTAGATAGAGTTCGCATGAATTCGATGTAGACATTTTTCTTTGAGTCTGCCTGGGTAAAGGCTTTTAAGAATTTTAGAAAAATGTCATTTTGAGTTTAGTTTCTTCATGTATTCAAATGAGACTTACAAGTTTTCCTTAGTGACTTAGCATTTAAGCACATTCAGAGCAGTTGTTCTCTAGATCTATAGATAAGACATTGTTTCCATATCTAGAGTGACAATCTATTTCTCTGTGTTCGACCATTCTAAAATAGATTTTGGCAACCCTTTTTTAATAAATGGGGCCATCTTTGAATAGTTGCATATGGTCTTTCTCAAATCTGCTTTTTAATATCATTCAATGTAGATGCCTATATTTAAGCTTTCAAAATAACAGTAAAAACATTGAAGTTCATAGATAGATTCCTTTACCTATTACAGAACTGGTTTTTGTACCATGGAATCTACTTATCGCGGTTAAGCAAGTTTTGTGAGAACCTACTCTTATACCAATTGTTTCCCAAAGGTACGTTAATATGATCTAGAAAGTGGGTTGAATAGATCATTCTACAATTAGTGTATAACTTTTTACGTTTAAGAACATCTTTATCAAATAATTAAGTAATTATATGCGCAACAGAATTAGAGTATTTAGTAAATCCCCTTTTGATCATTAGAAATGACATACACAATTCTGTATATAATTTTGCTAATGGAATGCTATATATATAATAATCTCAATATATATGGCGTAAACATAAAATACAAAGAATGAGGTAAAGAGACATTGAGAACACGGTATTTTTAAGAGGTTCTGAGCCTGATCTACTCCTACTCCTCTCTTCCACTCCGTTGAGAAGAGATATTTCACTAAGAATAAATTAGATACCAAGTCCTTACAATTTGGACAATAAATCCAGCTACTAAGGGTCTAATTCACTAAGAATTAGGCGGGTCACTCAGTCCCATCTTATCTCCACATAAGACACTAAGTCATCTTCACTCAACAGGGGCAGATTCCTCTGAATCTGGCAAGAAACTAAGTCCCGATTTTGTTGTTTACTTGAAGTTGTTGGGGTGCTACCAAGCTAATGTTAAGCTCATTTAAAATAGTTTGGCAACGAAAGAATGAATTCCAGAGCCATCACATTTATCTTATCGGCTCCTACTCTGAAATCATTATTGATCGATCTCTCAAGCGTAGAGTGGCTTTGGGTTGAGGATATTCATGTAAATGATCGATCCCCTATTCGATCTCTTGTAGATTAGTCATTTTCTCCTTATTCTCCTTCAATGTATAGATCAATCTTCTTCATTTAGCTCTAACTAATTAAATCTACATTTTCTCTCAATTGGTGGGTTTTCTCTTATGTATTCAGCCTCTACTTTGCACCAACAATTTTTTTTTCTGACCTGATGTCTGCATCTCATAAGGCTCATTCGCCCTCTACACTCTTTCGTTTTTTTGCTCTCTCATTTTCTTCATTATTCAGCTAATGATCTTTATATAAAGAGATGCTGCCATCTTTCTATTAGAGAGTTAACCATTGAGAGTTTTATCCGTTAGAGATTTTATCCGTTGGAAGATAGCCATTGTTTCTTTTAATGTGTTGATATCCAAGATCTCTGATGTTGGTATTTGAGAAATGTCAGCTTAATTCCTACTACTTCTTTCTGTTATGTCAGTCTTTTTTCTCATCTGACATGTCAACTAGCCTTCTACTCTGTTAAGTCACATCAGTCTTTCATAACAACGGTCATGTGGATGACGTCATCTTAATCAAATAGTCATTGGACATTTCTTTAATGATATTTAGTTCAAACTTTGAATGTATAGCAATATCCATAAGATCTTTCATTAATCATTGTGTCTTTTCTTTTACTTCCTTATGCTTTAATCCTCTTTTGCATAGTTTACTTGAATTTGACTAAATGTTGGGAGGGAGGCATGATGGGAGATTCTTTGGGTAGGTTACTTGATAAGGTGAGGACCGGTAGCTGTCGTTAACACTCCAAAATTAATCCTCACTTTCAATCACAAACTCAATATAATATCAAGTAAGGGTCAATCCCACAGAGAATGATTAATTTAATTTTATGCAATCAGTCAATTAGAGGCCAATTAGAGGGCAAGTATTTAGAATTTGGAGACATAAATGGGACAAATGGCAATTACAATTAGTCAATTAGAGGCCCAAAGTTCTGGGAAATTAGCTTCTCAAACAGTGGTGAATCCAAAAGAGAATGTAAGTGCAATCATGTTGTGAAGTGGTAAAGAGGTCGACAATCCAGATAAGATAGTACAAACGTCACAAAAGTAGGGCAAGATGGATAATAAGACAGTGGTGTTCTTTATGATGACGGTACCCCTAAGGGTAAATTTCCACATCTCTTTAAATATAAACCAATGCCCTTTTTTCCTCTTGCTTTAACAGAAAATCAAAAATAAGAGAAAATTTCATATTTATAAGAAACTTTCTATTAATGCGAGAAAAATATTCCATTATTAGATACTATTAAACAAGTACCTCGTTATGCTAATTTTTTGAAAGAACTATGTACACACAAGAGGAAACAAGAACTAAAAGATATAATAAGGTAAAGGTAGGGAAGAATGTTTATGCAGTTATCCAAAGAAAACTCCTACACAGTGCCAAGATCCAGGTATATTTTGTATCCCTTGTAAGATAGGCGACGCTAGTTTTGAAAGGGCCATGTTAGATTTAGGAGCTTCTATTAAGTTCATGTCATATTTTATATATACTTCTTTGAAACTTGAACCCTTGAATAAAACTAGTATGATTATTTAGTTAGCTAATAGATCTAATGTTTATCCTAGAGGTGTAGTTGAGGATGTTCATGTGTAAGTTAATTATTTAATTTTTTCTACTAATTTTTATATGTTTGATATGAAAAATGGTGATCAAAATACTCCTATTTTGTTAGGAAGACCATTTTTAAAAAATTCAAGACTAAGATAAATGTTCATATTGGCACACTTACGATGGAAGTTGATGGCAAAATTGTTAAGTTTAATATTTATGATGTCATAAAATATCCTACTGATGATAATCATGTTTATTCTATTGATGTGATTGATTCTTTAGCACAAAAAGTTTTTAAATTTGATGAAAAAGATGAATTAGAAGTTGCCTATAGTAAGCTTATTGGGAAAAAGAATGAGGAGTTAGCCTTGAGTACTTATTTGCAAAAAACTGTTGCAGTATTGAATGATTCTTCGAAGGTAGGTAACGATCATTATATTGAATTACTTATTTCTAACAAGAGTTATTTCCCTTCTGTTTTGCAGGCTTCCATTCTAGGTTTAAAGGTTATCCTCCTTCATCTTAAATACATGTTTCTTGAAGAGGTAGTAAAACCTTCATGTTAACTGCAAAGAAGACTGAACCTGTCCATGATGAATGTAATGTAGAAGGATGAGATTTTCAAAATTCATGAAGTTGGAGTGACGTGATGTTTAAGCATTGAGTTGAGTCAATGACAATAAACAAATGCGCTGCTTAGGAGGTAACCCAAGGGGAGTATAATTTATTTTTTATTTTTTTTACATTTATGTTTTAGTTATTTGTGCATTTTCTTTGCATTTTACTTTATATTTAGGACAATGTAAGTTTTAAGTGTGGGAGAAGAAATTTAAGTTATTTAATTTTTTAGGTCATATTTTATTTTGAAATTTAAATTTTGTGGGTATATTCACTATAAACCCTCACAAGAGACACAACTCGTCCACTTGGGGTAACCTTAGGGTTTAAAAACTTATTGCACATGCTAAGTGCAATCGTGTTTCCTATGAAAATGAAATAATTTTATTTTTCGGATAAGTCACTTAAGCAATAAGTTAATTGGATTAATTTTTTTGTCAATGATAAAAAATTTAATAATAACTTTTGAAAAAGAGATAATTTTTTACTAAGTTTGAATTTGATTTTTTTTTGTTAGTTATTACTTTGTTTGAGATCCTTTATTTTTTATGCACTTATATTCATTTATTTCAGCTAGTTTTAACTTAAGGGAAGTTTAGTTGGTTAAATACTTATGAAATATATTTTTTAGCTCTATAACTTATTTGATCTTAACTTAAAGTGAAATATAAGGGAAAATATAATTTGGAAAGATGATTTATGTGATTTTTTTGGGATTGTTAAATTGAAAAAAAAAAATATGTGTTGGGTTGAGATGAAGCGTAAAACGCACTCACCCATAAACACATGAAAATGTGAGATATAGCGCAAAACGCATTTGCTACTGGGTGAAAAAAAAAAACAGAGAATGGAGCATAAAATGCACCCATTTAAAATAAAAAATAAAATAAAAAATTTTAAAATTGATATTAATAATCCTAGTGTATTTAATTATTTAATAACCTTTTTTATCTTTTAATTTATATTTGTCTATATTAGCAAAGTGTGATGTAAAAAATAAGCATATAAATTTTTATTATATATCTTTAATAAGGTAGTTGATGACCAAAGCTTATCTGAGTTTTGGTTAGTTTGATAAATTTGAATTCACACACACACAAGGGTCAAGAGTAAAGTAAAATTAATTAATATGTTAAAATTTTAGACTTTGCATAATTTTAAATTTTTTCGTGAGTTATCAATTAAAAAAATCTTTGAGACCAATTTTAAATTTTATATTGATTCGTTGTTCAAGTTAGTCAAGTATGTTGTTCAGTTATTAGTATTATTTTTATAGTTTTTATTCTTATTTTGTTTGAGAGCAAACAAAGATATAAGTGTGGGGGTATTTGATAAGTGAATTTTATTTTCATTTATTAGATATTTTTAGGCTTAATAATTTATGAATTTTTAAGTATTTTTCGTATTTTATGTAATTTATTTAATTTTATATATTTTTATTTACTTTTAATTTATTTTGTAGGTAAATTAATGTCTGGTGACAATATGGTAATTAAAGCATGCAAGGACAAGTTAAGTGCATGGCGCGCTTAGAAGAAACCGAAGCATATGAAGCCAGCAACATGAGCGCATAACGCGAGGTGGTTAAAGGTCAGTAGCACCAGAGGTGCACGACACTGTTTCAGGGCAAGGCTGCAAGGCACGCGCATTACGCGAGGAAGCATGAGGCGACAGTAAGTGTTAGCGCATGACGCGCAAAGATAGAGGAAGAATCAGTGTGTGGCTGGGTAGGCAGATCATACACAGCGGGTCCCACCACCTTTCCCTTATTCCTTTTCTAATTTTCCTTCAGCAGATTCCGTGTAGGTTCTATCTGAAGTGAATTCCAGCCAACAAATAAATTAAAGACTCCAATAATGAATTGGAAAATAAAAATAAAATAAAATAGGAATTTTAATTAGTAATTTATTTTAATTAGAATTCTAATTCCTATTGGAGTTTGGAAAAACTGTGTAGCCTATAAATACATGCTATGAGGCACAATTAGGAGCATATCTAGTATCTCTTGTAACCTTTTGTCAATACATTTTTCTTCTTCTATTATCATTTGGTGATTCCATGACCATGAGTGGCTAAATTATTATTCTTGGTTTAAGTAAAACCATCGAAATTTATGCACTATGAGATTTAATTGATTTTTATTGTTTAATTTATATTTTGAGTATTGGATATTCTTTTGTACTTAATTTTCATGATTGATTTGTTTAATTGCTAGGAGACCAACTAGTTTATTATTTGTTGAAATCCACTACTAAAATAAATATCAAATCTGTAATTGTTTGATAACTTTAATTTGTGAAGCAACTAAGATTAATAATTGGATGCAGATCGAAAGATTATTATATTTTATAAAGAATACTTAACTAAATTAAATGCAACCGCTTGTGCTTGTGTTGTTTAGGTTCATCGATCTTTCTAATTCTTAAAGCTACTGCTAAATTAATTTTTTAGCACGTGTCTAAGGTTGTTTAGTAATTAGGGTTATTTAGATCGCTTGTTTCTAATTAACTAAAATTAAAGAGAGATAGAAAAATTATTCCAATGGTGAATAATTATTCCAACGGTGTGTATTCAAAATATTGATTGATTTATATTAGTGTCAATGATCAGTGTAAATTTTTTATAGTGGAAGTTAACTCAACCAAGATTTATTACTCTGATTTATTTCGTTAATTTATTCTGCGTTAGTTGCGTATTATTTTTATTTTAGTTTATATTTTTTAATAGTTTTTGTTAATTAAAAAACCCCCGTTTTGGTTTACATTGCATAAAATTAAATTAATTATTCTTTGTAGAATCGACTCTTGCTTGCACTACTATATAAATATTGTTTGCAGTAAGAATTTATTCTTTGTTGCCTGCGACAACACACCATTCCTCCCCCCATTTGCCTCATTTTGCTCCTTGATTGCTTGGTTGCATCCATTCGCGCCTTATTTGTCTGAACTTATTTTTCTCCATTCCTTTTTTGTTTGATTATGGGAGTGTGATATGTGCATTAGGTGATGGCATAAAGCACTTCCTCATAGTGATTCTCTTACCGAGCTTCTCCATAGTTAGTCATTTACCATACTTGGCCAAATTTGGCCCTTTTAGGTGAAAATAGTCAACACCTTGCCTTGGCTCCTTTCTGGGCAACCATGATGAACAGTTAGAGATGTTAATGAGGGTGCTCCAAAGCTGATGTGGTGATACGGGTGCCTTAATAGCATCTCAGCAGCCATTTTTTGACATAGGTCATTTTCTTTTATACCGACAAATTTAGGAGTTAATTATTACTGTCATAACCCGAATATTAGCAATATTTTTTTAAAATGAAATATTAAATGATTTAATAAAAGTTAGCTATTAAAATCTAATTTGGTAAAAGAAATGTGTAAAATGAGGATTAATTTCTTGTTATTTAGATTTAATCCATGCATATAAGAACCTATAATGGTGCTATATGAATTGTAGAGAAAGGGAGAGATTTAAGAGGGGGGGGGGGGGGGGGGGACCTCTAATGGGAAAGGAGATGTGACATTATGAATAAAATACTTATTTATTTATAATGAGAAGAAAGAAACACATGGACTTTATTCTTGTAAAGAATAATAATTGTGTATTATATATGTATAGAATAAGGTTTGTGTGTTAATAACTTAACACATTAAACGGACTAAGAAAAAGAATATATGACGAAATAAACAAATATATAAGTTGTATATATTTATTTTCCAAGCGAGAAGCAAACTAAAGATTATGTGTGTTAATGAGGTGGTGTGATGATATAATTATATACCTAAGTATAGGTGTATTTTTAATTAACGAATGAAAAGGAAAGTCAATAAGGCTTAAATTGAAAATGTTTTTTAGTGGGTATAAGCAAAATTAATGAAAGATATATGCGAAGTGTTACATAATTAATTAAATTAATAGGATTAATTATCGAATAAGAAAGAAAGTCAAGAGATTTAATAATTTAATTACTTGGGTTATGGTTTGAAAGTTGAGTTAATTATAACTATCATGAACGTTGGCCTGAAGAGGCTAGATCAAGGATTTTAGGCGATTAGGGAATGAACTTAATTGCTATAATATGAAATAATATTCAATGATTATTTTATTTTCACCAGGAGAAATAATTAACAAGAGGATGTGTATAAAGTAAGGTTAGGTAAATAACTTAAATTACTTTATTGAATGAAATTAATTTATGTAAATGTTGAAACATTACTAAATAGTTACTATTACAACCCAAATTATTTATTTGGAAAGATAAGCGTTCTTGTACATTTTACTAATGTAAGCCCAATATATTAGATAATATATCTAGCCAAGTGGGTGACTAATGCGGGTGGCAATGTAATTGAGCACAAAAGATTGGCATTTGATTGTAAGGCCAAGTGGAATTAAAATTTAACCCAGGCCCCATTTTTCTGGGCATTTCGGGTAAGGAATTTTAAAATCACAATTGTATTAAAATCACCAAGCATGGGTGTACTTTTACTAAGTAAATTAAGCCCATGTTATTAGTGCAAACTAAGCCTAAGTTACCTTATAAGTTACCTCAATTTTTACTCAAATGTATTGTAATATAACAGCCCAAAATACTGTGCGTGAATGAATTAAAATGGCCATCCATATTGCCTTGTGTTCAGCCCATTTCGGCAGTTTTAGTGATAAAATTGGGCCAATTCAACAGCCCAAGTTGGCTAGCCTTGTTACTCCCATGACCCAGCCTTTAGTATCCCAATGTGCTTGCAAAATTAAAACTAACGTGACTATCAAGTGGGACTCCATTTTTGGGACAAGGCTGGGCGGCTGTTGGAACTTGTTCTGCAGCCGCAACATGTCAGTATGATAGGTGCCACGCTAGAATTAAGGTAGAGGCCAAGCTAGGGGTTGTAATAACGGACCTTTAGGGGTCAATAGCTGATGGGATAAGGGAGCCTTTCATCTCCCAATGCTCAGCACTTGTTCATATCAAAACCTTTGCATTCTTATTTGTTAAGTGTAAGGAAACTAAAGGTGTAGCATTTAGAGGGAGTGGAGTGGCTCGGCTGGAAGAAGGAAGAGGAGCCAGCGTTTCAAGAGCTCTCATTTTCAGCATTCTTGAGTTGGAAAGCTTGAGAGCAATGGAGGGAGAGAGAGAGAGAGAGAGGGGGAGAGCAAGAGAAGGATGGTGGAGCTCTAGCAAATCTCCCTGAATCCATGAGCAAGGAAGCTTCGAGCTTAAGCATTTAAAAGTAAAATTTATATACCTAGAACTCCTAGATTTAACTATTATTGTTAGATTTATGATAGTGTGGGAGCATGTTGTGATGGTGGAACATGGTGGTTCCATGGATATAAAGAGTTGTTAATGATGAAAATGTATTAGATTTCATTTTTGTAGACAAAAGAAATCATAGGTGATTTGGCTTAATGAGAACTTTAGTTTTAAAACTTGTTTTCAAAAGGAAATGACTTTGTACGGTTGACATTGCAAGATGATCCATGAGTTTTTTCATGAATCTATAAGTTAATAATGTGGTGTTGTTGGAAAGCTTAAAATATTAAGCTACGGTGAATGTTGAGCATGAAAGGCTCAAATTCCTTGTACATGTTTGATAGAAAGCCTATAAGGGATGTTTTCTAAACTTTGAGCTTCCATTAGTTAAATCTAATGGAAGATAAATGAGTAGTGTATGAAATGTGTTTCGAATCATGTTTGTTTCAAGTATTTTAACCTAGAGACATGATTTGGGGAAAATGAATGTGCGTGTAATATTGTAAATGTTTTCTAATAAAATAAGTTTGTATAAAGGATCGAATGTGGGTTCTTGAATGATTGTAGTGTTTTCAAGACTTAAAATGAGGAGTATGTTTGTTAAAAGATCAAATGAGTTAAAAAAAATTAAAAATAAAGATGGAAAAAAATTAGATTTTCAATAATTAGAGCTGACCACAGCTGTGTTAAAGGGGAACGTAGCTGCGTTCAAAGCTTTTGTCCAGGATTTAAATTGGAGCGCACTTGCAGACGTAGGGGAGCGCACCTGCGCTGGTGACCGCAGCTGCGGTGGTACCGAGCGTAGCTGCGCCCAGGCCTGTTGCTTTCAGTTTTTAGTTTTTCTGAGTCGGGTTGGATTCAGATCATGTTTTTCTAAAGATTAAGAGTCAGTGAGGTATAAACTAAATACTTAAGCAGGTTAAACCAATGTATACGACCTAATAGTGTCTAATTGGTAATTTGAATCAATGATTGGTGTAAGTCGTTAATGAACGTTAAGACGGGAAGGTTTATAAACTAATTTGCAAGGTGAAATAATTTCACAGGTATGAGTTGACAGAGTCAGGTAAGTTGACCGAGTCAGGTAAGTCGACTGGGACGGGTAAGTCCAGTAAGGATTTTCAAAATTAAAAGCCTTATTTTCGGGAATGCCCATTGTAATGTTTAGACCTTTTACAATGTCTGAATAAGTAAAGAAGGTTTAAGGGTAAGTTACATAAATCGATGTGGATCCAATGGTGACCGATTGGTAGCTCGGGTTATTAAAAGAAAAGTTTGTACGATGAATAATGAAAATTAAAACAAAAGTCTTAATTTAAGATTAGGATAAGTGTCAAGATTTGACTAATATTATATTGTCGATCTCACATAACATGTAGGTCGGACGAAGCACGCGAAAATTAGCGTAATTGGTAAATGTGGTAAAAGACAAGTTTTTCAGAACTTGCTCCTAAGGGTGAACTGTTATTAAATGTGAATAGTTATTAAGTATGAAATTTTTATGTGTAACTATGATATTATGTGCAATAAGGTGCTACTAATTCTTTGTGCAAGTACGTGATAAATTGTAAATGTTCAGATAATGAGATGAGATGACTACTAAAAATGAACTGTATAGGGTGATGCATATATATCTATAATGCAAAGTATGAATAGTATCATGCATATAACAAAATGAATAGCATAAGAAGTATGATACATGTATAAAATGCACATCATGTATGAACTATGAAGCATATAATATAAAACGTGCTATGTAATAACTGTTAAAGTTACTGAGTCATCGTGTTCACCCTTGCTTGAAAGTAATATTTTCAGCGAAGTTTGAGAAAATCTGAAAGTCCCAATAAAGTTCAAGAATAAGGAAAGCCTATGGCTTAAACGACAGAAGATTGAGTGTGGTTTCTAAACCATGTAGTTATCTGGTAGTTAACGATAGTGTTAGACACTTATGTTTTGTATTCAAACTCTGTCGCCAGAACTTGTAATATGTGGTTGTAAAACTTTTCGATTGAGCTATGTTCTGTAATAACTAAAGTTAAAAATTTGTAATGGTTGTAAAACTTTTGATTAAGCTAGACGGGTATATTCAATATACTTAAATGAACGAGATAAGTTTTGTACAAGCAGCTAGACTTAAAGTCGGTTAATGAGTTATATACTCACAATGATTGTAATAGAATAGGCCATGTTATATATGATATAAGCTTTATTAAATGTAATAAAGATTGCGATTTTGGATTATAAGCGTTGTAAAGTTTTAAATAATCATGTTTTTATTAACTATATTGTGAAGGTATGATATGTTTATTAAGAATAAAGTTGTACTTCAACGCACGAGGTCGCCTGCGACAAGTACAGGAATTCTCGGGGCATTATAATTACTAATTATAATTTAGTTAAAATAATTAACCCCCTAATTTATATCCGGGATACACTTATTATTCTATAACAATTTTATTTCATATAGAATTTCTTAAAAACCAAACTTAGGCTTTTAGATTTTACTCATTTTTGAATTCTAAAAAATTATATATAAATTTGAAAGATTGAAAATAAAAACTAAATATTCAATTTAAAAAGCTATATAAAAACTAAATATTAAATTAAAAATAAGAAATATATTGACGCTCAATTGTGAGTCCTAGATAATTGTTTGTTTGAGCAATATTTGTAGCCCTTTTAATTGTAATAGTAAGTTAATTTGGAATTCAAAAACATATTTTATAATCATATATATATATATATATATATATATATATATATATATATATATATATATAATAAATAAAAAAATTTAAATAATTTTATTTAAAAACTTAGGCAGTATGAAATAAGAATTAATCCGTTGAACACTAAGTTTCGTGTTTTAGGGAATAAATATGTTCAGCACCATCCCACTTCTAAATCCCTGTTTTAAGAAGCCGGAAGGCAGCTACTTCGCCGCCAGCAAGCACCCATATATTAATTACAGAGAGCCGGTTCCTTTTCCTTAGTTTTCTCTTTCTACAGATATCGATTTATTGTTCCCGGAGAGAGAAAATATGAGTTCTGTGAACCATAAATGCGAAAATACACAAGAAAATAAATTAAACAAAGACAGCAGCGGCGACCCATTTGTCAAAATCTACGGACCAGAGGTTCCTATTTCTCTCATATTTATGATACCCTTTTTTTTTATTCTGTTTGGTGTTGAGCTGATTGATTTTAATTTGTCTGGCTGTTTTTTACTTTTATTTTATTTTTTAAAATTTGTTTGGCTGATTTTTAATGATTTATGTGGCTATGTACTCACACATATTGGTTGAATTATGAATTAGTATGATATGGGTTCACTTATGAACTTGTTTGTAATTATATGATTGTTATCTGATAATGGCAGGAAGAGGAAAGTATCTTTTTTGTTTGATAATAAACCAAAAGAGGAAAACAAAAATGGTCTGTTGCAAAATGCAAAACCCACTAGAAGATTATCTTGAAATTAACTGAGATTGATTTATAGCAATCTTTTGGTAAAGATGTGTTTTTTCTTTTTTTGGGTGTCTGAGGACCCTCTACCAGCAAAAAGATTAGCATTAATCTTGTTTGAAATTAATATGATTACTACACCATTGTATTTTCTTTGAGACAAAATCTTGGGACTTTCTTAGAATATTACTATCTTATATATTATTACACAAGTGTTCTAAAAATTCCCGCTTAGGTTCGATTAGTCCCCGCCTAGGCGCTAGGCCCCCCCGACGCCTCGCCTAGGCCCAAGACGGAAAAAAAATATCTCTAAAAAATTAGACGGGCCTAGGCAGACAAGGCGGAGAAATTAGGCGGGGTCTAAGCGGAGAGATTAAGGCTGTTATTGTTTTTATTTTATTTTAATAACGAAGTTACAAAACGACGTCGTAGGAGTGGATAATGAAGTTTAGGGCTGTTCGGGCCTTATTTGGGAGGCTGTTGGTAAAACACTCAGAATAGATAGCGTACTAGAGCCTAGAAGAAATAGTAAAAATATTGGAGTCAGAGAATTTCATAAATAATATTTTTTGTCTGATGATGAGATGGAGGAAGAGAGAGATGATGAGTATGAGTGTGAGTCTGATGAAGATATTATCTTGAAGGGATATGAAGAAGAATAATTAAAGATATAGAGGGATATGGAGATGATGACTATTAGTTTATATTTTTTATTATTTGTTTGTGTTTGAACTTTGAACAATTGCATGTTTTTGTTTGAACTTTGACATTGACAATATGGATATGTGTTTGAATTTTAAGCAAATGCCTTTATTATCTTTATTATAGATTATTTTGCTTTATATTATTGTTTTGTTTGGATAAATGTAAGATAAAATATTAAAATTAGCTTAAAATAAAAAAATTCACCTAGGCCTCTCCCGGCCTCTCGCCTCCCGCCTAGCGCCTTTTAGAACATTGACTGTCACTCCTTGGATTTGTGTAGTTTCAAGTGGAACTTTTCTGTTACGTGCTTAGTAACTAGTTCATATCAGGTGAATGGAATAATCTAAGGATGTTTTTTATTTATTTATCTTATTTGAATAACTGAACGAAGGTTGTCCTGAAAACCTGATAGTACTTTCAAATTGCTTACATTATCATGCAAACTTCACCGATACATCTTAAACCAAATGCGTATCGCACTCACATTGTTTTTATTTTATTTTATTTTATTTATTCTGGTTACACAATTTCATATATTGACTTGAGTTGTGCATGTGGTGCAGGGGAAAGCAGATGTTGTGTTTAAGACGCCAGAAGCAAACTCAACTTTGAACTTGCAAGTAAGATAAATTCACGGAGCTTTCCTATCAGTTTCTGTGAAATTTGAATATGAAAATCATCAAATTCACAGAACTTTCCTATCAGTTTCTGTGACATTGTAATATTTAGATTTTGTTTCATATGATAACACAGGATGTGCAAGGACTTGTCAACTGGGTGCTTGCTGAAGGCTTCATGCCATCCTGGATTTTCATCAAAGTAAATAATTCTGTTTCCTTCATCCTGTGAGCTTTTTTGCTTTTATTATATGCAGAAATGTTTTCACGTAATTGACATCTATATAGTTATTTGTCGCTTAAGTTATCAAGGAAGAGTGGCATCTCATTATTTTGGTAGAGATCCTTAAATACCAATGTTCTAAAAGGCGCTGGGGGGTGGGGTATTCAGGATATTTTTTTAATTTTAAGTCAATTTTAATATTTTATTTTATATTTATTCAAACAAAACAATAATATAAAGCAAAAAAATCTATAATAAAGGTCTTTGGTTAAAGTTCAAACACACATCTATATTACCAATGTCAAAGTTCAAACACAAACAAATAATTAAAAATACAAATTAATAGTCCTCATTTCTATATTCCTCTATAGCTTTAACTATTTTTTTTCATATCCCTCCAAGATAATGTCCTCATCAGATTTACACTCAGACGTCGTTTTGTAGTTTAGTTATTAAAAAAAATAAACTAAAAATTGCAGCCCTAATTTTATCGTGTAGGCCTCGCCTAGCCCTGCCTAATTTCCTGGAGGGATTTTTTGGCCGCCTTGGGCCTAGGTGAGACGCCCGGGAGGGGCCTAGCGCTTAGGCACCGCTTAGGTTGCTTTCTAGAACATTGTTTAATACTAGATTTCTATGCGGTTTGTGCTGCCTGTAGCAGTTGAAATTTCCTTTTGTTGTTTGCTTTTCTTGCACTCATTTGGGCTATAGTTTGTTGGAAGTGAGATTAATGATATTTTATCGGCAAAACTAAGGGGTATTTTATCAGTGTTTTAAAAATAAAAACTAGACGGCGAAGGGAGCTTCGAGCACCAAGACTTGTAGACGGGGCCTAGATATTTTCGTAGATGGGGTCCAGGCGGCTTCCTTAGGCAGTGTAGTTTTATTATTATTTTTAATATATCTGATAAAACTAAATCTATTCGTTTGTTTATAAGTGGAAGTTTAGTGATTTATTTAGAATATAGAGGTGGCAAAGGGGTTGACTTGATGGGTAATGGATAAAGTATTGGATCCCTTACGGGTTGAATCATAAATGAATAATTTTAAATGGGTTAAATATGGGTAAATTTAAATGGATATGGGTTGAACCCATCAACCCATATAAAATCCAAAAGTTATGTTTTTCAAATTTTTTCCCACAACGGAAAAGGTTTACTGAACTCCTTTTAAGGCAACTCTGTGGAATAAAGAACTGCAATGAAATTCAAACATGGAATATGGAGAGCTTACAACAATTTGAAAATTTTATTTGAATGCAAAAATATCAATTTCTTATATATACACACACACACACATAATTATATGTATCTATACAATTTTCTAACTTCACATGCTTATTTTCCTTCTCTCTGTCACCTCACTCTCTCCTCACTTTCTCTTTCTATAAAACCAAAATTTATGTATTATAGAGAGAGAAAGATAACCTAATCTAATTGCATCTCCTTTCTCTCTCTAGAAAAAATTCCCACTGACCAGCGTAATGACAACCTCACATGTGCTGCTATAATAGCAGAGAAGTATGTGATTATTGGGATTTGAGGTTTATGTGGGTTAGTGGGTATTTTACCATTTAACCACCCTTGTTTATAGTTATCCATTTAACCCAACGCACTTAGAACCCACATAAACAAATGGATTGCTCAACCCAATAAATCATGGGTTCAGTGGACGGGTTGATGGGTTGGGTTTTAAATTGCCAGCTCTAATTTAAAACGATGTCAAATTATAGAGTACCGTTTGAACTATGATAGAAATTTGGGTGACATTAATAATTTTAACAAATTAAAAGGATAATCTACCATTATCCGGCCCATCCCATCTATTAAAAGAAAATAAATCGCTGCAGCACATATTCTTTGGGGAAGAGGAGGAAACACGTTTCAGCATTGGTGGTGGTAGATTGTCAGCAACTACGCAACTAGGAGGGTGCCTAGCACCTCCTTGCCAATGTTGGGCAGTGTGTAGGCGGGCGCCAGCCCTTTTTTTTTATAACACTGAGTTTTATGTTGATTTTCTTGTTGACATTAGTAGGAAAGGTCTGAGAAATAATCCATTGTTATCCTATTATGTTTTATTGCCTATTTTTTTTTTCATTCTTGTACTACTTTCATTTAAGGTACCTCAGTCATCTCACTCTTTGGGAAGGATTAGCTTTGTATATTCATTCATCTGCTTGAATTGTGGTTCATTCATCATATGATTACCTGACCCTTAAACCAGTCTCTCTAGATGACGTGTAAATACCTTTTCGTGCATTTATACTCTATTGACATGCAACAGCCAACAGCCAACAGCCAATAGCCAACAGGCAACATGAAATATTATGCATTATTTAGCAATACTGAATAGTATTCTAACATGCAGAACAAGCCCCTGATTCCGAAAGTGGTTATGCTTTATGTCCCTGGACTTGATGCGGCTCTATACTTGTCACAATCTAAAATACTCCGTAGTTTCAAAGAATACTTTGGCATTCCAAGGGCAGTGTTAGCTCTTAGGTTGGTGGCTTATATGCTTTATTATTTAAACAGAAAGTTGTATTCGTATTTGTATACTTTAGAAACTTATGCTTTTGGGGTTATGCTCTGTGACAGCTGTGTATCAGATGGAATGCAGACTATAGATGCTCTTCTTACATGCAAGGTAAAAAGAAAAAGGAATGGCCCTGAGTCAGTTTCAAGTAAACCTGCTCAGAGATCTGATCAAGGTATATCTTTGTGTCAATTCCAAAAATTTCAACATTCTCCGTGAAAGATTCACTAGCATTCCCGGTTACTTCAATATTTTTTCACTGTATTATAGTTTCTACATGCTTGTTGAGGTTGCGGATTACTCATTTTTGGTGAACTATAATTCATCTTTCTGCCCGTTTGGCGGCGCAATGAGCTAAGATTACTTTTTGAAAGTAAATTTAAGTTTAAACTTGAAAACTTTCCAAAATATCTTATAACGTATGTTTAATCATTTACCAAACACAGATTATTACAATTTACATGAAAGCACGTTCACCAATAGCTCTACTAGTAAAAGTTATTACTGCTCTGGCAAACGGGCACTTCGTTTAGAGTGCAGTTTCATGTAAGGTAGATGGACATTAAACTTGAAGATGGAAAGGTTAGAAAAACATTAAGGTAGACTTTCCCCTCGTTTCTTGGATTTGGAATTCCCTTGAAATTGTATCCTAGATTAAACAAGACTTCTCAAAAAAAGAGCATAAAATGGAAACAAGTAAAAAATATTTGGTACTCTTGTGAAGCTCAGATGCCGCTCTGTCTTTCTTTATTTAAAGAATAAGTTTCATATGCTCTTTTTTTTTAAATATTGCTTGCGCTGTATCTACTTGATCTCTTACTACCATGATGCATATGCACAAATCTCATTGCAAAGGCCTCATTATGTGTCATTTTTAAATCACTTTTTCAATCGTAACTTACTCTATTTAACTATTGGTTAAGGAGAATTTACATTTTATTTTTATTTTCTGATAAGTAAGGAGTATTTATTTTCAAGTACGTTTGCTGGGATTAGAACCAAAGATCTACCAGTTCAGTGAGAGCCTTTTCCTACCATGTCTTGCAAGTGCTATTAAGCGCATGACTCATATTTATATGGGTAACTTGGCTAATTATTGGTCTTTTTGTATAGGTGTCTTTAGTTGAGTTATGTGCCCACTATTATGCCATGGGAACAAAATTATCACGTGCGCGCCCGAGTTGATCAAGACTTTTTTTTGGGTCTTTGTACCTGGCAGAGTACATTGTCATTTACTTGTTACATAAATGATGATTGTCCTCAAATTTTGGCTTCATGGGACATGGACACAGAGTACACACATTTGAGCTAGTGCCTGTGTCCAGCATTCTTAGAAGCATGGACACTTGTAATTAAGAGCATGCTATTAATTGAACTAATAAACCCCCAGGTAAGACTAGAATATTGTATACTATCTAATTTGATGTACATGGTTGAGAACGCCGAAGTCGCCTGATCATGCTGTGGATATTCAATGAATCCATTAAGAAAAGAGTATGACTGCTGAGATAGATACAAGTGTTATGCTTCTGTTAAAGAATATTCAAAACGTGAGCTACAACTAAAGAGAGGAATAAAATTAATAGAGGAGAGTAGGGCGAGAAATTTTCTGCTTTGCAATGTCTGTAACGTGCTAGTCCAAGTGCCTGATTATGCCCATGTGAATAGCAATTTTATGAAGTCATTATGATTTTTCTTGTCAGCATATCAAGTTGAAAACCGTTTAATGTTTTGCCATGTCGAAAGAAATCATTCTCATCTTATATACAGGTTTAGCCAATCTATCCTTTGCTGATCTTATGAAAGATGTATCATTCCCCATCACGTACTACACACTTACACAGAAGGAACTAGAAGATAATGGATACTGTTATAATCAACCAGGTGACAAGATCTAGTATGTTAATTTCTCTTTTTTGTTTTCCTAGGTCCTTGAACTTTAAGTTGTTTGGTACTGCAGATTTTCTTTCAACTATTCCTGCTCCATCAGGCATTCCTCCCAATGAAATTTTGGCACTTGATTGTGAAATGGTAACGCTACATATTGAAGTCTTAACCTAGATATTAGATGGTTTTTACTGCATATTTGGATTTTCCTGGTTATTGTTGCGATTTAACTGATATAGAAAGCCTAATTTTCCCTTGAATCTATTGGCTGTTTCTTTTTGCTCCTGTAGCTGGGCCGTTTTTTGTGTGTGTGTGTTTGTGTTTATAAATTTTAGGGTTTCCAAGTCCATAAAAAAAAGAAGAAAAGAAAACATTACACAAGTAACTATTTCCATCTTGTTAGAATATGTTCTAATCTTATGGGACCAGCAACATGAGGTTGTTTCTATATTCAAGCGAAGAAGTATACTAAAAGGATTTGTAAATATGAGAACTAAGTAATATAACCACTTCAGGATGGATACAGAATGGAGTCATGCCAAAATAGTCTGCTTTTAAGGTTGTTCAACATGTGCTGCTAAGATCCTCATTAAAAGATACCTCTTGAATGTATATCTAAATCTGCTGAAAGCAACTACATATGACTAGTTCTTATCTTTTACGAACTTGGAGTAAACCTCTGAAATTTGGCTACAGACTTGTTTTGGCATAATATTAAAGTTATCCTTTATTATAATTAGTACATCATACTTTAGATTTTGATAGATCTTATTGTGAAGACTAAACTAAACAGTTCAATTAATTTTTCTTTGATTAGTGTATCACGAAAGAGGGGTTTGAGCTCACTAGAGTAACACTGGTGGATATTAAAGGACAGGTATAGTTTATTGAATATGATTTGATTCTTGTATAGCAAATACCCAGTTTATTTCATCTGTTTCTTTCTTTTCTCTTTGGGTGCTACACAGTACACATTCTTTCCCCTTGTATTACTTCAATATATACATCACAGTATATTTTGTTGATTGTTGGTTTTTGTCTACCTTGCTTTTCAGTCATCTAAGAAAAAGAACAGAATTCTTTAGTCTTGTCTCGTGCAAGTCTGTATACACTTTTCATATACGGTTTTATTAAAAGAGAAAATATATATTGTTCGAGTGTAATTTTTAATTCTCACAGCTCAGGCTTTTAGTTGGGAAGATATTCTTTACACAGTATCCCTTGTTCTCGATCCGGCTCACCCATGTCATGAAAATTAGGGGAGGGATCCACTTAGATTTGATGATTGACTTCTTATTCTTACATCTTTCAATAATTTTTGGATTCTACACATTTTTCAAACTCAACTGTTAGGATTTTTCTCAATGTTATGCCCACCAAATTTCCAGTTTATCAACGATCAAGAGTTACTCCGCCATCTATTTAGAACACGAAATTATCATAGAATAATAGTAAAAATTTTTAACTTATTACAGTAATTTTGTTTCAGTATCCTTCTACATTTGATTGGGTTGATATTTGGCGAGTATAGTGGTAATGAGATGAGCAGTCAATTCAAAAATTGGTCTGACAAAATATGACTCAAGCAGAAATTGTTATTCAGAGATTCAAGTATGACAACTTGTACACAGATTCAAGTGAATCCATCCCTGTGACTGAATATTTAATTTATACTAAAGCTATTGATCTCATTATCAGTTGCTGCAAATGAAATAAGCCTAGGCAAGTTCTCAGCTCCCCCTTCTTCATAGTTTTTTGATTCTATATGTTGGTCACATAGAACTTAATGAAAACTTTAGCTCATTCATTGAACGTGCCTAGAAATTATATGCTCAAGCGCAGTTCCTTTACAAATGAACAAGGCCGAGCTGTGCTTGCCACTAGCCCAAGCCAAGATTGAGATGTTAACAAGCTTCACTTTGTAAACTTTTAAAAGTTTTGAATAGCATAAATATCAGATAAACACATTTTTTGACATGAATTTCTAAATTGAGTGTTGTCTTTAAAACCGGGGTTTCTTCATATATGTTTTAGGCATTCAAACAAGTGTTTTAATGTATATTCTAATTATTTCTTAGCATTTAAAGTAAAATTTTGTAAGAAAAACATGAACGTTAAAAGCCATGTTTTGCGTATTACTTTCTCCATCCTTCAAAGGATGTTTCAATTACAATTTTTTTGCCCATCAAAGAATGGCTTAATGTGATAAAGTACGATGTCAAAAGTGCTATAAAGACTTGTTTACCCTCAAAGTGGCCCCATGTTTTAAGAAAGCGAGGAATTATAATATTTTATTAGCGTGCTTATGTGGGGTTCAAATACAAGGGTATATCTGAAACTTACGTCATACACTCTTTTCTAATTTGATCATCTTAATTAGTGTTGAAATGGTACTTAAGGCATAAATTGGGGGACCGAGGGAGTATATAATTATTATATATTTTCTGATAACTTTTTATGATTGTATAACTAATTTTGTTATTGTTATACATATTAATTATGGTGGTATGAAATTTAAGATGTGAAAACACATGTACAATATAATTTATTATTTTTCTAATAATTAGTTTGAATGTATATGACTATATAATGTAAAATACGTTCAGAATATAAAAAATAGTGTTTAAATGTTTTCGACACCTCTTAAATCCATGACGGCACTAGCTTATCAGAGCCAAGTTCTAACATCTTGTTAATTATACATACTCTAAATTTGAATTTGGATTCTGTTTAATTGTTTAAGTACATAATGCATTAGTTCGAGCAAGCCCCAAGTGAACCAAAAAAGTGTTCAGTCATCACATAGTTCAATTGCATCTTTAAAATTTTTCAGTAACATTATCATTTTCATCTTCACGAGCACCAAACATGTTTTGGTGCGTTATTTTTCATCTAGGTACTGTTAGCTTGAGTTTTCTTTGACTTTGATCTGTAGATTGGTAGATCCATACTTACATATCCTCTCTTTATTGACAATCCATTTTAATGACATACTATTGATGTTTTAGCTATATGTTTGTCTGATTTTATATATTTTCACAGGTCTTATTGGATAAATTGGTTAAACCATCAAACCCAATTACTGATTACAACACGAGGTATACATGCGTGCGTGTTAATCTTTTAGTCAAGTGCCTACACATGATTTTTTGTATTTCCATTACCTATGTCATTTAGATTGATTCTTTCAATGCTGTTCTAGAATATCTGGACCAGTTATTGGTCAGTGTTAAACTTTCATCTTATGTCGAGTTTGATGTAAATTGTTTCAACCTTTGATGTGCTGATGTTGCTCTCTCTCTCTCTCTCTCTCTCTCTCTCTCTCTCTCTCTCTCTCTCTCTCTCTCTCTCTCTCGTGTATGAGAGCGAAAAGAGTGTAGTGGACCAGAACTTTTCCCTCTTTCTTCTGTTATCATTCTTTCTCCTCTCCATTCTTCGAAAAAAAGTCAACACTCAACACACATGACATGTTTCACAAGGAACTGTTGCGTTTAATGGGATTGTAGAGTTTTCATATCTTAAGGGCATGGACTTTGTGTGTTTTAAGCTTTTTATTGAGATTATAGGGGCTACTGTCAACTTTATTGAGATATTAGGAGATTGACTATTTAACTTTTCCATTGAGTTTTCTTTGAGCATCAATTATTCTTGTTTCTTAATGTTTTGTTATAAATAGTCATAAATTTACTTATTTCGTGAAAGGGGGAGAGAATTGTTACAAGATCTCAATTTACGTTAATGAGTTGCGAGAAACCATGGTTACCAGGAACGCTAAACGGCTGGGTATGCGAAGCGAAATCAGGTACGAGGAATGCTACCTACACAAGGAATCTTAGTTCTCGTACCACGATTAGGAATACGATAGTACTCGGTATGCGGAATGCAGGGCAGTTAGAGTTTCTTGGTAACCTTTGAGAAGCTGTTGTTGGATTGGCTAAATTATAGGCTACTATGCTCAACATTAATTATGGCAATCACCATTTCTGTGTATTAGATGTGTTGGGTATAAGAAGTACACCAACTTTAGCTAGTTGGTTTCTGTGTTGTGATGTTGACGCTAGATATGCTTGATAAAGAAAAGCATAAGCAAACTATGACCTAAAAAAGTTCTAAAGCTAACGGTTGTGAAATAAAAGAAAAGTGATCATTACATCTGACTTCTTTAGGAATGGATTGGTTGCAAGAATTATACAAAATTCTTCAGATATTAACTAAACAGAAGATATTGATTTTGGGAATTTCATGAGCCAAAAGGTAGTGGAATATGGTACTGCTGCCATGCAGAGGATAGAGCTTGGGGAGTAATTTTGTGGTGCGAAGAGATTAATTGGTGATAGCAGTGTTTGGTGAGAAGAAAAGGAGAAGAAGTGGTAAATATCATTTGGTAAAGTGAGCTTCAGTTTTCTCTCCTATACAGTTAATGGAAGACAGGGAGTGGTCATTTGGGACTCTTACAGATTCAATGTAGTTCTCCTTGGAAGGTGGCTGGTGTTTTGTTATGGAGGAAGATGATAAATTGTGGAAGAAGGTGCTGGTGGTTAGGTTTGGAGGTGCCCGGGTGGGTGTTCCACAATGGGTTCTAGAAGGCCTTTTTTTAAGTCCATTGTCGTGGGTTGATAATTTTTTCCAAAAGTGGTGCTTTTGTGGTTAGGGATGGTGAGCATCACTTTCGGAAGATACATGATTTTAGGATATTTCTTTCATACCAGATTACCCAATTTAGTTTCAGTTGCAACAGATCAAGAGGCCATGGTTGCAGTCTATGTGGTGATTTCAGAAGGGAAACTCTCACGGCAGCCAATGTTTGTTAGGATTCTTCAGGATTGGGAATTGGAGGAAGCTGATGAATTAATGTTGTATACTCCACAGTAGGTATGTCCTTTTAGTGGCGGTGGAGATTCCTTTGCGATGGTGCATTCATAATAGTGGGGGATTTACTGTGAGATCCTTTTATCAGGGTTTTTGGGCTGGTGATACTTAGAGTTTCCCTTGGAAGAGCATTTTTGGAGGGTGGGAGTTCCAAAGGTGTCTTTATGTTCTTGGACTATGCCTTTGGGTGCTATTTTGACCCAAGATAATGTATGGACAAGAGACTCATTTGTAAATCAGTGCTACAATGTGAAAGAAGTCTTGGGAGTTGTAGGGTCATCTTCTTTTGTGTTTCACATTTGTTAGGAAAGCTTTGGGGGTTGGTTTATTTACTGTTTGGTGTTGAGTACATGATGCCATGTTCAGTTATGGTATTTTTTACTAGCTTGGGATGGTGACAAGATTCCGAAGAGGTGGAGGAAGAATTGTAATGTAATACCTAACTGCTAAGATTCCCAAGTGCTATTTCTCTATGGAGGGAGAGAAACAACACAATTAGTAAAGGTCAGCAATTCAAATGAAATTTTTGGTCAAGCTTGTCATTTGTTTGGTAACATGAGACTTTTCTGGGGTCAATTGTTCCTTTTATTGATTTCTTGGGGGAGTTTGGCGGTTGTATAGAGCTTTCACTGTTGCAAGAAATTGTTTTTATTTTTTACATGGTGTGTACAGGGTTGCCACCCCCTCTTTTTGGATATATATTTACTTATCAAAATAAAAAAAATGAAGAAGGCATAAGGTTGGCCCACTAAATGGAAAGGGGACAAAGCAAAACAAAGTTGAGTTTTCGTATATTTGTTCACAAAGTTTTATCAGCTTTCAGGTAGCAAGCATATTATGAGAGAATGCATAATTTCTTTAGGTGTTCTTTTTATTAGTACTTACTCTGTTCCACAAAAAGAGTTCCATTTGCAAAAATTGCAAATGTTAAGGGTGTTTTGTCCGTAGTTACCACTAAAGTTAATAATTTGTTAGTTTAGTAGTGATTCATGATAATGAAATTATGATTATAAACTTGAGGTCTTAGCGTCATTTTATACTACCATGTAAAGAAATGGGATACTTTTTGTGGAACAAGAAAATATGGCAAATCAAACGGGACACTTTTTTGTGGAATAGGAGTATTATTTGTATGTGAGCTCCCACCAACATATTTTGTTTTGCGTGAATATATATATATATATACATGCTACTTAATAAAACAACGTAGTTTTATGCTTTAGGGTAAAAATTTTTATTTTAGGGTTTTATAAAAAAAATCTTTGATTAATTTTTTTATACAAAACTATGTCATTTTATTAAGTAGCCTTAGCCAAGTTTGTCTAAAGCATGCCTTACCTTAGATTACCTTTCCCCTATATATATAATATATATGGATTGAATTTCCGTATGTTAATGTGCGAAATACTGATTGAATTGTTCAGACGTTAGTAAAAGTTTCACAACTCCTATTAGCTTGGGCAAAGAAGAGTATGCATTAATATTTTTAGACTGCTACATTTAGGTAGAAAGAAAGAGACAAAAATGGTGAATGAGAGGTAATTCCTTCTTATTAGTTTTCTCTATTTATAGATTCCTACAATCAAGTTTTACAATCAATTCCTATAATTTAGCTACAATTATCCTGAGAGTATTCTATTATATCCTAACACAATATTCTATTTACATTCTAACATAATATTCTATTATATCCTAACACAGTATTCTATTTACATTCTAACACTCCCTCATGTTGGTGCATATATATTCCATATGCTCAACTTGACACAATAGATGAAACTTTTTTGCACTCAATCCTTTAGTCAAAATATTAGCCACTTGATGTTCCGTCTTGACGAAAAGGATACAAATGAGACCATTAGTCAACTTCTTTTTGATGAAATGTTTATCAATCTCAATGTGTTTCATTCTGTCATGTTGTACTTGATCATTTACAATGCTAATGGCCGCTTTATTATCACAAAATAATCTCACTGGCTCTTTAGTTGCTATTCCTAAATCCTTTAATAACATACGAAGCCACTTTAGTTCGCATACACCTAATGCAATAACTCGATATTCTGCCTCAGCACTAGATCGAGCCACAACATATTGTTTTTTGCTACACCACATGACGAGGTTGCCACGGACAAAAGAGTAATATTCGAAAATAGATCATCTATCATCTACAAAACCAGCCTAACCTGCGTCCGAGAAGGCCTCAATCTTCATGTGCCTATGTCGTGAGAATAATATGCCTTTATGAGGAGCGGACTTCAAATATCTCAGAATTCTATAGACAGTATTCATATGACAAACCAGCGGATCATGCATATATTGACTCATTACACCCACAACATAAGAAATGTCTGGTCTAGTATGGAAAAGATATATCAATCGGCCCGCTAAGCACTGATATCTCTCCTTATCAATGGCCGGTCCAATGCCACTTGTTAGATGATGATTAACCTCTATGAGAGAATCAACAGGTTTGCATCCCAACATGCCTGTTACAGTTAATAAATCTAGAACATACTTTTGTTGTAATAGGAAGATGCTATTAGAAGATCTAGCAAATTTTATACCAAGAAAGTATTTTAGAGTGTCAAGGTCTTTGATCTCAAATTCACTTACTAGTTTGTCCTTAAGGTTGACTATCTCCTCTTCGTCATTCCCAGTCACTATTATTAAACTCGGACCGGACCGATGGTTTGACCGGTTAAAACCGGAACCAGTCGGCATTCCGGTCAGGTTTGGCCCAGAAAATCGACTTTTAAATGAACCGATTAAAACCCGGATTGAACTGGTTGACCATCGGTCGAATCGGTAAAACCGGTTAAATTGACCCTGTGAGTCAGTTTTAAAATATTTTTTTGGTCCACATTTTTATTTTTAAAATTAAATATTTTTCGTAATATTGTAACATAATTTCACTATATTTTAACTTACAAAAAATTAGATGTTTTAAAAATTTATTAATTATTAATAATATATTTTTCTATATATTTATGACGTCACCAGTTTAACAACGGTTCGACCACTGGCTGAACCAGTGATCTATCCACCTAGTACCTTTTTCGGATTGATGGTTTGAAAACCATGTTTCCAGTTACCATAATATCATCAACATAAACAATAAGAATGACAATCTTATCATTTTTATGTTTCACAATCGCGGATTTTTCTTTCCGCGACCCCATTTTGTTAAGGAGTTTTGACACGTGAGGTGTGAAGGAGAATACCATGATTATGGAGATATGACGCAACAGCACCATCGATATATTCTCGACCATTGTCACTACACTACACAAAATTTTGATTTTGGCATCAAATTGAATTAGTATCATTTTATGAAACTTTTGAAAGCAAGAAAAAACTTATCTTTTATAATGAAGAAGATATATCCAAGTACAAGAATAACAGTCTATGAAATTAACAAACCAACGATGAGCAGTATGAGAAATAACCTGAGAGGGGTCCCAAATATCAGTATGAATAACAACAAAAGACTCATGATTACGTTCATTAATTGAGGAATAAGTAGACCGTTTGTTTTTGGCCAATTTACAAGGTTCATAAAGAAACTGGTTTTTATTGCAATGCTTAGTAAAATATAGAAAAAAAGACTCTAAAACACCAAAGGAAGGATGTCCCAGACAACGATGCACTAATGAAGGGAAGATAGGCTAGAGTCAAAGGTAGTTTGAAGAGCTTGAGGAGATATCCCATTCTCAACCATATAGACGTTGGTTTGAAGAACATCAAGATAGTAGATACCATTGACTGCACTACCACTACCAATCTTTTGCCCCGTCACCAAGTCATGAAAAACACATGAGATGGGAAAAAAGAGATTAAATAATTTAGAAATGTGGTGCTACGTTGAACAGATAATAAATTGGCAATAAAAGAAGGAACATGAAGAACAAATGATAAAAATATAGTGGAAGTACAATCGACTGACCCTCTCCCTGAGATAGTTGAGAGTGACCCATCAGCCACTAAAACTTTATCTTTGCATGAACAAGGAGTATAAGAGGTAAATAGTGTCGAATTTCCACTCATGTTTTGAAGCACCTGAATTAAGTATCCAAGTAGAACATGAAGATGAAACATTAAAAGCATGACCACAATTGTGGCTTCGGACAAACTGCCCCTTATTAACACCATTAGTATCACCACTATTAATTGTACTAGATTCTGCCATATTAAATAATGAGTGCAACAAGAATATCCAAGGAAAAATTCCAACGATGATAATTAAAGGCAGCACTCTTGACATAATCACTCCCAATTACCAAATAAGCAGTAGTAACTTAGGGAAAGTCTAGGAAAAAACTTAATAACCAACAGCGGAAAGAAATCACAAGTCTTGAACAAGTTTAAGAAACCAGGAAGCTTAGGTTTGAGTAAACGGATCAAGTTCTGATACTATGTAAAATGCTATATTTGGGTAGAAAGAAAGAGACAGAAAAATGGTGAATGAGAGGTAATTCCTTCTCATTAGTTTTTTCTATTTATAGTGTTACAATCAAGTTATTACAATTAATCCCTATAATTTAGCTACAATTATCTTGAGAATATTCTATTTACATTCTAACTATCCTAAGAATATTTTATTTACGTTCTAACATAATATTTTATTTACATTCTGACAATATTGATTAGGTATAAATGATATAGGCATATAACTTGATCAGAATAATGTAGACTTTTCAGTTCTTCCATTAAATATGATTGTCTTGAAATTACATCGAAGGATACCTAATCCAACTTTAAACAAATTGCATATTTCATACACATTCCCCTAGTGAGTCCCAACAGCATGGGAAAGCCAATTGTAGTAGACTTTCTGAAATTAACTACTTGATATGCAGGTACAGTGGAATCACATGTGAGATGTTGGATGGAGTGACTGCAACCCTAAAAGATATTCAGGTTTCACGTAACGTCCTCTTTTATTGTTCTTTTAATTAGTCTTGTGTTAAGTTTGCTATATTGAGTTACCTATGTACCTTTGTTGCATACTGTATTCAGGAAGATTTTCTGCAACTGGTTCACAAAGAAACCATTTTGGTTGGGCATTCATTGGAGAATGATTTGTTAGCATTAAAGATATCTCATGATCTGGTGATTGATACGGCAGTTTTGTATAAGCACTCACGTGGTGGGACTTACAAAATAGCTCTTCGAGTGCTGACTCGGAAATTTCTTGCCAGGGAGATACAAGACTCAGGAAATGGACATGACAGTGTTGAAGATGCAAGAGCTACTATGGAACTAGCATTACTAAAAATAAGACATGGCAAGTGATTATCTTCTTTATACATTTACAGTGGCATTTGCAATCAATATTGTTGAAGATTTTGAACTTGAAGATATGCTTGGATAGTTTATTTAAAATAATATTACCTTCGCTCCAAATTATAAGATTATTATTAACTTTTGAAAGTCAATTTGAAATATTTTCAAACTCATATTTGAGATGATTCTTCAAAAATTGTGAAACAATAAATCTTACAATGAGTAGTACGTTTTGAATAGTTTACAAATTTTATCATTTTATAGATTAAATTTAAAGAAATGCAAATTTTGAGTTTGAAAATGTCTTAAGTTAACTTTAAGAAGTCCATAATGATTTTATATTTATATTTTGGAACGGAGGGAGTTTTAGATCATATCATCTTCTCTGGTTTTTTTTTCCCGTTCTTTTTGTCCTTTTTTTTCAATGTTAATTGTGCTGGGTATCGGACAAAAATGAGCCACGCTAACATACAATAAGTTTGGTACTTGAAAATATGAGATTATTTTGTGATATGTGCTTTTGTATCATTGTATGCAATCAAGAATGAATTTAAAACTGAAATCGTCATAGGCTAGTCAACATTTGAGCATGTCTTTAGTTTTTTGTTCATCAAGCATGCCCATGATGCATCTGTTCGAAGTGCACAAAAATCTATCCACCGTGTACCTGTAATGCATCTGTTTAAGGTCATGTATCGTCAAAGTAGGGTCATCAGCATTATCATGGATACCATATTGAGTATTACTGATATTCCCATTTTTCTGAATCATATAGCCTGGGCCATGGATTGTGGTTCATATTTAAATAAAGCTTTAAGAGACATCCATTCATGCTAATCTTTTGTGGTTTATAATTTTTCAATGAATGGTCTTAGTTTGTAATATTACTCAAGTATTGCATTTTTTGGTGGTTCTTGGAGTTGCATGTTGTTTTATCATATTTACGTGATCAGCATGTCTGTGTATTTGTGTTTCCTCTTTCGTAAAATTGCGGGTATTCAAAATCTCCATGACCATTATTTACTGCTTATAATTCCAAAAGTTGGAATTTAGCTGTACTTCAGTTTTAGAGATAGGACTTTTCTATTGTGTGTCCAGTTGTACATGATACCTTTTTATTTAAAGCAAAAGATAGAGCCAATATAGATAGATATATGGATGCCAATCAAGTGGATATTAGGTGAATGCTACTTCATGTTAAACTCATAAATGATGAATTCTTCGATGTGTAAGTTGTATTGTTGTAACACATGAAATAAATAGTAGTAACACATGTAATGACTATGAGAGAGAGAGAGAGAGAGTTGGCTGGTAGAAACACATTTAAGGATGCGGATGCATGTACTAGTAAACAGAACAAAGACTAATAACAAAAAAAGAAGGAAATGTTGTGGCAGGCAGCAGAAGTTATTTATATTATATTCGGACTACATGTTCTATATTCCATATTTGTTCATTTGGTATGAAATAGCATTATTAACCTTTTTCTTTGTTTCTTTGGAATTAGGACCCGACTTTGGTGCCCCCCCGTCATTCATGCGAAAGAAACTCCTTTCAGTTTTGGGCGAATGCGGCAAAGTCTCCTCTATAATTGATAATATATCTGTTGTGAAGCGATATGCGTCTGAGTCATCCCATGCAATTCCAGTTTCTTCTGATGATCAAGCTCTTTCAAAGGCCAGGAAAGAGGTAGAGTTCATATTTGAAATTTCCTTATGATAAAACCTGAGAAAGGTATTGGTGGTCGGGGGTTTAGGGGCAAAGTATATCTCACACAAAACAATTCTCACACAAATCTCAAACAAGTGAATATTAAATCACTGAGTTCCACAGACCAACATACATCCATATTTATGGACTTCTGTATTAATCTAGAAACTTTCTTTTAATTGGACTTTTGCTTGTTGGGCTCTTTGGCATAGGTATGGGCTTCCAAAGCCTTTTATATTTATCCAAGTCTCACGGCCTTATCCTACATCAAATAGTAGGAGGAAATATTGAACTTTTAACAATTCTATTTAACTTTCTTTTCCCTGCACAGGTACACAATGAAAAGGTACATTTTGTTTGGGCCCAATTCTCAGAATTAAATTCCTTCTATAAGAAGCAAACAGAGGATACTGAGAAGTTAAATACGAAGCTTGCAGAGATGACATCATTGCTTACTTGTAACAAGTATACTGGTAAAAAATGCATGAAGTACATGATTACCTCTGAATTAAAGGATGTTCTTAGTCAGTTAAATGCTCGAGTCAAAACTGTCTATTCCAGTTTACCTACTAATGCCATGCTTATTATTTGCACCGGTCATGGGGACACTGCAGTTGTTCAAAGGTACGCATTATTTACCTTTACGTTCTTTCAAACAAACCCTAAATTTCTTGTTTGCATACATGTGAATGGCCAAAAGTAGCTTTATAGATCTCTTAAGTACATGCTAAGATAATTGAATATACAAGTCAATATAAGTACCTGGATGTACCATATAAGTTAACGCCCAGTCCACATTCAGCTTGGAGACTTGACCAAAGAGTAAGATTTAGTAGTAAATAAATCGTTATTTTAGTGGCTTTGGCTGAGTTTGCAAGAATTGCTCGTAGTTATTATCTTTGACTGTAGGTGCGAGGTGCGAATTTTTAAAAGGCTTGATTCTTGAGGGAATTTAAATATGTAAACTTAAACAATTAACCATAATATTAGTCTTGTATCAGATTTAAATAAGCTTTAACTTTTTTCCTATTTCTTTTTGGGTGAAAAGCAAGCCGTATTCTATATAATCGCTTTATGCAGTTCAAGGATATGTAATTCTGCATATATTCTTGGTCAATCAAGATTAAGATAAACTGTTCCAGAATATATAATTATTAGCGGGACTTTGGCTGGTCCTGCAATCAACATAACGTTTATCTGACCTACAGTCAGAAAAATGATGTGGAATTAGGACAATATGTTTTGGAGCAGAAACAAATTCAAAGTTCCACACTACAAACGAGTACCTTAATGTCCAATTAACGGGGTGAGGTTTCCTTTCATTTTCAAAGAACCACTATATAAAATATATGCCGGTCACTATACTGATGTACCAAAGCAGCCTAGACTGCCTAATTGGAATTTAGGTATGTCCTATGTATAACCAGAGGTTATGGTCCGAGTCTCATGGCAATTTTCTTATCATATTTACCTTTCTGAATTTGATAACTTTGAAATCTGTTAAAACTGATATTGATCAAAATGTTACATATTAAATTGATTTTCCCTCCTTTTTTCATTTTTACATTTCAATTAGCTACATTTTGATTACTCTCTTTATGTGAAGATTGAGGAAAATGCTGGCGGAGCAAGTTGAAAATGGACTATGCCGTGAGCACCTTGTGAAAGTCTTGGAAGAGCTGCAAGCCCAAGCTGAAGTAGGTTTGTGTTTTGTTGGTGTGAAGCGCCAAGTACCAGTACAATAACCATGGCGTGTGGTATTTGCAGCGGCTTATTTATCAAAAACAGAGAAACCTTTTTAAGTGACAATCGTATATGTACAGCCCAAATTTTGATGTAAACAGTCTATAGAGGTAAAGGTGGCAGAAAATTTCTACTTTGAGACATCATGCGACTTTCTTCATAGGAATCTGAAGATTAGCTTTTGCTACGGTGGTGTGCTAGGAGATTACCGGTGATCTTTGTCGCTTTTTAGGATCACTTTATCATTATGGCCTAAGAATTTCGGAGACATTGTACTGGAAGACATGGAAATGTATAGGTAGTTTAATTAACTTGTGTCATTTGAATTAGATTATGTTTGAATCCTTACATTATTTGCATGAAATTCTGAGGAAATTTAAATTAGCAGGCATTGAAAAGTTACTGAATTCCTTCAAATGCAAATGTGTATGAACCTTCAAATGCACTGCATTATTTTTGATGCGGTGAGTTTATTGCATTTGTGAGTTAAATAAATTGCGTCTGTGAACCAAATAAGATTCTAAGTGCGTTTAGCTTTAAAATGCAGCGAAAGCTGCAAGCGGAACATACACATTGTTTTCACTCTTTGGAGTGGAGTGACATATGGTTCGATATGTCCATGCACATTGTTTCAACCCTCTGGAGTGGAGTGACAAATATGGTTCAATATGTCCCAAGTTGAGGTTCAATAAATTTTGTCAGTACGTGATTACTTGTTAGGATTGATTAGAGGAATACGGTTTCACGGGATGCATGCTACATATGACGATTTTGATTAACTGATATTAATTAAGAGTTACACAAAGTGGGGTAGCTGGTCCCACATTGTCTCCAACAAAAGTCTGATTAACCACAGGAGGAGGGAAATTAAAGTAATCCAACAAAAAAATCTTGATTACAGGCATTCCTGGCCAAAGCATCACGATTAGAGATGGCTTCTCTAGGATTTTGTAGAAGATAAATATGTAATTTTTATTTTTATTATTTTTAAGTATCCGGGTAGAGCTTAAGCCATAGACCATCACCCAACTAGAGCCAACTACAAATTTGAAGATTAAATTTTAAAAGTAGACACAAATATTTCTTTTCACGAGTCAACTCAACCAATTAACTCATAAAATATAACATTGGTTATGCTATTATAATAAGTAATATCTAGATACATATAAACATATAGTTTTGGACTACATATTGCATTTTACTATCATTTTTTGATAGCATATTTATAATTGAAAGGTGAATTTCAATTTTCTTTCAAAAAGATAATTGAAAATTTATAACATTGGGTTTTTACAAACAGTAATATATAATAATTTTTATTTCTTAATCTTGGCAATTAAAATTTAAAATAATAGAAAACTATTTTGGGTAGTGATCATGAATTATTTAAATTCATGCGAAAAAAATAAGGTTAAACATCAAACGAGGTGGTTGTACGTTAAATGTAAGTTTCAAAAGGCATTTCACTACTTTGCATAAGGAATCTGGCAAACAAATACGACATCTACTTATGCACGACTATACTCACGGTTAAGTTGAATGAAAATTACAACATTTTTATTTAAAAAATGATTTATATGGCTATAAATCTATAATGAAGTTAAATTACAACTTACGTAAAATTCTAAACGATTAGATAAAATCAATTACGATTGGACCAATTTTAATTCGCTTATGTCTCATGTATCCATGTAACTTGAAATGACAATTTATAATAAAACAGCAATACTAAGATTGGTTAGAACAAGGCGATAGGCAAAAAGAATTACTAAATAACTTAAACAGCAATACTAAGATTGGTTAGAACAAGGTGATAGGCAAAAAGAATTACTAAATAACTTAGTAGAATTAATACGTTGATATTGACATTCGACATAAATTTATTATCATATGTAATAAGACTCTTTTTTAAATCACAAGGGGTTAAATGACATATATTTAGTCATATGCGATGAAATGTAAAAACATGCAACTTATAAGTGTTGAATTATATTTTACCATTATTTTTATAAATGAACATGACGATATTTTTTTAAAAAATTATTCTAACATACCATGGTATGTTACAAATAAACGTATTTAAGCAATTTAGAAAAATCTATTTCTATCGTACTTCGTATCACAGATATTTTCCCTTCCTAATTTCGTTTGATTTACCCGATCGATTTACAATATAAAGATAACATTGACACAGCCACCCAAGCTATGTCAAGCTCCAAGGATCGAACAAACAAAGACAAAAAAAAGATTATACCAGAGCATACTGACGAACCACACAGCCAAATTAATCAATTAAAATCTCTCATATCCAAAAAAAAAGAAGCTAAATAAGCAATGACATACAAAGGTGATGTTATATACGTGTAGAATGAGATGCAGAGCAATTAGGAGTACGAGTTTTCAAGAAAAAGGGAACTGCACCAACTTAATTCTCCTCCCTGGGACCAAAATCTACATTAGCTTTGAATTAAGAAATTCATAATTCTCAAATATATTATATATTACCCGGCAATCTAATTCCAACAGAAACAGAAAATTACAAAGGGAAATAAGGCTTGATTAACATTACACTTCAACAGTTCCAGAGTTTAAATGAGCCCATTACCTCCATGCTGAAGCAACAATCAAGACTTTGTCTTCCCATCCGAAATGAAGTGCATTTGTTTCCTCCCTCACCTTGAACCTGTCACAGTACTTCTTTATAAGTTTCCGAATCACATTGTTGACATTTGGACCTATAGGAGACGCATTGAAACCAGCCATCATCATCCTCGCCCTCCATTTCCCAGCAACTTCATAACGCTCGATCCTTTCCTCCCCCTCACATGCAACAACGTTAACTATGTCACGTGCCAAACACTGCTTTTCCACATTCATCCTGTCCTGGCTATTTCTCGGGAGAGTTGCATCTAGAGACTCGAAGACAGCAGAATAGTAATTGTAGGCTTCAGCAAACCTCCGTAAAAATGGAGCAGTGTTAGTGTTCACATCTTGTTCAACAACAGTTACGAGTTTTGGATTCATGCTCTTAACCATCCTGAGAAGCTTATCTCTTTGATTTACGGTTGAAACGCTCTCATCGGGCATGTGGTGCAGCTGGAAAGCGAAGTTCACTACAAGTGCTTCTCCAGGTCGGCAGTCGAGATTTGCAGGAGTTACTACTTCTGTTTTTGCTGCAACAGTTCGGAACTCAAATGGCACTTCAAGTGCTTCAGCCAGTTGCTCGAGCCTCTGCCCAATGAGTTCTAGGCCTCCAGTGGCACGTTGGACGGATTCAGGGTCATCAATCCCAGTTAATCTCAAGAAAGGCAGCTTACCAGGGTAATTGGCTAGTGTTTGCAAGAGTGTAATATATTGACTTCCTTGGTTTATATCAAAATCTATTATATGTACTATTTTTTCGTTTTTAAACGCCTCTATAATTGCACCATTTGCAGCCATAAATCCAAACCTAAAACATGGGCACACCTCAAAGAGTACTTGCATAGCCGAAAGACGATCGGTGGAGGGGGCTTCTTTACATTTAAGAGCTTTGTAAAGACCTTTGCCAGAGGTAGCCATTCGAGCTACAAGTGCTTCTACCATGTATGCTGCAATTCTTTGAGAAGGTTCTCCCTGGATTGAAACTCTCTGCCGCAGCTCATTTATCATGTTCGACGCATTCTCGACATTTCCGTCTGAAATCGTGGCAGCACAGTCAAAAAGTAATTGCTTAGGACTATAATTTGAAACTAGTGATACTCCTTTGTTGCAGCTGATACTACTGATGTTCGAATCTGAGGATGAAGATTCTTTAGGCGAGTCATGGAGCAGAACATTTTGGACCGGGTCAGCCCATTCACCATCAATGTCCATGGTTTGATCAGGGCCAATCACGGAATCATCATTTTCATCATTTCTGTCAAGAAGTACCCTCTCAAGTTCTTGAAGCTTTAATCTCATCTTATTGCCATCGAAGTCTATTGCTTCTGGACTGTGACTTTCCAAGTATTCTAGCTCAAAATTTGATTGATAGGCATCAGAATCTCTCATGGCCATATAAGAGGAATCATATGGTTCTTGGACAGCTATTAGCTGGCATGAAGAGGCACCTTGTGCGTGGCTAGAACTAGATTCGGGATTAAGTTCATCAGTTGGGGAATCTAGGAAATACTTAGGATCATAACTCTCGCTGCTGTAAGATTCAGTACCATACATGATCCCATGCTTGTTAGAATCGGTTGTTGATGTGGACAAGGCCGAGCTCTCGTTGCTTCCATTTAGTGAGTAAAGCTTACGATCACCATACGATGATGTGGGATGAACTAATGACATGGTGTACTTGTCACTAACTGTTGACAGATCTGAAGAGAAGTCAATGCTAATCTCATTAACTATGTAATTACCTCTTAAAAGAGTAAAACTGCGTGGGCACTTGCCCAAAAATTGAATTAAAAAAAATTAAAATCTCAATTGAAAAACCAAAAATACCAGAATGTGGTCTGGCTACTCACAATTGCAATATCTTAAACACTACGAGTCTGCTGCATCTACCGGATAGTCTCGGTTTAGTGTCACCTTCACCATACAAAAAATAAAATAAAATAAAAAACAAAATAAATGAATAAAAAAAGGGGCATTTAAGATAAATAAGCATACACAAAATGAGGAAATAAATATACAAATATGTGAATATATTTATTTATACATACATACTTATTACTTAGCAGACTCTCTCTTTGTATGTCTTTTCATAACATTAATAATGTTAATTACTTCATTTATTGTCCCTATATATATAGCCGATCCATTGTCAACGTTATAAAAATAGAGCTATCTTTAGACGATTGAGATCTGTTGGTTTAAATAGCCCTCCTCTGCAATATAATATTCAGGTATCTGCAGTATTATACTACGGTCGAGGGATATTATCCAAAATGTCATCAGCATGCATTTAACAAACTCACCATCCGCAGTATTATACCGTGGACAGTGAAGATTCGAGAAAACGATGACGTTTTGAATATTCACCAATGAGGTTTTGAATATTCATCAACCGCGGAATAATACTACGGACACTAGTTTAATTATAAAACTGCATTCGCTTTTGTTCATAACAATCATTTTGAATCTCATCTCATTTTCACCGTACCGATTTGGGTACTTATAATTATGGCTATCAAATTCTCTATTTCTTCATGTAGATAACATGAATCTACAACGAAGATACGCAGGAGAGATTGAGAATTTGATACCTTAATTATAAAATTGCATTCATCATTGTTCATAACAATCATTTTTGATTTCATCTCATATTATCAACTTACTAATCTAGGTTGTTCGACTTAAGGCTATTAAATTTTTTTTTCTTCTTCTTAGGCAGTATTCTTACTGATTCATGTTTTTCAATTATCACAGATAACATGAATCTGCAAAGAGATTACATAGAAAAAGAAAAAAATTAATAGTTTTGAAAAGACCTGTTCATAGTATAATATTACAGAAAGACTTATTTACAATAATGCCACTAAAAGTTTAATTAAATGTATGACATTATTGTAAATACCTCCATCCGCTTGACCTATTTACAATAATATCATTAATAGTTTAATTAAACGTGTGTCATTATTTTTAACAACAACGTTTTAAAATTTCACTGTCCGTAGTATGAAATTTCACCGTCACGCAGTATAATACTGCAGACGAGATAACTAAAATTTTTTACCATTCACAGTTTAATATTGCGGACGAAATCTACTCGAGTAAGTGGAAGAGATCCGGGAGAAGAATTTTGAAGAATATTTGTAAAAAAGCAGTAACATCATTTTTCAACAATACTTACAGAGATTCTTCAACAATGCTTCACCCAGATCTCTTCCATTCTCCTCGAATGTATACCTCGTCCTTAGCTTAATACTACGGACGGTAAATTTTTTTAATTACACAAATCGGTTATCAAAACAATTCGAACAATGAACAATAAACAATATTTAAACAATGAAGAATCGGTTGAAAGATTCAAAGAGTCGGGACAATGAACAATAAACAATCCCTCATCTTATTTATAGTGAACTGGATTACTCAGATTCAAAGAGCTGGGATAATTTTCTCGCCATTAATGGGAAAACGATTGCAACCTTACGTAATCAGTTGAAATTCACAACAATTGATTGCTACAAAAACCCAGCGTATTAGACGTTGTTTTAGACGCTGTTGTTTGATTTACTCGTCTGCAGTATAATATTGCGAACAGTAAAATTTCAAAGGCCTAACATTCACCGTCCGCAGTATAATACTGCGGATGGTGAATTTATTAAATGCATGCTGAGGACATTTTGGACAATATCCCTTGTCCGCAGTATAATAGTGCGGATACCTTGATATTATACTGCGGACGAATGCCATTTAAACTGTTAGATCTTAGCCTAGACGGCTGAGATCTGTTGTAAAGATAATTCAATTTTTACAACGTTGTCAATGACTCAATGAATCGATCCCCCCCCCCCCCCCCCCCCACACACACACACACACACACACACACATATATATATATATATATATATATATATATATATACAATAAATGAAGTAATTAATATTGTTAATGTTATGAAAAGACTTACAAAGACAGAGTCTGCTAAGTAATAAGTATATATGATGAGCTAGCTAGCAAGCATACAGTAATGAACAACATCATTACTTAAAAACTTGGCTAAAATTTCATGTTAATTATCTTTTTGGAGATGAAAGAGAACTATAAGAACTTTTTAAGAAAAAAACCCCTATAAATCTCAAGGAGCAAATAAAAAAATGATTATATTTCTACAATAATAACAGTTGAGTCATCCAACCATACAACTTCAGTTAGTCTTTAACATGCATCTAATGATATAGCCTTTGAATCTCGACTCATGCAACTAAGGTTTCTCAATTCTTAACTTTTATCACATTTTCGTTCAGGATAATGTGCAATTGTGCATTGTTGAGTGGACTAGATAGTTTATGACATTTCCCATCTTTTAGTTTAAAAGTTGGTTGGCACAGTCTCCTCTGATGAGCTAAAACGGTAAAACTAAATCTTCAATCCTTCTTTACTGACATATGTAAGTCAGTTTAACCAAGGCCAAGCTCTAGTCAGAAAGACAATTAAGAGATATACTGACGTGACATTCGTGTTCCTTTCTCGTGAAGAAAATTTAACATGGTTGAAGGTGAATCCAAATGTAAGCAAAGAAATTGCAACCGTTCAGACTAAGCTTCTGGTCATAGCAAGTGAAGAAACAATAATTCCAAATATATGATTTTGCTCTTCCATAATTTGGTGGGTTTTAGAAGGGGCTTACGGAAGTAGAGCAGCCATAAAAATCAAAAAAGCTTAAACTAACATGTACCAAAGACCACTCCTGATGAAATTGTATTTAATTGTTACTCCTAACTTCATATCATCCGTATGGTGTAACAAGACATATATGCAAAGCAATTAGCACGGGAAGAGTTATAGTATCCGGGAAAACAGAAAAGCTTCTATTATAGTCTTTTGATTTAGTTATGTTTGTGATTCACCAACTTACTGGTACTATTCAGTAGATAATATTGCAAGGCTATTGATTTCACAAGCTGAGCTACCTAACTTGGAAACATCACCACAAATGACTTATTAACACAAATGCAGTTCAAAGCCTGATCTCAAACAGTTATTTTTCTTCACCCAAGTGAAATATATGCAAAAGTGAAGTAATGACAGAAAGTTTTCTACACATTCACTTATTACCAATCATACTCTCTTTTTCTTAACATTTCTGCTCAAATGCAAACGGACAAGACCTTTTCCAAAAATATAGAATATCACGGAATTAGGTAGGTAGCAGAAGTAAACCATTCATAGTGAAGGTAAAATTCAAATTTATATGATCAATACCAATAGAAACAGAATAATCTAAGAAGAGTAAAGAACAGATTTTGCTGGTGCTGTATGTGCCAGCTGAACAAAGGATTGCTAGCCTAGTGTTCTAGAAAGCCATGGTGACATCCACAGGCAATGTGACAATGTCAATTAGAGAACACAAGTTCCGTAATTTAATTCTGCTTGCGTATTCAAACGAATTTGTAATGCTCTGAATTCAGAGTATGACCAGAACATGGGGCGTGAAATACGATAAATCCCTAAATCATATAAGACAGAGAGATTGATGCACACAATCTTTGAGCCTCATTTGACCAAAGTATCTACTATTTTTTTTTACAAAATCGAGCAACTGCAGATGCATGAATATATGTTTGGATCTCATTATTTAGAGGTCTAAAGCAAGGTATTTTGGATGAGAAGAATTTACTTCTTACAAGCATCTATATCATCGATTAAAAGAGTTTGACACACTTAATGACAACAATTCGACCCCCCCCCCCCCAAAAAAAAAAAAAACATAAAAACATCAAAATATAAAGCATAAAAATCTTATGCTCTAATCAAATTTGGATTCAAGTCTACAGTTTACCAATTGGCATCATACTCCCATAGTTTTGAAGATCAATTTTGAGTACTCTTTACAACAAAATTCAATCACAGAAACAGTTTAACATTTACCAAAATCCAATCTACTATTTAAGATTCAAAAAAAGGGAATCATAGATAGACACCAATTATAACTTATACTCCATATGAAGTCTTCATAAGGGAATTGCAAGACAAAGCATATATGCAAGAGAAGGTAAAACAGATAAGCACAGACATTTACTACAAGATGTATACCTGAATCAGAGATATAGCTCAAGATTAGGATATACAGACCATATCAACACTCAAAACCTGCAATTCAACATAAACCCACAAAAATATGAACAGCTTAGGGTTTGACCATAAATACACTATAAAGAGACCATCTAATAGTAAAATACCATTTTCTGGTAAGGCTAGGTTGGTACTAAAGCAATATCCAACATAAAAAAACAAAATAAAAAAAACCAAGGAAGAATAAACTATACATAAAATAAAAAAATAACCAAATAAAGTCTTAATCAGATAAAATTGAAAGATTTTCCAGCTACCCAATACAATATTATGAGCAGATCAAACTTTCATTACCCATTTGGAAAATGCAATAATTTTTCTAATCTTTTGGGAAAAATTCATGAAATTAATGAGAAACTTACCCATAAATTATCATACATAGAAATAAAATCATGAGCTTTTTTTTGTTGGATTATTTCTATATTCCTCTGTTTGTCTTCATCATGAAAACTTGTCTGACTTTTTTTCTTTTTGTTTTTTGAGCTAGTCTGGCTAAAGTGGACAATACATATTTTTGTCCATACATAACAGTAATTATTCAGCGGTATTAGGCGCAATCACGTGATATTATAAGTTAATTATATATATATATATATATATTTATTTATTTTAGTGAGTTCAAAATTAAAAGTAATAAAGTATTACTGAAATGAAAATATGTGATGAGCCCAAGTTAAAAACAATGAAATATTATTGAAATAAAGAGATGATATTGACCTAAAATATTACGTGACACTGTCCCAAAATTATTAAATAATTTTTCGAATAAAAGATGATTTAGTTCATCATGCATTGACACGTATACGTTGATTGATGATTGTTATCCTAAAGTTTCTGTTCTGGGTGGGAGTTGTTAGAAAAAAAGAAGTTAATCTGCGATATTTTTGCGAGCAGATACAATAATATTTATATTATATAAATGAATAAAAATGCAAAGATAATTAATTAATTTGTTTATTTATAACGAAATTTTGATATTTTTAACGTAATAATAATTTTTTTTTAAAAAAAAATTATTACTGATTATCTAAGTAAGCATCTAAAATCATGTCACTCTGTGACTAAGTTCAAGTTTGGAAGGTCCCTCCGCCTTAGAGAAAAAACAGCCTTTCTTGTACTCTGAAATTCAAAAGCGTGTTATTTGATGGAATAGACAAACAAGGCCTTTGAATTTCAGTTGGGCAATGGGAAGAGCCAATAAATTGTACGACCAAAAAGAGGGGCAAAGGAGTCATTTGGTTAGTTAGTTGCCTGGTTGGTTAACGACTGCGGGTTGTCCAAGGGGGAAGGTTATTTATTTGGTTAATAAAGGAAATGTCGATTTTGCCCTTTTATCAAGTGTGAAATGGATCTTTGTGTCGTCATGACATCATCAATCTTGAGATAGGGAAATGCTTTGGTTTGCTTTATCCAAAAAATTAAGTTTGAAGAGGTCATGCATGACATTTGTACTATTGATGCCAAACAGAAAATGGAAAATTACACGTCATAGTATTAATATTAAAATGAAGAACAAGATTTTAATATCACGTGAATTAAATTACTTCACATAATATACTGATAAAAAAAAATCAATATTATACTTTGTGTAACTAGTGAAACTCAAAAAAAATCGAGAAAAGAGCAAAAACAAATAGAGAAAATAAAAAGAACTCTCTTGATGAGTGCAATCACAAGTATGCATCTTGTTAGGTTAAGGTATCATAGGTTGGGTCTGCTCATCCGTATCCGTAGATCATATCCCAAGTAACCCATTTGGGGATCCGACCATCAATACGTTTGGTGAAAACGATTTCGGATCGAATTAAATAGTATTTTATTTAAAAAAATTTAAAAGTATTAAAATTTAAATATAATTTTATAATCTTTATTCAAATTCTAATTTGACTACTTTTATCGTACATGAATTTGAATCAGTTCGATCGACTCATTTTTTTGTCGAACTACTCGCGAACATGTGCAACATACACAAATTAAAATTAAATAATTTATATTATGATTAGACAAATAAAATTAACTTAATCAACTATTAGAAATTATTTAAATTTAAACTCTTTAAATTAAATTTCGAATTGTGTTTCGAATTACTAGGATTAAATTTCAACGCTACATCTGCACTTGACCCGATGAGCACACACTTATCGCAAGTACATTTAAAAACGCGATCTTAGCCTTATGTCGCACACCAGCCAAGGTGTGATTCATGGGTCAAATGAAATGTTCAAACAACAAGGTTGCGTTCAAGAACGTAACTCCCTAACGCCCAATTCATGGTACATAACATATCTAGACACATATATGAAGAGGTTCAAAAGATTGGGAAGATCATTTATATTTTTATATATTCACACCTTTATATTGTGTTGTTTGGAGAATATTAACACAAACACTGTAGATGGATTCAAAAGACCACTTTTATACTCAACGACTGATGTAAATGAAATAGGTTTAAACACATTCTTCATAATAAAGTTTAATACTAGATTGAAATTTAATGTTTGTTAGAGATTTCCTACTTTCTTAAGCATTACACTTCTTTCTGTTTTAAAAAATAAATAAATTTGTTTATTATACTATCTAATGGATTAACACAACAGCATCACGTCTACCAATTCAATATTTTATATAATAACACTGCAGTCACGTATTCATAGTTATTTATTAGAATGAAATACAAACATAAGTGAGCAAAAGCAAAGTAACTTTATAAGTTAATCATATGATATATATAATGCCTTCAACTTGCAGAGGGTTAAAAATAAAGTTCATGACAAAATATGATGTATTCTTTATTTCCGAGAGAGAGAGAGAGAGTTTAATGGAGTATAATATTTAGTTCAACTAACTCAATAACGTATGCTCTTACCTAAGTTCCCCCAAACCCATCAATCAGATATTTTACTATTTAATTTTAATGTAAAATGGATTTTATTATGTTAATGTTTGAGATCTTTTAAAATAACATGGATCAAATCTAGAGTCTATATTAAATTCAAGCATATAAAGGTTTAATTCACTATCTTAATAGTACAATTTTCAATAATTTTTACTACGATTGGTTTACCTAAAAGATCATGACTAAATATATTATTGCTAGTAACTTTAGTTATTATATACATATTAAAATATCTGACATGTTACGATATAAAATTAAGGTGTTACAAATGTCACCATTTAAAATACTTGATTTTTCCGTCTTGCTAAATACATAACCCATTAATTTTGTTTATTCAGTTATTGTGGAAAAATACTAACGATAGATAACAAGAGTAATTATTTGGGGGGGATCTTTTGATAAGGAATTATTATTCTCTTAGGGCTATAGTTATTTGTAAAAAAAATACTTAGGATTTGATTACTTACCTTAATTTAATACTATTTTATACTATTTAATCATTTGATAATGGATTATTAATTCTTTAGCGTTGAACTATTAGTCTCATAAAACGATTTAATAACTTAAAATGAGGGGGACTATTAATACTAAATTTTTCATTGGATTATATAATCCCACATAAATAGTATTAGAAATGATTAAAAAAAATTCTATATGACTATTTAATCATCCATCATGAGATAAAATAGTCTGAAGTAATGTTAAATTAATACAAATAGTCCAATCCTAAGTATATTTTTGTTAAACAAATATACCATAAGGCTATATTTGTTCGCAAAAAATATACTTGTGATTGGATTATTTACCTTAATTTAATACTACTTTGCACTATTTAATCATTTGATGATGGATTATTAATCCCTTAGTGTTGAACTATTAGTCCCATAAAATCATTTAATAGTTTAAAAAGAGAGGGACTATTAATACCAATTTTTTCATGGGATTATATAATTTCACATAAATAACATTATTAATGATAAAAAAAATAGTCCATAGGACAGTTTAATTTTCCATTATGGGATAAAATAGTCCGAAGTAGTGTTAAATTAATAAAAATAGTTCAATCCAAAATATATTTTTGTTTAACAAATATAGCCTAGGGCTATTTCTGTTTGCAAAAAATATATTTGAGATTAGACTATTTACCTTAATTTAATACTACTTGACACTATTTAATCATTTGATGAGGGATTATTAATCTCTTAGTGTTGAACTATTAGTCTCATAAAGCTATTTAATAGCTTAAAATGAGGAGAACTATTAATAACAAATTTTTCATAGGATTATATAATCTCACATAAATAGCCTAAGAAATGATATAAAAAAAAATAGTTCATAAGATTATTTAATCCCCCATCATGGGATAAAATAGTCCAAAATAGTGTTAAATTAATACAAATACTCCAATCCCAAGTATGTTTTTGTTAAGCAAACATAGCCTAGGGTTATGTTTGTTTGCAAAAAACATATTTGGGTTTGGACTATTTACTTTAATTTAATACTACTTTGCACTATTTAATCTTTTGATGAGGGATTATGAATCCCTTAGTGTTGGACTATTAGTTTCATAAAACCATTTAATAGTTTAAAATAAGGGAGACTATTAATACCAAATTTTTTATAGAATTATATAATACCACATAAATAACATTAAAAATGATTTTAAAAAAAAAATAGTTTGTAGGACTATTTAATCCCCCTATCATGTGATAAAATAGTTCAAAGCAGTGTTAAATTAATAAAAATAGTCCAATCCCAAGTATGTTTTTGTTAAACAAACATAACCTAGAGATATGTTTGTTTGTAAAAAATATACTTTGGATTGAAATATTTATCTTAATTTAATACTTCTTCGCACTATTTAATCATTTGATGAGGGATTATTAATCTCTGTGTTGGACTATTAGTCTTATAAAACTATCTAATTGTGAGGACCCGAATCTTCGGGATTATTTTAATAAGAATTTAATTGATAAAATTATCAAAGAGGTGTAAGTAAATTATTATTTTATGTGATTGTAAGGTATGTGATGGGATTTAATTGGTAAATTAAATCGGTACAAAGATAGTGATGGTTTGTGTGAATTTAAAGTAATTGAAAAGTAAATAAATTGTTTAAAAATAATTTATTAAGAATAAGAGAAATTTCGATTAAATGTACAATAAATTGTACAATTAAATGAAAATGTAGAAATTATGATTTAATTGAGGTTACGTGGTAATATGAAATATATTAAATTTGATATGTATATTTATATATGTGAATGTTTAATTGATAAATTATCAATTTCATTAATTATGAAAAATTAAGGGATTAATAATTAAATTAATCCAAAAATTACGAAAAGTTAATGAGGAAGTTAGTAAAAATTGTAATTATTGATTTTAAATTTATTAGGAATTATGGAGGAAGTTTAGAAATTAATTGAGAAGAAAGGTAATTATATAAATTATATAATAATAAATTATATAATTTATATAAGGAAATTAAAATAAGGTATGAAGAAAATAATAATTATATAAATTATATAAGAATAATTATGTAATTTATATAAGTGATTAAATGGAATAAAGTTGGAGGAAATTAAGAAATTATTTAAAAGAAGAATGTAATTATATAAATTATATAACATCAAATTATATAATTTATATATAAAGAAATTAATATGATTATTAAAGAAATTGAATAATAAATAAGAAAAATGAATGTTTTAAGTTATTAAAAATTATGGTTATGCATAATTAAATTATTATGACTTTTATGAAGGATAATATTTCAAAAACGGGAACATGTTAGTGTAACATGTTGTCCAAGTAATGAAGTGAAAAATTATGAAAAATAATTTTTATAAACTATATGAATTATTTTATGAATTTTGGAGGTATAAATTACCTCATATAATTATATGCATGGCGTTATGCGTGTACAAAATTTGTCAAGTAAAATACCCAAAAAGGATATTAATATTATTTATAAATTGTATTATGAATTTTGGTGAATTAAAATAAATATTTTATATTTATAATATAAAATATTTATTACACGTTATAATTATGTAATGTATTAAAAAATTATTTTGCATGCTTGATTTACTTGGAAAGTTCGAGAGAGAGATTGAGCCGGTTAATAAGTCGGTGGACTTTGCTTTTATGTTTCAAAATAGTTAAGTTGCATGGATATAAAAGGAAGAGAAAAGAAAAGCTAAGAAAGGAAAAAGAGCAAACAAAAAAACAAAACCATGCCTTCTCTCTCTTCCCCACCCGAACACTACCTTCCACCGGAAAAATTTCCTTAGCCGACCAAGAAGAAAGGATTTATTGGAGTTTTCATGGAAGGAAGGATTTCTAAGCCAAGAAAGGTATAAACATGAATTTATTTTAATTATTTTGGGTATTTATGGTGTTAAATTCTTATTGTGAAAAATTAGTAATTAATTAAGAAAATTATTCTAAATAATTTTCTAATGTATATTTATGAATTATACAATTTTTTGGAGTGATTATGTTGTGTTGCTGTGAACAAAAATGGTGTTTTATTTTCTTTTTGGGCTACTGTCGGAAGAAACTGGAAGAAGAAGAAAAAAAAATTCTGGATATTCCGCGCAATGCGCGATGCGGATTTTTGCGGAACAGGGAATAAAACGACGCCGTTTTGGTGGCTGAAGATGGAGCCGCGCCTTGTGCGGCGACAATTTTCCAAGAAGGACAGCAAACGACGTCGTTTTATATCGATCGGAAGTTTGTCCGCGCCATGCGCGGCCGACCAATTTTGATAAAATTACGATTATGCCCCTGCTCTTTTCGATTAATACCGATCGTGTCCTTTGACGCACGGAAATGACAGAATTGCCCCCGGACTTTTCAGAAAATACCGGATGTATCCTGTTGTCCGATTTATATAATGACAAATATGTGCAAGTATACACGGTCAATCAAGTAATAAAGTAGTAAGAAGGATGTCGTTATACTCTGTAAGCCTCGCAAGAATCTCCTCACAAGTTGATAATTTCCTTTGCTGTGGTGGAGGTTGTTGATATAAGAATTCGTAAGATTGAGGTGGATACGAAAATTCTGACAGGTATAATGAATTTGGAGCAAAATATTGTGCTTGATCATTATTATTCCATGAATGATTCGTATAATCTTGCCAACCCGGATGATAACAATTTGGGGTGTAATTAGGCTATTGATTGTAAGTATTCTGAATGGACTGATTCCCAAACATGTCAATCTTCCTTTCAAGCTCTACCAATTGAGCCTGCATTTGCTCTATTGCTCCCACCACACTTGGTTGATCCATCCACTCTGAAGCCCGTTGATAGTTGAATGCAGCCATAATCTTTAGATCGCGTGCACATACACCGATTAGAGGTACCTAAGACCTGGTGCACATGCGAGACTAAGATTACTCCTCGCAAAAGCAGTCTCAAGCAGATGAAAGCCTACAAAAACAAAGAAAAAAAATAAAGCAATTAAAAAATGTTTAAATTAAAACTAAATTGACAAAAACTAATAAAACAAATAATTATTAAAACCGTTCCCCGGCAACGGCGCCAAAAACTTGTTGTCCGATTTATATAATGACAAATACGTGCAAGTATACACGTTCAATCAAGTAATAAAGTAGTAAGAAGGATGTCGAACCCACAAGGAACAGTTAATAATTAATCTAATTATCAATTTTAAATCAATTCAGTCTAATTTAAACGATCACCAATGTTGATTATAAAAATAATAAAATTAAATTAAATCTAAAACTAATTAACAAGGAAGAATTACCAAATAATAAAAGGTTTAGGATTATAACTTCCCCAATTGCACCATCAAAAGATCGTCATCTTAATTCCCATTAATTAATCATATGGATTGTTAACTGAGATTGCCTACCTATTTATTAACATTTTTCAATAATTAATAAAAAGACTTATTCCAGTTATGTTGCTATCTTCATGCAAAACACTTAAAATTGATTCATTATGCACAAACTCTCAATCATGTTATATGTGGCACATAGGCATTTTCATCCTATGAACTATTATGTTAGTCTTTCTAAAAAAATTAAACAAGTTCACACGTTATTATACCCAGATCTATTCCTAGACTTCCTTTTACAATTCCATCTAAGAAATCAGATAATTGTTGATCAGACAGTTATAAATTAATGCAAGATATAATAAACAATCCAAACAAATTAATTAAATGGAAATAAGATGAATCAATTAAAGCTTCACAATTGGTTCCATTGAAATCCTAAATAAAAGTTTAGTCCATCACTGAAGAAGAAATCAATTCCATAAAATAATAATTAATCCACATCGTAAAGTTACAAAACTTAAAGAAGAGAAGAGATAAAAATTCTTATTCTTGTAGCGCGTTCTTCAATCTCTGCCTTCAATTCTTGCTCCTTCACGATGAATCCTTCTTCAGATCTTCAATTAATCCTTCCTCTAATTATATTCCTAACTATGATAGATCTATGTTAGTTCTCCTAATTCTATGTTAGACTCCCTTAAAATATGTATTTTAACATATATTTATAGGTTACATATCAAATCCCTAGCATTAGAAGGAAAACCAATCCAATTCGGAGTCAAAAACCATCAAAAACGCGTTAAAACCAAGTCTGGAACGTCACCCAGCGCTGTCTGGAGCGCTGCCAGCGCTCAACACACTGTAACCAGCGCTGCCAGCTCTGGAATAGTACTAGTATCAGCGCCGCCAGCGCTGACCCATTTTTTGCACGGACGTCCTCTGATCAAATAGCCATAACTTTCTCATATGAACTCCGATTAAGATGATCTAATATGTTCTGGAAAGCTAAGAAGTAGATCTACAACACTCATGTTTTAGGATTTTACAAATTCCAATTTTATCATCGTCCAAATCAGGCTTGAAGTGACGGCTGCATAATTGGCAAGCTGAAAATGCAACTACAACAATACCAAACTTCGATCCACTAAGCCTTTATTTCAATTCCTACAAAACAAAGCCAAAACACATTAAACTAACATTAAACTAATATAAAACACTTAAGAACTCGCAAATTATTAAGCTAAAAGATAATCAATATATAAGTATAAAACCCACTTATCATATCCCTAGGGGCGCGGAAATTACGGATAAGCCCCTGAGCTTTTCTGTTAATGCCGGTCATGTCCCTAAAGCCGCGAAAATTACTAAAATGCCCCCAGAAATTGTTTTTAATTGAAATAAATGTTTACAAATTGTTAAAAAATTATAGAAAAATACTAAAAATATAGAAATGATGTTTGGGCATTAAATTTAATATTTTGCATAAATATTAAATATTGGGAATTAATATTTAAATACTTTGAATATTAATCTAATAAGGTTATAATTTAGAAAATGGTTAAATGAAATTTTCGGACAACCAAATATGTTAAATTTTATTCAATAAGTCGGGTTGTCCGTAGTGAAGGCATTGGATATTAAGTTATATTAATATATTGAAGGATGAGGTTAATATAATTAACCATATAAATTAATAATTAGCCCAGAAATGATATTAATTAATTCAATTAATATCATAAGGAATTAAATAATTATTATTTGATTATTTTATTATCATAGGTTGATCGAGTTAAGGGTTTGAGCTAGCAATTTAAATAACTGGACGCCAGACAAGTTCTTCAGTCCCTTTTATGTTAAATGTTGGACTGTTATGATATGTAATTCTTGTTTTAAATGCATAAAAATTATGTGCAATGTGATACGTGATTAATATGACCACAATGTGTACTTTGTGCAATAATATGAATATATATAAGATATATTGTTATGGTAGAAGCACAAACACATGATGTATGACACACACTGAACATGTTAAGGTATGTGCTATGTGAAGCATAAACTGTTGAACTTGCTGAGCCGTTGTGCTCATTACTTGCTTAATAAATATTTTTGCAGGAAAGAAATGAAATTCAAGAATATTGGATTATGTTAGAGATGAATTGCCTAAAAGGTAAAAAACGTGATTGTTATATTATTAATATTATAATTCAATGTGAGAAAATTTTTAATTACTGTGATGAATTGTATGTATATCTAAGTTGAATCTGGATATGATAAAAGTTCAATTATGAACTGTGATTGGTCAGGATAATTGTTACGATAGAAATTATTATATGTTTGATTACGAATGACGCAACAAGGAATATTTATATGAAAGTAAATAACAGTAAATTTTAAATGATGAGTTTTATGATACGTGTAAAAGAAAGAAAAAGTTAAGGTTGCGATCCAGGGACTAGGATCCAGATGAGGATTTTAAATATCCAAATATTTTAATACAACGATTGAATCGAGAAAAAGAAAAATTTATACCAAAAATTTGGTAATTGATGATTTTGAAATTAAATAATGGATCAATTTAGGTGATGAAAGATTTATTAATGGACCGAAATTTAGACGTAAGGATGATAATGTATCATAAATACAAAATTTAAGGTAAGAATAAGGGTCGAATTTCGGGGTCGTTACACTAATAACTAAAAATGAGGGGCGACTATTAATACTAAATTTTTCATTGGATTATATAATCCCATATAAATAACTTTAGAAATGATTAAAAAAAAAATAGTCCATAAGACTATTTAATCCCCCATCATAGGATAAAATAGTCTGAAGTAATGTTAAATTAATACAAATAGTTTAATCTCTAGTATGTTTTTGTTAAACAAACATAGCATAGTGCTATGTTTGTTTGCAAAAAACATACTTGTGTTTGGACTATTTACCTTAATTTAATACTATTTTGCACTATTTAATCATTTGATGATGGATTATTAATTCCTTAGTGTTGGACTATTAGTCCCATAAACTCATTTAATAGTTTAAAATGAGGGGGACTATTAATACCAAAAATTTTCATGGGATTATATAATTCCATATAAATAGCATTAGAAATGATAAAAAAAATAGTTCATAAGATTATTTAATCCCCCATCATGGGATAAAATAGTCCGAAATAGTGTTAAATTAATACAAATAGTCCAATCACAAGTATGTTTTTATTAAATAAACATAGCCTAGGTCTATGTTTGTTTTCAAAAAATATAGTTGGAATTGAACTATTTATCTTAATTTAATACTACTTGACACTATTTAATCAGTTGATGAGAGATTAATAATCCCTTAGTGTTGAACTATTAGTCTCATAAAGTCATTTAATAGTTTTAAATGAGGAGGACTATAAATACCAAAATTTTTATGGAATTATATAATTCTACATAAATAGCATTGGGGATAAAAAAAAATAGTCCATAAAACTATTTAATCCCCATTATAGGATAAAATAGTCTTAAATAATGTTAAATTAATACAAATAGTCTAATCTCAAGTATATTTTTGTTAAACAAACATAGCCTAGGGCTATGTTTGTTTGCAAAAAATATACTTGAGTTTGGTCTATTTACCTTAATTTAATACTACTTTGCACTATTTAATCATTTAATAGGGATTATTAATCCCTTGGTGTTGGACTATTAGTTTCATAAAGTCATTTAATAGTTTAAAATGAGGGGGACTATTAATACCAAATTTTTTTTATGGGATTATATAATCCCACATATATAGCCATATGAATGATAAAAGAAAAAATAGTCCATAGGACTATTTTATCCCATGATCCCCCATCATTGGATAAAATAATCCGAAATAGTATTAAATTAATACAAATAGTCCAATTCCAAGTTTATTTTTGCTAAACAAACATTTTGTTTGCAAAAAACATACTTGGCATTGGACTATTTACCTTAATTTAATACTACTTTGCATTATTAAATCATTTGATGAGGGATTATTAATCTCTTAGTGTTGGACTATTGGTCTCATAAAGTCAATTAATAGCTTAAAATAAGGAGGACTATTAATGCAAATTTTCTCATGGGATTATAGAATATCACATAAATAGCCTTAAACATTCTTTAAAAAAAAAAAAAAATAGTTCGTAGGACTATTTTATCCCATGATCCCCCATCATGGGATAAAATAGTCCAAAGATTAAAATATTATTAAATGGTTAATAATATTAATAAGGGATTAAAATATTATTAAATGGTTAATAATATTAGTAAAATATTAAAATATTATTAAATAGTTAATAATATTAGTAAGAGATTAAAATATTATTAAATGATTAATAATATTAATAAGTGATTAAAATATTATTAAATAGTTAATAATATTAATAAGAGATTAAAATATTATTAAATGATTAAAAATATTAGTAAGAGATTAAAATATTATTAAATGGTTAATAATATTAATAAGTGATTAAAATATTATTAAATGATTAATAATATTTGAATTTAATTGTATATTATCAAATGTAGATAATATTTTGAGATATTTGGTACATTATTAAATGTCTAAATCATTAAGTTATGTAAAAGAAGAAAATTTAATTGAATTAAATCAATGTAAATAGTCCATTTGTGACTAATTTAGATAACTTATTAAAAGTGGATCGTACGAAGAACATGTAGTAAAGGCATAAGTTGGTTAAGCATACCCTACATGTCCGAACTATATTTTGGACTAGAGTTTTTGTCCGGAACTTAATGGTTCGTTTGTCGGACATCTTAAGAGTTAATAATTGAAGTTAGAGTCTTATATAAAGACTAATTAATAGTCATTGTATCTAATGATTATGTCAATTTTATATATAAATTGTAGGTTGAACGAAAGACGCAAAATAAGCGTAAATGGTAGAATGAACCAGACAAGTTTTTCAGAACTTGTTCCTATGTGCATTTCTATGTAACCATATGTTATTAGATTATTGATATGAGAATATATTGATGATATTTGTGTCATGTGAAATGCATGAAGTATGATTATATGCAAAGTATGTACAAAATAAGAAGCATGACTTGATATATGCTAGATGTGTATTAAATGCGATGCATAAAAAGTATGAGACATTCATAAAATGAAAAACATGAAATGCATAATGTAGGAATAAAATGCAGAATATGTATAACATGTGAACCATGTAATGTGTTATGTGTAGCTGTTAGACTTGCTGAGCCGTCGTGCTCATTCTTGATATAAAATTAATATTTTCAGATAGTGCAAGTTATTCAAAGTTTTCAATAAAGATCAAGGAACAAGAAAGCATATTATTTTCACTGAAGGTCTAAACGAATATTGAAGATATAAGTCTGAATTGGACAAATAAAATATTTATGTAGAATAAAGAATTGGTTGGTATGTAATATGAGTGTTAAATACTCAAATTGATTGTAATAGAATGTCGTATCATGTATGATATTGAGACATACTAGGAATTTGTAAAGATTGCGATTCTGGAATTAAAAAAAATATTGTAAAATTATAAATAAATGATTATATATCAATGTTAATATTGTTATAAGTTATGATTGATAAGAAAAATGTTGTACTCGTGTTGAACCGGATCCGAGGTTCGAGGGACCTAGATTTGGAGTTGTCACAGTTCCTAATCGTGGGATCACTAAAATGGAGATTAGTGAATACAGATAGATTAGTACATACTATGCTTGCTCTTATGAATAAGATGATTGATCTCATAATTATTTATATAGAGACACTAAAGTAAGTATGTAGGTGCTTATTGGAGAATAAGTTTACTGAACATGATTCGCTAAAGAAACACCTAATGGAGTTGTACTTATCTGTCAATAGGAGTTCCTAATGTGATAGTAGTACAAGTGATCATTGTACTTGAGATCATCATAGTACATTGTGTGTGATGAGTTATACTTTGTCATATTCTTTAAGACTATATGGGTATAACAAAGGATATATATGTTTGGGTATAATAAGTTGTACATAGAGGTAGGTGAATGATCAATAAATGATTTACCACTTCTAAGAAAGGGAGATAATGTCATATGTAATTCGATAAATAATAACTCCAAAATTCTTGGCCAATGAGGAATGTAAATTAGAAAGGAATTTCTAATTTACATTAGAGTTGTGCATTTGAGAATTGAAATGCATATGATCAAATAAAATAAGATTTGATAGAAATTTTATGTCTTATATTTGATTAGGTTATTATGTGGTAGAATGATTAAATTGTACAGTAATTATTCACAGAATAGATTCTTTTTTTTATCAAATATTGATATTCATATTATCCGAAAAGCCATGAATTACTAAGGGGGCTTACCTTTAATGTGGAATAAATAAGTATTTGTAATACCCCAAGAATCCCCGTATTTGCTAAAGGCGACCTCATGCGTTAATGTACAACCTTCTTATAAAATCCACAACATAATATAATACTATGCTGTTAAAAAATCAATAAATTTAAATTTTTTATAATATATTTATTTCCTTTGATCCTTTGCCTCAGAATCACAATCTTTACATCTCTTCTTAAATCACAAGATCATATATATTATAATCTGTTCAATTATAAGGTTATAAGAAACTAACGACTCACAATTCAACACTTATGTTTATATATAATTCTTCTATGCTGAACAATTAAGACTTGTTTTAAGCATAAACACCTATCAGAATTAAGTATCATTGTAGCATTTTCAGGATTTCTGACATTTACCACTTACAACACTGTTTACACCAAAAAGGGGCTTAGCTTATAAAAATATAAATAACTTCTGACAGATTCATTAGGATTTGCTCGTTCCTTGCTCTTTATTGAAATCTCGGGTATCTCGTACCTAACTAAAATATTGGTTTTAAAGCAAGAGTGAGCACGACGGCTTAACGAGTCTGATAGTTGTCATATAACACTTAGTTCATGCATGCTTAGCAATAAATCCATATATGACATTTTATACATGCCTTTCAGTTATTCTGCATTTAAATCATGCTTCATAGTTTGTACATACTTTTCATCTTATTTCATGCTTTTCACGTACTTCACAAAAATGATATTCATTGATTTTACATAACACATATAACATCCATAAAACTTCATATAACAATTTAATATCACATTGTAGCATAACAATGCACATAACAACAAGTTCTCAAGAATATCACATAATACTGAAAAATTTGTTTGATACGGTCATCCTGCTTACGTCATTACTACACGTTCTTCGTATGACCCACATTTAATAGTTGGTCTAATAATTAGTCACTAATAGACTCTTTATCTTGGTTAATTCAATTAATTTTTTTTCTTTTACACAACTTAATGTTTCAGACATTTAATAATGTACAAGACACTTCATAATATTATTAATCTTTGATAATATATTGACCATATACAAATATTATTAACCATTTAATAACACGTTATTCCTTTAATAATATTATTAATCATTTAATAATATTTTAATCACTTATTAATATTATTAATTATTTAATAATATTTTAATCTTTTACTAATATTATTAATTATTTAATAACATTATAATTTCTTACTAATATTAGTAATCATTTAATAATATTTTAATCCTTTACTAATATTATTAACTATTTAATAACATTTTAATTATTTACTAATATCATTAATCATTTAATAATATTTTAATCGCTTGCTAATATTATTAACCATTTAATAACATTTTAATCACTTATTAATATTATTAATCATTTAACAATATTTTAATCACTTATTAATATTTTTAACCATTTAATAATATTTTAATCATTTACTAATATTATTAACTATTTAATAATATTTAATCTTTCACTAATATTATTAATCATTTAATAACATTTTAATCACTTACTAATATTATTAACCATTTAATAATATTTTAATCACTTACTAATATTATTAACCATTTAATAATATTTTAATCCGTTACTAATATTATTAATCATTTAATAACATTTTAAAAATCTTCAAATAATACAAATAATTAATTTTTTAATTGTTTTAAACATTTTTAGATCAATTAGTCACTAATACATTCTATATATATTGGTTTATTATACAAATATATTCATTTTACACTTATTTCAACTTAAATTCTCAAAGAAAATTCGACTAGGACCAACCTGACCCGACTCAGACAGCAAAAACCCAATTCAGGCAACAAGTTTGACCATTGCGGCGGTGGTTTCCACCGCTAAGGCGCTAGGCCAAAACACAAAAACCCTAATTTTTTGGACTACTTGACCCTTGCTCATTCAAACAGATATGACTTTCTTCATTCTTAACCTTTTTGAGTGATTATAGTGCTCACGTGACCATAACTTCCTCCTCTATAACTTTTCTTTAGATCAAAGTTCCAAGTTCCCAATGAAAATAGACTCAAAATCGCTTATAAGGACGGTTTAAAATTAGTTTTCTACGTTCATTGTTTCCATTGATCATAACTTGATCATTATCACTCATATTGAGTTTAAAAATCTAATTATAACTTGTTTGGTTTAAATATTTAAAAACCATGAGCTCCAAACACTTATTAAATGCATTTAAAAGATCAAACGATGATCGATTTAAAACCAACACTAAGGGGGTTTTTCCCGAAAAATCACCCTAAACACATTTCAACTCATTTCTTTCAAAACACAATTTATCAAAACTTTAGATTTATGAAAAAACTCATAGATCTATAACATTTTCAACCATATAAGTTGATTCTTTTTGAAAACACAAACTTTAAAACTAGGGTTTTCATCAACTAAAATCAATATAAGATTTCTTAGCTTTTTAGGTGATCAAAACACAAACACCAGCACAAGACATTACAAAATCTTTTAGATCTATATTAAAATTTATAGATCTTTAATGAATATACATGGATCTTGAAAACACACAACCTAAATAAGTTGTTTACTTTGAAAACCATAAATAAAACTAGGGCTTTCCATAATATATTTTAGATCTTCGATCTCTTAGCTTTTTCTTGCAAAACAAAAAGTGATATATACACAAAATCAACAACACAACTTCCTTATATCACTGGAACCATCATGTTCTACCAAATCATTCATTACCTCCCACAACAAACCTAGATCTAACAATAACAAAAGTTAAAACTAGGGTTTTGAGGGATTAAAAATACTTTTAAACCTTCTTGAGCTTCTTCTCTTCTTGACTGGATCTTCATTATTGCTTGATCATCTTCTTCCTCTATGGATAGATCCAAAAATGGCAAGCTTAACTCTCTTTCTCTTAAGCTTATAAGCTCAAATACTTGGTGTATTTATCATTTTTCTCTCAAATACTCTCAACTTCTAACTTGGTGAATACTTACAAATGGCTAACTTTTTGCTAGCTTTGGTGGAATACTTTCTATATAGAACTCCCTTAAACTTCATTAACTCCTACTAATCAACTAGCACATCTTAGTTAAGTCCCTAATCTCCATCAAGACAAGATTCACTTTTTAGGAGAATTGACCTTAAATGGGGCCCCCTATTGCCGGTAGTTCCTCCCACATTTTCTTCAATTTTTGACTTTTTTTATTCCAAAAATGATCATATACACACTAGTGTGTGTGTGTGTGTGTATATATATATATATATATATATATATATATATATATATATATATATATCTTATGCTCAACCAATACTTGCACAGTTTGGGTTACACATTTGTCTTGAAATTAAATTCATTTAAGCTCAATGTTACCATTGTTTTGGGCTTTCAATATATTCCAATTGAACTTCTAGTTAACTCATGATAGCTATCAACACTTGAGCTATCATTTAATTCATACTAACATGTCACTTTGGTTACTAGTTTAAATCACTTTGAACTTAATTCAATAATTTCTTTAGACTAATTATATAATCCAATTAGACTTGCTATTTTAAAATGCCTACATAATTTAATTTTCTTAGTTTAGTTTGCTAGTTAAATTTCTCGATCGTTTGGACTTCTCTTATTCTATCATTAGGGCTAGCATTTAAATTATATTAGATCACATTGACCATACATGTAAGTATACCTCATTGTGCTAAATTGATTAATATTGGTTAAACTCTTGAATCGATTTCCTTGGGCTCTTAACATTAATTGTTTGGCCACACTAATAAATCTCTACAAGTCTTGTTAGTATATAAACATTGAACTTGTTAAATTAATTCATTAGACTACATTATTAATAACCACTTTACTTGCAATTATTATTACCAATTAGCCCCTCACATAATTCTATTGGGTGCCCCTATGGTATAATTAAATTACTTGGACCATTTACTAGATCATTTATTGGATTTTCATTTAATCATAACCCTTGATCAAATTGGGCTTGATTAATTTAACTCTTGGTCATATAACATTCATATCATTCCCTTAACTCATGGGTTGAGCTTGTTAATTAATTCTAATATTGGACTTATCTACATTTACGTTAGGAATCCTACTTATTAGATTGGGCCAACTAATACAATTATCACCAATTTGGCCCTAACAATTAATGAATTAAGGTTTGGGTCAATTAATCGTAATATTCTGAGCTTCCGAGAGAATTGTAATCCGACTTTATATGAATAAATAAAGATTGAATTACATCTTATATGTGTTATGAAATATTCGTTATTGCTTATTTTTGTGTTTCAGTTCGAGTATCCAACTTTAGCAAGTAAAAGGAGAATAAAAGTTTTTTTTTCTTTTCAAAAAACTAAAAGAAGATAAAATATAAATCCTAAACCTTAGGGTCTAAACCCTAGAAAACCTAACCTAGGCCCCCAAGCAAAACGTGTACGTCAAAATGACATTCTGTTTCAGGATTCATCTTTCCCACACTTTGAAAACACGTTATAACCGATAAAAGTTTTTCTCGAAAAATGCATCGAGAATAGGACAAAATAGAAAAAAGACGAAAAATATTTTTTTCGCCTTTTTGATATTCTAATCATTTTTTGAGAAATAGTAGTCGAAAATATTATTTACCAAAAAACGTGCAACGTCTTTTGGACTTTTCACTTCACAGAATAGTGTTTATTCGGAACAAAACTCTGTAATATCTAACTTTTAAATCAGTAAAGATCAATTCAACCGGAATACTTAGAAATGAACTAAGTTAGAGATAACTGGATTATGAAACCTAATCTAGACCTAAACCTAGTTACAAACTAATTGAAATGAAATTAAATGCTAACTAGTACTATAACTAAAATATTTTCGACCAATAGTGTACGAGAATTGTAATCCATGTGAACTTAAATAGACCAATCATGGTTAAGAAAAGAAAAATAAGTTAGATTAACTAAACTAGGTAAAGAAACACTAGTTACACTAACTAATTATCAACTAAATCCATGTAAAATTGAGTTAACCAATCAAAATTCAAGCTAGCTATCCATGTGATTATTTTTCGACAATGAGAATAAAGTAAAGCAAGATGAAATCTAGGCCATTGGATCAAAATGGTCAACCATTTTGTGTTTTTAGTGAGGTGTCTTAAGTTCTTAAATATATGTCCAAGTCCCTATGTAAACTAATTATAACTTCAAGGACTAAAAATGCAATTAAAGAAACTTGATTTTTTCTATAAATACCCACCTCCACCATTCATTTTCCTAGCATTTTCAAGAGCATTTCAAAGCTATACATATATTGATAGAAAGTTCTTGTGAGTTTCTACCTTGGAAATTGCAAAAAAATAGTTAAAGCTTGCAAATTCAAAAGGTACAATCTCTAGTAGTTATTATGTTCGATTTTTCTTTCGTCTTTAATTTTCAAAAGCTCAAGAACGCGAGTCGTAGTCATGTACGATTGTCGTTCTCCGTGTTCTTTATGTGTGTTCTTGAGTCTTTCTTCATTTTACAATAGTTATAATGTCGAATTTCATTCAATAGTTTAAAGCTCAAGAATGTACGTCGTAGCCATGTACGATTGTCGTTTTCCGTGTTCTTCGTATGTTCTTGAGCAATTATTATAAATTGTTTTAATCAATTATGCAAACCGTTATAATGACCAAATTTTGTCAATTATAAAGTGTCATAATCACTTATATAAGTAGTTATAATGCTTAAATTATTTCAAGTTTGAAGCTCAAGAACATAAGTCGTAGTCATGTACGATTTTTTGTTCTTCGTGTTCTTCGTGTGTTCTTGAGCAAAAGTCATGAATCTTTATATGAGAAGGTTTGTGATTTATTATTTTCATGTTATAAAGTGTTATTGAGTTTAATAACATGATTTCTTAAAGAGTTAAAGCAAGCGGTACCATGTTTCACATGGTTAACCCTATTTTTCTTTTTTATCAAAACAGCTTACTGACTGTTTTACTAAAATCCGAAAACTTAAATTCAGAATATGCCTTAGAAATAAAGATGAAAGTTGTATATCATGAAATTCTAAGTAATTTAGACTCAAGAATTACTTCAAAATATTTTCGTATGAAAAAGTTATGGCAGTTACTGGAAAGGACGCCAAAGTTGAAAAATTTAACATGCCCTCGGGTGGAAACCCTAAAAAGCACCGAACATAATAATTTTAAGTTAGTCAAGTTTCCTAAAAATTCCACCAATGAAAATAGGCTAGTTTAGGTATAAAAACACGTATACATAAGGAAAATTTGATGAACTAACATTCGGGTATGCGTAACCCTTTATATAGGCACTTTAAATGATTATCGGGAAACCCTAATTGTGCTTTAAGGTAAGTTTTCTATCATTAACCTTTGTTTACTTGCTTTTTATGTGATTTATACATTTTGTACATGCAACGTGTTATAAATCTTTGATACGAGAGTTATTGCTTCTTGTTTTGGCATAACTTGCAAAATGAAATGCTTATTCGTGATATAATTCGAATCATGCTTTATTATATCAAATCAAGTTGTCTTGGGGCGATTCTGACATGTGAAGTAAATTGAGATGAGCGAATATGTATCACTGTTCATGATTCGTCCAATGTAGGGTTTGTTATGCATAACATAGGATGTCATTAGGTTGATCCTTTTTCTATATCCACTGTAAATGGTTCTAAGTTGAAAGACAAAGAACAGTTCAAGGTCTAACCACCACTCAGTCTTGCTATGTTAAAATATTTTGTATATCAATTGTTGTGCCATGAATCTTTACAATCCATATCGGTGTGAGTTCACTTATATGCTATGTGTTTAAGACTTGTTGAGCATCTTAGCTCACTCTTTTAAATAAACCTAATTTGCATATAAACCCGAGAGCTCTGGCTCAAAGAAGAAATGAAAGAAGAAATGCGTAGACTAGTTTGCTATTTTCTTTAACTGTTCTTAACTATAGTCATAATAACATTTTGTAATAAGAACAAGCTCCACAGATGTAACCGAATATTATATAAATATTATTAAGTTGTATCACATTCCCTTGTTACGTCTTTACATTACAACAAAAACGGTTATCAGCGACCAATGATATTAGCGATCGCAATATTCCGTCGCTATTAGACGTAATTACGATCAATTTCAGTGACCGCAATATTATTTAGTCGCTAATAGTAATGGCGACCGAATTCGGTCACTAAATTAGTTGCTATTGTTGTTTTTGCCGCCAAACATAGCCGGAAAAGTTGTCGCCAATATTTGCGACCGAACATCGGTCGCTGATTCGGTCGCTAACATATCAGCGACCGCATTTGCCGTCGGTAGTCTGTCGCCAATAATGCCATATCATTAAAATGTTAGCGACCGCTTCGGTCGCTATTAAGCGATCGCTGATGCTTTCTGCCCTAAATTGCATCACCTCCCCCACGCACATCTGACAAACAGAGAAAACAGAAAAAGGAAAGAAAAGAGGAAAGAAAAGAGGGGGAAGAAAGAAAAGAGAAAAGAAGTCCGGAGACGCCCACGGTTGCCGACCTTCAGCCAACGCCGTCGCCCTCCTGCCCACTGCCGCCGCGCTGCAGCCCACGCCCACCGACGGTTGCCGCCCTCCAACCCACGCTCGCCCATTGCCGCCAGGAATAGATCCGCAGGTGTACCTGAAGGGGAATAGGCAAATGGTACATACAAATGCGGTAGTATATCACATGCGCAATATTTCATTGATAAGGAGGTACATCGTTCGTTAAATATACTTTATTCATGTTTACAATCATTTAATTAGTATTTATTTGCATGATTAATATATTGATACACTTGTCATATTTGTAGTTATCTAGCAGGTCCAGAGGTCAGACTATCAATTGGTTGGATGTGTACGTGGCCACCCGTGATGGACTGCCTGATGCTATACAGATACGGGTAATTAAGTATTTTTTAACGTTACATGTTTTATACATTAATTTTGACGTTACATTTAACTATTCAATGTATTACTTAATTGCATGACACTTACATCCAACTAATGGATGAGCGGTATCCCCTTGGCAGTGGTCGTCCGTCGATTGATCAAGAGTTGTGGGAAAGGGCGTCGGTTGTCAAGAAATTTTTTGTTAAGGGCCAAGGGCAGCGAAGACGGCCGAGTATTACTGCCTCTTGCAGCTCTGGTAGTCAGTATACTCAAGCATTATACAATCCGACGTCACATAACGTCGTGGACTGTGTTAAGGCCATATGCAGAGATCCTGCCCTTCTGCGTTAGCTGCAAGATCATTTGAAAGCGTTGAGTCCTGATTCATTAGCGGATGTGGTGGCGATAGCAGCAAGTCAGCCGGACCAGGAGGAGACTGAACAAGACGAGGTAATATTATTGCTTAATACTCCAAAATTAATCAGTTAATAATACTATCTTGAACATGTTTTTTTTTTGTTTTTTTTTTATTTTTTTTACAGGAACGTGACAGTTAGCTAGATCGATGAAGTTTGGCGATCTAAATATCGTTCTTAGCTTTTTTATTTTCTTCATTTTATTGTATAACCCATGCACGGTCGGAATTTTCTCCTATTGTATATATTTATGTACTAAGATTGAATTAGATATTGATTTTATGTTTATTTGAAATGTATGTTATTTAATTTGGTTAGAATTTGATATTTGGTTGAAGATCTCAATGAGATTGTTTATATATTTGTTGTGCTGTGTTGGGATGTATTTGACAGGTAAAGAAATTTATGGGAATCGAAAAAAAAAATATATTTTTTTTTAATAATCAGCGACCGACTTCGGTCGCTAATAGTTGGTCACTAAAAAAGTGGTCGCTAATTCGGTCGCTATTCGGTCGCTATTAATCTCAAGCTTCCGGACGTCGATAAACTTCTTTCGGTCGCTGATATCGGTCACTGTTAAATTTCGGTCGCTACTAGTGGTCGCTACATGTGGCGAAAGGCTGGCACTTTTGATGACTCGGATTAGCGACCGATGGGGTTGCTATTATCGGTCACTGTAACTCCGGTCGCTATTGTCCGTCGCTGAAACTTGCGTTAGCGACCAAACTATAGGCGACGGATATTAGCGTCCGAATGCGGTCGCTAATACGTATTAGTGACGGATGTCGGTCGCTGATAAGCCTTTTTCTTGTAGTGTTACTTTGATTAAACCTAGAATTGTTAAAACTTAACATAATATTAATAATGATCTATTTATTTGGATGAGGATCTGTAAATAACTTATGAGTGTTGTACATCCGAGACAGGACTAAGCGATGTTAACTGGTCAAGTCCATCGTTAAGGTTCCTCAGACCCAGGTATAACTCGTTATTACTATTCTGAACGTCGGATAAGTAGGATTATTGATATGAAGAGATATCACTATAACCAAATATGTTTCGAATGAGGGTTTTAACTAGTTTGGTAATATTCTGCACATAAAGAGAATTTTGCACCGGACAAAGATACAACCATTTGTCACGGATAAAGATGCAAATATTTATTACGGGTGAAGATACAAACATTCACCGCGAGATTCTCTGTTCCCAATAATCGTCCTAATGATTTAATGCCATGGATGTTGGAACATGTAAAGTTATAGAATATCTAAATATTAAGGATAAAAAATGTTATGATTGAGTATTAAGTCTCTTGCATCGATTACAAGGACTTGATATGAAATAATGAAAGATCTTTGGGAATTAAGATGATAACTTTGTTTATGAATAAAGAAAATCATCTATAAATCTAATGATTTAGCATTTATAGTGAGCATCAAGTCAGTTATAGTAAGTATAGTGATTTATGAAATACAAAATTTAATTTTTCTTCATATATATTTTTCCTAAAACAGTAAATGGTTAAATTGACAAAATTGAAAGTTAAGGATGTTATGTGTAAATTTTATTTTGTCGGACAATATTCTTTTTGTCGGGGAATATTCGTTTTGTCGGGGAATATTCGGGCCGTACGACGGCGCCGAAATAACTAATTATTGGTGGAGCCCACAACGGAATAATTGTCGGATATAGAAAACGACAGAAGTAACATTTTTAAATAAAAATAGTCAACGGTGTTAACTGTTAAAATACCGGTGATAAAAGAATAGTAGCATACGGTAATTTATGGTATTTTATTGTAGCACACGGTATTGCACAGTGTCTCATATTATTGACACCGTAACTGTTACGCATCATTTCATCAATAATTGTCACTGCATAATATTTTATATTATCAATTCAATTATTGTTGCTACACAGTATTTTGCATTATTGATTCAATAATTGTCATTACACTGTATTTCATATCATCGAGTCAATAATTGTTGGTGCACTGTAGTTTAAAATTATTGAATCTAATAATTGTCACAGTAGCAAATATACTGTAATTTATATTATTAAATTAATAAAAATATGTAACGTGTTTCTTACATTATTATGGTAACATTATTTTATATGTTGGACTCACAGGAAGAATAAATAAATAAATAAATAAATAAAATAATTAATTTTACTATTTGAAATAGTAACGTGAATAGTAACGTGAATAGTAACATGTGGGCCCCTGTAGGACCCACCTGAAAAAAATTTGCACAAAAATGTGCAGGAATTGCTAAATTGGTGCGCAGAGGCTGCTGCAGCCTTTGTTGATTCCTCAGCTGGCGTGTATCACGCCAGTTCACCTACCACACGCATAGTAACTTCTTTTCTCCTATAAATAGCTTGCTCAGCTGAATAGAAAAATCACACCTAAAACATAAAATTTTTCTATAAGAATTTTATGAGTTTTCTCTAAGAATAGTAAGGCTATTTTGAGAGTTTGAAAGCCAAAAGGAGTGCAGAAAATTTTCAAGTAAGTGTTTTATTAAAGAGTAGTAATTTCATAAATTCCTATTTTTCACGGTATTCACAAATCTTCCTTTAGAAGACTCTTCTTTAAGAAGATTCATTTTTAAAAGCTTTCTTTGGAAGAATTATTTTGGAATATTATTTTTAAAACTATTTAAAAGTAGTTATATTATACTACAAAAATTATGTTAAATATATATAATTTTGATAATTCATATTATACGAGTTATCATACACTTTGAAATTTATATGTGGTAATTACTAATTTTATTATAAAAATATAGGTTGATCAACCTCATTTAAATCAATATCCAGTCACGTGTTAAGGTAAGGGGTATCATTCTTTTCATCATCATAAATGGATATTATTTTCTTTCTTACTTGAAGGGATTATCATTCTTTGATTCTCGAAAATAATATCGTTTCTTTCTTGTGCCATTTATTTCCATGTATTAAATTGTGGGAATAACCTTACGGCGCGGTTTACCGCCTGTTGGTGAATAACCTTTTGTATTCATTCCTTATTAATCTTTGAGAATAACCTTACGGTGCGGATTATCGCCTGTTTGGTGCATAACTCTTCGTGTTCAAATTCTATTAAATTGTGGGAATAACCTTACGGTGCGGATTACGCCTGTTTGGTGAATAACTATTCGTATTCAAATTGATGGGAATAACCTTACGGTGCGGATTATCGCCTGTTGGTGAATAACCCTTTTTATTTGTCTCGTGTGGAAATAATTTGTCTACACGAATTATCACATGACACTTTTATTCCATATTCGTAAGTGATATCATTTTCCTTTATACTCATAAGGGATACCATCTTTTTCATCTTCCATTATTCAAACTTACTATGGTAAGGGATATTAATTCCCTTCACCTTTTGTTAATCAAACCTGCTACGGTAAGTGATATTATTTTCTTTCATACACCTAAATCGAAACTTATTATGGAACTATTGCTTCAATAATTCCTGAAAATATTATATGTTCCATAATAGTTGAATTTCATTATTTCAACTGAACCTTCCTATTTTCTGAACATTTCTATTGAACTGTAATCGTTATTCTGAACTGTGGATCTTGAATATCATTTTTAAATTTCACTCCACATCATGTTGGCAATTTGGACATTATTTGAATCTGCACAAAGTAAACTTTCGATACTTATTGTTTATCCTGTTCTTCTGTTCATCATTTGTATCACTGTTATTTGTATTAATCATCAAGAATCAAGCTGTTGTGAATATCTGTGGCCGGGGGCACAGATGTGATATAATTGTTGAACAGATGATAGGTTAAAGGCGATATACTAGGTTAAAGGCGATACATCTGTTCGGTGTCTTTTATGACACGTGGTGAATGTTCTCTTTGGCCCGTAGTGCAAAGATGAACTGTTGGTTGGTATGATTATGACCAAAGGCTGAATCTGGTATAATCATGACCGTTGGTGTTATATTGAATGTATTTGGCCCGTAGTGCAAAGACGAACTGTTGATCTGCATGATTATGACCAGGAACTGTGAAGTTGTATTATCTTGACTAATGGTATTTCAGATGATAAAAGTTGATGATATTTTTACTAAAAAGAGAAGCGAGTGGACATTATAGTCTGCATTATTCTTCTAATAGATTGCTCATTCCGCTGCTATTATTGATCTGAACGTTGTTTAAGAATTTAACTGCAGTTTTTGATATAAACCTTGTAGTCTATTGTATTCTATCAAGAACTCAACTGTTGAAGGCTAATGATAAATTATTCGTCATTATCTTAGTCATGATATTTCTTACTGGGCTATTTGAGCTCACCCTTTCTTTTCGTTCCATTGTTTTTCAACAGGAGATGAGAACGTAACGGGGTCTAGCCGGGGAATGGAGTGAGAGTGCGGGGATAGCTATCATAGTCTTCACGTGTTATAAAATAGTGTGGCAATAATAATGAAGACTTAGTTGTGTTGTATTATCCACTGTATTGTTGTACGTTGTATTTCATTGTAATAATTTTGTTGTAGTCTTTTGACGACTCAAGTTTGGGCTGTGTGGGCCTAGATTTGGGGGCGTCACAGTTGGTATCAGAGCTTAGGGATATGGTCTTTAATGGAGATCTGGGGTTAGAACTAGGAGGGGAGAGAGGAATAGAATCAGTCACTAGTGTGTCCTACCTAAATTAGATTTTATTATCTAATGAGTTGATTTGAATATAGGGACATGAAGTGATGAGTCAGTTTATTTGAACTAACATTTATTTTGTGACCACAGTTTAGTATGGCATCTGGAAATCAAGAGGTTAACTACGAAATACCCGAAGCGAATGTAGCCGAAAATCAAGAAGCCACAAACAATCCTCCTGCCAACTTAGGAAATAATATTCCTGATAACATGATGAATGATGGATTCTTTAGGAATTTCATGCAGTTCATGCAGAATCAGGCAAGAGGAAATCCAGTTAACAATAACGGTAGAAACGCTAGTAATTTGAGGATGATCACTGTCAAGCAATTTAAAGAATTGGGACCACCTGAATTCCACGGGAAGCCTGACCCACTCAAAGCGGAGGCATGGCTGAAGCAGACGACAAAAATACTTGATGTCCTACAATGCGCTGATAATCAGAAGGTGCCCTTTGCTACCTTTATGTTTCGAGGTGAGGCGGATCACTGGTGGGAAGCGGTAAAACGTATCCACCCTTCAGCACTTGAGATGTCTTGGACAGAATTCCAAGAGCTATTTAATGAAAAGTACTTCCCAGAAAGCATCCGCCATATGAAGGAGGTGGAATTCATTAAGCTGGAGCAGGGAAACATGACAGTTTCTCACTATGAAGCTAAGTTTGCTGAACTGTCTCGTTTTGCGACTCATCTAGTAGATGACGAAGCACGGATGAGTCGGATGTTCTTACGTGGTCTAAGATTCGAAATCCGTCAACAACTTAGCTCTCATAAATTTAATTTGTATTCAGATGTTGTTGATAGGGCTCAAAGGGTGGAGCAAACAGATGAAAAATTACAGCCAAGAGTCAATGATCAGAGAAATGATAACAACCACAGGAACGAGAACCATCGAGGAGGTAACCAACACTTCGGTGGTAATTCCACATCAAATAACAGAAGAGGAGAATCCAGTGGGAACAATTTCAAAAGAAAGAGATTCCATAATAATTATGGAAGGGCACCAGTACCAGCACCAGCACCGACCCCAGTTTCAAGGGGAGAAGATCGACCACCAGTGAGATGCTATAGGTGTGGTCAGGAAGGTCACATCAGCCCAAACTGTACACTGCAGTCCAAAAAGTGCTACAGTTGTGGGAAAGGGGGTCATCTTGCGCGATTTTGTCCTGCCACAAAATCAAGTCCAGCTGCAGTGATGATACCAAAAGCTAGCGCAGATAAGGGAAAATCTGTAGTTCAAGGGAGAGCTTTTGTTGTGACATCCCAAATGGCACGAAACTCGAACGAGGTGATAACCGGTAAGCTATTCATAAATTCTCGTGAAGTCTACGCTTTGTTAGATACTGGTTCTACCCATTCTTTTATCTCACCTGCATGTGCTCAGCGTTTAAACTTAACTCCTGAAAATTTGGACTTTGACTTATCAGTTGAAACCCCATTAGGAGAAATGACCATTACATCTACTGTCTATAAATCTTGCCTAGTTCAAATCAACAACCTCACATTACCTGTTGACCTTATTTCTTTGGAGATGCATGAATTTGATGTGATTTTAGGAATTGATTGGTTGACTACCCATCATGCTAAAATTGATTGTTTTCATAAGATTATTAGTTTTCATATTCCTAATCAACCTGTCATGCAAATTCAAGCAACTAAACCATTGAAATCTATAACTGTTATTTCTAGCCATAAAGCCATTCGTTTATTGAAAAACGGATGTCAAGCCTTTTTAGCTCATGTCACTGATTTGAACAAAAATACGTCAAACTTGAATGATATTCCCATTGTTAATGAGTTTCCTGACGTTTTTCCGGAGGAACTTCCTGGTTTACCCCCAAACCGTGAAATTGAATTTTGTATTGATCTTGAACCTGGTACCAAGCCCATTTCCAAAACTCCATACCGAATGGCTCCCATTGAACTTCAAGAGTTAAAAGTCCAACTACAGGAATTGTTGGATACTGGTTTCATTCGTCCGAGTGCATCACCTTGGGGTGCTCCTGTTCTATTTGTGAAGAAGAAAGACGGGAGTATGAGATTGTGCATTGACTACCGAGAATTGAACCATGTCACCATCAAAAACAGGTATCCGTTACCTCGAATTGATGACATGTTTGATCAATTACAAGGTGCTCAACATTTCTCAAAGATTGATCTCCGTTCTGGATATCATCAGTTAAAGGTTAAAGCTGAGGACATTCCAAAGACTGCTTTCAGAACTCGTTATGGGCATTATGAGTTTTTAGTCATGCCTTTTGGACTAACCAATGCTCCTGCAACTTTCATGGACATGATGAACCGAATATTCAAGGAATATTTGGATCATTTTGTGGTTGTCTTTATTGATGACATCCTCATATACTCCAAAAGTCGTGAGGATCATGAACAACACCTGAGATTGATACTCCAGAAGCTCCGTGAGAACAAATTATATGCCAAGTTGAAGAAATGTGAGTTCTGGCTTGAGGAGGTCACGTTTCTTGGGCATGTGATTTCTAGTCAAGGAATATCAGTCGATCCTGCGAAGATTGAAATGATACTAAATTGGGAACAACCCAAGACAGTAACCGAAGTCCGAAGTTTTCTGGGCCTAGCTGGTTATTATCGGAGATTCGTAGAAGGATTTTCTCGAATCGCCACTCCATTAACTCAGCTTACTCGGAAAAGCACAAAATTCATATGGAGCGAGCAATGCGAGAAAAGTTTTCAAGAGCTTAAGAGGAGACTTGTTTCAGCTCCTGTTCTGACCATTCCATCAGGATCGGGAGAATTTGTCATATACAGCGATGCTTCAGGCAAAGGTCTAGGCTGTGTCCTTATGCAACATGGAAAGGTTATAGCCTATGCCTCTCGACAACTCAAAGATTATGAGAAAAATTACCCTACTCATGATCTAGAGTTGGCAGCAGTCGTTTTCGCGTTGAAGATCTGGAGACACTACTTGTACGGAGAGAAAGTGGATATCTATACGGATCATAAAAGTCTCAAGTATTTCTTCACCCAGAAGGAACTCAACATGCGACAACGACGTTGGCTTGAGCTGTTGAAGGATTATGATCACACAATCCAGTATCACCCGGGAAAGGCGAACGTTGTAGCTGACGCTTTGAGCAGAAAATCTTATGCGAGTACAAGTGCACTGCTGACAACACAAAAGCGTATTTTGTACGACTTGCAAAAGATGGAGATGGAGCTAAAGACACCAGGGACCCACTCGAAGATTGCTCACGTGCAAGTAGAACCAGCTTTAATCGATAAAATTAAAGCTGCTCAAGCTACCGATCCGGAACTGATAAACATGATAAAGAAAGTACAAGAAGGTACCATTCCCGAAGCAAGAATCGACGAGAAAGGAATACTTCGAGTCAACTCTCGACTCTGTGTTCCTAACGATCCTGAATTAAAGCATAAAATCATGATGGAGGCACACAACACGCCATTTGCAATCCACCCTGGAGGTACCAAGATGTATCGAGATCTTCGACATACATTTTGGTGGAACAATATGAAAAGGGAGATTGCAGAGTTTATCTCAAGGTGCTTAACTTGTCAACGTGTCAAGGCAGAGCATCAAGTACCTAAGGGTCCTTTACAACCACTTGAGGTTCCCGAATGGAAGTGGGAACACATCAATATGGATTTCGTGACGGGTCTTCCCAAAGTTTCTCAAGGCTTAGATGCAATTTGGGTCATCGTAGATAGATTGACCAAATCCGCTCATTTCTTGCCTATACGAGAAAACTTTTCACTTGAACGTCTTGCCGGTATGTACATAAATGAGATCGTGAGATTGCATGGCATGCCAGTTTCCATAGTTTCTGATCGAGATCCTAGATTCACTTCACGCTTTTGGATCAGTCTACAAAAAGCTATGGGCACTGAACTACGTTTTAGTTCTGCATACCATCCTCAAACGGACGGACAATCGGAAAGGACGATCCAGACCCTCGAAGATCTTTTGAGACTTTGCGTACTAGATTTCAAAGGAAGTTGGGATAAGTACTTGCCATTGGTGGAATTTTCCTACAACAACAGTTACCAAGCAAGTATAGGTATGGCTCCATTCGAGGCTTTATATGGACGCAAGTGTCGCTCTCCAGTATGTTGGAATGAGGTAGGAGAAGCAAAACTGTTGGGACCCGAGTTGGTACGCTTGACGACCGAAAAGATCCAAATGATCCGACAACGAATACAGACAGCACAAGAACGACAAAAGAGTTATGCAGATCTTCATCGGAGAGATGAGAGATTCAACGTCGGAGATCATGTATTCTTACGTGTTTCTCCATGGAAAGGAGTTACGAGATTCGGAAAGAGAGGAAAGCTCAACCCTCGATTTATTGGCCCATTTGAAATCCTCGATCGAGTAGGATCCGTAGCCTACAGACTAGCCCTACCACCAAGTATGTCTCGCATCCATAACGTTTTTCACATATCTATGTTACGTAAATATGTGAAGGACCCAAACCACGTCATTGAGTTAGAACCAGACGTTATAGCAGAAGATTTAACGTATGAGGAGGTACCTGTTAAGATCCTAGATAAGAAGGAGCAGATCTTACGCTCAAAGGTTATACCTCAAGTTAAGGTTTTATGGAGGAACCAAGATATTGAGGAAATGACCTGGGAGCTAGAATCTGAGATGAAGTCTAGGTATCCATACCTCTTCGAAATGCCAGGTACGTCAATTTCGGGGACGAAATTTCATAAGGAGGGGAGATTGTAAGACCCCGAATTTATGAAATACAAAATTTAATTTTTCTTCATATATATTTTTCCTAAAACAGTAAATGGTTAAATTGACAAAATTGAAAGTTAAGGATGTTATGTGTAAATTTTATTTTGTCGGACAATATTCTTTTTGTCGGGGAATATTCGTTTTGTCGGGGAATATTCGGGCCGTACGACGGCGCCGAAATAACTAATTATTGGTGGAGCCCACAACGGAATAATTGTCGGATATAGAAAACGACAGAAGTAACTTTTTTAAATAAAAATAGTCAACGGTGTTAACTGTTAAAATACCGGTGATAAAAGAATAGTAGCATACGGTAATTTATGGTATTTTATTGTAGCACACGGTATTGCACAGTGTCTCATATTATTGACACCGTAACTGTTACGCATCATTTCATCAATAATTGTCACTGCATAATATTTTATATTATCAATTCAATTATTGTTGCTACACAATATTTTGCATTATTGATTCAATAATTGTCATTACACTGTATTTCATATCATCGAGTCAATAATTGTTGGTGCACTGTAGTTTAAAATTATTGAATCTAATAATTGTCACAGTAGCAAATATACTGTAATTTATATTATTAAATTAATAAAAATATGTAACGTGTTTCTTACATTATTATGGTAACATTATTTTATAAGTTGGACTCACAGGAAGAATAAATAAATAAATAAAAAAATAAAATAATTAATTTTACTATTTGAAATAGTAACGTGAATAGTAACGTGAATAGTAACATGTGGGTCCCTGTAGGACCCACCTGAAAAAAATTTGCACAAAAATGTGCAGGAATTGCTAAATTGGTGCGCAGAGGCTGCTGCAGCCTTTGTTGATTCCTCAGCTGGCGTGTATCACGCCAGTTCACCTACCACACGCATAGTAACTTCTTTTCTCCTATAAATAGCTTGCTCAGCTGAATAGAAAAATCACACCTAAAACATAAAATTTTTCTATAAGAATTTTATGAGTTTTCTCTAAGAATAGTAAGGCTATTTTGAGAGTTTGAAAGCCAAAAGGAGTGCAGAAAATTTTCAAGTAAGTGTTTTATTAAAGAGTAGTAATTTCATAAATTCCTATTTTTCACGGTATTCACAAATCTTCCTTTAGAAGACTCTTCTTTAAGAAGATTCATTTTTAAAAGCTTTCTTTGGAAGATTTATTTTGGAATATTATTTTTAAAACTATTTAAAAGTAGTTATATTATACTACAAAAATTATGTTAAATATATATAATTTTGATAATTCATATTATACGAGTTATCATACACTTTGAAATTTATATGTGGTAATTACTAATTTTATTATAAAAATATAGGTTGATCAACCTCATTTAAATCAATATCCAGTCACGTGTTAAGGTAAGGGGTATCATTCTTTTCATCATCATAAATGGATATTATTTTCTTTCTTACTTGAAGGGATTATCATTCTTTGATTCTCGAAAATAATATCGTTTCTTTCTTGTGCCATTTATTTCCATGTATTAAATTGTGGGAATAACCTTACGGCGCGGTTTACCGCCTGTTGGTGAATAACCTTTTGTATTCATTCCTTATTAATCTTTGAGAATAACCTTACGGTGCGGATTATCGCCTGTTTGGTGAATAACTCTTCGTGTTCAAATTCTATTAAATTGTGGGAATAACCTTACGGTGCGGATTACGCCTGTTTGGTGAATAACTATTCGTATTCAAATTGATGGGAATAACCTTACGGTGCGGATTATCGCCTGTTGGTGAATAACCCTTTTTATTTGTCTCGTGTGGAAATAATTTGTCTACACGAATTATCACATGACACTTTTATTCCATATTCGTAAGTGATATCATTTTCCTTTATACTCATAAGGGATACCATCTTTTTCATCTTCCATTATTCAAACTTACTATGGTAAGGGATATTAATTCCCTTCACCTTTTGTTAATCAAACCTGCTACGGTAAGTGATATTATTTTCTTTCATACACCTAAATCGAAACTTATTATGGAACTATTGCTTCAATAATTCCTGAAAATATTATATGTTCCATAATAGTTGAATTTCATTATTTCAACTGAACCTTCCTATTTTCTGAACATTTCTATTGAACTGTAATCGTTATTCTGAACTGTGGATCTTGAATATCATTTTTAAATTTCACTCCACATCATGTTGGCAATTTGGACATTATTTGAATCTGCACAAAGTAAACTTTCGATACTTATTGTTTATCCTGTTCTTCTGTTCATCATTTGTATCACTGTTATTTGTATTAATCATCAAGAATCAAGCTGTTGTGAATATCTGTGGCCGGGGGCACAGATGTGATATAATTGTTGAACAGATGATAGGTTAAAGGCGATATACTAGGTTAAAGGCGATACATCTGTTCGGTGTCTTTTATGACACGTGGTGAATGTTCTCTTTGGCCCGTAGTGCAAAGATGAACTGTTGGTTGGTATGATTATGACCAAAGGCTGAATCTGGTATAATCATGACCGTTGGTGTTATATTGAATGTATTTGGCCCGTAGTGCAAAGACGAACTGTTGATCTGCATGATTATGACCAGGAACTGTGAAGTTGTATTATCTTGACTAATGGTATTTCAGATGATAAAAGTTGATGATATTTTTACTAAAAAGAGAAGCGAGTGGACATTATAGTCTGCATTATTCTTCTAATAGATTGCTCATTCCGCTGCTATTATTGATCTGAACGTTGTTTAAGAATTTAACTGAAGTTTTTGATATAAACCTTGTAGTCTATTGTATTCTATCAAGAACTCAACTGTTGAAGGCTAATGATAAATTATTCGTCATTATCTTAGTCATGATATTTCTTACTGGGCTATTTGAGCTCACCCTTTCTTTTCGTTCCATTGTTTTTCAACAGGAGATGAGAACGTAACGGGGTCTAGCCGGGGAATGGAGTGAGAGTGCGGGGATAGCTATCATAGTCTTCACGTGTTATAAAATAGTGTGGCAATAATAATGAAGACTTAGTTGTGTTGTATTATCCACTGTATTGTTGTACGTTGTATTTCATTGTAATAATTTTGTTGTAGTCTTTTGACGACTCAAGTTTGGGCTGTGTGGGCCTAGATTTGGGGGCGTCACAAGTGGCCGAGTGCATGTGAGCATAAATATTGAAAATTTTGTCCTACATGCCATTTGTTATCATTTAAAGACAATCATGTCACTAATTATGAGGCATATAACATAATATACAATAAAACTTGATCTGCTATTATTAATTTTATGTAAAAAATCTTTGAACACTATGCAAGAGCATAGTACTTACAATTAATTAATTAATGTCAAATTTCTTTTTAAAAAAATCATTTATTATTGTTTATACCGATAAGTTTACATTAAAAACATTTGTTGTTAATTCTTCTTTCTTTTCCTCTACATTTTACTAAGTTCGAAACGTACATAAAAACTTTTGCAATATTTTCAAAATATGCTCACATAATTTTAGAAAAAAATATTGTTTATGAGCTAATGAGTGGAGAATGTTGGAAAAATTATGAAATACCCTTTTTTCTTTTTGGCTAATGGTTTGCGTTTGTTTCAAAATATAAGATTATTATTATTTTTTAAAATAAATTTCTACCCTCGTTTAGACAAGCGGGTCAAGTTTAAAAGATACAAGGCTCAAAATGAGTTCTATGGCTCGAGGAAAAATAGGTTGGTCGACCTATTGTCCCTATTGTTTTCCCTTTAAATTTTAGAGCAATTTAAAATAATTTTAATTTTTAATTTTTCATAGTCTCACCTAAGCAAGTACAGTAGGCCGAACTAGCTCGAGCTTGGTAAGCTTTGGCCATTGGCGAAGCCTTGACTTTTGGGCCTACGGGCCGAGCCATACCGGGCTTCCTAACAAAATTACGATCTGTTAAGGCCTGTGGACCGGGCGGGGCCGGGCTAGGCCTTAGACTATGTCTAACACCTATATGAGTGCATAATGCATAAGAAGAGAATAAAAAAATACCTAAAAAAACACGGTGCACAAGAAGAGAATAAAAAAATTATATCAATTTGACTGCATGCTCGGTGCACAAGAAGAGAATAAAAAAATGCCTAAAAGAAAACAAAAAATAAACCAAACAATTAAAGGGAAAAAGTACCCAAACATTAAAAATGACCCACAATAATATAATATGCTATAATAAATACCACTGCACATGGCTCCTCCTATTTTTGGTCCTTATTAAAAAATATATTTCCACTAAATTATGTAAGTAAGGGTATAAACGGATATAAACGAATCTGAATATAGTAGTATCCGTATTCGTATTCGAAAAATCAATTCGTTATCCGTATTCGTATCCGATATTTGACGGATTTTAAAAATGCTATCAGTATCCGGTATTCAAAATAATATCTGAATACGGATAATATCCGTTTTTGTTTATTTTATTCGAATAAACAGATTATTCGAATATTCGGGTCTTCGGATTCGTTTATCAGGCACTTAATATAAAATTCATTCAAATTATTTACAAAAGATAAAGAAAAAAAATTAAATAATTACTCATAACCAATTACAATTTAAAGTTTAAACTATACATATTAATGAATGAATGTTAATTTATTTATTTTTAATAAATACAATAATCAATGCTCTAAATTACAATTCAAATAAGTTTTCATTATTTTTGAAATCCTAAATTCAAAATGAATATTCTACTTATTAATGTTTAGATATCCATTAATAAGTAGATGTCTATTTTATGTGTTAATTTGGAGTAATACTATAGTGTGTATGAATATTTATAATCTATAATTATAATATTTAAATGATATTTATAACATTTGTTAAATGATACATTTTAGATATATTGTAACACTATATATAACTAGAATAAGAGAAAAAAAAATAATGACTTTTAAAGTATAGTTCATTAATGAATGAATGTTAATTTATTTATTTTTAATAAATACAATAATCAATGCTCTAAATTCCAATCCAAATAAGTTTTCATTATTTTAAAAATCCTAAATTCAAAATGAATGCTCTACTTATTAATGTTTAGATGTCCATTAATAAGTAGATGTCTATTTTATATGTTAATTTAGAGTAATACTGTAGTGTGTATAAATATTTATAATATATAATTATATTATTTAAATGATATTTATAATACTTGTTAAATGATACATTTTAGATATATTGTAACACTATATATAACAAGAATAAAGGAAAAAAATAATGAGTTTTAAAGTATAGTTCATTAATAAATGAATTTAATTTATTTATTTTTAATAAATACAATAATCAATGATCTAAATTACAATTCAAATAAGTTTTCAATATTTTTGAAATCTTAAATTCAAAATGAATGTTCTACTTCTTAATGTTTAGATGTCCATTAATAAGTAAATGTCCATTTTATATGTTAATTTAGAATAATACTGTAGTGTGTGAATATTTATAATCTATAATTATAATATTTAAATGATATTTATAACATTTGTTAAATGATCCAAAAGTTATATTGTAACACTTGTTAAATGATATTTATAACACTTGTTAAATGATACATTTTAGATTTTTTAACTTTATAATGGTAAAAATCCATTAATTATACTTAAAATCAATTTATTTCAGTTTATTAATATTATAATAAAAGTGTTATTTTCTACTTTTTAGAAGTGAAATAATATACTTTAAAAATAATTTTCGTATGATAGTGAAAACTAATTATTATATAAGGAATGTCACTTTAAAAAAATTATTTTGCTTATTATATATATATATATATATATATATATATATATATATATATATATATATATAAGTTATTCGGATATAAATCCGAATTCGAATATCAAATTTCGGATATCCGCCAGATATATTTACGGTCGGATGTTATACGAATACGTCTATATCCATATTTGTTTATTTGCAGATACCTTTCAACCGAATACAGATATATTCATTTTTTTTCGAATGCGAATAATATTTGTTTTTTTCCGAATACAAATGTGAACGAATACGAATTTTTCGGTTATCATTTACAGCCCTATATATAATAATAGAATATCAAATATTATATTATCAATCATTAACTTCAATGCCACTAAGAAGATTTCTCTTTTATTATAGTGTATGTGTGTATTAAATGTATTTCACCCAATCAGACTTTTAGCATGACAGTCTAGGCCTGCAGGCCGGACTTTTGGTCAGACTGGACTTTTATGTCTAAATAACAATCTGTTAAAGACCTGTAGACTGGGCTGGACCGACCCAAGTCTTGACAAGGCCGGTTCAGGCCAACCTACGAGCCGTGACTTTTTGTGCATGTCGTCTACTCTCACCAGATCTTTACCAACGAAGGACACCAATTTTATTCCTTCATAATATGATAGGATGTATAGAGAAAAAAAACCTATTTTTCTATTTCAAAGAAATGATAGTATTTTTAGTTCAATAACCCCCCATAGGAATGGGGATTTTTTTTATTTTTAAAAAGAACTTTATTCTCATTTTTTTTTTATCATCGGAAACAAAACTCACAAGCACATGATAAGAAAGTGATCAAATCAGCCAAATATCTGTCTAGATACATTTGAGATAAGAGTAGTAGTGAATTGACTGAATTCCATGACAAATGCACTTTTGGACATAAATGAAGACTATCTAGGTTCACTGAACTTGATCTTATCCCGCTTAATAAGTACCCTCTCCATTCACGGTGTCCGTTCTCAGCATCTCATAGATTTACTCAAAGTGAACTGTACTTCGATCAAGTCCTGTTGGATACTCCTACAAGTACGCGATTTTAGGTAAAAGAGCGAGATTGATATTCTGACGGTAAAATAATAATTAAAAAAAAATAACACTGTTTAAAATATTAAATATCAACATATTAATCACAAAAATATCGATAAATATAAATTTATTTTGATAGCACCATTTTTATTATGAAAAATATCAATAGTCTAAAAAAATTGTGAACGATTTAAATAATTACATTAAAATAAAATAGTTATGCTTAGTTTCATTTAATTAAAACAAATTTAAGACATCATTTTGTATTTTAATTCATTTATTAAGAGGAGCTTTGATCATGTAAAATTATAGAAATTTGAGTAGTAATTTAAATTATAGAAATTTGATTCAACGGTGACCCTTTCGCGGAAACGCCCTCCGAACTTTCAAAAAAATAAACTGATGAGCACAAAATTACATACAAGAAACTATATATGGAGAAATAATTGTTTACTAGAGAGTACATATAAAATAGTGGTTGAACAAACATATAAATAAAAAATAAAAAAAGAGAAGAAGCAACAAACGAGTGTGTCTGATTAAGAGTGTTTTCTTGGAGTGATATTGGAACCTGGAAACAGAGCTCAGGATTAACAAGAGTATTTTGCGTAAATTGTGAGAATGTCTCAATATTTTGTAGTGGGTAATGTTTTTACGTTTCTTATTTAAACACTGTTTTTAAATTTTTTGATAGAATTTTCAATTTTGTTTCAAGTTACTTTTTAGTTTTAGGGGTGGTCTCATTCGTCCACGTTGGGTATACAAGTGTGGAGTAAAAACCGGATAAAATAGAACTTAATTGAATCGAATTTTTTAATTAAAATATTTCGGTTATTTAAATATTTTTGATTATAAACCGTTTTATAATTCTATGTTTTATAATATGATAGGATATATTTCTATTTATAAATAACATGATATTTTTAATTTGTCATTATTTTTTAATTATCTTTCCAATATCACACCATTATTACTAATTCTTAACTATAATTAAGGGGTTAATAGAAAAAAATAAAATTAGTTTTAAAAGTTATCATTTTAGAAATGTATCTTTAATTTTGAAGCGGATGAAGTTATTCTAAAAAGAGAATAAGAGTTTTACACTTTCTATTAATAACACCTCATGTAAGAAATTTAAGAGAAAATCAAGGAATTTAGAATCTAATATGATAAATAATAAATATCAAATGTGTCAATACAATTTAAATTTCTTAAAAAAACTCTCCTAAATTTTATACATAGCATATTATTATTAGAGGGTATAAAACTCTAATTTTATTGAACATATGTAAATAATTTATTCTCTTCTAAAAATCACAAAGGAGCAAGAATCTCTTTTTTTTCTTATTTGTCTTACGGGCTTCGGTGATGCATTTCAATAGGAGGCTTTTTGTTTTTTAGGAGAGCTCGGTGACTGGATCATGGTATCGCGTTTCTCATTTACAAAATTTAAAGAGGTGTTTTAATTCAAAGTTCATATTTAAAAATATAAGTTGCGTTTCTAGCTAACTAATAGTAGTGGAATAATTATAAAATGATGATGATAAAATTGAGAATATTAATGTTTACTAATTTATACTTTAGTCAATAAAAAAAAAACTTATTTTGTAAATAAAAAATAAATAAAAGTCATTTATGGAATAAAAGTAATAATATTAAATAAACGTAATTATTATTATATAAAAATTAATGCTTTTGTAATTAACTTTTACATATATATTTTTTAATTGTTCCGGAGTCGCAAAAAATTAAGTTTTATCTCCATGTATTTTACCGATAAATTACATCCGATCAAAGCCAAAACTCTTTTCGGTAGAGGGGGAAGTAGTAGTATTTAGGTAGTACTTTAATTGTTCTCCATCTATTTAGTTGTCCTTTCAAAGTGGGGTATTAATTATTTAATTGAAAGAATTTGGACACTATCTATATCTCCAAAATACTGCACGGGGACGTATAAGAGGACAGATTCATCAATATGTATCTACACAATTAATTAATTAACCTGTTTGTTCTTCACCATATAAAGACAGAATTATAGTACGTAGTTTTCTACATATTAATCGTATTCTGCCAACTAAAATAGTACGATTTATAATGGCGGCTAAAATTCCGGTGAGGTTTAAGAGGACAGCTGAAGCTTTTGAGGCGGTCGGCCGGAGTAAAGGCGGCTCCCTGGAAAGCAGCAGCGGCAGCGAGCATTCGCCGGACGACGATTTGTTCGATCGTGTTAATTCTTTTATTGAAAGGGTCGATTATTCGGAGCTGCCGATAAATTATTACGAAGAAGAAAGGAATTCTGAGTTTGGTCCTGAATTGAATAATGCCAAGGAATTGTTGAGGGTTTTGTTAAGTTCTGAAAATGGTGATGATGATTTTGTGAAGCGAAATCTTCGTGTTGAGGTTGAAAAAGCGCATGATATTGCCGGTGAAAGTTTTTCGCCGGAGTTTAAACGGCGGTTGATGATTCAGTTACGTGAGAGGGGCTTTGACGCCGGTGGGTCTCTATTTTTATATATCTTGTTCATATATTTTTTAGTAATTCTGTAATATAACCAAAAGTTGTTTATTTTTAGTTTACAACACATAATTATTTGGTTAAAATTATTTATAAAGTTTTATGAAGAATAAAATGATAGAGGAGTGGTAATTTAATTTATCATATTGCATGCCATTTTCAATTATTTTTTAAAGTTTAAAGGTGTGGTGCATATAAGGTACATAATTTTTGTCTATGATAAATGTAATGTATTTTAAAATAAAATATATATAAATGTGTCAATAAGTTAAAAGGAAAAACAAATTACAAGGAAAATTACAAAGTTCGTTGCCTGTAATTAATCAAAATTAATTCATCGATAACTGTTGTCAGAAGTTAATTGTGACAATTACAACCATGTTATGCCCCTATAGTTGAAAGTTGCATTTTATTTTCTTAATTTTTGATCAATTATTTTTAGTACAAAATTATGAATAAATTGATTACAGGCCTATGCAAATCAAAGTGGGAGAAAATGGGACAAATTTCATCCGGGAACTATGAGTACATTGATGTCCATGTAGCCGGAACTCGCTACGTCATCGAGGTTTCTCTTGCTGGCCAATTTGAAATAGCTAGATCGTCCGAAACATACACCTCGTTACTCGAGCTCACCCCTCCGATTTTTGTGGGAAATATTGAAGAGCTCAAGCAAATAGCAAAAATAATGTGCAAGGCAATCAAAATCTCATTAAAGAATATCGAAATGCATGTGCTACCGTGGAGGCGATACGGGTATATGAAGGCGAAATGGTCAAGTTCTTACAAACGAACGATTAATGAAGTTTCTGAGAAAGAACTCCGTAATTCGGATCAGGTATTAACTAAGAAGAGTGCATTGGTGGGATTTTCATTGTTGCCCGTTACAAGCTCTTATTATTATTGTAGAGAAAATTTTGCTAGTAAGGTTGGGTAGGGCATTTGGCTATGGCAATCAACCAAATTAGATAGCTCTCTCTCTCTCTCTCTCTATATATATATATATATATATATATATATATATATATACTCTTCTCCAGCGAACCTTAAAAAGAGAACCAAAGACGAACCGTCGTTTTTGGTATCTATGGCGACGGCTCGACCCGTCGCCATAGTCATGCACTCTATGACGACGGGTCGAACTGTCGCCATAGATACCAAAAAAACGGTTCGTCTTTAGTTCGCTTTTTAAAATTCGCTTTTGAAATTTTTTCTATATATATATATATATATATATATATATACACTACAGATAACTCATACTTGAAGACACGGTACAACTAATATAACAATTGAATACTGTATCTAATAGTTTTAGATTAAAAAATCTAAAAATGTTGTGGACTTTTAATTCTATATAGAACGGAAAATCCAACTATTAATACAAAAAGATTAATACTCAATTCAGTCATAATTTTTTTTAGGCAAACATTAGGGTGTTATTCATTCCCAATTTAAAATTAGTTATTGGCAGGTTTGAGCAATTAATTGATTGATGATAGCGGACTCAAATTTGTGTAATATAGTATTTTCGCGTATCCCACACACATTTTCTTTATTGACAAAACGGAATGCGAAGTTTAGTAGCATTTATTTGTCTCCAGTATCTCTAACCATCGATCAATATGATCCATGAACAGTATTTTCTGTGGAAAAATGGTAGTACTGCAAGCTATTTGGAGGATCCAATGAGGAAAAAAAAAGATGTAAAAATTCAAAAAAAAGACTTTTGCAGATATACCCAAAAGTATAAAATAAACTCTCTAAGGCCAAACTGTGACGCCCCCAAATTTAGGCCCACACAACCTAAACTTGAGTCGTCAAAAGACTACAACAAAATTATTACAACAAAGCGCAACGTACAACAATACAGTGTATAATAATACACAACTAAGTCTTCACTATTATTGCCACACTATTTTACAACACGTGAAGACTAGGATAGATATTCCTCGGACTCTCACTCCATCCCCCGGCTAGACCCCGTTACGTTTTCATCTCCTGTTGAAAAACAATGGAACAAACGAAAGGGTGAGCTCAAATAGCCCAGTAAGAAATATCATGACTAAGATAATGACGAATAAATTATCATTAGCCTTCAACAGTTGAGTTCTTGATAGAATACAATAGACTACAAGGTTTATATCAAAAACTGCAGTTAAATTCTTGACAATGTTCAGATCAATAATAGCAGCGGAATGAACAATCTATTAGAAGAATAATGCAGACTATAATGTCCACTCGCTTCTCTTTTTAGTAAAAATATCATCAACTTTTATCATCTGAAATACCATTAATCAAGATAATACAACTTCACAGTTCCTGGTCATAATCATGCAGATTAACAGTTCATCTTTGCACTACGGGCCAAAGACATTCAACATAACACCAACGGTCATAATTATACCAGATTTAGCCTTTGGTCATAATCATACCAACCAACAGTTCATCTTTGCACAACGGGCCAAAGAGAACATTCATCACGTGCCATAAAAGTCACCGAACAGATGTATCGCCTTTAACCTAGTATTTCGCCTTTAACCTATCATCTGTTCAACAATTATATCACATCTGTGCCCCCGGCCACAGATATTCACAACAGCTTGATTCTCGATGATTAATACAAATAACAGTGATACAAATGATGAACAGAAGAACAAGATAAACAATAAGTATCGGAAGTTTACTTTGTACAGATTCAAATAATGTCCAAATTGCCAACATGATGTGGAGTGAAATTTAAAAATGATATTCAAGATCCACAGTTCAGAATAACGATTACAGTTCAATAGAAATGTTTAGAAAATAGGAAGGTTCAGTTGAAATAATGAAATTCAACTATTATGGAACATATAATATTTTCAAGAATTATAGAAGCAATAGTTCCATAATAAGTTTCGATTTAGGTGTATGAAAGAAAATAATATCCCTTACCGTAACATGTTTGATTAACAAAAGGTGAAGGAAATTAATATCCCTTACCATAGTAATTTTGAATAATGGAAGATGAAAAAGATGGTATCCCTTATGAGTATAAAGGAAAATGATATTACTTACGAATATGGAATAAAAGTGTCATGTGATAATTCGTGTAGACGAATTATTTCCACACGAGACAAATAAAAAGGGTTATTCACCAACAGGCGGCAATCCGCGCCGTAAGGTTATTCCCATCAATTTGAATACGAAGAGTTATTCACCAAACAAGCGGTAATCCGCACCATAAGGTTATTCTCATCAATTTGAATACGAAGAGTTATTCACCAAACAGGCGGTAATCCGCACCATAAGGTTATTCTCATCAATTTGAATACGAAGAGTTATTCACCAAACAGGCGGTAATCCGCACCGTAAGATTATTCTCAAAGATTAATAAGGAATGAATACAAAAGGTTATTCACCAACATGCGGTAAACTGCGCCGTAAGGTTATTCCCACAATTTAATACATGGAAGTAAATGACACAAGAAAGAAACGATATTATTTTCGAGAATCAAAGAATGATAATCCCTTTAAGTAAAAAAGAAAATAATATCCATTTATGGTGATGAAAAGAATAATACCCCTTACCTTAACACGTGACTGGATATTGATTTAAATGAGGTTGATCAACCTATATATTTTTAATAAAATTAGTAATTACCACATATAAATTTTAAGGTGTATGATAATTCATATATTATGAACTATCAAAATTATATATATTTAACATAATTTTTGTAGTATAATATAACAACTTTAAAATAGTTTTTAAAATAATATTTCAAAATAAATCTTCCAAAGAAAGCTTTTAAAAATGAATCTTCTTAAAGAAGAGTCTTCTAAAGGAAGATTTATGAATACCGTGAAAAATAGGAATTTATGAAATTACTACTCTTTAATAAAAGACTTACTTGAAAATTTTCTGCACTCCTTTTGGCTTTCAAACACTCAAAATAACCTTACTATTCTCAGAGAAAACTCATAAAATTCTTATAGAAAAATTCTATGTTTTAGGTGTGCTTTTTTTATTCAGCTGAGCAAGCTATTTATAGGAGAAAAGAAGTTACTATGCGCGGTAGGTGAAATAAAAAATTTTCAGCAGAGGCTGCGCAGCAGCCTCCACCAACCATCCTGCAAAGCACATTTCTCACATTTCATGTGTGCCCCACAGTGGGTCCCACATGTTTCTTACTATTCACTTACTATTCAAGTTACTATTCATGTTACTATTCACGTCACTATTCACGTTACTATTTCAAATAGTAAAATTAATTATTTTATTTTATTTATTTATTTATTTATTCTTCCTGTGAGCCCAACATATAAAATAATGTTACCACAATAATGTAAGAAACACGTTACATATTTTTTATTAATTTAATAATATAAATTATAGTGTATTTGCTACAGTGACAATTATTAGATTCAATAATTTTAAACTACAGTGCACCAACAATTATTGACTCGATGATATGAAATACAGTGTAATGACAATTATTGAATCAATAATGCAAAATACTGTGTAGCAATAATAATTGAATTGATAATATAAAATATTATGCAGTGACAATTATTGATGAAATGATGCGTAACAGTTATGGTGTCAATAATATGAAACACTGTGCAATACCGTGTGCTACTGTAGAGTACCGCATGCTACAGTAAAATACCATAAATTACCGTATGCTACTATTCTTTTATCACCGGTATTTTAACAGTTAGCACCGTTGACTATTTTTATTAAAAATGTTACTTCTGTCGTTTTCTATATCCGACAAATATTCCGTTGTGGGGTCAACCAATAATTTGTTATTTCGGCGCCGTCGTACGGCCCGAATATTCCCCGACAAAACGAATATTGTCCGACAAAATAAAATTTGCACATAACATCCTTAACTTTAAACTTTATCGATTTAACCATTTACTGTTTCAGAAAAATATATATGAAGAAAAATTAAATTTTATATTTCATAAAATTCGGGGTCTTACACAAACAAAAAAGTATTGTTATAACACAAATTAAATCGCATCATCATAACATTTTTTCCTTTATATATTTTTTTTGAAATTGGACAAAAGATTCTCATACCATAAGTCAGAGCATACTACAATAGCTGCTCTCGATATAGCCCGCAAAAACACCAAATATATGATACGTAATTGTCTGTGCCTAAAGACACGACGTAGGTTAAAATTTTAAAAACACTCTATTACCTAAAGACTCTTTGCAACCTAAAATAACTTACAAATCAATTAGAATGAATCTGAACTGTCCCTGTGATTTCCCATCCAAATCAATTTGCATGTGAAAACATAATGACTACAATACCCGAAAAACAGAAAAATAGCGTTAATGTTAAAAAGATGACCCATATTGTTACTGTTTTCATTGCAATACTCGAAAAATAGGAAAATAACGTTAATGCTAAAAGGGTGGCCCATGTTGTTAACGTGTAATTATTATTATTATTATTATTATTATTATTATTATTATTATTATTATTACTATTATTATTATAATTATAATTATTTTTATTATTTTTATTATAATTATATTATTATTATTATTATTATTATTATTATTATTATTATTATTATTACAATTATAATTTTTTTTATTATTCTTATTATTACTACTATTATTATAATTATTATTGTTATTATTATTATTATTATTATTATTAGTATTATTAGTATTAGTATTATTATTAGTATTATTATTAGTATTATTATTATTATAATTATTATTATCATTATTATTATTATTATTATTATTATTATTATTAGTAGTAGTAGTAGTAGTAGTAGTAGTAGTAGTAGTAGCAGTAGTAGTGTTATTATTATAATTATTATTATCATAATTATTACTACTACTACTACTACTACTACTACTATTATTATTATCATAATTATTATTATTACTACTACTACTACTACTACTACTACTACTACTACTATTAGTATTAATATTATTATTATTATTGAAATTTAAATAGGCACACTTAGAAAGAGGGGTTGAATAAGTGTGGAGTAAAAACTATGTCCAATTTTTATGTTAATCAAAACAGAAGGTAAATCAGTCTGCTGAATAACCAATTTCAGGTTGCTGGTTTGAAAACTGATTTGCACTGCAAATAGAATTTAGAAGATATGATTATTTTCGCTTGAAACCAAATGTGATGAAGTACATTAACAGAGTATATAAATGTAGAAAATAAACATTCACATGAACACGAGGATTTTTATGTGGTTCGACCCTTATTCTCTAATCTAATGACCTACTCCACGTCCAATAGCAACTTGATATTGAAGACTTCTTCATATTATAGAATATTGCCTTACAAAACAATTTTTTATAATCACAGTTCCAAACTTTGAGGACACTTCCTCCCAAGCACCTATGCTCCCTTGTGCACACCTATGCACTTACTTGAGTACTTTTATTCACCAAGCTATTTGGAACTTTATAGTGAAAACCCTTTCAACAGAAAATAGATTAGTACAATCTTGAAACTGATTACACAGAATACTATGATCAATGTATGAACTATGTAACAACCCAAAGCTCAGATCTAAATGCAATGATCAAAAGATAAGATACCACCAAGTTTTTCTCAGAACAGAACACGACAGAGGCTGAATCAGATTGACTTAAGGTTCTTCAGCAGTGTGGGAGTATGTTGCGTTAGAGACCGAAAACTTGCTGTGTAGTGTTAGGTTTTTGATATTCTGGGTATTGATAATTATTTTCTATTCCTTTTTGGTTCGGCTAGACGTGGTATATAACTACACTGAAACTAGCCGTTTAAAGGGATGGTCCACAATAACGTGTACAACTTAACCTTTTTGGATTTTGGTAACTCATCAAAAAGTCTATCTAGTGAATACACATAATTGATATGGATTAAAGAATAGATTTATTCCCATATAATGATACCCATAATTATACGTACAGAAGCACAAAACGTGGGATAATTACTTTAACACGTCAGAGTAAGCATGATACCAGGAACTATTCATACCATAAATAAAAGCAAGATTCTATTACTAGCGACCAATCAGTCCATATAACGTGATACCAGCCAATCATAAATTTCACTCGATTGATTGCTTCTGTTAACTGTTTTATGGAAACCTTATATAGAATTAATCAGACAAGTATTAAAATCTCGCAGTAAGGAAATGTCAAACAGTTAGCATAATAGATTTATGGAAACCTTGTATTGATCAATCAAGTATTAACTACTTTCTCCCAACAAGGAAAGGACAATTTATTACGTAGCTTTATTTCAGATTCTATTGATCTTAATATGGAATGATTGTGTAAACTGATCCCTTAAATTTGTGTGACACTTTATTTGAAACCATGTAAATCCAAATTATGTTTTTGATATTTTAAATATGGAATGCAACCTAATGAGCTTTGAATTGGAACATAAGTCATAACAAAGATCTTACATGTAAATCTAAGACCCGAGACTCTTCAGAAGTTGCTTCATAAAACTTTCCATATGAAGCTGTCATCCAGTCATGAAATCAGTTTGCTAAATAGCATTATTTTCAAGTTTTTGCACATAACTCAAAACACAGGTTTTAGTAACATAATAAGGTTATCATCAAAACCAAGGATCGGAGTGTGAGCAAGTCAACAATCTCCCTTTTTTTGATGATGACAACAATGAAACACAGACTCCCCCTAAAACCATTAATTAGTTAAACTGAAAATAATGAATACACCATAATGAAAAACCAAAAACAAACTCCCCCTAAAATCATGCATCAGTTAAACTGAAAATTAAATAAGCTTCTCCCCCTTTGTCATCGGTAAAAAGATGGCCAAGACACTGCCAAATGATAAAAGCATTAGCAAAGAGGATGCCAAATGATAATCTAAAAATTAGTATATTACAGACCCAATGAGAAATGAGACTAAGACATTAGTCAGCAATGTCTTCGATCACAACGTTGTGCTTAGCTCACCGGGTGAAGTATGGGCGATGCACGACACGGGCAATTCGGTCCTCCATGGACAGTTCGTGTGCAAAACGAGGTGGATGAGGAATATGAATGTTAGGATCGGTACGTAAGTCCAGAAAGTCTCCAGCAAATTCAACCATCCAATTGATTTCAGGCCAGTCAGGAATAAGTGAGTGGGCTTGACAATGACCAATGTCATTAAAGTGACGAGCAACAAACGATCCTAATGTTCCGAGTTGACTGCTTACAAATTTGATCTCATGACTCAGTTGACACGTATTTTTATTCATTTTCCGTTGCATAGCAGCCACCATTGTCGTTGTTTGAACTTCAAACCCAGCCTGTAAATCAATAAACTCATCTTCAACTTGTTTGAATAGATTGGAGCCCTCTTTGGTTACAGGATTGCACATGGTTTCTAGTGCATTGAGCCTCTGTCTGAGTTCTGTCATTCCAGTCTGCATAGCTATGTGCATATCTGCCATGACCACTTTCATCTCATTTTGATTTGACAGGATTTGATGAAGAAGAGAGGTGACCTCAGGAGATGAAGAGGAAATGGATTGTGGCAATTGAGAGGTATTGTCAAGTAGGGTTTCTCTAGGAAGTCGAATAAACTGACCAGCTGTGAGGGTTAAGTGAGACTTCTTTATATTCTCCGAATCAATGGAGCCAGTGAGTGGAAGAAAGGCCTCAGAGTCAAGAGAGATTCCAAAATGTTGAAAGAGTTTAGTAAGAAGTCCGCTGTACGGAAGGCTTTTCTTGTTTTGTTTAACACAACTATCTATATGGAGCATGATCATTGAAGCTAAATTAAATTCCAACCCTTTCATGATAGTAGAAACGATAACCAGATCCTGGAAAGTAAAATTAGCACCACCACCAGTGCGAGGCATCAAGTTTGATCGTACAATTTTATGAATGACTATTGCTATGGGTGATAGCTCAACAGTGGTGGGAAGAACCACATCAGTAAGAGAGGAATCATTCATTACAATTTGAAGTTGAGTAATAGGGGAGAATGTTCTTGCATTGCACCTTTCAGTGTGAAAGGACATGGCCCAGTACACGGAATGGACAAAATACTCCCTAAAACTTCATCAGAAAACCCAAACAACTTTCCTTTAACCAGAGACGTACATGTTCCCTTTTTTAGTTCAAAGTTTGCATAAAATTGTTGAACAAGTTGTGGGTATGCAATAGTGGGGGGATAAATCATTGAGGCAATACCACAGGAATCAAACAGTGCTTTTAGTGCGGATTGCTTATAAATAAACAAATCCAATGATTTCTCATAAAGTAGAGGTTTTGACATAATGTGGATTTGGAACCGAGCCTCAAAGTTGTTTCCACGAAAATAGTTGCTAGTTAAGAAGGGAGAGGAGGGTATTACTGGTTTAGGGCCAATTTTTGGAGATTTGATCGCGATTTTCCCTTTTCCCTTTGACAGTTTGAGTCCCGTTGATGTACCCATGCTTGGTTTCTTCGGATACCTTGATTTGTCAGTGACAAAGGTGTCGTCATCGGTGCTTGATCCTTCTTCTCTGATTCGCTTGGAGGTCCTAGTCTTCATTTTTCCTCAACTGTTGGCTTTGAAGATGAAGATGAAGGGTTTTGTTGAGAGAGTTTTGATCGGTTTTGGAGAAGATGAGTAAAGTATGAGAGAGAAAACTGAGGCAGTTTTTAACATAGACGAATGAGAGAGAGAGGGAACACAGTTTCCAAAATTGCTGATATTTAAAAGAAAATCGTAAACCATTCTTGAACTCTATGTTACCATATTAACATAACAACCTGGATTATGTTTATGCAGACACGTAAATTAAGTTTTCCATGCAGATATGTACCATAGAGAATTATGAAATCATACACATACCAAGTTCACGTCGTGAGGTACAAAATCTTTCTTCACCTAATGGTTTAGTAAATATATCAGCTAGTTGGTGATCTGTGGGAACGAAGACTAATTTAATCAATCCTTTTGATACATTATCCCTTAAAAAATGATGCCTAACTTCAATGTGTTTTGTACGTGAGAGCAAGACAGGATTCTTAGATATGTTAATGGTGCTAATGTTATCACATAGAATAGGCACAGTACCATAAATAACATCAAAATCAATTAGGGTTTGACGCATCCAAAGAATTTGGGAGCAGTAGCTCCCTGCTGCTAGATATTCACCCTTTGTTGTTGATAGTGCAACAGAAGTTTGCTTTTTGCTATGCCATGAAACTAAGCTTTGTCCCAAAAATGTACAAGCACCACTTGTACTTTTTCTATCAGTTTGACAACCTGCATAGTCAACATCTGAATAACCTATTAGATCGAAATCCTCACATATTGGATAAAATAAACCAACATTGATAGTGCCACACAAGTATTTAAATATTCTCTTAACTGCATTTAAATGTGATTCTTTTGATTTTGCTTGAAAACGTGCACAAAGACACACACTATACATAATATCAGGGCGTGAAGCATTTAGGTATAGTAGACTTCCAATCATACCTCGATATTTGGTGATTTCGACATCAATACCTTTATCGTCTGTGGTAAGCTTGATTGTTGTACTCATTGGTGTTGCCTTTGAATTTGACTCCTCAAATTCAAATCTCTTTAGCAAATCCTTGATGTACTTGGTTTGATGAATATATATACCATCTTTAGTTTGCTTGATTTGTAGACCCAAGAAGTAGTTAAGCTCTCCCATTAAACTCATGTCAAATTCCTTATGCATACACTTAGAAAACCACTCACAAAGTAATGCATTAGTGGTACCAAAAATAATATCGTCTACATATATTTGAACAATGACAATATCTTTATTTTCATGTTTAATAAATAATGTAGAATCAATTTTACCTCTCGTAAATCCTTTGGATAATAAGTACTTGCTCAATCTTTCATACCAAGCCCTTGGTGCTTGTTTGAGTCCGTACAGTGCTTTTCTGAGTTTGTATACGTGATGAGGGTACTTCTCGTGTTCAAATCCAGGAGGTTGTTTGACATAGACTTTCTCATTTATGTATCCGTTTAGGAATTCGCTTTTTACGTCCATTTGATGTAGCTTAAATTGTTTGTAGCAGGCGAAAGCAAGTAATATTCGAATAGACTTCAATCTTGCCACTGGGGCAAACGTTTCTTCGTAGTCTATCCCTTCTTGTTGATTGTATCCTTGAGCCACATGTGACGCCCCCAAATCTAGGCCCACACAGCCCAAACTTGAGTCGTCAAAAGACTACAACAAAATTATTACAACAAAGCACAACGTACAACAATACAGTGTATAATAATACACAACTAAGTCTTCACTATTATTGTCACACTATTTTACAACACGTGAAGACTAGGATAACTATTCCTCGGACTCTCACTCCATTCCCCGGCTAGACCCCGTTACGTTCTCATCTCCTGTTGAAAACAATGGAACAAAAGAAAGGGTGAGCTCAAATAGCCCAGTAAGAAATATCATGACTAAGATAATGACGAATAAATTATCATTAGCCTTCAACAGTTGAGTTCTTGATAGAATACAATAGACTATAAGGTTTATATCAAAAACTGTAGTTAAATTCTTAAACAATGTTCAGATCAATAGTAGCAGCGGAATGAGCAATCTATTTGAAGAATAATGCAGACTATAATGTCCACTCGCTTCTCTTTTTAGTAAAAATATCATCAACTTTTATCATCTGAAATACCATTAGTCAAGATAATACAACTTCACAGTTCCTGGTCATAATCATGCAGATCAACAGTTCATCTTTGTACTACGGGCCAAAGACATTCAATATAACACCAACGGTCATGATTATACCAGATTCAGCCTTTGGTCATAATCATACCAACCAACAGTTCATCTTTGCACTACGGGCCAAAGAGAACATTCACCACATGCCATAAAAGACACCGAACAGATGTATCGCCTTTAACCTAGTATATCGCCTTTAACCTATCATCTGTTCAACAATTATATCACATCTGTGCCCCCGGCCACAGATATTCACAACAGCTTGATTCTTGATGATTAATACAAATAACAGTGATACAAATGATGAACAGAAGAACAGGATAAACAATAAGTATCGGAAGTTTACTTTGTGCAGATTCAAATAATGTCCAAATTGCCAACATGATGTGGAGTGAAATTTAAAAATGATATTCAAGATCCACAGTTCAGAATAACGATTACAGTTCAATAGAGATGTTCAGAAAATAGGAAGGTTCTGTTGAAATAATGAAATTCAACTATTATGGAACATATAATATTTTCAGGAATTATAGAAGCAATAGTTCCATAATAAGTTTCGATTTAGGTGTATGAAAGAAAATAATATCCCTTACCGTAGCAGGTTTGATTAACAAAAGGTGAAGAAAATTAATATCCCTTACCATAGTAAGTTTGAATAATGGAAGATGAAAAAGATGGTATCCCTTATGAGTATAAAGGAAAATGATATCACTTACGAATATGGAATAAAAGTGTCATGTGATAATTCGTGTAGACAAATTATTTCCACACGAGACAAATAAAAAGGGTTATTCACCAACAGGCGGTAATCTACGCCGTAAGGTTATTCCCATCAACTTGAATACGAATAGTTATTCACCAAACAGGCGATAATCCGCGCCGTAAGGTTATTCCCATCAATTTGAATACGAAGAGTTATTCACCAAACAGGCGATAATCCGCACCGTAAGGTTATTCTCAAAGATTAATAAGGAATGAATACAAAAGGTTATTCACCAACAGGCGGTAAACCGCGCCGTAAGGTTATTTCCACAATTTAATACATGGAAATAAATGGCACAAGAAAGAAACGATATTATTTTCGAGAATCAAAGAATGATAATCCCTTCAAGTAAGAAAAATAATATCCATTTATGGTGATGAAAAGAATAATACCCCTTACCGTAGTAATTTAGAATATGAAAGAAGATGATATTCCTTACCACAGTAAATTTAAGAGTGTGAAAAGAATAATATTCCTTACCACATTAAATTTAAGAGTATGAAATGAATGGTATTCCTTACCTTAACACGTGACTGGATATTGATTTAAATGAGGTTGATCAACCTATATATTTATAATATAAATTAGTAATTACCACATATAAATTTCAAAGTGTATGATAACTCGTATATTATAAACTATCAAAATTATATATATTTAACATAATTTTTGTAGTATAATATAATAACTTTAGAATAGTTTTTAAAATAATATTTCAAAATAAATCTTCCAAAGAAAGCTTTTAAAAATGAATCTTCTCAAAGAAGAGTCTTCTAAAGGAAGATTTGTGAATACCATGAAAAATAGGAATTTATAAAATTATTACTCTTTAATAAAAGACTTACTTGAAAAATTCCTGCACTCCTTTTGGCTTTCAAACTCTCAAAATAGCCTTACAATTCTTAGAGAAAACTCATAAACTTCTTATAGAAAAATTTTATGTTTTAGGTGTGATTTTTCTATTCAGCTGAGCAAGCTATTTATAGGAGAAAATATGATACTATGCATGGTTGGTGAATGGCGTGCTGCACGCCGGCTGAAAATTCAGCAGGCGGCAGCAGCCTTGCTGCCTTTTCCTTCTGCGTAAAAATTTCTCCAAATTCAAGCTTCACCAACCATGTGGGCCCCACCAATGGGTCCACATGTTTCTTACTATTCACTTACTATTCACGTTACTATTCACGTCACTATTCACGTTACTATTTCAAATAGTAAAATTAATTATTTTATTTTATTTAGTTATTTATTTATTCTTCCTGTGAGCCCAACATATAAAATAATGTTACCACAATAATGTAAGAAACACGTTACATATTTTTTATTAATTTAATAATATAAATTATAGTGTATTTGCTATAGTGACAATTATTAGATTCAATAATTTTAAACTACAGTGCACCAACAATTATTGACTCGATGATATGAAATACAGTGTAATGACAATTATTGAATCAATAATGCAAAATACTGTGTAGCAATAATAATTGAATTGATAATATAAAATATTATGCAGTGACAATTATTGATGAAATGATGCGTAACAGTTATGGTGTCAATAATATGAGACACTGTGCAATACCGTGTGCTACTGTAGAGTACCGCATGCTACAGTAAAATACCATAAATTACCGTATGCTACTATTCTTTTATCACCGGTATTTTAACAGTTAGCACCGTTGACTATTTTTATTAAAAATGTTACTTCTGTCTTTTTCTATATCCGACAAATATTCCGTTGTGGGGTCCACCAATAATTTGTTATTTCGGCGCCGTCGTACGGCCCGAATATTCCCCGACAAAACGAATATTCCCCGACAAAATGAATATTGTCCGACAAAATAAAATTTGCACATAACATCCTTAACTTTCAATTTTGTCAATTTAACCATTTACTGTTTCAGGAAAAATATATATGAAGAAAAATTAAATTTTGTATTTCATAAATTCGGGGTCTTACACACAAGTCTTGCTTTGTTGCGGGTTATATTTCCATGTTCATCGTGCTTGTTCTTGAATAATCATTTGGTTCCAATGATTGAGACTTCATTTGGAGGAGGAACTAACTCCCATACTTGACATCTTTGAAATTGTTGAAGTTCCTCTTGCATTGCTATAAGCCAATTTTCATCTAGAAGTGCTTCCTTCGTATTTTTTGGTTCTATTTGTGACAAGAATGCAGTGAAGGCACACAAATTTTGTACACCTCTTCTTGTGGTAATTCCTCGATTAATGTCGCCAATAATTCTCTGGAGGATGGTTTTTGATGTGTCTTGCTGTTTTTCGCATCGGAGTGTTGTGTTGCTGTTCTTGATGTTGGATGGGGCTTGAAATTTGGGATTCCTCATTTTGGTTTTCCGATTCAGCTTCCAAATTGGTTTGCTCATTTGTAGATCTGTTTTGCTGTTTTTGTTGTATTTCTGCTTCTGATAAACTATTTTGGTCTGTCTGTTTTGCTGATTGTGAATCCAGCAAGCTGATTTCAGTATTCTGTCTTGTTGTAATGACTACAGCCTCCATATTTCCTGCATCATCTTCTCTTTCCTTTGGTAGATCAATGTTAGACTCACTAAAACTGACATGTACAGATTCTTCAACACAAGATTTGTTAATATTAAACACACGGTAAGCTTTGCTTTGTTGAGAATAACCAATAAGAATTCCTTCATATGATTTAGCATCGAACTTTCCTAAGTTACCACTAGTATTTAGTGTAAAACATTTTGATCCAAATACTTTGAAGTAACTTATGTTAGGTATCTTTCCATTTAACAACTCATAAGGTGTTTTCAAAAGAATAGGGCGAATAAGTACTCTATTTAAAATGTAGCAAGATGTATTCACAGCTTCAGCCCAAAACTTTTGTGGAAGCTTACCTTTTTGTAATAGTGTCCGTGCGATTTCTTGTAAAGTTCTATTTTTCCTTTCCACCACCCCATTTTGTTGGGGTGTCCTTGGTGCGGAAAACTCATGACTAATCCATTTTTATTCACAGAATGATATGAACCCTTTTTGAAATTCCCCACCATGATCACTTCTTATTCTTATGAGCTTGAGACTGTATTTCGTTTCCAAATTTTTTGTAAGTCTTTCAAAATCCTTAAATTCTTCATCTTTAGTCTTAAGGAATGTTACCCAAGTATATCTAGAAAAATCATCTACTATTACAAAAGCATAGAACATGCCTTTCTAGAGCAAATAAATTAAGGTGTAATAATTATAATGGTGATGAAGTTGATACCTGATTTTTTGCACTGAATGATGTTCTTACTTGTTTACCAAGTTGACAAGATCCACAAATGCCTTTCTTTTCGTAGTTTATTTTGGGTAGCCCTTTTACAAGATTCTTTGTTGATAGCTTCCTTATTAAGTCCATGTGCACATGTCCCATCCTTTTGTGCCATAGATTGGCTTCATCTTCTATGGCTGATAAGCACATTTCCTTCTGTTGTTGTTCAAAGTCAATTGTATAGATGTTTCCTTCTCATTGTGCAACTAGAGTAGAATTGTTAGTACCATGATAAATAGAACATTTATTTTTCTCAAATTTAACTTGATGTTCACTATCCATTAATTGACTTATACTTATAAGATTAAATTCAAGACCTTTAACCAAATGAACATTTTCAATGTTTATCTTACCATTTCCTATTTTACCTTTACCAATTATTTCACAAGTTTTGTTGTCATCGAATGTCACCGTTCCATTCTTCTTCTTAAGAGAGAGCACCAAAAACTTTGATTTGTCTCCCGTCATGTGGCGAGAACATCCACTATCTAGAATCCACTTTTGTGATGGAACTTTTGCTTTGAGACACACCTGTATCAAGAAATCGGTTTACTGTTTTTGGTACCCATATTTGTTTGGGTCCATTTGAGTTAGTAATATGCAAACCACCTTTTCTCACCCATATCATTTTACCTTTCTTATTACAATTAATATCTAGGTGTCCCTTAATTCCACATTTTGTGCAAATAGTAAAAGGAGAGCAGTGATTTAGTTTAAAATGTGATTTGGATTTTAACATCTTTGTATTTTTCCATTTATTTGTTACCAAAGTTTTCTTTAATGATTCTATCTCTTTTTGCAATTCTTTTCCATCCTCATTATTAAGGTTATGGTGTGGACTATCGTTAAACGCATCAATACACACATCTCTCATTTTTATTTCTTTCTTTGATTTTTCATTTTCACTATTCAAGAAGTTTACCTTATTGTGAAGTATTTTATTGAAGTTTTCTAAATAATTAATTTTAGCATTCAACACTATTTCATCTTTAGACGGTTTTTCTTTTTCTTCTTTTTCTTCAATTAAGGTATCTACTTCATTCATTAATGTATTTATCAATCCTTTTAAATAAATATTCTTTTCTCTTAGTTTCTCATTGTCTTGTTTAAGCAAAGTATTATTTAAAGTTACCTCACTTGATTCACCTTCAAGTCCCATAAAGCAGATTCGAGCAATCTCATCGTTTGCATTGATTTCTACTTCTGAATCATCATCACTCCATGTGATAAGAGCTTTCTTCTTGTTATCCTTAAAGTATGGTTTTCCTTATTCTTTAGTTGAAAGCAATCTTTCTTGAAGTGACCTGGACGTCCGCATTCAAAACAGGTTTCTTCATTTTGCTTTCCTTTAAACTTGTTGGTTCCCATAATATTCCTTCAGTTATTCTTCTTTTGCGACATCCCTTTCAATTTTCTGGATAGCATAGCAATTTCCTCATCTGAGTCATCACTTGATTCTCCTCCCTTTCCTGCAGTAAGAGCTAAAACTTTTCTTCTAGGAGTTTCCTCCTCGTCATCATATATTTTTAATTGGTGTTCATATTCCTCTAGTTCACCAAATAAAGTTAAAGTATCCATAATAGAAATATTTAACGAGTCTTGAAGCGTAGTAACTTTGGATGCAAACCTTTTGGGCATAGCCCGTAGCAACTTTCGATTTATTTCACTTTGAGGAATGTTCTTGTCAAGTAGCTTTAATGAGTTCATGAGTACCAGAAATCTAGCTTGAGCTTCCTTGATAGTTTCTTCCTTTTCTAGCTTGAACATATCTTAGTCGTGCATGAGCATACCTAATTTAACTTCCCTTACCTTTGATGTTCCTTCGTGACTTACCTTAAGAATATCCCAAATCTCCTTGGTCGTGTTACATGAGGACACTTTATCTATTTCAGTTTATACCATGCCACTGAGTAGGGTATTCATTGCCTTTGAATCGTAGGATGTCATCTACACTTCAGTAGAGTCCATTTCGGTTAAAGCTTTTGGTGTACCATCATCCTTCCTTGGAATGACCGGACCATTCTCCACGACCCACCATTCCCAAGGATCTCTTTTGAGATAGATCCTCATCCTGAACTTTCAAAAGTTGTAATTGTCAGTTCCATGTAGCAATGGGGGTCGATTGGTTGACTGCCCTTCTTGTGCGTTGCTTCCAAGTTGTGCCATATCAAGATCTTATCCTACAAGTCACTTTTAAGACCAAGATAAGTAGAGTCAAGCTCTGATACCAAATGAAATTTAAATAGGCACACTTAGAAAGGGGGGGGGGGGGGGGGTTGAATAAGTGTGGAGTAAAAATTATGTCCAATTTTTATGTTAATCAAAACAGAAGGTAAATCAGTCTGCTGAATAACCGATTTCAGGTTGCTGGTTTGAAAACTGATTTGCACTGGAAATAGAATTTAGAAGATATGATTATTTTCGCTTGAAACCAAATGTGATGAAGTACACTAGCAGAGTATATAAATGTAGAAAATAAACATTCACATGAACACGAGGATTTTTATGTGGTTCGGCCCTTATCCTCTATTCTAATGGTCTACTCCACGTCCAATAGTAACTTGATATTAGAGACTTCTTCTTATTATAAAATATTGCCTTACAAAACACCTTTTTATAATAACAGTTCCAAACTTTGAGGACACTTCTTCCCAAGCACCTATGCTCCCTTGTGCACACCTATGCACTTACTTGAGTACTTTTACTCACTAAGCTATTTGGAACTTTATTGTGAAAACCCTTTCAACAGAAAATAGATTAGTACAATCTTGAAACTGATTACACAGAATACTATGATCAATGTATGAAATATGTAACAACCCAAAGCTCAGATCTAAATGCAATGATCAAAAGATAAGATATGACCAAGTTTTTCTCAGAACAGAACATGACAGAGGCTGAATCAGATTGACTCAAGGTTCTTCAGCAGTGTGGGAGTATGTTGCGTTAGAGACCGAAAACTTGCTATGCAGTGTTAGCTTTTTGATATTCTGGGTATTGATAATTCTTTTCTATTCCTTTTTGGTTCGGCTGGACGTGGTATATAACTACATTGAAACTAGCCGTTTAAAGGATTGTCCACAATAACGTGTACATCTTAACCTTTTTGGATTTTGGTAACTTATCAAAAAGTCTATCTAGTGAATACACATAATTGATATGGATTAAAGAATAGATTTATTCCCATATAATGATACCCATAATTATACGTACAGAAGCACAAAACGTGGGATAATTACTTTAACACGTTAGAGTAAGCATGATACCAGGAACTATTCATACCATAAATAAAATCAAGATTCTATTACTAGCAACCAATCAGTCTATATAACGTGATACCAGCCAATCATAAATTTCACTCGATTGATTGCTTCTGTTAACTGTTTTATGGAAACCTTATATAGAATTAATCAGACAAGTATTAAAATCTCGCAGTAAGGAAAGGTCAAACAGTTAGCATAATAGATTTATGGAAACCTTGTATTGATCAATCAAGTGTTAACTACTTTCTCCCAACAAGGAAAGGACAATTTATTACGTAGCTTTATTTCAGATTCTATTGATCTTAATATGGAATGATTGTGTAAACTGATCCTTTAAATTTGTGTGACACTTTATTTGAAACTATGTAAATCCACATTACGTTCTTGATATTTTAAATATGGAATGCAAACTAATGAGCTTTGAATTGGAACATAAGTCATAGCAAAAATCTTACATGTAAATCTAAGACCCGAGACTCTTCAGAAGTTGCTTCACAAAACTTTCCATATGAAGCTGTCATCCAGTCATGAAATCAGGTTACTAAATAGCATTATTTTCAAGTTTCTGCACATAACTCAAAACATATGTTTTAGTAACATAATAAGGTTATCATCAAAATCAAGGATCGAAGTGTGATCAAATAATAATAATAATAATAATAATAATAATAATAATAATAATAATAATAATTAACATAATAAATTTAATAATAATAATAATAATAAAAATAGTAGTAGTAGTAGTAGTAGTGGTAGTAGTAGTAGTAGTAGTAGTAGTAATAATAATAATAATAATAATAATAATAATAATAATAATAATAATAATAATAATAATTGATTTGGATGGGAAATCACAAGGACGGTTCAGATACATTTTAAATTATTTGTAAGTTATTTTAGGTTGCAAAGAGTCTTTAGGTAATAGAAATTTTAATCTTCGCCGAGCTTTCAGGGACGAGCAATTACGTGTCATCTCTTTGGTATTTTTGTGGGCTATATTGAGAGCAACTATTGTAGTAGGCTTTGACTCATGGTATAATAATCTTTTGTCCAATTTCAAGTAAAAATATAAAAGGAAAAATGTTATGGTGATGCGATTTAGTTGGTGTTGTGACAATACTTTTTTGTTTGGACTTAGATGACTCATTTTATACTTTTGGGTATATGTAAAAATATTTTTTTTTGAATTTTTACATCTTTTTTCCCCCTCATTGGATCTTACCAAATGGCTTGCAGTACTATCTTTTTTCCACGTGAAATACTGTTTATGGATCATATTGGTCGATGGTTAGAGATATCGGAGGCAAATAAATGCTGCCAAATTTCTCATTCTGTTTTGTTAATAAAGGAAAGGTGTGTGAGATACCCCCCGAAAACACTATATTACATAAATTTGAGCCCGCTATCGTCAATCAATTAATTGCTCAAACATGTCAAGAACTAATTTTAAATTGAGAATGAGTAGCACACTAATGTTTGCCTAAAAAAGAAACTATGACTGAATTAAGTATCAATCTTTTTGTATTAATGGTTGGACTCTCAGTTCTATTATGGAACTGAGAGTCTAGAACAGTTTTAGATTTTTCAATCTAAAAATATTGGATATAGTACTCAACTGTTATATTAATTACATCGTGCCTTCAGGCACGAGTTATCCCTAGTATATATATATATATATATATATATATATATATATATATATATATAGAGAGAGAGAGAGAGAGAGAGAGAGAGAGAGAGAGAGGTGCAAAGGTATACTCTCTTAAAAAGCATATCAAGTATACTTCTTTTAGCGACGGACACACAGAGAGAGAGAGAGAGAGAGAGAGAGAGAGAGAAAGGTTCAAAGGTATACTTTCTTAAAAAGCATACCAAGCATACTTCTTTTAGCGACGGACGAGGGCGACGATTTGGTCCGTCGCCATAAGTTCGTCTGTCGCTATAGCTTTTAGCGATGGATACCATATAACGACGGACAAACATATAGCGACGGACGAACCTATGACAATGGATTAAATCGTTGTCCCGTCCGTCGCTAAAAAGAGTATGTTTGGTATGTTTTTTAAGAAAGTATGCTCTTGATCCTTCATATATATATATATATATTCACAATATTTTAGGAAGTTTATACAAAGGTTAAAATTGACCAGAAATTTTTTAAACTTCATTAATGAATAATTATAACTTTAAACTTCAAAATTTATAAATAACTTAAAAAATAAGAAGTCGGTTAGAAATATTTATCTTCAAATTTTTAAAAATATTTGTTCAAATCTTTTAAAAAATGTTTGTTCGCGAGCCTACTGGCCGCTTGGGCTAGGGTTAGGGGTGGCTGGGGTAGGGGTTGGACTGGGGTGCTAGGTCGCTGGGGCAACAGACACGGTTAGGTGAGGCTGGGGCATGGGCCTGGGAAGCTGGGCCAATGCTACCAATATATTTTTTTTATTGGTTTTGGCCAGCTGTTGGTAGAAGTATGACTGGGCTGACTGATAACCCAGTATAATAGAGCTGTATCCTATAGAGATAAATTGACCATGTCAGATCAAGGCCCTAGGTCCCCGGCAGACTCAGATCACTGGTCAGATCAGACCAAGTCTTGTCTAGACTAGACTTAATAAGTTAAGACCATGTCGCATAACCCAAGCTTTTTATGCACCTCTAGTTGTATGACTATGTGAGCGGTTGAGTGCGAGTGCGTGTGCATATAAATATTGTAAATTTTGTCCTGCACGCCCTTTGTTATGATTTAATAATTATCCGACCAATAATAATTACGAGGCACATAAAACAATCTGCAGTAAAACTAGGTTTTCTACTAATTTTATTTAAACAATCTTTGAAAGCTATGCAAGAGCAATGGTACTTGCAATTAATTAATGTTGCAATATTAAAAGAACATTTATTATTGTTTACTCCAATAATTTTGTTTTAAAAACATTTATTATTATTTCTTTCTTTCTTTTCCTCAACATTTTTTCAAGTTCTAATTGTACCTACAAGCTTTTATGATATTTTCCCAATATATTCTCACATGATAATACGAAATTTATTGTTTATGAGCTAATTTGTAGAGAACCTTTGGAAAATATGAAATAGTCTTTTTTTCTTTTTGGTTAAAAGTATTCATTCCGTTCTAAAATATAAGATCATAATTAATTTTTTAAAATAAATTTGATATATTTTTAAATTCAAAATCGACATATTAACAATACAATGATAATAATTACAAATTATCTACAAATTCTTACTAATTATAAACTTTATTTATTTTTAATATTTTTTATTTTTAAATTTAAAAATATCTCAAAATAATTTTGAAATGTCAATATTGATTCAGTACTAATTTGCAGTATTATTAATTTCCGTCTAGGTACATTTCAAATAAGAGTAGTAGCGTAGTCCATGACAAATTCACTTCTGTATAAACAAATACTACTGCTGTATTGTCTATGGTCCTAATGGACAAAAAAATATCGTCAGGTTCACTGAACTTAATTGTATCTCACTTGTTAGTAAGAACTCTTTGCATCCACGGTGTCCATTCTCAACATCTCATTGATCTACTCAAAGTCAAAGTGAAGTACTGAATCATCAAAGTCATAATACATGTATCAATATGCATTTTTATGTGTAACAATAATATTTATATTGACAAAGTAAATATAAATTTAGTGATATTTTTATATTTTTAATTATATTTTGAATTTTTAATAATATTTATTATTTTGGTAGTATAATTATTATTTTAACATTACTAATAACCCGTATTTAAGAGAAAAAGTGTAAGTGATATTGTCATACTCAAGATGAAGTTAATATATCAACAAATATAGTTTAAAATATTAAGTGTTGGTAAAACAATTATTAAAGTATTGCTTATGTGAAAATATTACGTAATCGTAAGTGAGTGTCTATTGTAAAACTGACAAAAATATGTCAAATCACAGAGAGTAGATAAATTTTAAAATATTCTTAATATGTATCTCAAGCGAATTAAAAATAAAGTTGAATAATTTAATTAACTACAATCGAAACTAAAACTAAGCTAACTAGGAGATGAAAATTAATAATAAGAAAATAATTTAGGAATCTAAATTTACTAAACAACAAACATAACAAGTAAACCAATCTTTTCTATTTTTATAACTCAAACTATGCCACTGTCTACGTGTGCATAATTCAAAAAATAAATCAATTAAATCCAATAAAAATTAGCTATGTTTTTGATTTCCCTTAATTTTTATGTAGTAATTTTTATAATTAATATGAGTAAGCGTAGCCTATGAAAAAGTTACTCATTAACAATAATCTCTATCAAAATCTCTTAACTAATTTAAAATTTGACTTCCTCTTGGAGTCCTTTGTCCTAATTGAGTTCGAAATTTCTAGGGGTCGACGCCTACTTAATTTCATTAGATAAGATCGGGTTATGCAATATAAAAAAACAGGATGTGCACTATATGTGTTAATGCATGAACGTAACAATTAATTTTCTAACTAACAATGAAAACTAAGAATACAAAGAAATAAAACTAAAACTAAACTACTATTTCTATTTTTGTTTGATTTTTTTTTTAATAAAGTTACAAAATACCAAGAACGACACAACAACAGTATTTATCCTGCAAGAAAAAAAACTAATTAGAAGAAATAAAAATTAAGGAAAATAATTAGTTCTAGTCGCCCGTCAATGACACCAAAAATTTTAATTTGAAAATATTGTGTAACTGTAAGTGTATAGTGTCTCTTGAAAAATTGGTAAGTACCGGTCAAACCATAGAGAATAATATAATTTCAGAACATCCTTAATATGTATCTCAAGTGAATTACAAATAAAGTTGGAAAATTTAATTAACTACAATTGAAACAATAACTAAGCTAGTTAGAAGATAAAATATAATAATAAGAAAACAATATAGGAATCCGAATCCACTAAACAATAAACATAACAAGTAATCTAATTTCTTCTATTTTTATAACTCAAACTATGTCACCGGCTAAGTGTACATAATTCAAAAAATGAATCAATTGAGTCAAATAAAAATTAACTATAGTTTTGATTTTCCTTCCCTTTTATGTAATAATTTTAATAATTAATATGAGTAAGCACAACCTATGAAAAAGTCATAGATTAACAATAATCTATCAAAATCTCTTAACTAATTTAAAAGTTACATTAGAACTATGAAACGAATGTATTTGAATAATGGGGCATGAAGATGAAACCAAGTAAACATCATAGTACAAATAATAGAAATGATTGAGAATATTGTCATAAATAATTTGCTTAGCTTCATCATCCTCTTAGATCTAACAAGTTAGCAAGACGTGAAAACTAATAAAAATAACTACTACTAATTACATAAAATTAAATTTGCTCTCCCCTCTCACCAAAAGAAAAGACCTAATTTATAGAGATAAATCACCTGTGCCCTAATCTATGTACAATGAACTTTGTCTATTTTTCTTCTCTGATTATTTTCTTTCTTTCTTAACTTCAACTTCTTTATGGTAATCTTTTAGAGTTCTCATCTTTCTTTAAAAACAGGAACATTATCTTTTACTTGTTCATCAAGATAAACAAAAAATTATTTTCTACAAAACAAAATAAAAATTTTAGTAAAATAAAATAAACATATAAACTAATAAAAATAGTGATACAAAAATGTAAAAATATGTGTTTATTAAATACCCCCATATCTATCTTTTGATCGTCCTCGAGTAAAAAAAAATTAAAAGTATAACTAAACCATTTTCGTAGAAAACATGATTGCACTTAACATGTGCAATAAGTCTTTGAATCCCAAGATTACTATAAGTGGACGAGTCATGTCTTGTGAGAGTTTACAGTGAATATACCCACAAAATTCAAAAAATATATTTATTTTTTTTGACAAATTATGAAAAATTAGAAGAAAAATTCTCAATATCAATGGGCATTATACATAAATAAGATCTAATTCAAAAGAAAATTTTCACTTAATTAGAAACGCTCTATCCTTATCCTAGACACCATCTTTCACAAAATTAAATCAATGTGATGCATGCATTGTATATATAATATAACTCTTAGTAGAGATTTTTACCATGAATTTTAAAACAATCTCAATTTTTTTTCATTTTTTTTTCCTTTAACTTGTGCACTGTCTCTTTTTCCTAGACTTTTTACAATTACCCATGTAATGAGTACTGGACCAATAACTCCCAAACCAATTTACTTTAGGGCGCGCACTAGGTATAGAGACACCTCTAAGGACTTATTTCCTCGAGTAACAAAGACTACAAAACTAGACTAGTTAAGCTGCTTATATCCATCTTATTTTTCAGCGTGAGTATCGATGGCTAGTTATTTCTTTCAATGGACATTGAAACAGTTATTCAATTCATTTTTTTTTATTTTTTTCCTCAACCGCATTCTTTTTTTTTCTTTGAAATTAGTTGACTCATAGGTTTATACCCTACAAGTAAGATGTAGAGAAAACATGAAGTGCAAAAATACATATGAATTTCAATTTTATTCTAGATCAATGGTGATTCAAATTAAGATTTTGCATCTAATCAAATGTTCAAGAGTCTTAAATTTCAATCTTACTTGTGATTTTTTTCTCTATAAGACACTTATTAGTTTTAATACAACTCCTACCAAGTCAAAAAAAAAAAAATTAATAAAAAAAAAATCAATTTTAATTTGTTTCCAATTTTTTTGGATTTTTTATATAATAATTTTTCTAAAAAATATCTAATAAAACAAATGCAAACTCCCTCCCGCCCACCTAAATCTTACGTTGTCCTTAATGTATACAAATGAAAAAAAAATGAACAAAGAAATGGAAGAATTGTACCTTGTATATGAGGCATTGTGTTGTTAGAAATGCAATAAGAAAGAAAATAAATGTAAATATCTACAAAATTTATACATATTAAAAAGTATGTGATAATAAACAAGTGATGCAAATGGGCAAGTGAGTGTGAACTTTTCATGATTTTCAAGAGGTTTAAGAAATTAAAAATTGCTAGAATTTTTATCAGAGTTATGTTTAGAATCTACCTCGAGAAAACCTTCGCTAACACGTTTAAAAGATGAAATAATTTGTTCAATTGCATGTTCCCATTTGGTTGACTTGTGTGTAGTTGATCTGAACAACTCATTAACCTTATCTAAGTATTTAGATTCATCCCATTTCAAATCAACGTCATTTAAGAAAAATCAATTAGATAATCTTTAATCATGAGTTTATTATCAATCATTTCTTAGGTCATGGTAAGTTCTTGGATCATATTTACTTTTATGGGTTGGTTTGAATAATTACTAGATTGTTTTTTAGGAATAAGTCTTTCAGGGTATGGAGTGTCAAGCTTATAAACTTTTTCAATAGACTTATTAAATGTGACATGATCAATTTTGAACATAGAGTCTGTGACACCCCCATATTTGAGTACTCGCTACTGTAGATACAGTAGTCACTACACACTACACTATCCAATATTTACTAATTATATTAGATATTATCATTAGTCTGTTACATAACTTACATCAAGTACATAAATACAACCGAACTCTTTATCTACTACTATCTACATACATTTCTTAAATTAATACATGACATCAATATTTATGTCAGCATCGTTCTTCTTTAAGCTTTTCCTTGCATTTACTTTTAATTTGTGATCCCTCTGCTAAATCACCTTTATCTGCAAAATGTGTATAAATAAACGTAAGTGAGCAACAAATTTGCCCAACAAGTATATATAATACAATGAACTAAAACGTTACAGATATCTGAATCGAATAATTGAGTGAGAATAACTTAGTAAGAATAAATTAACAATTTTAAAAGAATGAAACAATTAAATGATCAGATAGAAAATTATCTTAAATCAAATAGTTTCTTTTTTTGAGCTAAGTGGTCATAAGGACCAAGACCATAAATGTTCAACAGTTATAACAACTGCAAACTCTCCATAAATGTTTAACAGTTACAAAGACTGAAAAATTCTTCACATATTTTAAGGGATCAACCTATTATATCATATGTTATGCATAACTTCATCACCACAAGTCAGTTACCCAACATTAATATCCCTTATATAAAATAGGGTTATTCATCTCAGTCTAAGATTCCACCCCAAAATAATTTAGTTTGAAAAATAATATTAACCTTTAATCTTAGAGTAAGCTAGAACAATTAACTTCCAATCTATTTCGAATAATTCAGAGTTCAATAAATTTTGCACAAAGAAATATATTTATGAATATAACAATATTGATATGAATAATTCTCAAGATAACAATTAATTTGAATAAAGCTCATAATTCGAAAAAGCTTAACCAGAAGCAAAAGAAATGCTTAAGGTTTAGGAACTTGCCCGATCCTTGATGATTACTGTATGCCTCAAATAATTTTGTCCTCAATTGACCTACATTATTCATGAAGGCCAAAATATTAATTTATTATTTCTTCATTTCTAATAATTTTAATCTTAGTCAATAATTACCCGAATTCTTAATTCATAATTTATCGGGTATCACAATGTAACGACCCGGGTCAAATCCCGAGTCTGAATAAAATTATAAGAGAATAAGGCCCAATGCGTTGTCTCAATAATATCTTCTTGGGTCATCTTAGTCCATTACAGGCTCACCCAAAATGTCATGATTGAAGGTATTAATGATAGAAGCTTTTTATTCTTATATACGCATCCAAATATCCCATATTAACCAATGTGGGACTAGGGTGTTACAAACTTTCCCATTTAAAAACTTGATATCCCCGTCAAGCTGAACACAAAGTCACACAAGACCCATAAACTTTGTCTCTCTAACCATTGTGGAAAAATACTAGTAGCCTACTAGGCCCGCCTTCGTTCCCCACCTCCGGCAACCTGATCGGACAACTCGACCAGAGTTTTCGAGAGCCAGCTTTGATACCATATGTAATGACCCGGGTCAAATCCCGAGTCTGAATCAAATTATAATAGAAAAATGCCCAACGTGTTGTCTCAATAATATCTTCTTAGGTCATCTCAGCCCCCCACAGGCTCACCTAAAAGGTAATGACTGAAGGTATTAATGATAGCAGTTTTGAGTTTTTATATACACGTCCAAATATCTCATATTAACTAATCTGAGACTGGGGTGTTACACACAATTATAGGATTTTTACGATTTAATTCACCAAATTATATTTTTACCCTTATTTGTGTTTTATAAATTTTATTCTAACTTATTTTTTCAGAAAAATGTATTTAACATTTTTCACAACTTTTTAAAATTGGATATTTTCTTATGCCCTTAAAAATTCGTTTTTATCTTAAATATTCATTTATCACCCTTTTTTTCTTTTAACTTGCAATTTTAGATTTTCTGAAAATTAGCTGGGATTTTTCATATTTTTCTTAACTATTTTTTATTAATATTTGATTTAGTCTTTTTCTATACAATTTAATCAAATTGTTAATATTTAACATACTTTAAAAGAGTTCATTTATGGACTAAAATGTACATATAAAATATTTTACACATTCCATAATCTCATAAATTACAAAATTACAAAATTATAATTTTCAGCTTATAAAGTTTTAAACTTTTCTGAAAATTCTGATTTTGTCTCTGTTACTAGAATAATAATAAAAAATAATCTAGAAGGAATTTTGAGGTCATTCTTACGTCTACGCGTAGCTAACTTCCGTATCTACAACTTTGTTTTTTATACCATACACAAATTCTGCACCCACAAATCCATAAAATTCGTTCAAATAGCACAATCAGAAACGGTCCGCCAGCTTCTTGCAGACTAACCCAGCCTGCTTCCAGGAATTTTTACGGATAATCCGCAAGGAGTTTTGAGTCAATTCTTTTTCCTACGCATAGATAATTTATAAGGCTTTGATTAGCCCCTAACCTAGCTTAAAACTCAAAATACACAGGGAGTTATGTTAGTTACAAAAACAATATACAGTTAAGGTTTCCAAATTTTTGTTTTAGGGTTTTCTCTCCCATTTTTGTTAATTTTTTTGTGTTCTTAAGCATGAATTTTGCTACTATGAACACATCATATCAAACATAGGCTAACATATTACTGATCTACAACCTCAACATGAAAAGTTATATACAATTATATATATAAAACATAAGTTAGAGTTTAGGCGAGTACTCCTTCCAAACTTTGTTTATCTTCTTTCCTTCTTGCTTGTTCCTATTTTTCTAATTTTTTCCACGCTCTCTCCCTCTCTTAGTGCTCAGTTATGGCTGCCCTTTTCTCTCCCTCTCAAGTTCTCTAGTTTTCTCTTTTTTTTTTCTAAGTAAGAAAGTGAGGGAGTATTTATAAAGTGATTTGATCAATTTTTTTTTTCCACCTTCTTGATTCTTCTTACAAAAAGATCTTGGGAGGCTTCCTTGATAAGCCTCTTCCCCCTCTATCCAATGCTGTTGAGACCTCCCCGCATATGGAACATGTGCTATATTTTTTTTTTAATTATTATTATTATTATATCATACTTGCTCACTTTATGGAATTTTCAAAGTTTGAAAATTTCAAACTTGAAAGTTTGACTAACACTTAGTTTAAGTTGAAAATTTTACCACCCTTACTTGCAAATATTCATCCTTAATTCAATCCCTTTCTAACCTCTCACAGCTCCTTTAAATGCATCTCCATTCGCATGCGTTACCGTTCACTAATTTGACGTATCGATTTTTCGATATAACGTATATTAATTAAAAACTTAAAATTTTATTTTATTAAAAATTTAATTTACATTCGAAATTCTCATTTAAATTCATAATATTCATTTACATACGCTGAATACCTAGGGTATTACATTCTCTCTCTTATAGCGATTCCGTCCCCAGAATCGTTATTACAAATTATTCAAACAGATAGGGGTAATCCAACTTCATTTTTTTTCCAAGTTCTCATGTAGCTTCTTTTTACTGCTGATTCCTCCATATTACCTTCACTGAAGGTATTACCTTGTTCCTCAGCACCTGCTCTTTTTTTGTCAACTATCTGTACAAGAATTTCCTAATAACTCAAATCCTACTTGATCTGTATTGGTTTATAATCTATGACATGCTTATAATCAAGCTTATATGGCCGTAGTATCTAAATATGAAATACATTATACACATGATCCAACTATGGAGATAATGCAACTTCATATGCTATTTCTCATACTCTCGTTAAAACTTCAAAAGTGCCAATGAACCTTGGGCTTAGCTTTTTTTCCCTTACCAAATCTTATTTTTTCTTTCCACAGAGATACCGTCAAGAACACATAACTTCCAACCTCAAATTCGTTCTTCTGTCTATGCTGGTTTGCATACTTCTTTTGTCGGTCTTGTGCCACATTTAATCTGTTACGGATCACTTGAACAGTTTTTGCTATTTATTGAAAAATTTCTAGCTCGAGCAGTTGACGCTCTCCAACCTCGTCCCAGTATAAAGACATTTTGCACTTTCTTCTGTATAAGGTTTCGTACGGCGGCATTCCGAAGTTGACTACGACAGCATTCCGAAGTTGACATGGTAACTATTATTGTAAGCGAACTTTGCTAGAGGCAAGTGATCATCCCCGTTTCCTTTAAAGTCCATGATACATACTCTCATCGCATCTTTTAGAGTCTGTATTGTGATGTTCCCAAATCTAGGCCTACATAGCCCAATTTGAGACGCCAAAAATACACAGTATCTAATACAAACAGTACATAGTACAAAAATATAGAATTCAATAATACACAACTAAGTCTTCACTATTATTGCCACACTATATACAATATGTGAAGACTACTACAACTATCTCTCGAACCTTCACTCTATTCCCCGGCTAGACCCAGCTATTCTTTCATTTTCTGAAGAACAATGGAACAAAAGAGAAAGGGTGAGCTCAAATAGCCCAGTAAAGAAATATCATGACTAAGATAACAATGATTAGCTTACCAGGGAAGTCCCCCGTTTTGATTTTTATCTTTTCCATTTCAATGAGGACATTGTCTCAATTAAGTTTGGGGGTGATATGTTTTGCATACGTTTGTCTGCATATATATATATATATATATATATATGTTCAGTTTGTTTTTCATGGTAGGATTAGGAGCATGACATATTTAGTATGTTTTAGTTAGGTTCATATGAAAAAAAAATGATGAATTTTTTTTTGAAATATCGAAAAAGAAAAAAAATAGAGCATATAGGAGAATTAGTGCATTCTAGAATCATGCATGTCTAATTTGAGCACTCATTTCAGTTTCAGTGATGAAAGGATAGCCTATGAGGATAATATGGTGGGTCATTGTATAACTCTGGGAAAATGGATGGTTATGTGAGTCTAAATTTTGACTATTATTAGTGTTAATATTGCTTGAAACCCCTGAATATTTTTGTGCACTATTCGATGCATTGAATTCATTGAAGTTTAGGATAGGCTGATAGAATGAGGTGCCAATTACGGATAAAGGAAAGTCTATTGATTACTTAAACACATTGATTGGATGAAAAGAAAAATATATTATTATAACTGCTTCGATGTCCGTTGGAAAACAACTTGAAGAAAAAAAAATTAATAAGAAAATTATGAAGATGAAGCGAAGTAGTTGATTGAAGAGAAATAAGTGAGTACGACGGATATGAGCAGTCTTGGTTAGTCTGTCTTTGTGGCCTCTGTTACTTGAACGAGTAAGCCTTAGGAGTGTCTTTACACTTAGTGCCCTAAAGTCGATAGGTTTGGGAGTCATTGGTGGAAAGTTCGCTACACGGGTAACTTTGAAAAGCCTAAGAAAGATAGACATTGCACATACCAAGAAAAGAAAAAAAAAAAGAAGAAAAAAAATAGGAGCTTAAAAGAAATGAGAGTAATTCTATGGATGATTATTGTACCCTTTGGTGGTATTGAAAATTATCAATTTATCCGGCTTTTCATTGATTTAGTGCATTGAATTCACACACACACGTAAGGGATTGAAAGTGATATGTTGCTAATGATAAGTTAAGATGCGGATGAAACATGACTTCGAAATTTTACTTGAGGTATCTATGATGCATTTCTGAGACTGGAACTTTATTCATTATATTGAGGTGATGTTAAGTTGTGTTTTAATTGAGTCTGCATGGTAGTAGGAAGTTAGATTAGTTGTATATTTTATGTTATTTAATTTTGTTTTGCATGAGGACAAGCAAACGCTTAAGTTTGGGGGTATTTGATGAGTGCGTTTTATACCTACGAATTGTATGCTTCCGGACTTAAGGAATGTTATTCTTATGAGCATTTTACTTGTTGTTATGTTTACTTTGCAGAAAACGGCATCGGATGGATAAAATGGAAAAAAATGAGAGAAAATGGCATTTTCGTAATTTCAGACATACAAGGGCCGGGGCCCTCATTCTCAGTGTAAAACAAGGGCCGGTACCCTTGTTGGCAGAATAGCGCAGAACGTTTCTATCAGATTTTCTAAAGTTGATTTGGAGAGGGACTTCAAAGGAGAAACGTGAGAAGGTTTCTAGGATAGTTTAGAGGGATATAAATACATAGAATTCTATGATTGTAAGGGAAATTTTTTGGGAAGGAGATTTTCATTAGTGCAAGGATTGAAGATTTATTTGCGTTTTCGACTATGTCAGGCTAAGTTCTTTATTTTCAGTTCTAAATGGATGTTGAACCTTATTTATAATTAATGGTTTAATCAAGTTTATTTTATCTTATTCTTTTTATATGAGATTTGTTCTTGATGATCCATTAAAATTGATGAGTGGTAGTTGATTTGATTGATTTAATGTGGCCAGTTAAATTGATTGAGTTATATTGTCTTTTATTTATCTGCTAGATTAAGATATAGTATTAAGCAAAAGGTATTGTATCTGATCATAAGTGGCAATTAATAATATTTAACCGCGGTCAAGCTTTTGAATATTATTATGGTTATCAAGGAGGCAAGTTAAATAATCTGCGATCGTACGATTGTTGCTTGGATTAATCTAATTCTCTAGTCTTTACTGCTACTATTATATTAAATCTAGACTGATAGTTCTAGGTTGTATGATAGTAAGGGTTTATTGGATGCGATTGCTACAATAGATTAAAACTTAAGGAGAATTACGGGTACTTGAACGATTATGGTTACCTAGGATTATTAGTCTCATTATAGGAAATAAAAAGATAGAACATTAGACTTGATTGTTCTGTTAAGAGTGAAAAGGTGATACTAAACTGAAGAACTGAAGTTCCTCTTTATTGATCTCTTTCGTTAATATTTGCTTTTAATTATTTGCAATTCATTTAGTCAAGGTTACAACTCAAAACCCCCTTATTTATTTACAAAATATTAGAATTTATTGAAACAATATCATTCTATGTGGGATTGACTCTTACTTGCTATTATACTGATTTAATTATTGAAAGTAAGGATTAATTTTGGAGTATTAACGACAGCTTCCAGTAACTGAAGTCCGAAGTTTTCTGGGCTTAGCTGGTTATTATCGAAGATTCGTAGAAGGATTTTCTCAAATCGCCACTCCATTAACTCAGCTTACTCGAAAAAGCATCAAATTCATATGGAACGAGGAATGCGAGAAAAGTTTCCAAGAACTCAAGAGGAGACTTGTTTCAGCTCCTGTTCTGACCATACCATCGGGATCGGGAGAATTTGTCATCTATAACGATGCTTCAGGCAAAGGTCTAGGTTGTGTTCTTATGCAACATGGAAAGATGATAGCCTATGCATCTCGACAACTCAAAGATTATGAGAAAAATTACCCTACTCATGATCTAGAGTTGGCAGCGGTCTTCGCGTTGAAGATCTGGAGACACTACTTGTACGGAGAGAAATTAGATATCTATACGGATCATAAAAGTCTCAAGTATTTCTTCACCTAGAAGGAACTTAATATGCGACAACGACGTTGGTTTGAGCTGTTGAAGGATTATGACCACACAATCCAGTATCACCTGGGAAAGGCGAATGTTGTAGCTGACGCTTTAAGCAGAAGATCTTATGCTAGTACAAGTGCACTGCTGACAACACAAAAGCGTATTTTGTACAACTTGCAAAAGATGGAGATAGAGCTAAAAACACCAATGACCCACTTGAAGATTGCGCATGTATGAGTAGAACCAGCTTTAATCGATAAAATTAAAGCTGCTCAAGCTACTGATCCAGAGCTGATGAATATGATGAAGAAAGTACAAGAAAGTGCTATTCCTAAGGCAAGAATCGACGAGAAAGGAATACTTCGAGTTAACTCTCGACTTTGTGCTCCTAATGATCCTGAATTGAAGCATAAAATCATGATGGAGGCACACAACACACCGTTTGTAATCCACCCAGGAGGTACCAAGATGTATCGTGATCTTCGACATACATTTTGGTGGAATAATATGAAAAGGGAGATTGCAGAGTTCATCTCAAGGTGCCTAACTTGTTAACGTGTCAAGGCAGAGCATCAAGTACCTAAGGGTCCATTACAATCACTTGAGGTTCCCGAATGGAAGTGGGAACACATCAGTATGGACTTCGTGACGGGTCTTCCCAAGGTTTCTCAAGGCTTAGATGCAGTTTGGGTCATCGTAGATAGATTGACCAAATCTGCTCATTTCTTGCCTATCCGAGAAAACATTTCACTTGAATGTCTTGCTGGTATGTACATAAATGAGATTGTGAGATTGCATGGCATGCCAATTTCCATATTTTCTGATCGAGATCCTAGATTCACTTCACGCTTTTGTATCAGTCTACAAAAAGTTATGGGCATTGAACTACGTTTTAGTTTTGCATACCATCCTCAAACGGACGAACAATCGGAAAGGACGATCCAGACCCTTGAAGATCTTTTGAGACTCTGCGTACTAGACTTCAAAGGAATTTGGGATAAGTACTTGCCATTGGTGGAATTTTCCTACAACAATAGTTACCAAGCAAGTATAGGCATGGCTCCATTCGAGGATTTGTATGGAAGGAAGTGTCGCTCTCCAGTATGTTGGAATGAGGTAGGAGAAGCAAAATTGTTGAGACCCGAGTTGGTACGCTTGACAACAGAAAAAATCCAAATGATCCGACAACGAATACAGACCGCATAAGAACGATAACAGAGTTATGCTGATCCTCATCGGAAAGATGAGAAATTCAAAGTCGGAGATCATGTATTCTTACGTGTTTCTCCATGGAAAGGGGTTACGAGATTCGAAAAGAGAGGAAAGCTCAACCCTCGATTTATTGGCCCATTTGAAATCCTCGATCGAGTAGGAACCGTAGCCTACAGACTAGCTCTACCACCAACCATGTCTCGCATCCATAACGTTTTTCACATATCTATTTTACGTAAATATGTAAAGGACCCAAATCACATTATTGAGTTAGAACCAGACGTTATAGCAGAGGATTTAACGTACAAGGAGGTACCTGTTAAGGTCCTAGATAAAAAGGAGCAGATCCTACGCTCAAAGGTTATACCTCAAGTTAAGGTTTTATGTGTTAGAGTTTATGCCCTAGAGGCTAATTATTTGATGTAATTGCTTAACATTTTTGATATTATATTTGATTGAATAAATAGATTATTTTATTATGATTTCATTTACTGCGTTATATAAATGTTAACATAATAAAAGCCCTTAGAATAATGATACGAATTATATAGTTTTAAGTATGTGACTTGAACATGCGATTATATAATTATAATTAGTATCATTGCTCTTAAATGTCCCTAGTCGAGTATCATTGTTAATGGGACAACAATGATGCATTGAGACTAGTATGTGGATTGACTGATGGCCAAATCTCATTGGTCATAAATATATGAGATATTTGAGTCAATGCATAGGTACATGTTAGAGAACAATGTACTGGACTGACCTACCATGAGAATTCTACATGGAGCATTATGCAAAGTGTCATAAGAAATTCTTATAGTGACAATGATGTAATGATCCTTCGACCTGAAGTCACTATATTATTACACGAGAATTTGTGTACTTTGATATCATCAAATGTCACCTTTAATAGGGTGGACAATAAAGGTGATTATTGGGTACATCATGAATCGTGTGAGGAATATAAGTGATCTAGATGGAATTTAACCCTCCTATATATTAGGGGTGATATCCATAGGCCTCTTGATTGAGTAGGACTATGAAATGTATGGCCATGCTCAAATATTGATTTGTTTCATATAGTCTACTCATTGATCAAGAAAACTCAGATTAAATTATGAAGAGTATGACACATTCCATGCCTCGAGTTTAATCTAGGATATAAGGTTAAAAGGATTAAATTACATTAAGACATTGGTCACGAAAAGGTTGTATCGAATCACCGATCTTATTATTATTTGGGTAGCAGTGATGCATTACTAGATGCCGCTCACTGTTTATAATTTTATAATATGATTTTAAAATTATTGCTAACATAATAATAACCTATAGGGTCACACACTTAGAATGTAATTAAAAGGGAATTAATTTAAATTGTAAGTATTTTAAATATGTCAATATGATTGATAGTATTTAAAAGTTACGAATTTAAATTAATAGGATAATTTGTATATATGTATATTAATTAAGTAAGACTTAATTAAAATATAATATATATAAATTCGGATTTTATTTTTCTATTGATTTTAGGTTTTAGTTAATTCCTATTAACTACTATATATATGATATATCAGTAGTCTAAAAGTGACGTAAGGAAAAACTAAAACCCTACCCGCTTTCAGAAAGAGGCTAGAGAGAAAAATAATTGGGAAATCCTGATCTTGGTGGCTAGTACCGCGATTCCTTTTGCTGCAGATCGTGGGACGATTCGCGGAGCGTTCGTGTGGATACCGTAGAGACGCAGTCGCTGGATTGCGTTGAAGAATCGAAGCTGTTCCAGAATTCAATCGTCTCCTGTCCATCTCAGATAATCGGTAAAATAATCTAAACCTCTGATTAATATGTTTTCGCTAGGATCCTGTCTCTTAGGGTTTCGAAAAAAATTTTAAATTCCGCTGCTTTCACTGTGTCGAAACCCTAACATTATGGAGGAACCAAGATACTGAGAAAATGACCTGGGAGCTAGAATCTGAGATGAAATCTAAGTATCCTTATCTCTTCGATATGCCAGGTACGTCAATTTCGAGGACGGAATTTTATAAGGAGGGGAGGTTGTAAGACCTTGAATTTTATGAAATACAAAATTTAATTTTTCTTCATATATATTTTTCCTGAAACAGTAAGTGGTTAAATTGATAAAGTTAAAAGTTAAGGATGTTATGTGTAAATTATATTATGTCGGACAATATTCGTTTGGTCGGGGAATATTCGTACGACGGCGCCGTACGAACCTATCATTGGTGGACCCCACAACGAATAATTGTCAGATATAGAAAACGACATAAATAATTTTTAAATGGTTAATGGTACTATCACTTTTAATTGTTGAAATATTTGGTGGTAAAAGAATAGTAATATACGGTATTACAAGTAAGATACGGTATTGCACAGTAGCACACGATATTGCACAGTGTTTCGTATTATTAAACTGATAAAGTGGTTATCGTACAATATTTGACTTTATTGTCACATGCACAATAATTCATGTTATTAAACTGATAATTGTCACAGTAGCATATGCACAGTAATTCACATTATTGAATCAATAATTGTCATGACACAGTAACATATTATTTCTTTTACATACTTTCTGCATTATTGTTATCTCTATTATGAAGTTATTTAAACAGTTGTATTTCATTAATTAATTGACTTAATATCTAACTTAGAGAGCCAACTACACTGTATTTATAACAATTAGTCATAATAATGAATAAGTGTGAATTATTGTTGAATAATTGAATTGATAAAGTTATTTGTTTATTATAATAAATAATATAAAGTTAGGTGATATAAAATGAATGGTATACATTAAAGATAATGTAATAATTATAGAATTTCAAATGAACGGTGTAGATTGAAGATGATATTTAAATGAATGGTTTAGATTAAGGAAATCTTAAAAGATGAAATGAATGGTATAGATTAAAGATAATATAAAATTTGAAATGGATGGTGTAGATTAAAGATGATCTTTAAATGAATGGTTTAAATTAAAGAAACCTTAAAAGATGAAATAAGTGTAAGGATTAAACATTATCTTGAAATGAACAGTTTGGATTAAATTAGGAAATCTTGGTTATGATAAGATTTTTTGCTATAAATAGAGGCCTTAACTTAAGGATTTTTCATAAACTTTCTTGCTCATTCTTTCTTTCACTCTCTAAATACTTCTTTGTGTAAGTTCTCTATAAGTGTGCTTAAGTCATTTTGAGTATTTGTGAAGATCTATAAGTGTACGAGTACTGTTCAAGTTAATCAACTTCATTTAAATCAATATCCAGTCACGTGTTAAGGTAATGATACCATCTTTTTCATTTTTCACTATTCAAACTTACCACGGTAAGGGATTATCATTCTTTGATTCTCAAAAATAATATCGTTTCTCTCTTACTCATAAGATGTGTTATTTATTTCCATGTATTAAATTGTGGGAATAACCTTACGGTACGAATTACCTCCTGTTGGTGAATAACCTTTCGTATTCATTCCTTATTAATCTCTAAGAATAACCTTATTGCGCGGATTACCACCTGTTTGGTGAATAACTCTTTGTATTTAATTTTTATTAAATTGTGGGAATAGCCTTACGGCGCGGATTATCGCTTGTTGGTGAATAACCTTTCCTATTCATTCCTTATTAATCTCTAAGAATAATCTTACTACGCGGATTACCGCATGTTTAGTGAATTACTCTTTGTATTCATTTCCTATTTTTCTAAACATTTCTATTGAACTGTAACCGTTATTCTGAACTGTGAATCTTGAATATCATTTTGAATTTTACTCCACATCATGTTGACAATTTGGACGTTATTTAAATCTGCACAAAGTAAACTTCCAATACTTATTGTTTATCCTGTTTCTTCTGTTCATCATTTGTATCACTGTTATTTGTACTAATCATCAAAAATCAAGCTGTTGTGAATATCTGTGGTCGGGGGCACAAATGTCATATAATTTCTGAACAGATGATAAGTTAAAGGCGATATAATAGGTTAAAGGCGATACATTTATTCGGTGTTTTTTATGACACGTGGTGAAAGTTCTCTTTGGCCTGTAGTGCAAAGATGAACCGTTGTTTGGTATGATTATGACCAAAGGCTGAATACTGGTATAATCATGACCATTGGTGTTATATTGAATATCTTGGGCCCGTAGTGCAAAGATGAATGGTTGATTTGCATAATTATAACCAGGAACTGTGAGTTTGTATTCTCAAGGCCAGTGGTGTTTCGGATAATAAAAGTTGATGATATTTTTCCTAAAAAGAGAAACGAGTGGACACTATAGTCTGCATTATTCTTTTAATAGATTGCTCATTCCGCTGCTATTATTAATTTGAACATTGTTCAAGAATTTAACTACAGTTTTTGATATAAACCTTGTAGTCTATTGTATTCTATCAAGGACTCAACTGTTGAAGGCTAACGATAATTTATTCGTCATTATCTTAGTCATGATATTCTCTACTCGACTATTTGAACTCACCCTTTCTTTTTGTTCCATTGTTTTTCAACAAGAGATGAGAACGTAGTTGGGTCTAGCCGAGGGATGGAGTGAGAGTCCGAGGGATAGCTATCGTAGTCTTCACGTGTTGTAAAATAGTGTGACAATAATAGTGAAGACTTAGTTGTGTATTATTAGACATTGTATTGTTGAACGTTGTACTACTTTGTAATAATTTTTTTGTAGTCTTTTGACAACTCAAGTTTGGGCTGTGTGGGCCCAGATTTGGGGGTGTCACATGTGATCTCATCATATAAGCTTCTATTGCATTCTTTTTACTTCTTTAGTTAATTAAATTAACTAACTCACTTATTCCCCTATAAACATAAACGTAACATAACATCACACGTCATATTTCATCATGAATATAATTAAATAAAAAAAAATTTAGGTTAATTTTTTTGGTTATTACAGCCAGGGTTTTAAATCCTATTCAAATATTCTTGCTTTTCTTTATTCTGTATTCACTTGATGTGGAGTAAATCTTATCAGGTCGTTGAACTTTGCCACGTATTGAGGCATCGTTATATCTCCTTGCTTGAGTTCCAGAAATTGCATCTCCATACGACTCTGCATGCTTCGTGGATTGTAATTCCCAAAAAATAATTCATTGAACCTAGTCCAAGGTACTACTCCATTCCCTACACTATGCTCGTTTGCTTCCCACTAGAAATTTGCTTCTCCTTTTAACATGTATGAAGCAAACAATATTTTTTGATCTTCTTCGCGTTTGGCTATGTCAAATGCTTTTTAGATTTCCTTTATCCACACTTGAGCCTCTATAGGTGGCTAGAAGAATTGGATGATTTGGGCGTTACCTGGGTAACCAGGGGCATTTTAGGAATTTTCTTATCATTAAGGGCATTTCTAAAATTTCCCCTTTTTGACATATGCCTGACACATGTCATGGACCCTTTAAATATCCCTTCACTTGACAAGTGAAGGGACCTTTGGAAACTTGAGAATTTTAGCCTTCTAAATGCTCTCTCCTTCTCTCGAAATAAGAAATAAGTTGGAAGGAATTGGGAATTTGGGATCGACTCATTATCGAGTGAACGAAAGTGTTGGCTTGCCTATCTTGAATTCACTCAAAACACCTGTAACGGCTCTTGGACACCAGCAGTTATGCCGTGATCCTGAGAGTTCTGTCACGTGTTGCTTTGGTAGTTGCTCACCGGTTCTTCCCCCTCTCCAATCTTTCAACTGATTCTGTATCTTTTGCGAATTTCTCGCCTGCACTATAACTACGAACTCTAACCCTAGCAAGGTACACAATTTCTGTGCCTACATTATTTTGGCAACTCTGTTGGGGAGGTGTGAATTTGTGAAGGTTATGCCCACAACTCGGAGTGGGAGAGCTACAGGAAGAATTTCGCCAACAACAAGTATTACTTCACCAGAGTTTGCGGAAAGACAGGTGGATTTTGATCAACCGATTGTCGAGGAAGCAACAGACAACAGTTTTGCTTCTCTAATGGCTGAGCAAAAATATACTGCCAATGTGCAAGGAAGTGGCAGAAGGCCAAATGAAGAGGCTTCTCGGGAACAGACAGTGACAATGAATGTGCAAATGGAAATGTTGAGGGCACTGAAGGAGGCGCGAGAAGGACAGGGGCTAATGATGAACATGATGTTGGACATGCAAAAGCAACAATAAGAGATGACCAATTTTTGACAACAGATGATGCAAATCCCTGCCTTAAAAGCAATGCTTCTGAGAAGTTCGCGTCAGAATTAGTTGGCGAAAAAAGATGATAGCAATAAGAACCACGATAATGTGACCTCTGGGATAGAAGCCCAACTGATACCCGTGATAAACCTTGAAGTACAAAATAGTGGCGAAAGAGTGCAAAAAAGGGTAGAAGTAAGTCCCACACAACAGCCCATTGTACTAATCAACCCACAATCATTCATATAACCACATATGTCTACTGTTCAACCCATAACTCTTGTTCCAAACTTACAGCCAAATGCAAGTGTGCATCAACTTATTTCCACACCCCAGATGAATCAATCTACGCCCGTGTCCCAGAAAGCACCAGGGACGGGTCAATATGTGATTAATCAGATGTAGAGGCAGGCGTCTAGACCTGCAGAGTTAGATTTTACCCTACCATATCCAGTGTACGTAAGAAAACAGCTGTATCCCATGGGGTACATTGAGCATACCCCATAATTTCCCAAGTATAGTGGAGAAAAAGGAAATGCAAGGGAACATATTGCATGATTCGTGGAATCGATGTCCCCGTGGTTGGGAATTAATGAAGTAAGCAATCACAATTTCTTACTGAGGGAGTTTAATAAAACGCTTATTGATGGTGCATTCAGTTGGTATTATAATTTGGAGAAGGGGTCGATTAGAGATTGGGATCATATGACGCTTCAGTTCTTCAAGAAGTTCTTTTATATTCAGAAACATGTGACAATTGTGGAACTGATGAGGATTCAGCAGAAACAGAATAAGGAATTGTTTGATTATGTGGATAGATTTTGGGCTCAAGCGCAGAAGTGTATGGAGCCAATTGAAGAAAAGAACCTAGTAAGTATATGCAACAATGGTGCAATGGACACCTTCAAGCCCCAACTGATTACTAAGGCTTGTAATTCATTTGGAATGTTGTCTACCTTCGCTCAAGACATCTGAGGAATTGTTACAGTATCAGTGAATCATTTGACTGCTACATGGAAGGGAAAGCGATGGCAACTGTAGCTTTGACATATTCTTAGTTAAAACCACAAGGGGGCAAGAAGGAGAAGATAAAAAGGGATGATAGAAGAAAGGAAAAACTAGGAAACAAGTACTCGGGGTTACCTATTCCAGGAGTAATTACTTGAAGTGAGAAGGCATTTAGAAGTTTATATAAATAGTGGATAGAGCATGGGGTAGTCAAGCCACTAAAAGCTAGATTTCTGATAACAGAAGAGACGAAGAAAAATCCAAATTTTTGTGTCTACCACAGATACGTGGGGCATTCTACCATGGATTGTTACAGTTTGAGAATAATTTACCATGAGAAATTGGCAGCAGGTGAAATTGAGTTGGGTCAAGGAAGTAGTGTACATGATAAGCCGCTACCCAACCATAAAGGCAAAGAGACATGTAACACTGTTATTCATGTTGGAACATCAGGAGCTAGAGATGTTTCCATGACAGAAAGTGGGGAAGTACTAGAAGGGATGGAGGTTCCTGAGCCAGGGATGCAAGTGAAGGCATTAATGAATGGAGTAAAGTTTAGAAACTTCTTTGATCAGATTGGATTGTCCAAGGAAGCGAGGATTGAGGAAACCAAGGCATTAATCAAAGTTGCAGAGACACAAGAGACATGTATAGCAATGAATAAGAGTTTTGGCAGAATAGTAGAATAAGAAGAGGGTAAAATTTCCTTCTCCAAGGCGGATAGGGAAGTAATGTATCCGCATAATAGACCATTGTATGTGACGACAATTATTAATGGTATGAAAGTAAGAAGGGCATTTGTTGATAATGGGGCGTCTGTGAACATTATGCCCTAGAGTGTTTTCAAGTTATTAACATTGTTAGACAAGAAGCTCATCAAAGAGAAAACAAGCATCACAGGGTTCACAAACCAGTGTACTAAAACCCTTGGCCATATAAGGGTAAACATGCAAATAGGGAAGATAAGGGGACCCGTGATGTTTCATGTGGCGGAGATAGATGCTACTTATCATGTGTTGTTAGGAAAGGCGTGACAGAATGATTATGGGGTTGTGCCATCGGTATTTCATCAATGTATAAAGGCTATATGGAAAGGGAAAGAGGTTCGAGTACCGGCAACAAAAAATCCATTTGCACCAGAAGAGGCACACATTATTGAGTCAGCTTTCTTTGTTGATGCTATTAAAGAAGGAGAAAATACTATTGCTAAACCCAACTCATTGAAGTTAGCAAGTTGGAAAGATGTAGAAACAGATAAGTTCGTGATTAAAAAGAAAGAAAAGAAGAAGACGAATATAGAACTGAGTGAGAGCTCTAAGGGGAAACAATCAATAGTGGTAGACCTGGAGAAAGAAAGAAAAGAGCAAAGGAAGAACGAATTGAGTCCCGATAATGCCAGAAATATAATTAATGCCAAGCGAGAAAAAAGTGGAAATCAGAAGCTGATAGGGACCAAGAGAAAGGATGAGGAAAATGCAAGCTGGAAAAGAGTTGTAAAACCCGATGGGAAAATTGTGTTTCGCTTATGACGGGATGAAGGGGATGAGTCTGAGGTTATACTTAAGCCCGAGGATTCAGGAGGAGTCCCCCACTCCAGCAGCAGTGGGGAAACCGAATTAATATAACAAAATGTAGAGACAGCTCTAGAATGCTTTGAAGATTGACCTAGTCCCCAACAAAATGAATTGGAGGAAGTAAATCTATCAATGGAGGAAGGAATGATGAGACCGATCCATGTTACTAAGGAATTAGATGCTGATCGAAAAAAAGAATTAATCAAGCTGCTGCGAGAATACAAAGATGTGTTTGCATGGAGCTATGATGAGATGCCAGGGATTGATGTAGAATTAATAAAGTATGAACTGAACATAAGTCCAAGAGTAAAACTAGTAAAATAGGCACCTCAAAATTATGCCCCTGAAGTAGAAATACAGATTAAGGAGGAGATTAGAAAGTTATTAGAGGTGGGATTCATTAAACCAATACAACACTCGGTTTGGTTATCTAGCATTGTACTGGTAAAGAAGTCTAATGGGCATTTGCGTATATGTGTGGATTTCAGGGATCTGAATAAGGCATGTCCAAAAGATATGTACCCGTTACCCAACATTGATACACTAGTGGATGCAACTGCAAATCATGAAATAATATCCCAGATATTTTCAAGATTTTATATAAGATCTTAATTGATTTAATTAAAGGTTAATGTTTAAAACCTAGAATTTGAGAAGTAAGATGTGTAGAAAATGGGTAAACATTTTTGTTAACATAATTGATTTGTTAGAAATTAAATGTAAGAATATTTTTAATGATGCATGTAGAGAATTTATTAAGGAAATAAATTCAATTGAGAAGTGAAGGTGAATATATGAATACATATATATACCTAAAGTGTGCTTGTTAGCCAAATAAAAAGATGAGTAATTAATACTCAACAAAACTAATAAAGTAATTAGTTTTAATATAAAGTAAGAAGGAATGTTGTAAAATATAATTAATTAGGTTAATTATATTAGTTATGAGTCCAAGTAATTTAATTACTACTAGTGGACTAGCCCAAAAGGATTATATGTGTTAGCCCAATATGGGAATACTTGCATGAAGGTGGGTAATTAAATAAGAGAGCCCAATGAAAGGTAAGCTATGTAGCCCAAACTTTTAAAAGTCTAATGTTGGTCAAAGTGTGGGGAAATACTATTGAGTGTAGAGAATTAACTAATGTGGGGTTAATTGAATAACCCTAGTTGGTAGACAAGAGAGATAATTAACCAAACATTGGTTAATTGATAGAGAAAGGAATGTAGAGTTGAGAATTAACCATGTATTAGTTAATTGTGTAACCCAATGTAGGAATAACTATATGGGTATGGGTAATTATATTATAAACCCAAGTTAATGATAAAAGGTAGTTAATGAATTTAATTTAATCAAGTCAAAGTACTTGTATTAATGTGTTTTAGAGTTTTGAAAATTAGCACTACCGCCGCAGCGGTAGGTTTCACCGCCGCAGTGGTGAAACTCTCTGGAAAGTAAAATTTGAACTACCGCCACAGCGGTAGTAATCGCCGCCGCAGCGGTGGAGCAGAATGTTGAAAATTAATAAGAGTGCTTGTATGTATGAGCGTTATTAGGGTTTTAGTAAATTAAACCCAAACTATGCTAAGTGTTAGTGTTTTGTAAACTAACTCAATTAGAGGTCCAATGGACTTATAGATAGCAAATCTAATTGGATTATGTAATTAGATTAATGTGTTTATTTAATGAGATAATTGAATTATATTATAAGTCCAAATGAGGTTTTGAACTAGGTCTAATAAATTAACCTAGTAATTCTTGTAATTAATTTAACATTGATTCAAGTTATAAATAATCAAGCCCAATGCTTGTTTTAATTAAATGTAACAAAGGGTATGTAATGTTAGCCCAATGTAATAATTAAATTGAGCCCAAACCAATTAATTGGATGAGCCCAATATATTAAATCATAGAGTCCAATGTGGAACCCAAATGGTAGTCAAAATTGGTCAACAATTGATCATATGTGTATATATATATATAGATGTATAAATGTATATTTAAGCTATAAAAATAAAGCAAAAATGGGGGATTAAATCCCATTTTGCTGAGATTTAGTGGTCCCCACAAGTGGGTGGCTTGATTTGCTTGGTTGCTTCACTTGTACACAATGTCAAAGTGGTTCAGCAACCCTAGTCAATCACCTAGTCATTCAAGTGGTCAATCAATCCAATAGTAAGAATAATTAACTCCTAATTTGACTATGTTAGTTGATTAGTAGGAGTTGATGGTGATTAAGGGAGTGCTATATATAGAGAAGAGGGAAAGAGCTAGCAAAGGTTAGTCATTTGCTAGCTAGTTCAAGTGTTGTAGAGAGAGAAGCTCTAGAGAAAAATAAGAGCTACTTTGTGAGATTGATGATCCACCATGAAAAAATGTTGGAGGATGATCAAGGTGGAGTCACAAGCCAAGATCATAGTCAAGTGATGAAGAACATCCAAGATCAAGAGGTTCAAAAGTGATCTAACCTTCAACTATTTCATTTTTATAGTCTATATAAGTTTTAATCGGTCAAAATATTTTTTTAACCGATCAAAAGTTATTTTGATGCTCTAGAAGTCTAAATCTATGATATATAGGTAGATTCATGGTTTAGTATGTTTAAAACAAGTATTGGTATGTGTGGTATGCAAATAAATGGAAGAAAATTCCATATTGCGATTTACCGGTAAAACCCTAAGGGGTTCGATCTTTAAATTTCGTGTCAAACGTTTTTAAAAATGTGATCAAACCATGAAATATTGTAAAACAAGAAGTTAGAAAGACAACAACACTAAGTTGGTGTCATTTGGATATGTAGAGTTTATTTTATTCAAGTTTGAACAACTAAAACCAAGGATTTGTGATTTTAGTTTTCACTTTGTCCTTGTGAGCCATTTTTAGTCCAGTTCCGTTCGGAATTTGGATTTGTGATCTAAAGAGAAATTGTAGAGGGGGAAATTCGAATGAGAATGGACTTAAGAATCACCCCAAAATATTTTGAAATGAAGAAGTTATGGCTGTCGGAGCGTCGGAGGGTCCGGCAGTCCCCAAATTAGGTTTTCGGAAATTTGTACTACCGCCGCAGCGGTGTAAACCACCGCCGCAGCGGTCAAACATTCTGCCAGTAACATGTTTTAGCCGTCCGGGTCGGGTCGGTCCGGGTTGAGTTTTTAGTGGAAATTTAAGTTGAAATACATGTAAAATGAATGTATTTGAATACCAAACCCATTTATGTAGAGTTTATTAATAACTTAATGGTATCCAAATGTATAAAATAAAGACTAAAGTTAACACAATTAAAAAGTTAACTATTGGTAATATTTGAAGAATATTTAAATATTATTAAATGATGAATAATATTAGTATAAGATTAAAAGGTTATTAAATGTGTAATAACATTTGTATATGATGAAAATGTTCTTAAATAATTAATGACATTATTAAATACGTAAAATATTATTAAATGGTTAATAATATTAAGAAGTGATTAAAATATTATTAAGTGGTTAATAATATTAATAAGTGATTAAAATATTATTAAATGGTTAATAATATTAATGTGTGATTAAAATATTATTAAATGGTTAATAATATTAATAAGTGATTAAAATATTATTAAATGGTTAATAATATTAATTTGTGATTAAAATATTATTAAATGGTTAATAATATTAAGAAGTGAGTAAAATATTATTAAATGGTTAATAATATTAATAAGTGAGTAAAATATTATTAAATGGTTAATAATATTAATAAGTGATTAAAATATTATTAAATGGTTAATAATATTAATAAGTGAGTAAAATATTATTAAATGGTTAATAATATTAAGAAGTGATTAAAATATTATTAAATGGTTAATAATATTTAAACGTAGTTGTATATTATCAAAGGTAGATAATATTTTGAGGTATTTGGTACATTATTAAATGTCCAAATCATTAAGTTATGCAAAAGAAGAAAGTTTAATTGAATTAAAGCAATGTAAATAGTCCCTTTGTGATTAACGTGGGATGTACGAGGAACGTATAGTGAATGCGTAAATTGGTTTAGTGTACCCGGCCTGTCCAAACTGTATTTGGACTAGGGTTTTGTCCGGAACTTAAGGGTTCGTTTGACGGACATCTTAAGAGTTAATAATTTGAAGTTAAGGTCTTAAGTTAAGACTAATTAAAAGTCCTGGTAGCTAATGATTATGTCAATTTGTTATATAAATTGTAGGTTGAGCAAATGACGCAAATAAGCGTAAATGGTAGAAGCGACCAGACAAGTTTTTCAGAACTTGCTCCTATGTGCCTTAACATGTTATGATGTGATATTAAATTGTTAATAGAAAGATATTGATGATAATTGTGATATGCATGAGGTATGATTACATGTAGATTATGTATAAATATGAAGCATGAATTGCTAGATGTTATATGTGAGGCATGAGCAGTATGACATAAATTGAAATGCATGAAAAACATGATGTAAGTATAAATTGTAGAGTATATGTGAAGCATGTAATGTGTTATGTGTAACTGTTAAACTTGCTGAGCCGTCGTGCTCACTCTTGCTTAAACCAACATTTTCAGATAGTACAAGTATTTGAAGTCTTGATAAGGATCAAGAAACAGGAATGCGTATTATATTCACTGAAGGTCTAGCACGATCATTGTAGATATCAGTCCGAATTAGACAGGTAAAATGATTGTGTAGTATAAGAAGTGATTGGTATGTATTATGAGTCTTAGATACTCAAATTGATTGTAATAGAATGTCGTATCATGTATGATATTGAGACATACTAGGAATGTATAAAGATTTCGATTCTGGAATAGAAAGAGATGTTGTAAAATTGTAATTAAATGGTTATTTATCAATTATAATATTGTTGTATTTCATGAACAATAAGAAAAGGTAGTACTAGTGTTGAACCAGATTCGAGGTTCATGGAACCCGGATTCGGGGTCGTCACAGGTTTGTGGGGTATAATCAAATAAAAATGTCGGTAAAAGACGCTGAGATGACAGCTTTTCGAACACCTTTCGAGAATTTCTACTATGTTATAATGCCATTTGGGTTGAAAAATGCTGGGGCAACTTACCAAAGAGCGATGTATGCTATCTTTCATGATATGATTCACGACATTATGGAAGATTATGTGGGTGATGTAGTGGTAAAGTCAAAGAAAGCAACAACTCATGTGGAGGACTTAAGGAAGGTGTTCGAACGATGTCAAAAATATAAGTTGAAAATGAACCCAAAAGAGTGTGCATTCAGAATGACAGGGGGGAAGTTTTTGGGTTTTCTCGTACATAATAGAGGCTTGGAGGTTGATCTTAGTAAGGCCAAAACGATCATAGAGATGCCCCGACCAAAAACACAGAAGCAGTTGAAGAGCTTTCTAGGAAAGGTTTCTTACTTGAGGAGGTTTATGCCAGCATTAGTAAAAGTGACAGAGCCATTCGAGAGGTTACTAAAAGGAAAAGAAGAATGGGAATGGGGGAAAGGACAACATCGGGAGTTCAAAAAAGTGAAGGAGATATTGACCTCGTCAAAAACAATGGTAATACCAACAAGGGGAATCCCACTACAATTATACATCATGTCAACGGCGAAATCTATAGGTTGTGTGATTACACATGAAGTGGTCAAGGAGGAGAAGCCTGTGCTACATTAGCCGAATAGTAAGAGGACCGGAGACCCGATATTCACAGTTGGAGCGACATTGTTTGGCATTAGTGTTTATTGTGCAGAAAATGAGGCACTACTTTCTAGCGCATGAAGTTCAACTTGTGACTAAAACCGATCCAATCAAATATTTACTAACTAGACCTGCACTAGTAGGGAGGTCTGCAAGGTGGATGATGATTTTTTCCAAATATGACATCAAGTGTGTGACACCGAAAGCAAATAGATGTCAAGCTTTGATAGACTTGTTGGCTCAGTTCCCAAATGGAAAGTTTGAACCCTCAGCTGAAGATCTTCCGGGAGAAGAAGTAGAGTTACTTGAAGCAGAGAATGAAGATTCAGAATGGTGGAGTTTAGCATTTGACGGGTCATCGACTGAAGGAAAATGAAGAGTAGGAGTGGTGTTAACTACTGGAAAAGGAAAAGAAGTAACCCTTTCCTAAAAGCTAGATTTCTCATGCACAAATAATGAAGTAGAGTATGAGGTGTTTATACTGGGTTTAATGGCGGCTCGAGAACTAGGAGCGAAGCATCTCAAAGTAAAGGGTGATTCCAACTTGATAGTGCAACAAGTACGGGGGCAATTCCCAGTTAAAGAGCCAATTTTGGCACCTTTTAGAACCGTGGCACAAAAAGTTATGGAGGCCTTCAAGAAGGTGGTGATCGAGTATGTGCCAAGGGAACAAAACAAACAGCTTGATGCCTTAGCAATAGTAGCATCTCGAGTGTATGTTACCAGAGGGGACATGGATGTGAAAGTGATAAAGAGAACTCTTCCAACCACGGTATTGGAATCATTCCCCAAAGAGTTGATAGATGATTGGAGGTACCCAATTTCCCACCAATTACAGACGAAAGAGGGGACAATACCATTGGCGGAACTTCAAAAGTATATAATTATTAAAGAGATGCTTTATCATCGGGAAATGGATGGTGTTCTGGCGAGGTGTTTAGGAAGGATTTAATCGAAGAGGGTATTACATCAGGTACATGAAGATAACTGTGGGTTGGTAGACATTGGGTTGTATCGGCGACTACAGCGACAAGGATATTATTGGCCCGAAATGAAAAAAGAGGCAGAGGAATTACAATGTCGATGTCTTTCGTGCCAAGAATACCTTGGGAAGAGGAGTGCACCTTTATAAATGATATAGAGGATTTGCGGGTTCTGTATGTCGTGTTCTTACAGAATCGCATTCTCCCTGCCGAAAAGAAGGATGCAAGTAAAATACAAAAGAAGTCACAAAGATTTTACCTACAAGAGGGAGAGTTGTATAGAAGGGGATTCAATGGCAAGCCACTACGGTGTTTAGGCTTGGGAGAAACTAATGACTTGGTTTATTAGATGTATAGAGATGAGCACCAAGAAGGAGCCAAGTTGTATAAATAGCTGATAGATCATGGGTACTACTGGCTAAAGATGGAAGGAGATTGCTTAGAATTTGTAAAGAAATGTCACGCTTGTCAAATTCACGGGAATCTAGTACACGCCCCTACAGTAGACCTGAGAACTATATCAATACCTTGGCCTTTTCATATGTGGGGAATGGATCTCATAGGGCCTATTCATCCAAATTCAAGAGGAAACATATGGATCTTGATTGCTGTGGAGATGTATACGAAATGGGTGGAAGCAGTTTCCTTGAAGAAAACTATAGGGCCGGTAGGGGCAAATTTTATAAAAGGGCATATCATTTGTTATTTTAGGATTCCAAAAGTCATCTTGTCGGATAATGGGACACCCTTCATAAATAGCGATGTCAAGAAATTAATGGACATATACAAGGTGAAACACTACAAGTCATCACCATACTACCTGAAAGGCAATGGTCAGGCAGAGGCCACCAATAAAACCTTGATCAAAATTCTAGCAAAGACTCTGGATGATCATCCAAAGGAATGGGCAGAACAATTGCCATTGACATTATGGGCCTACCGAACTTCGAAGAGGAAGCCTATAGGAGAGACTCCATATGCCCTAGTATACGGGGAAGAAGTTGTCTTGCCCGCAGAAATAGAAATTCCTTCAGTCATAATGAAACTCCGAAGCCTAGTTGAGGAAAAAAATCAACCAGCTGCTCTAGAAGCCTTAGCTAATTTTCGAGACAAAGCTAAATAGAAATTAGAAAGATACCATGAACGACTACATCGACAATACAATACTACAGCGGTACCTCGACAGATTTTGGTGGGGGACATGGTGCTCAAGAGCGCGAATTAAGTCATGAGGGGAACACCAACCACCAAAATTTTCCCAAAGTGGGAAGGCTCGTATTGGGTACGAGAAGTCTCTGAAAGCGATTATTGCAAAATATCTCGTGTGGGGTCTGATACTATCTCCGGCCCTTTGAACTTAAAGTGGGTCAAAAGATATTATACGTGAGATAGTTATCGAAAAAATAAAAGTTACACTTTATCTTTAAAAAGTGACCGAGGCACCCTGACTTGACCAAGTCCTCGGACCCGACAAGTTACACTTTATCTATAAGAGTGATCGAGGCATCCCGACCTGACCAAGTCCTCGGACTAGACAAGTTACTTTGCCTTTAAAAGTGATTGAATTGAGATTCAAAAGATCGTGAAACGTTATGCTTTTCGTAAAAAAGCAAATGATTATTAATGATATATCTTAAACCTTTGCAAATATTTCCTAAGAATATACAAACCTAAGTAGTTGACTGTGAATTATATTCGTGTCATATTATGTAAAGTTGTCTTAGAATATTAATTTGAATGATTTATGAGTTAAGGACCGATATTGTTTCGTAACAAGTCAAATTAATAAAGCCACATAATGAATAAAAATACTTTGATAATTGAAAAAAAAATGACAAATGAGTTCTTTTGAAATAGGAAAATAAGTGCTATAAAAAGCTGTGAGATAAAGACCATGTCATATCAAATTGTAATGGGGGCATGGCTAAAGCTTCTAAAGCAGCAATAGCTGCATCACAAGCCTGAATGTCATCCTTCAGTTCTCCCTCAAAATGCTGAGTTGCTGACTCATAATCTCGAAGCTTAGTCTCATATTCTTTGAGCTTGGGTTTCACTTCGGATATAGCAGTATAAATCTTTGAGAGCTCCTCTAAAGAAGTATGACAATGGTTATGTCGAAAGTCAACCTCAGCTCGTAGTGTAATAACATGATGATTCTGAGTAATGAGGTCCAATCTAGCATGAAAAGGGGACACATCAAAACCGAGGGTGGCAAGATCAAGGACCTTGCAATTTAGCCTTTCTAGATCTTCATTATGTAAGGTCTGAAGGGAGAAATTCGACATATCAATAATGAAACTACCTAGGCGATCTAACAAGATAATCACCAAAGAAGTCTCATGAATGATCAAGCCATCTAAAGTCTGCGGGAACCAAATTAATAGTCGCTCGAGGATTTCTTGATTAGAGTCTGTAATTTGAAAACCTCTCCATGCAACAAGTCTCCCACTTGGATTGAAGGAAGCTCTAGAAGGAGTTATCTTAAAAGCCATCATGACATCTGGGAGGGGATTCATGATCTCTAGATTTGTTGGTTGACCTGCCAATTCTGAATCAGTGGGAGGAAGACCAAGATCTTCCATGAATGAATCTGCACAATCTGAATGAAGAGCGTCGAAGGTGACAAAGTTCTTATAAGGTAAAGGCAAGAAATCTAGATGTTTGGACTGAAATGAAGAATGGGCAACCAAATAAGAAATTATGCGAAAAGTATAAAAATAAGCAACAATGAAACAAGATGTATAGTGACAGAAACAAGAAATATACCAAATATCCAATAGAAAAGGAGTCGTGAGTCGCCTTGCCCAGTGAATTTGGACAGTTACCCTCCCTAATGACTCCTCATTTGACAGAATCCCTCGGGGGAGGAGAAACAACAGCAATTGGACTTGAAGGATTCTCCCTCGGAGCACTGATATCCACATCATGAATAATAACTGTATTCGTCAAACCAGCAGGAACAGTATCGCCAGCCGCTAAAATGGAACTCACATGAAATATTGCAGGACTGGGATGGTGGTCATCTATTGGAGGAAACTTGATAGGCTTGGGTTTGTTTTTCTTACAAGACACAAGGGGAGAATAATCTTCATCATCCTTATCATCATCACTAAGCTGAATCAAAAAGCAAGACAAAACATCAACAAACAAATAGATAAATGCATAATTAAAAATAGACAAGTGCAATGTATTATTTACCACAATCAACGTCTCTTAGGAGGATCCTTTGTGAGTGGCATAGTAGGAGATACTTCTTTGGGTGGATGCCTAGTGGGACGCCTAAATATGAAGGTAGTACCATTAGCTATGCGCCTGACAACATCATTCCTCACAGGACTTGGGGTGGATTTGGTAGAAGGCACACCTTTGTGGGTATGAGTGATAATAGGTCCCCTCGCTCTTGAGCGCGTAACTCTCTCTCCATCGACAGTAGAGGGAACTTGGGGAGAAGTCTGAGAATAGGCTTGAGATAGAACCGATGAAAGAGGACGACAAGAAGTAGAAGCGACAGGCCGTGGAGAAGGCGGACGTGTAAGAGCCTCACGATCAGAAAGGCAGATACTAGTAGGCCATCTTTCTGGATGTGCATGTAACTTGGGAGTACATAGTAGTTTGGCCCATTCTAGCTGTATTTTAGGAGAGGCTAGTAGACCAGTCAACAAAGTTTTATCTATCCAGGTCCTTGTAACCCTACGCCAACGACCTCGTTCTTCGGCAGTTTAACATCCCTGTCTAGATGCAACATTAATAATAAATGGCAAAGGATCACCAAAAACATCAGGAGGCCTAGGAATTTCCCATACAAAAGTGGCAGACGAAGGGATGAAATCTTCTAAAGCCTCCTCATAATCACCACTTTCAGATATATCAAAGGTACAAGGTTAGTCAAAATCAAACTGTCTCATTACCCTTTGAGGAGAATAAAACACAGTCCCGAACTCATCATCCTCCACAAAGTATGCTCACTCAGAGGAACGGAGGATAAAGAACCAAAGAAGGGATGATCCTCCTAAGTTGTTAACGGTAGCAAAGTGACGTGACTCACCTCTATAATAATGAGGGAGAATATCTCCCTTAGGAACCATAGTAAAAGGACGAGTAACGAAGGAGGTGAAGTCATCAATATACAGTCGCAAGTCGGAAGTGCCCTTATAATCAATCCACTATGAAAGACGAGGTGTAATGGTGGGTGATGAGAAAGGAGGAGGCAATGTTTTCTTTTTCTTAGAGATAGGTAATGATGCAACATGATCAGGAAAATGCTCAAAGAAAAACATCTGGAGGAATGAGACCGAAGCAAAACAGTGTACGTCGTACCTGAAAATTGAAAGGAATTGATAAGTAATGAGTAAAAGAAATATGAAAGACAATGGAACAAAAGGAAATGAAGTAGTGACTAAAGAAGGATGATACCTTCTGATAGATTCTTTCATAGCTAAGACAGTCTCATCTAATCGACAGTATAAAGTTCCCAAAACTAGAGGTGCAAGAGGAATTCATAAACCTCGAGCCAACAAAGTAGCCAAGCAAAACATACGGGTCGAAGGTCCATCAACCGGTGAGCCGAGGAAGATGAAACGGGACAACCACATGAAAAGATAGGCAGCCAGTGAAAAAGGGCACGGGGTGCCGCGAACGGTAAGAACTGAATCACTCAAAGTAGAGCTATCCCAATTGGCTGTATTGTAGTTGCGGTAGAAGTAGCATAATCATGAGAACCAAGAGGTCTTGTGGCGATTGGGGGTGTCAAAGTTTGAAAGTAGTTTGTTAGCTTTGTATCGCGAACCCAAACGCGAGGCACGCCTAAAAGCTTCACCCAAATAAGTCACACATTCGGCATCCCTTTGTGACAAATTGGAAGAAGCACATGAGGATTCACCATAAGCAGGAAGGCTGAAAGAACATAATCAGGAATAATTTAAGACAACCATAACTTAAAGAAAAACAAAGATGGAAAGATAGAATAATGGAAAATAAAATTACTGATAAATAGCATGGACGTCCTCCAAGGTAGGGGTAAATTCTCCCCATGCTGTGATGAAAATGGAAGTTGATGAAGTCCAACGACAAACTAAAATACGGAGCGCGTCTTGATCTTAATGAAAACGGAGATCCTTGCAAAAATGGATGCATTATAAGATGCCAGCACACTCAAGCAATCTCGCATGTTCAAGGTTTTCTAGAATCCTCTCAGTCCAATGTTTCCATCCTTGAAGCCGAATGGAAGAGTCTGGCTGAAAGTGAATCGGCCTATATGGGTATTCTTGTATTTCGATGCACATACGAGGAATGTTAAAAGCACGTGGATAACTGTCTTGACTATTGGATGTGGAGGCACAAAGAAAAAGACCTTCCTTGTCAAAGCATGGAAAGGAGTGTTGTTCATAATTCTGGGCATGATCCCAAAAAACGTCATGATTCCCGAAAAAAAGAGGTTTCCCCGTATACTTGAGGGAAATGGGCGATTTGATAACTTTGGGATCTATGGAATGGTCTTCAAAACTAGCCTGCAATACCTAATATGAAAATGAATAATCAACATAGAAAACTTGTGGGGAAGAAAGTACATAGAAAACAAGGTCCTTACCATGTTGAAACTCGACCACGATAAAGGTGAAATTCTTTTTGACAGTCATCGGCAGGAATTAAGATCAACACTCGATGAGAAGACTTGGATCGGGAAAGGTACCTGAAAAGAAAAGCTAGAATATGTTATTATTTAAAAAAAAAATGGTTTGCAAGTCCCCTAGGGATTGCACATTCCTGTTCCCGAATTTATTTTGAAGGGGATTGTTGCAACAAAAAAAAAAAATCCCTAGGGTTCGCACATTCCCATTCCCGAATTTATTTTGAAGGGGATTGTTGCAAAAAAATAAAATAAAATCCCTAGGGTTCGCATGTCCCCTAGGGTTCACACATTCCCATTCCCGAATTTATTTTGAAGGGGATTGTTGTAAAAAAATAAATAAAATTCCCTAGGGTTCGCATGTCCCCTATGGTTCGCACATTCCCGTTCTGGAATTTATTTTGAAGGGGATTGTTGCAAAAAAAATAAAAAATCCCTAAGGTTCACACATTCCCGTTCCCGAATTTATTTTGAAAGGAATTGTTGCAAAAAAGAAAAATAAAATAAAGTTGATGAAAATGAGCATACCTGGAAAAGGTTTAGGAATATATTGGAAACAACTGACAAATATAATAATCCTACCTCAGTTCCTTGCTTGACAGTTTTTTCTTTCTTGAATGAAGAAGTGAGAAGAAGAGAAGAATTATAAATTTTAGAGCGTTTGGATTCTCTATTTATAATACTTAAAAAATAACTAGAGATCCTAAACTTAATAGCATTAACAATCCTTTTTTAAACTAAAAAGGGAATCAAGTTTACTAAAATCAATAGAATATTTGAATGAAAATTTGTAAATATTTATATATCCTAAAGTTAGGGAGAATGAGGGTTTCCTTAAGTTAAACTAATAAGAAATAAGGAACACAAAAATCTCATATAAGCCATCTAAGAAAGACTGTAGGTTTCCGTGAACATGAACCCTAGGAATCCCCATAGGGTTCGAATTGTTTGTCTGTAAAAATAAAATAAAAATTCAGAAGGCAAAAACACCTACTTCTAAGCCTTTGTTGGCCCTTTTAAGGTGTCCGTTATGGCTGAAGGCGATAAGTTTTATAGGGCTCAACGATAAGGTCGTTTCGACATATTATGGGCCCCGAAACTCCAAACGGATAAAAAGTTAGAATAAAAACAGTATCGACTCGTCAAAAACATACATTTTGTGCACGATCGTCACTTCTAGGCTGTGATTCATGTGCAGGGGGCAAATGGGAGCCTATGAACAAAATTAGGTTCACAATAAATGACCTAAAACAAAAATAATGTATAACGAACAAATAAAGACCGAAAAGGACGAAACGTTTCCCCTTAGGGTTCACGCCCCTAGGGTCCGCTCGCTAGGGTGGGCCCCCTTTGGGGGTGGTCTCGTCTTGCTCTAGGATACGTTTTGTTGCTTTCTTTGACAATAAAATTGTTTTTTTTTATTCGATCTTTTGACTTAAAATTATGCAACCTAAAAAATATAATTTAAGAGGTGTTGTCATGAGTCCCAAGGCAGAAGGCTATGAGAGAACAACTTGTGATTGGGAATTAGTTGAGGGATTGGATTGGTGGCTAGAAGAATTGGATGATTTGGGCGTTACCTGGGTAACCAGGGGTATTTTAGGAATTTTCTTATCATTAAGGGCATTTTTGAAATCTCCCCTTTCTGACATGTGCCTGGCACATGTCATGGATCCTATAAATACCCCTTCACTTGACAAGTGAAGGGAACTTTGGACACTTGAGAAATTTAGCCTTCTAAAAGCTCTCTCCCTCTCTCGAAACAAGAAATAAGTTAGAAGGAATTAGGAAGTTGGGATCGACTCATTATCGAGTGAACGAAAGTGTTGGCTTGTCTATCTTGAGTTCACTCGAATATTTCGTTCACTCGAAACACGTGTCACGGTGGTGTGATGTCGCAAGCACCCAAAAATAAAATCTTACTTTGGAAAAATAAATATGTAGTAGGGCAAGTAAGAGTCGATCCCACAGAGAATGATTATTTAATTTTATGTTTTGTAAACTAAAATTGGGGGATTTTGTAATTAAAGAAATAATTTAAATGAAACTAATTAAAATAATTATGCAAGAAATAAATAAAAATAAAAAGCCTTGGTTTAAGTCAAAATCCACCATCAAGAATTTACAACTGATCACTGATGCAAAAATAAATCAATTAATATTTTGAAGATTCACCGTAGAAAGAACTACTCGCAGGTGGAATAATTTTTCTCCTCTCTCCTTAATTTTAGATAAGTAGAGTCACTTGGTCTAAATACCCTTACTAGTAAAAAAACCCCGACACTTGCTAAAGATTTAAGTTAATAGTAGCATAAAGAATTAGAGAGATCGTTGAACTAAACAACACAAGCCACTTGTTTGCATTTAATTTAGATGAATATTTTTCCTAAGATAAAATAATCTTTTGATCTGCAAAATAATTATTAAACTTAGTTGCTTCAGAAATAGCAATAAATTAATATGAATAATAAACTAGTAGGCCTCCTAGCAATTAAACAAATCAATCATAAAATTAAGCACAGAAAAATATTCAATAATCAAAATATAAATTGAACAATTAAAATAAATTAGATCTCAAAGTGTATAAATCTTGATGGCTTCAATCACTTAAACCAAGAAAAATAAACTAACTACTCATAATAATAGAGAACACTAAATAATAGAAGAGAGAATTTTTATTCTAAGAAAAGTTGTATCTTACAATGTGTCTCAAGCCCACTATTTATAGGCTCCATAAACCTCCTAACTTGTCCAAACCCTAATAGGATTTACAATTAAAAAGAAAAAAAAAAGTAAAACAATTATTTTCCTAACCCTAATTGGAATTCTAAATAAAATATTAAAAATAAAATAAAGAATTATTGCTTCCTTTTCCAAATTAAAATTGGATTTTTATTCTACTGATTTGTTGCATTGCAGTGTAGGAAATCCAAAATAAGAAAGGAAAAGGAAAAAAACTGCCAGCCGCCTCTTTCTCTCTCTTCTCTGAAGCGTCAGCGTGTGTATTACACGCGCCAGACTGTTACAGTTATCGCGTGTTGGTCACGCGCCTGACGCAAAATAACTGGCCGCACATTGCACGGTCGAAATCTGCCGCCCCAAGTTCCGAACGGCGTCGTTCCATTCGTGCCTGCTGCCTGATATCCTCGCGCGCAATGCGCCAATACCAACTTTCTGGATTTTACAGAATTACCCTCAGATTCTTGCGGAATTTACACTTTGGCCCTCAAAACATATTTTTCCTCCAAAAATAAATATAAATTAATTAAAAATAAATAAAAATTATATAAAAATACTAAAAACATATAATAATAAATAAAACACCTAAAATACTAAAAATAAATAAAAACATATAAATAAAAAGAAATATAAAAATACTATAAAATTATCTAAATTAACATTAATTAACTAAAATCCTATAAAACCTATTAAAACCAAAATAAGCTAAATAATTAAACATTTAAGCATTCAATGAATATAAAAACTAAGTCTTGGGAATAAAAATATCGTATAATTTAGCCCTATCACACGACTCTTGGACACCAGCAGTTACGTCGTGATCCTGAGAGTTTTGCCACATGTTGCTTTGGTAGTTGCTCACCGGTTCTTCCCTCTCCAATTGTTCAACTGATTTTATATCTTTTGCGGATTTCTTGCCTTTACCATAACTACGAACCGTAACCCTAGCAAGGTACACAATTTTTGTGCCTACAGCTACCAACCATTATGAATGAAGATTTCTCACAGGACGAAAACATAGTGGACAGCGGTAGTTATGTCCCTCAACTTTAGGTTTGGTACACAGTTTCTCTGATCTCCTCCGCCCCATCCTCAGGTCAAAATTTCTATACACACATATATATATACATGTGTGTGTATGTGTGTGTGTGTGTGTGTGTGTGTGTGTGTGTGTGTGTGTGTGTGTGTGTGTGTGTGTGTGTGTGTGTGTGCACGCGATTCAATTGTATTTAGCTTTTGGCGTATATATGAACACATGTTCGTATTGGCCTAAAATTATCCTTAGAAACAAGTATGACCCTGAATTTTGGTTACATTTGCTTTGCTTTATTTAGTTCGATGGCTGTAGAGATTGTTCCTTTTTTATTTATTATGAAATTCATTCATTTACTCACAAAATAATATCTAATTTGGATCGTGTTGTGTTCATTGAACAATTGAATTTTTATTCCAGATTCGTAGTAGTAATTGGTGTACATTATATGTTTAATGAAATACCTCAAAGAGGATAATTGGCTGATTGGTGCACATTAATGTTTATGCAAAATATTTAAGTTGTAAGAAATAATAAGAATTGATTAACCTTGAATAGCGATTGCCTCTTTATCCCAACAATTTTCACACTGATTATTGGGTGATTGCTTTTTAATTTTTATCAAACGTTTGCTGCAAAGTATGTAGTATCACCCATAATCGGATTTAATAGCCCCTATGATTGTATCACATGCCAAGTAAATAAACTATTTGGGTCGTTACCGAAGTACTCCTCAAAGGCATATGACTCTAATGGATTTTTTTGTTGATGTTTTTGGAAACTCAAACAAATTTGATGATATTTGATTTACTTTCCTACGTTTTTAAACTTCTGCACTTAAGTTTGGGTCTTGTGTCATCAAAAATTGTTTGGACTCTAACGAGAGTTTCTTATATTAGAGCGAAGTGCACAATTAGATCTTCATATCTGAATTTTTTTTAGTAATGGAAAATAATTAACAAAAATGCAGAATTTCCACAGTAGGTGCTACTTCTCTTTAGGACAGTGTAGCTCCTTCTCTTATGCCTATAAGGGCGTTTGGATCCAACATTAGATCTTCAAATTCTAGATATGGTGGAAGGTCCTAACAACTTTCTTTTTCTGTAGAGAAGTTGCAACAATCTGAGGTATTATGTTTCTAATTATTTCTTAGCTTAGTTATCTTCAATGTTCAAAAAAGCCTAAATAGTTGGCATTTATCTTCAGATATTATTCTTTGATTATCTACTTCTAATCTTATCTTTGTATTCATGGAAACTTGTAAATAATGCAGGTGTTTCTTCTCACTTTTGCCACCTTTTCTTTTTCTAGTTTGAAAAAGGTGATGAAAGTTATTTTCCTAAAGATCACAATCTAGAGATCACTGAAAGTATGCGCCTATAGATGGAATACAATTACGAAAGTGAGTGGTATATTATTTAAACCATTAACATGGTAACATTAGAACAACGTGTTATTTGTTGTTGTCTTAATTGATTGTGAAATGCTTGAAGAAGGCATTCATTTTATTAACGAAAAAAGGAATGACTTTACCTGAATTAGATAGCATTATTTGACTCTCTTGACAACTTGATTGCTAGCAAACTCTGTTCTGTTTCATTGCTCAGAGAGCTCATTTCAAGTTGAGCTACGACAATTAGATTTAAACTAAAAATCAGATTTTACGTTTTTTCAGTTACATTGTTCTTTCTCACTATCATATATTCATTCTTTTGATTATCATTGTATAGGTATGATAGGGAAGAAGGCAATACAATGTTTAGTGAGGATAACTTATCATATCTTGGCAACGAGGCTACTTTCCAAAAGAAAGAAGCAGAGCTGGCCAAGAAACTGGTAGGTTGAAATTTTTCTATCATATTGTTGCTTCGCTAATATATTTGCAAGGAAGTGTAGTGTGTGATTGATTCACATCACTCTTCGCTACAAGGGTAAGCTTAAAATTCCTGATTGTTTAATGCATTTTGTTTGTAACTAGAGCAAGAACTTCTGAAAGCTTCAATTCTGTGTTTGGTGTTTATCAAAACTTCCATAAAGGTTTTAAGTGTATAGACTATGATGTTCGAAGTGACAACGTGTCGTTGTTTGAGGTTTATAATTCTAATTGAATAATAATCTTTCTATTATGCAGTTTCAAAAATAAGTTTATAATAATTTATATTCTAAAGTACTTTTAGTTTTTTTATTTAAAATATAAGTTGTATTCTCTGTTCCATGTCAAGGAAATTGTATGTTACCGTATAGTTAATTTATATTTCATGATTCCATTTGTGATATCTGCTTGAGCAGCAAATGCCTATACAATTTTCATACTATGGAAATGTTTTAACTAGTGTTTACTGAATTGTGACAATGTTCACATCTTTAATTGATCAGAAATAAGTTATTTAACTTTAATGAATCGTTACTGATATGTTTAAAGTTTTATCAATCCTTGGAGGAATATTGCAAGACATAAGGAGCCTAGCCTGATGTTTACTATAGTGTTGCATCATCTGTAGTTTTTTTAGAGCTTTTAAAATGGTACTTGAAGTTAATGGATGAAAGCATTTGAATTTATAACATCTCACCTAGGAAAAGTTAAAGATCAGCTTGTAGGACAACTATATCACACCTTGTTTGAAATCATGGTTATTCACAATTACACCTACAAAAAGAAAAATAGTTGATATTACATTTATATACACTGTGAGTCTGTGCCTTTTATTTCTAAAATACATTACACTTTGGACTAAAAATAGGGTACTTGGTTTTCCTTGATATTGTGCACAAGACTTGATATTGTGCACGAGACTTGCTTAGTCCTCCTCCAATAGTGCCTTTGAGTATAGCTTATTTCTCGCCATAGTCGTCTCCGTCGATTGGGTATAAAGTCTATAGACGATGCTTCTACTGATGATAGTACGCCATAATCATCCATTGGTATAGATATTAATTAACGTTTAACTAAAATGGTAGAGACGAAGTTTACAAATTTCCTTCAAATATTTACCAACTATGAATCAATTGAGGTATTAACTGATAACTATATTTTTGTCTTTATCCTTCATTAATCTCTCTCTCTCTCTCTCTCTCTCTCTTTTAATTTAAGTTCATCAGTTTCATCTGTTCTTATTCCTCATCTCATCTCATTGAATTTTGGTGTTTCTCTTGCAGCATGACGTTTACCGGTTCAACCTTGATTTCCTTGAAGAAAATGATGATGAAGATTCAGACCTAACATGACACACTTTATTCCTTCAAGTTGTTATTATTTTTTCAGTTTTCTTATGTTAATTAATAAATATTGTAAGTATTATGGTCCTTAGGTAACCAAGATACAATAACAAATTTTGTAGTTATCGTTACTTGAACATTATCTATTTATACGTAGAGTATTGGTTTTATTGGCTTTTTATATATTAGTTCATAAATTAGTTTGAAACAAGTATGAAATTTATATTTACTTGAAATATTAAATTTAATTTTTTTATACAGATTAATAATTATAATAAATATGAAATCATTTATTTAAAAATCAATTATAATTTGTAATGATTTTTGATTATTTAACAATTGATTTTTTATTTACAAATTTATAATTTGTGAAGAAATTTTTCTCTCACGAAATTGAAGAAAAATTCTCAATTTATAATTAGTGAAGGAAAATATTCTCTTATTAAATAAATTTATTTATCACAATATATTATTTGTGAGGGAACTACTCTTTCACTAAATAACAATATTTCATTACCAAATATAATTTATGAATAAAACGTTATTCACAATATATCCTTCACAAAAAATATAGTCATTACGTAGCGAATGATACCTTATTGCGAGGAAGTCTAATGCGAGCAACTGCGTAAAGAAATTATTTCTTCGCAATAAATCTCTTGTGAGTGATATATTATAATTTTTTAAAGGATTTGTCCTTCACTAGATGCCTTTTTTGGTGTAGTGTGGTTTCTTAGGTACAAAATCGGACGTCAACATTGACGCTAGAAAGAGTAGGCCTGAAGAATTGACAAATAAGGCAATAAAATAATCTAAACCATGCCAAAAGCGTGGAAGACTGGTTGGTGCAAAAGACACCGCACCACGAAAACAAAGAGCAAATAAGGGAGTTCCAGAAGTAATACCCGTTCTAGAAGTAACACTTGTTTTAAAAGTAGGAATACCCCCAGAAGAGGTATAATATCTCACTGAAAGGATAAGAGATGAACACCAATAAATCTCAATAAATTATGTACATGATGAGAAAATATTGGATTGAAGCAAAATCACGATTGATGATATATTTGCTTTCTCTAAAGCATCAGATATTAATATGATTCCTGTCATGGATCCTAAACCACAAAATGTGGAAGAATGTCGAAAAAAGGAAGATTAGCCCAAATGGAGAGATTCTATTCAAACTGAGCTACTATCCTTATTAAAAAGGCAAGTATTTGGACCATTAGTCCAAACTTCGCTGGGCATAACCCCGGTTTGAAACAAATGATTATTTATACAAAAGCAAAATGAGAAAAATAAAATTGTGAGATACAAAGCTCGACTTATAGCTCAAGGATTTTCACAAAGACCTAGTATTGATTATTAAGATACATATTCTCCAGTAATGAAGGGAGTCACTTTTTGCTTCCTACAAGGTATAACAACCATTGAAGGTTTGAAAACACGTCTTATGAATGTATTAATAACATACCTATATGGCTCACTTGATAGTGAGATCTACATAAGAATCCCTGAAGGATTAAAAATGGCTGAGTTACAAAAGCCCCGTCACATATATTCAATCAAGTTGCAACGCTCATTATATGGGTTGAAATATTCTGGTTGTATGTGGTATAATCGACTTAATGATTATTTAATAAAAGACGGATACATAAAGAGTCAAGTATGCCCATATGTTTTTATTAAGAAAACACAAAGTGATTTTACCATAATTGCTATATATGTGAATGATTTGAATCTTGTAGGTACTCCTGAAAAACTCACAATAATTGCTACTTATTTAAAAGATGAATTTGAAATGAAAGATCTTGGAATACAAGTGGAGCATTTAACATATGGAATTTTTATTCATCAGTACACATATACTGAGAAGATTCTATATCGTTTTCTTATGGATGAAGCTCACCCTTGGACTACCCTGATGGTTGTTCGATCTCTAGAAGTTGATAAAGATCCATTTCTTCCTCTAAAAAATGGGAAGAAGTTCTTGGACCTAAAGCTCCTTACCTAAGTGCAATAGGTGCTCTTATGTATCTTGCAAACTGTGCACGACCTGATATTACTTTTGCTGTCAACTTATTAGCAAGATACAGTTCTTCTCCGACTAAAAGGCATTGGAAAGAGATCAAACACATTTTGAGATACCTCCGTGGAAGTATAGATCTTGGGTTATTTTATCCAAGAGATTTAACGTCAAGATTGGTTAGATATGCCGATGCAGGATATTTATTAGATCCACAGAATGAGAGATCATAAACATGTTATGTATTTACATATTGTGACGTGACTATATCCTTGAAATCCACAAAGCCATGACAGATACATCTTCAAATCACTTAGAAATTCTTGCAATACATGAAGCAAGTAGAGAGTGTATTTGGTTGAGGTCAGTTGTTCAACATATCCAAGAGTCATGTGGATTATCGTCAATCAAAGACATTCCTACAATTATATATGAAGATAACGATGCAAGCATTGCTCAACTTAGAGGAGGATACATTAATAGAGATAGAACGAAACACATTTTACCTAAATTCTTCTACACGCATGAGTTGCAAAATAACGATGATATTAATGTGCATCAAATTCGATCATGTGATAATCTTGTCGACTCATTCACAAAGTCACTACCAAATGCATTGTTTGCAAAACTGCGAAGTAAGATCGAAATGCGTCGACTGAAAGACTTATCACAACATTTCATCAAGGAGTAATGAATTCCTTTTGAGAGGGCGACTGTACTCTTTTTCCCTTCGTTAAGTTTTTTCCCCACTGCATTTTCTTAATAAGGTTTTAATGGGACAGTCAATTAAAGTATAATATATTTATGTAAAAGATATGTATTCTTTCTTCATTCGCTAAGTTTTTCCCACTGGGTTTTCTTAGTAAGGTTTTTAATGAGACATAATCTTCTATCTTAGAAAATCAAGGGGGAGTGTTATAAATTTGATTCCTTAAAGTCAATACCTATATTACCTAATGTCATTAATAGTGTCCAAGCTTTTCCTATAAAAGGGGTAGTAATACCTATACTAATGTACTGATTCACTTTCGCAGTATTGATAGAATTAATCAATCACTAAGTTTGGTTTCTATTACAAAGAAACATAGAAGAAGTTTTATAACATCCAAGAAGTTTTACAACAGTAACTTTGTAGTCCGTCCTTTTTCTTATTAAGAATATTTTAATTTTGCTCCTAGCAATTTATTTTCAGAATTTCAAATTTTTTGTTCCCCTTGAAGTGAAAGTTGGGCTGTGCTCCTGAGCCCATTAATTGTTTGAGAATCCTTGACATAGTTTCATACAAGCAAATTTCGAGTTGAGCAATTTACGTGAAAATAAGAGCTTTCATAAGATAAATTTTAAATTTGGTGAAACTTTGTGTACGAAAAACTCCTTCAATTAAAATAGATTTTAATAAATCAAATAGCAAACCACACCAAATAAGTAACGCAATTCTACCAAATAAATAACCATCGCAAAAAATAATAATAGTACGAAAATAAGCTAAACACATGACATTAAATTTTACGTGAAAAATCCTCTAAAATTAAGAGGTAAAAATCATGGGTCGAACTCCAAAAAATTCCACTATAATCAACGGTGAGCACAAATAGTCCTTCCAAGTTTAAACACAATATACTCAAAATATTGCAAAATTGAGAGACTGTGTGAATACCTTAATTTGAGTGAAAACTCAAATTACTGCACCATTAAAATTTTCAAGCAATTAATTGATTCAAAAAGATGGCGATATCCGTGAATCTCACTGTAATAACCCAGAATTTCCAAATAATAAAATAGGAATTATAAATGAGAAATGTAAGTAATTTAAGAAGGAAATAAAGGTAACACATGAAAATGTAAATGAAATTAAGAAACTATACAGTTCAAAACTCAAATTGGTGTTCATAAAGGAATTTTAAGAAATGGACTGCACCGTGCGTCCAGAACGTCAATTTGGTAGGTAAGGACTATAAAAACGATCTTGATGTCAAACTTAAAGTTCGGATATGAATTTGAAGAAACCAACATCCCCATGACGTTGGAAACATCAAATTTAGTAGGAAACAACTATAAACATGAAAATTTAACTTTTTGGGTCAAAAAGTTAAAGACATGTCAAACACGTAAAACATAGTAGCTAAGGCGGGGTCGAACAGTGGTTGGAAAGTGTTGGATTCCAGTACATGTTAATTGAGGGAGTGGCTTCCATGAGAAGTCTTGAAAAAACTTTTGGCCAAAGAAGTATTATTTTATTTGTTAAGGTTATCAAGTAGGCATTATTAAAGGAAGTAAAAAGCCAAAAGGCTAAGGAAGTTGCCCATTTTCTAGCGGCACACTGCACGACATAATAGAGGAAAGGAAGGAAGAGTGGGATACTACCATGGAAATGAGGAGGAAAAGAAAAACAAAACGACCATGCCAAAGAAGAAAATAAACAACCAAATGAGGTATATATATCTAAAATCCTTGTATAAATTATATGATTTTCGTGATGGAAGTTAAGTTTTATAAAATTATATGTAAAGGACATGTTTATGCATCTATGTGATGATTTACGAATAACGAAAATCTGGAATTGTTATTGCTACTTTGTTTTTCTAAACATAATAATTCTTTGTATATAAGGATTAAGATGTGATATTTATGTCAAAATGAAGCTCTGTAAGTCACCTATGTGTAGCAAAAAGAATTACTCAAAAACTCCTTGTGGTTTGTATTGTAAAATTTTTAAAGTAGGCTATTCTTGATGAAAAACCCACTACCAGAGTCTAAAAAATGGCATCTGTCATAATTTTTGTGCGAATTTTTTGTACTTGTGTTTTTAGAATTCGGTCATGAAAAAAAGAAGATAAGTTGTAGATACTGAAGTTAACTACGCGTAAATGAAAGAAGCACCCCAAAATACCTTGTATTAATAGTTATGATTTTTCTAACGAGACAGGGTAACATTGGAAAACTAAAACAGGGCAGATTTTGTCCATGTTTTTTATGAGACTTGTGTAGAGTGAAACAGGGCAGACTCCAGTGTGAAAAATTTCACAGTTTATGTAACTATTAAACTTTATGATAAAGAGTTCATGGTCCTCATGACCATGTACAAAAATCACAATATTTATAACTGTGGAAATTTGTATGATGAGTTTATGGTCCTTATGACAGTTTTCAGTTAATATTTTGGAGAATTCACAGTTTTATAACTGTTAAACTTGGAAAGTTCATGGTCTTAACGACCCCTCAGCAGTAATTCAAAAATACTAATACTCTGATGTTGAAATTTTAATTTTTTTTATTAATCCTATGCTGATACACATTCCTAAAGTTTCATATGTGGAAAATTTTCTTAAAAAATTATTCATTTGTTCAGATATATTTATTCATTGATGAGATTATTCTGACAAGTCACTTTATACCACGGTGAGGTAACATGTTACAAGTCATAACAGTACTGTTAGGATGATCACCTGTAGTACAATTCAAAAGAATTCTTGGTCCTTTATAATCATTCAAGTAAAAAAAGTTGATAAATATTTCAATTTAAAGATATTAAGATATCATTCCATATTTTTTTCCTTGAAGAAAATTATTCCAGTTTCATACTTGTTGAGCATATTTGATACTCACCCTTGCAATTTATAAATTATTGTAGGAAGAAAAGAAAGATAGACTAGAAGGATCGGGAGCTAGAAAGTAGAGCTAGAAGTTAAAATCCTATAGAGGTTAGAGGTTGGTATCAAGAGGTAATGACTAAGTTGCGATCCGACGATGACATTGATGATGTAAGGTAATGTTTAAATAGACTTGTTACATCAGTAAAAATATTGATAGATATTATAGAAGTTATGTATTGTGATGCACTAGCGAGTACTAGGATTTGAGGGCGTTATAGAGTGGTATCAGAGTTTTTTGGTGTCATATGTTGACAACACAAGTTGGTACAAGAGCTGGAAATATTTAAGTTATGAGAAGCATAAGGCTTGGATATCTGATAAGAATTGATGGAGAGTAGTAAGAAATAAACTTAAATAGAGTTTTAAGTGATAAAAAATGAATTGGGAAAGTTATATTTAAGTGAATAGTAAGTTAATGGTAGTTTCTAAATCATCTTAAAGAAATGATATTCTCTCACAATGGACAAGGAGATGATCCATGATGAGTTGTTACTGATCTTCTACTATTCTTCTTGGGTTATGTCCTAGAAACGACAACATACCTACTAAACAAGGTACCTTCTATATCCATCCCTAAGATTCCACATAAGTTATGGATAGGGAGGAAATCAAGTATTAAGCATGTTAAGATTTGGAGTTGTCCAACTTATCTCAAAAGATTTGAAAAGGATAAGCTTGGGACAAGATCTGACAAGTGTAAATTTTCGGGATAGCCTAAAGAAAGTTTAGGATATTACGTCTATAATCCTATTAAGCAAAAGGTGTTTGTTAGAAAATACGCTACCTTCTTGGAAATGAAGTTTATCCTTAAAAAGGCTAATGGGAGTTAGATAGATCTTAAAGAAGTTCAAGAACCACAAAAAACTACAACTCAAATGGAGGAACCTGTCTAAGTAGAGAAACCTATTGTACCACAACCAAATCATAAATTTGGAATAGTACCGAATATACCTAAAAGGTATTGATTCATCATAGATGACGATGATGAGGTACACATCATAGTGGATGATGATCTAGTAACATATGATAAGGTATGAGTAGTTGGGACTCAAGAGAAATGACTGATGACCATTGAAATCTGAAATAAGCCTTTAAGAGAAAGTCTAGAGAAGATGGCAAGGAGGAGACCTATATTGCTAGACTGGTGCCAAAAAGTTTTAAACAAAGTCAATCAGTTGACTATAATGAAACGTTTCACCGGTAGAAATGCTTGAGTCCATTTGGATTTTGCTTGCAGTTGTAACTTACTATACAAAATTTGGAAAATGGATGTGATGAGGCCCTTCCTCAATAGATGATGTGTATTTGATACAGCCTTATCTTCAATGATGGAGAAAATAAAGTATGTAAAGTACAACGATTTATGGATTGAAGCAAACTTCTCGAAAATGGAACATCCGTTTTGATGAAACAATAAAAGAGTTTGATTTTATCAAAAATATGGATGTGTTATGTGTGTACATAAGGGTTAGTGGGAGCACTGTGACATTCTTAGTATTATATGTTGATATACTACCGATAGGAAATGACATACAAATACTATAATCAGTATAGATGTGGTTGTCTAAACACTTCTCCATAAGAGTTTTGGGAGAAGCATCCTACATTTTGGGGATAAAGATCTATTGAGATAGATCGTAAAGGATGCTTGGCTTGACCCAATGAACGTATATTTATTTAATGCTAAAGTGGTTTAACATGATAAAACTCCAAGAAAGGCCTCATGTCGATGAGCCATGGAGTAAATCTTTCCAGGAAATTGTCCCTAAAGACACCACAAGAGAGATTGCATGAGGAGATACCTTATGATTCAACAATAAGATCTATCATGTACGGCGGGATGAGATGTACTAGACCTGATGTTACTTATGCATGATAAACAAATATCAGTTCAATCCTGGAGAAGAACATTAGAAAGGTGTTTCTAATTTAATGGTCTGATTTAAAACAAAAACAATAAATCTGTTTCAGGTTATATAATTACCTTGAACAGTGGTGCAGTGATTTGAAAAAGTTTCAAGCAGTAAAGAGTTGATGATTTAGTGACAAAGGCATAGTATATAGCTGGAAGTGAAGCTACAAAGGATATTGTTTAGATGAAAAAATTCATTACATAACTTATAATAGTTCTTAGCATTAAATGAGTTTAATTCGTCAAGGAACCTAGGTCTCATATGAAATTCAAATATGTGTTACAGCATTTTCGTTTGATTAAAGGAATCATTATAAAAGGAGAAGACACCATAGAGATGATTGACTCTCAGAACAACATTTCAAATCCATTAACTAAAGCATTTTTCCAGCAGTAATACGATCGTCACTTAGAGAAGACGAGTATTAGATACCAGGGCGATTGACTTAAGTGCAAGTGAGAGATTGAAAGTAGTATGTCCTAAAGCCAATCACATTTGATGTGATAACATTTATTTTGTTATCTTAATCAATTTATTAATAAAAGAATTTAATTAAAGGCATTTATTATCCATGTTTAGTTACGAGAATTAATTATTGGATAAACCTATAGTTTTTATTCAATACTTTTAGAATCATGATATTGATCATGCTAATAAGATCTAAATTTAAGATAGCTCAAAACTAAAATGTTCCTAATTATAGGATCACTAATATGGGGTTAATGGATCCGCATAGATTAACACATACTATGCTTGCTTTTTTGAGGAGGATGATTGATCTCATAATTATTTGTGTGGAGACACTAAAGTAAGTATGTAGGTGCTCATTGGAGAATAAGTTCACTGAACATGACTAGCTTAAGGAACACCTAATGGAGTTTTACTTGTCTGTCATTAGGAGTTCGTAAAGTGATAGTAGTACATGTGATCCTTTGTCTTGAGATTATTATAGTACCTTATGTATTCTGAGTTATACTTTGTCATATTCCTTAAGACTTGTTGATATATCAAAGAGTATGTTCAGGTATAATAAAGTGTACATGGAGGTAGGTGAATGATCAACAAAGGATTTACCACTCCTAGTAAAGAGAGAGAATATCTTATGTGATTCGATAAATGATAACTCAAAAATCCTTGGCTAATGTGGAATGAAAATTAGAAAAGAGTTTCTAATTTATATTAATCAAAGTTATGCATTTGAGAATTGAAATGCATATGATCAAATAAAATAAGATTTGATAGAAATTTTATATCTTATATTTGATTAGGACAATGTATGGTAGAAGGATTAAATTGTATGGTAACTATTTACTGAATAGCTTCTTTGTGATTAAACGTTGATTTTCTATTATTTGAAAAATCGTTTTATATTTTAAGACGCTTCACTCTTATTGCAGAATAAATATATTTATTTATTTTGAATTAAATGAGTTTAATTCATAATAAATATTATTAGAATGATTCTAATTTATTTATTCTACAGTTGATATAATATTGAACCTAAAAAGTCATACCATAAAAGAGAAATATTTATTTTAGAAGTATATGTCTTAATAGTAATAATAAATTAAATATATTTAATTTATACTTTGGTGGTATAATAAATTAAATAGCTTAATATTTATAATTAAGTATTTTAAAAATACTAATTATAAATTTAGAAGAAGATTATTATTATTATTATTAAGTTCCTAAATGGTTTAGGAATTGTAATTATTATAATAATTAATTTAGTTCTTAATTAAATTAGAAATTAAATAAAACCCTATTTCTAAAGAGTTTAGGAGAGTTGAGCAAGTCTATAATTAAGAGGGATCTGATTATAGATGAGGTGATTAGAAGTATTATTATATAATAGTTCATAATTATCCATATCTAAAGAGTTAGAGAGAGAAAATTAGGGCTAGCCACCCAAGATCTTGTTGAATCTAAATTCTACTTTTTCTATTCATAATCTCTTGGTGGATCACTTTTAGAGCTTTACCCACACTGATTAGCTAGCGCTTAATTGGTGGAATCGAAGAAGAACGCGAATGATTAAAGGAGGTGAACTTGTAGCTATTTAAGAGTTGATTCATCTAAAGGTACAATATATCTTGTATCATTCCTCAATTAATAAGTATTGCATAAGAAAGATCTTGAAATTTTATTTGTAGAAAATTTTTAAATATGATTTATGCCATGTTTCGTTGCGTTACATCAATTTAATTATATGTATGTATAGTTTCTGCAAACCATCATTATGGGCGTTACACCCACCTTGATGAGCAATTCTCAATTTTTTGTCTTGTTCTTCGATATAACCTCCCGTTATAGTTTTGCACACACTGATTATATAATTTTTCTCTCTCTCTCTCTCTCTCTCTCTCTCTCTTTTTCATTCAACCCACATACCTAAGCAATATATATACCTAATATATGATCAACTCCAAGTCTAACTTGGTTTTTGAAGTAAGAATCCAATTGAACAGCCCATTAAATAATTAAAATCCTTTTTTGGTTTAGGAAGGAACACACCAATTCTCTTTGTGCTATGATAGGACTTTTATATGGTAACCAATGAGCTACCCCATATAGTAAAAAAATATATTACCAAATTAAAAAAACTCCAAATTTAATTAAATAATCTCATGGGTTTCGACCCCATAAAGCCAAGAATCTCTCCCCCTAAATTCACGAGAGAGGGCTTCTACCATGACCCCGTCACTTGGAGTCCATCCCGACCAACTCCTTGCAAACCTTGAGATTATCCTGAGTCACAATTTTTGTTAACATGTCTGAGGGATTTTCATTAGTAAACTTTCATCAATTCCTTTTCCATCACTTTTCGAAATCAGTGATAACTAAAATTAATGTGCTTGGTACGATTATTGACATTATCTTGATCAAGGCTACATCAAATAAGGCTGATTCAATTAATCCAATTGAGATTCTAGTTGAACCAGTTTAAAGAGTCGGAGCTAAATGGGTTAAATGAGGCTTCAATTGACTAATTTAAAGCTTTTGACCTGAAAATACTTCAAGGAAAATCAATAAAGGAGTTGAGCTTAAACTAAATAAAATGATATAAGCCTTAATGGATTAAGGGAGCTCAATATGCAGTCGAAGGGAGTTGAATTTCCCAGTCCCAAAAGAGAGCTAATCTTGACAGCTTAAACAAACTCAATTTAAGCCCAATTCAAGCTAATTCTTGGCAACCTAAGAATCTAGACCAAAGCTAGAAACAAAAGGGAGCTTGGCAACCTTGAATAGGCCCAATTCAGGGCTTATAGTAAGGCCAAAACAAGACTAAGCGATTTAGGACAACCTCAACAAACTCGCGGCATTGTAAAACAAGGAAGGGCGAATATTTTATAGGGGTTGAATTAGCAACTAACAAAACTTAACCTCGACAAAAAAAAGCTAAGCGACTAAATTGTAGGAAGTCTTAAGGGAAACACGGTAAAGCAAAAAAGCATATAGAAGTCACGCCTAATTTACGACAAAACAATTTAGCCTTAAATTTGCAACAAAGCAAGCATTTTAGAATCAGCAAGACATGGCTAGCAAAGAAGGAAATCAAGGAATAGATTTATAATGTAATTAAGATTCTAATATTTATGTACCTTTTCTTGTAGAATTAGGAGTTTTATTAGGGTTTCTTGTAAATTAGGGTTTTTAGATCCTTCTAAATATCAGTATAAATAGGCCTCAAAGATGAGGGGTTTAATTAATTAATTCAATCAATATATTTTCTTTGAGAGATTATTCTTTCTTTTTGTTCTTTAAGTACTATTTAAACTTATTAGAGTTATTAATTATGTGGCGTGCAATTCTTGACTTATCAAGTAACATCCCATAGTTATTTGTGGCATCTTCTACCTATACCAAGGTTTTTGCTTTGTTATAAGCAATGGGTCGCGGTTCCATTCAACATAAGTTTCAAATATACTAAGGTTCTCGCTTCAATATAAGTAAAGGGTTGCGGTGCCACTTATACAACTTGTGTTAGAAATGATCCAAACGGTGTTTACCTCGTGCATACGTGTCGTGATGTCTATTAATTATGATTAGTGACATTATTTGTCAAGTTAATTATACTCTGGCTATCATAATAAACCACATACTCGTCATATGTCAAACCCAACTCTTGGAGAAATCAATTTAATTATAACATCTCATTGCCTGCTTTTGTAGCGAAAATGTATTCTGACTCAGTTATAGACAAAGTAACACACTTTTGTAACTTGGACTGCCATGACACAACTCCCCTACAAAAGTGAACAACTACCTCAAAGTAGACTTCTTTTCTTTAGAACCTGCCATGCCTACATTTGTAAAATCCTCCGAGACTAGATTCGAACCACCAAAACCCCAACATAAATTCGAAGGACACATACACTTCGTCAAGTTAAAATGACTAGCTAGTGGTGTGCTAACTGACTTAGTATCATCCATGTTGAACCTTGCAAGCACCCATTCAACATACTTCTTTTGTGGCAACTACAACTAAGCTTTCCTGTCATGAACAATCTTCATGTCTAAAATTTTATAAGCCAGACCTAAATATTTTTATATCAAAGGACTTGAACAACTCACCCTTGAGCCTGCGGATCATGTTAGCATCTTGCTGACCAATCGAGTCTTATACTGCACTAGTTTTTCACCATCCTTTTTCAGCTTAAACACCCATTTATTCTTTAATAATTTCTCGACATTTGGAAGTATAGTCAACTCATAAGTGTGATTCTTGTACAAAGAATCCATCTCATCTCGCATTGTTTTTAGCCAATTGCCTTTTTTTCTTATGAGTCTTAACTTCCTAAAAATTCTCTGGCTCCCCCTCCTCAGTAACTAAAAGATATTCAGATAAAGGATATCTGACTAACGGCACGCGTAGCCTCGTGGATCTCCTAAGATGAGGTTTTTCAATATTAGGATGAGGAGGCTACTCCCATTTCTTAACACTTTCTGCATCTGACCCATCACCATCATGCAACTTTATTCTGAACTCCTTCTCTAACTGTGACATTCTTTAATGGGGAAGAAACTTTGCTAAGATCTAAAACTCTACCATATCTGTATTATGTAACATGATCAAAATCCTTATAATTCTGGTGTTCATGAAACACCACATCTCTACATTTGAATAATTTCTTCTGACCTAGATCCCATAACCTATACCCAAACTCTGCATCTCTATAGCCAATAGATATAAATAGAGTAAATTTTTCATCTAGCTTCAATCTATGTTCCTCGAGGATGTATGCAAAAGTCTTGCACCTAAATATCCTCAAGTAAGAATAGGACACATCTTTACCACTCCAATTTTTATTTAGAATCTGAAAATCCAACGGTCTTAATGGAGATATGTTAATCAGGTAATAAGCAATACAAATAACTTTACTCCAGAATGACTTAGGTAGCTTAGTTATTCTCAACATGCATCAAACTCGCTCAATAATAGTGTGGTTCATCTTCTCAGCCACACCATTATGTTGTAGGGTGCTAGGAACTGTCTACTCATGTTGAATACTATATTTATACCAATATGTCATAAACTCCTATGAAGTGTATTTCCCTTTATTGTCACTACGTAGGCATTTTATTAATTCTTTGGTCTCCCTTTTAATAATAACATAGAAACTCTGAAAGTACTAGAATACACGGCCTTTTGTTTTCAACAAATACACCCACACTTTACGTGAAATATCATCAATAAAAGTAACAAAATATCTATTTCCATCCAAGGATTCCACCTCTATGGGACCACATACATCATAATATACTCTCTCAAGTAACTTAAATTTTCTTTTAGCAGAGCTACTAAAAAAAACTATATTCTGCTTACCAAACAAACAATAATCACAAGCGTTTAAAACAATACCATTAGTAAAAGATATGAGGGACCTCTTTCATAACATCTGTAATTTTTTTCACTTATTTGCTCGAGCCTTTTATGCTATAGATTCGGTGAAGATTCTTCTTCAACTGTATTCAACTCACTAGAACACACCTTCACATGAGTCTTGTACAATGAATAGCAAACAACACCTCTTATAACTATCATTGCACTCTTGGTAAGCTTTCATTTTTCGCTGCCAAAGTGATTCTCATAGCCTTTCCTATCTAAGACCATACTAGAAATCAAGTTGAGGCATAAATCTAGAACATGTCTTGAAAATAGTATGCTTTCAAGCTAATCACATTTGATGTGATATGCATATACTTTATAATTTTATTTGATTTATTAATAATAGTATCAAGGCATTTCATTATCATGATTAATTGACTAAATTAATTATATGAATAAACCTATAGTTTTGAGCAATGCTTTTAGAATCATAATATTGATTATGCTAATGAGATCTAAATTCAAGATAGCTTAAAACTAAAATGTTCCTAATCGTGGGATCACTAAAATGTGGACTAGTGAATCCGGATAGATTAATACATATTATACTTGCTCTTATAAAGAGGACGATTAATCTCATAATATTTTGTTTAGAGACACTAAAGCAATTATTTAGGTGCTTATTAGAGAATAAGTTCACTGAACGTGACTCGTTCAAGAAACACTTAATGGAGTTTTACTTGTCTGTCAATAGGAGTTTCTTTTCTGATAGTAGTACAAGTGATCTTTGGACTTAAGATCATCGTAGTACCTTATGTATGATGAGTTATACTTTGGTTTATTCCTTAAGACCTTTAGGGCATATCAAAAGGTATGATCGAGTATAATAGGTAGTACATGGCACTACAAAAAAATGGACATTTGGCAATAACTTTTCGGGCAACGATTTTATAAATCGTTGTCAAAAGTGCATGTTTAGCAACACAATTTGTCATTTGTTGCAGATTTTGAAAGTCTTTCACTTTTCACAATGAATTTCATAAGTTATTGTAAAATTTCATTGCCAATTCGTTGGCAGGAAAAAAATTCCCGCCTATTTACCTTTTACGTTGCTAATTCTTGATGGACATTCGGCAACGATTTTTGTCGTTGCCAAAAATGTATGTTTAGCAACGAAATTTACCATTCGTAACAGTTTGTGATTTTTTTTCATTTTTTGAAACGAATTTTATAGGTCGTTGCAAAATGTCGTAAGTCGTTGTTAATTCATTACAAAATTTTGTTGCCAATTCATTGACAAATTATGATTCATTATACCAAGTCCCTCATGCCAATCAGATTATGATTCATTGTAATTTATGACTTTTTTTTATGAATTAAGTGAGAGAGAACTTTCTTCATTGAAGTTGAACTTATGAATGACAAATGAACCACTAAATTATAATGAATTTCCAAATTATTCTTTTTAGTTTATTATTTTATTATATTGTTAACTTATTATACTAACAAACTATTAATGTAATATCTCATTAAAATATAAATAACAAAAAAGTTCACATAAATTTTATATATACTAAATGTGAAACTAATTATTATATCATTTCAAAAGAATATATTGTATACAAAGTTAGCTAAAGACTTTTCGGGCAATGACTTATAAAGTTGTTGCTAAAAATGCATGTTTAATAATGAAATTTGTCATTCATTAGAGATTGTGAAAGACTTTTATTTTTCATAACGAAATTTGTAAGTCGTTGCAAAATTTCGTAGCCTAATATGGATCACATTCATTGGCAACAGTTTTTTTTCGTTACATATTTTATACAACTTTTTGCAATGACTATTAAAATGTTGTCCTGAATTAAGATAGCCCTAATAAGCATGTTTTTGTAAAACCATATACGGTATTCGGC